>OY284416.1:89418813-90618813 GCA_958301585.1 Merodon equestris
CTCCCGACGGGAGACGCGAGTGATTCCCTTCTTCGTGGTACAGCTCACACCCAACAGCAACCTGGAGAGATTAAGGTCCATTACTTCCTTGGCTTCCCAGCGTGTAACATGGGAAATATTAAAAAGGCAAGGAAACATTTTGCAATGTATCCGCTGCCAAAGATTCGGGCACGCCGCGTCGAACTGCGAAATGCAGCCTCGATGCGTTAAGTGTGCAAAGAATCACAAGAACGAGGAATGCGACCTTGGGAAAGACAAGGTGGCGGACAGAGAGCAGCTCGAGTGTGTCTTGTGTCGGAACCGAGGACACCCTGCAAACTATCGGGGATGTCCTAAGTTCCAAGACATCAAGAAAGAAAAACTTGCCCATAAGCAGAAGGTCGAGGAGAAGCGTCCCTCGGGTCGCTTTCAAACACCAGCCGTCACATCCCAGTTGACCTACGCCCATGGCGGCAGGTTCGGGAAAGACGGTACAAAAGCCCGTGGCTGTTCCTAAAGCATCATTGCCTGCCTCTAAGGCACCGGGGGCCCAGCTGGATGTCTGTTCGATCTTGCTCGCAATCCAAGGGCAGATTGGGCAGCTCCAAAAACAGATCCTGGAAACGGCGATCCGAGTAGATAGTATCTGGTCGCTTCTGCCGGGCCTAGCGCACCTAAGGTCATGATGGGTACGCTGGCAGAGAGGCACTTGAAGATCCTGTCGGTGAATGTAAATTCACTGATAAGGATCGAGCGACGAGCCGTACTTTTTAACCTGCTGCAGGACGAAAGCCCCGATGTACTCTTGGTAAGCGAAACAAAGCTAAACCAGAAGCACAAAATCCGGCACAGTTCGTATAAAATAATTAGAAGAGACCGACCCAACGCTACTCAAGGCGGGGGAGTTGCGATCTTCATTAAAAATAATCTTAAACATAAGGTCATATATAGCAGTGAAGTGCGGAGGTTCCAAGTGTTGGAGGCCTGTATTGTGTGCATTCCTCTCCGAAATGGAAAGAGAATGTACATACATTGTATCAGCCTATGCACCTGAAGCACGTCAACCCAATATTTTTATCGCAGAACTCGAGGCACTCTTTCGATCTCTGCGCTTGAACTCGGTAGAAAACTTCTACATTCTGGCCGGCGATTTAAATGCCAAACATAGTGATTGGGGAAATAACATTCCCAACACTAGGGAGAGCCTACTAAGCCATTGGCGGGGTCTTCACAACACTGAATATAGAGTCAAGTTGCTCGCAACGGACAGTCCGTGGTATCCTAGGAGCGGCTCCTATCTGGATCTAATGCTGATAGACTCTCGACTGAGACTGGCAGACACGAACGAATGGTCTATTAACTGTCTACGGACCATTGTATATGACAGTGACCATTGCGGACTATGTGCCGTGATCACAATACCTGACGAGTTCGCGGAAATGGCAGAGTACGTCCACACGCACCCCTACGATTACAGTAGGGCGCGCTGGACCACGCTTCGCCAATTCCCTGACGAGAGCGCTCACTTCGAGCGCCCCCTTCCCACCGACTAATGGAAACCTGTCAAACCACGAGATTGTCAGGTACCTCAAAGAAATGGACGATATCATTAAACAGACTATGAACAGTACGATATCACGTCAACGACAGCACGATACCACAAACATATACCGAAACGCGACAATCGACGCACTGCACAGACAAAAAAGTAGACTCCTGACAAGACTCAAATTCTTGTACAGGCGGTTTACCGACAGACAAAACTCGGAGGTCAGGACACTGAAGTCACTGATTAAAAATCTCCAACAGTTGATCAGAGAGAATTACAGAATATCTGTAAGTTTGCATTGGAACAACAGAATTCGTGCTGTAAAATCCAACAGCGCGAGTATGTTCCCGCAAATAAATAAAATATTTCGGAGAAACAATCAGAATGACATTCAGGATCTGAAACTTCCGAGAACGTCAGATAATGAACGTTTGCTACGGACAGTTAGCATCGATCCAGACAGCGCCATCCTGGATGACGACTTTTTCGCGATTGAGGATCCTCAGGAGAAGGTGGCGACAGTGGGAGCTGTTTTCCAGGAAGTGTACAAGGTGAATGATAGTATTCGCCCGAACCATGACCTGGAGAACAGAGCCTTGCTTCGTCACTTCTACCTTAGAAATGATTTCGATCGTTGGCGATCTGAGAATCTTGGTTTTACCAGGTTCAATGAAGATTTTATGGCAAGCAATGCCATCGCCAGTGAGGGGGCTAACACCCTGTTCATTTCGACGGAAGATCTCCAGATGATCTTTCAGTCATTGAAAAGGAAAAAATCCGCGAGTATCGACGGCATATCCAATGTTGTGCTTAGGCACCTTCCACCAATGGCTGTAGAGAGGTACGCCATCCTGTCCAACAATGCACTGAATAATGCATATTATCCAGTGCATTGGAAGACAGCGGTGGTGCAACCAATCCCCAAGAAGGGTAAAGACACATTTAACCCGGCAAATCTCCGGTCGATAAGTCTCCTTCCGAGTATCAGCAAGGTCTTCGAGAAGGTGATCCATAGGGCGCTGTCTAAATGGGTTGAGAACAATAAAATCATCCCAGATAACCAATTCGGTTTCAGAGCGGGGCATGACACTATTCATGCCGCGTCGAAGCTTGTGTCGGATATCCAATGGAATAAATGCCAGAACCAATGCACGGGTGCCTGTCTGATTGACTTGGAAAAAGCCTTCGACACAGTATGGTTAGAAGGGCTTTATTACACGCTCAGTCGGCTGGGCATAAGTAAACCACTGCTATATACGATTTTTGACATGTTAACCGGTAGAAAGTTCGTTGTGAAAATTGCCAATGTAACTTCTACCTAAATATTTGAAATCAAAAACGGACTACAACAGGGTACGGTAAATTCGCCGATCCTTTTCAGCATTTACCTGAGTGATCTACTTGTTTCTATACTCCACTCAATAGCGTACGCAGATGACCTAATCGCGTACAGATCAGGTTCAACGATCGACGTCATTGTTACTCTCCTGCAGCGTGACTTCGAAAAAATTCAGCAGTATTGTGATGACTGTAAGTTGAAAATCAAATTCCAGAAATCAGAATCTATATTGTTCAGAACGCCTTAGTGGCCTCTCGGGACACTAGAAAAAATTGGCGCAGGTTCTCTATCTTTGGGCCGGACGGCCGTCCACTGGCGAGACAAAGTGTTGTCAGATACCTTGGGATCGTGCTGGATCAGTATCTATATTTTGACAAACATGTAGATGCTGCTCTGGCGAGGGCCCGGGGCGCTTTAGCTCTGACAAGATGGCTGTTTCATAGCAGCCAACTTGATTTCAGGGTGAAGGTAATCTGCTACATGGCCTTAATCAGGCCCATGGTTGCCTATGGAATCCTAATGGAAAGGATTCGGGTGTTTGAGAGACAATGTCTTAGGACTTGTCTCGGGTTACATAGGACACCCGAATCTGATTACACGAAATTTTACCCGAACGAGGTCCTATACAATTGGGCCAGGATTGTACGGATAGATAATCTTCTGATCAAACTGATTCGAAGCCACGTTGCAAGAGCAATGACTTCGGTCAATAGCCTGATCTTCGGGGCTTACTACCCCAACGATTTATATCACGAGAGAGTGCGCCTTAATGGCTTTGCGCCGCCAGAAGCATTCCTCTATCTAGATAGATGTGGGCTGATCCAGGACAGATTGGCGTTACCTAATTTTACTTACTTCCACGTGGGTCGCAATTCCGTGGAGCGGCGATTCCTCTACGGACTCGATGTCGCGCTCCGTGAGCCCGAGCGCCTCAGGTTCTGTAGATCGGTCTCACGCCGGGGTCGACGAGACATGGTCCGCCAGCATCAACGCTTTTGGTGGCTGGAGAGAACTCCGTCAACGGACACCTTGATAGGAGCAGCCTCTTCAAGGCAAGGCCTGCCTAACACCAATGGCAGGCTTACATAGGCTAGGGTAGGGTGGGATAGGGTAGGGTAGGCTAGGGCAAAAACAAAAAAAAAAAAAAATACAAAATACAAAATGAAAAAATCACAAAAAAAAAGAATAAAACTTAAAACAAAAAAAAAATACAAATAAAAACATAAATATGTGAACAAAAAAAGATATATATGTATATATAATATACAGGGTGTCCCACGAGCAGTGTGCCAAAAAGCTAGAGCGTGTAGGCCTGGTCAAGACAAGAAAAAAATCGTATGGGAGGGGGGGTCTATTCCCCCCCGTTTAGCCGGGGGGGGGGCAATTTTCTAAAAAACTGACTTAATTTGGAAAAAAAAATATTAAAAATCAACAGTTACATCCACAATGCCGTGATATACTTTTTTGTAAAGCCAGAAACCTCTTCTCTCATTCTGTTTTTAAACAAAGCTGTTTTAAGGAATAGTTTTTGAGAAATGAATTTTCAAACTCAAAATTTTGCAAAAAAAATTTAAAAAAAAAATAATGTATGAAACATTGACCTCTTTTTTATTATTTTTAAAAACTTCGGAGTTTTATTATAATAAAATTTCAATATGATCCCCATTTTTTAGAAGGCAAAGATGATATCTCCTTCTTCTCCTAATGGCTGCACATATCTATGCTTGACAAATTTTCCTGCAATTTGACTCCAGCGACTTCAATCTGTTCTTTCAGTTGTTCCAAAGATACTATTTCCACTTCGTAAACATAATTCTTCATGAATCCCCACACATAAAAATCTAGAGGAGTTAAATCTGGTGATCTAGGTGGCCATTCCGTGGGGCCCCTTCTTCCGATCCAACGGTCACTAAAATGATCATTCAGCCAGTTTCTAACCCGTAAGATCTAGTATGCTGGTGCTCCATCTTGCTGGTAGATTAAATTATCTGCTATGGCCAAAGGAACGTTGTCCATCAAATCGGGCAAAAGGTCTCGTAGGAATTGCAGGTATGATTCTCCATTAATAACGGCATTCAAAAACCGGGGCCCGATTACAGTTTGTCCAACAATACCAAGCCAAATATTACAGCTACACCGGTGTTGTGATTTATTTTGTTTCTTGTTGTGTGGATTGGTGCTATTCCAATGATGCAAATTGTGGAAGTTAGTAACCCCATCTCTGGTAAACTGTGCTTCATCCGTCAAGAATATCCTTGCAAAATAGTTTCGTTCAGTTTCATCTCGAGCAGTAATGATCGACAAAATTCTGCTCTCAAAAACTTGTCGTTTGAGGTGAGTCCCTGAACTGGCCTAAAATGGTACGGGTGTAAGTTTTCGGTATGAAGCACTCTCCATACTCTAGATTTGGGCACCCCAAGCATAATAGCCATCCTCCTTGTACTAAGGGAGGGATTGCGTCGGACCAAATCCAAAATTCGGGTAGAACCCATCGGCGGCGGGCGGACCTAGACGAAATTCGCAGGTCAGTTTTCAGGCGTTTTCAATGAAAAAAAAGGATTAATCCAGGGTTATTCCAATACTGTATCACTTTATTGTATCCTCATAAAACTCCGAATTTTTTAAAATAATAAAAAAAGAGGTCAATGTTTCATACATTAATTTGTCTACAAGTCCAGCCGCGTCAAAACCAAAAAAAAGGTTCTTCTTAGAAAAAAATGGTTCGGTTTTTTTTTTTAATTTCTCAAAAACTACAAGACATTTTTGCATCCGGTTTTCTGCTTTTAACTAAAAACTAATGAGAGCATTGAATTTTTTAAAAAAAAATACTACTTAATTACATACAATTTTGAAAAAAAATAGTTCGAAATTTTTTTTTTTCAATTTTTTTTCAAAATTTTGAGTTTGAAAATTAATTTCTCAAAAACTACTCCTTAAAACAGCTTCATTTAAAATCAATATGAAAGAAGAGGTTTCTGGCTTTACAAAAAGGTATATCGTGGCATTGTGGATGTAACTGTTGATTTTTAATAATTTTTTTTCCAAATTAAGTCAGTTTTTTAGAAAATTGCCCCTCCCGGCTAAACGGGGAGGAATAGACCCCCCCCTCCCATACGATTTTTTTCTTGTCTTGACTAGACCTACACGCTGCAGCTTTTTGGCACACTGCTCGTGGGACACCCTGTATATATAATGTATATATTTGTGTATACAGGGTGTCCCACGAGCAGTGTGCCAAAAAGCTAGAGCGTGTAGGTCTGGTCAAGACAAGAAAAAAATCGTACGGGAGGGGGGGGTCTATTCCCCCCCGTTTAGCCGGAAGGGGCAATTTTCTAAAAAATTGACTTAATTTGGAAAAAAAAATATTAAAAATCAACAGTTACATCCACAATGCCGTGATATACTTTTTTGTAAAGCCAGAAACCTCTTCTTTCATCTTGTTTCTAAACGAAGCTGTTTTAAGGAATAGTTTTTGAGAAATTAATTTTCAAACTCAAAATTTTGGAAAAAAAATGAAAAAAAAAAATTTCGAACTATTTTTTTTCAAAATTATATGTAATTAAGTACTAATTTTTTTTCAAAAATTCAATTCTCCTATTAGTTTTTAGTTAAAAACAGAAAACCGGATGCAAAAATGTTTTGTAGTTTTTGAGAAATTAAAAAAAAACCCGAACCATTTTTTTCTAAGAAAAACCTTTTTTGTTGGTTTTAACGCGGCTGGACTTGTAGGCAAATTAATGTATGAAACATTGACATCTTTTTTATTATTTTTAAAAAATTCGGATTTAACTCCTCTAGATTTTTATGTGTGGGGATTCATGAAGAATTATGTTTACGAAGTGGAAATAGTATCTTTGGAACGACTGAATGAACGGATTGAAGTCGCTGGAGTCAAATTGCTTGACTTATGTGCAGCCATTAGAAGGAGATATAATCTTTGCCTTCTAAAAAATGCGGATCATATTGAAAATTGATTATAATAAAACTCCAAATATTTTAAAAATAATAAAAAAGATGTCAATGTTTCATACATTAATTTGCCTACAAGTCCAGCCGCGTTAAAACCAAAAAAAAGGTTTTTCTTAGAAAAAAATGGTTCGGGTTTTTTTTTAATTTCTCAAAAACTACAAAACATTTTTGCATCCGGTTTTCTGTTTTTAACTAAAAACTAATAAGAGAATTGAATTTTTGAAAAAAAATTAGTACTTAATTACATATAATTTTGAAAAAAAATAGTTCTAAAAATTTTGTTTTCATTTTTTTTCCAAAATTTTGAGTTTGAAAATTAATTTCTCAAAAACTATTCCTTAAAACAGCTTCGTTTAGAAACAATATGAAAGAAGAGATTTCTGGCTTTACAAAAAAGTATATCACGGCATTGTGGATGTAACTGTTGATTTTTAATATTTTTTTTTCCAAATTAAGTCAATTTTTTAGAAAATTGCCCCTCCCGGCTAAACGGGGAGGAATAGACCCCCCCCTCCCTTACGATTTTTTTCTTGTCTTGACCAGACCTACACGCTCTAGCTTTTTGGCACACTGCTCGTGGGACACCCTGTATATATTTTAGTTAAGTTAGAATAAGATGGGTTTAGTTAGGTTTAATTAGTTTAAGGTAGGTTCAAGTTTTATATAAAATATTTAAAAAAAAAAAAATGATTATAATATGCTAAGTTTTTTAATAAAAAAAAAAACAGTTTTCTTAGCTTAAGTTAGTTATAATAATGTTAATAGTAAATTCATGTAGACGTCGAAAGATATATGTATGTTCCAATTGTTCTGTTTGTTTTAGAGTGTCCGCCTAGGGCCAGTAAGATAGTTACATTTGTTAAGATAGTTAAGCTAGTTTAAAGCATTTTTGACTGACATTTTGATGATAGATATGAGTTAATATGAAATAAAAATGAATTGAATTGAATTGAATTGTGCGCCACCGTGCACGAGCGAAGGCGCGATAGTCGCAGAGGAAGTGTTCTGCTGTGTCATCCTTCTCGCAGCATGCAGCACAGGTATGCGTCTCCGTGATGCCAAGCACGTATAGATGCTTGGCAAAAGTGTAATGGCCGTAATGACGCCCGTAATTCTCCTTAAGGATAAGAAAAATGTTGCGGACTTCTTGCAGACATCAGGGCGTACGCGCTTAGTCATCCTGCATCCTGGATATTCCCTCCATCTACGATTGTGTGCATTAAAAACCCAGTCGTTGATGTCCGATTTGACCGTGGAAGCAGGTAGGCCTAAGGCGGGTTCAGGTCCTGAGAAACTCTCCTCTGGTCCCATTCTAGCTCGTTTCCTGAGATCCCAGAGTGACCTGGGACCCATGCAAGCCTAAGTGAATTTAGTCTTCCCATTTTGTTCAAAAAGGTCTTAAGTTCATGCACTAATTTGGAGTTGGATGGAGGGTTGGACACAGCTTTGAGTGCAGCTTGGCTGTCACTGCAGGCGCATATGCTTTTTCCCTTCCACCTGTGTTTGACATAGTGCATGGCCATTAGGATTGCGTAAATCTCCGACTGAAAGACAGACGCATATTTTCCTAACGAGAAGTGCAATCGAATGTTTTCGCGCTCAAAGAAAACTTCAGCGCCGGATCCCCGCCCAGTTCTGGAGCCATCTGTGAAAATGCGAAGACATTCCATTCCAGGTTCAGTGTCAGTCCAAAGCCAGTCCTGACGCCATGGAAATGTGACTGTGAAATTACAGCGCAGTAGGATGGCAGGTGTCATTGCGTTAGAAGTCATATCTATAATATAGGATGTTTCTCGCGCAAGTACACTTTCACTCCAATTCGAGTTGTACAAAAGACCATTTCTCTTTAGGCGAGAAATGGCTTTCATTGCGTACCATCTGATATTTGATTTTGATTTTTTTTGATTTTGGTGGGGGCTATACCCCCATTTTATTGCGCCTAATTCAAGATACATACTTGATTTAACTTACAATGTAGGAAACTAAGAAAGGGGGCAATTGAGGAGTTTTAGACAAGGAGTGCTGATGTTAAAGTAGAAACAGTTTTTTCGCATTAACATTCCGCAGCATACGGGAGATAGGTTCATTGGAGCCATAGGAGGTACGAGAGGTGGGTACATAGAAGAGCAGTGGATTTCGTGTATTACGAGGGTTAGTGTTAAAAAAGATAGAGTTATAAAGGGTCGCGCAGGCGATGGTACCTGAGAAGAGTCGATAGATGAAAAGGATGTCGAATATCCTTTTTCGTTCTTCCAGCGAGTTCAAATTAATAAGTTTTAGGCGGTCTTAATAGGGAAGTAGGATCAGAGGATTGTCCCAGGGTAAGCCACGAAGAGCAAAACGGAGAAAACAACGTTGGATACTCTCGATTCTGGAAATGTGTGAATGATAGTAAGGAAACCACACTTGAGAGGCGTATTCGAGAATAGGGCGAACAAAGGTTATGTAGAGAGACCGAGTGACGTAGGGATCGGAAAACTCGTTTCACGAAGCCGAGGGCAGAATTGGCCTTAAGAATTATATCGCTGATATGTGCAAGGAAATTTAATTTTCGGTCGCATAATACACCAAGATCACGGATCACCTGAATGGTAGAAAGGGGTTGATTATGTTGAAAGTAAATGCGGGGAGGAGGTTTGTTACGTTTGCGGGAGAAAGTAATAGGTTGACACTTGGAAATGTTAAGGTCGAAGCAGGTCTTGGAGCATCAGGTCGAAAAACTGTTGAGGTCCGATTGAAGAGTCATGTTCTGAAGAAATGATCTTAAAGAACTTGGTGTCGTCGGCATATAGAGAGATGTGGGAATGTTTGATAACCATTTCAATATCGTTAATGGCAAGGATAAAAAGAAGCGGGCCCAAATGAATTCCTTGGGGGACACCGGAGGAAGCAAGGAAGGGGTTAGAGAGGGCAGATCTAAAGCGAATGCTATAGAGGCGATCTTCCAGGTTAGAGGAAATCCACTTTAATAAGATGGGTTCAAAGCCAAGGGAAGACAGTTTGAAGAATATTAATCTGTGTGAAATTTTATCAAACGCTTTACTGAAGTCAGTTGACATAACATCGACTTCCTTGCCATTTTCTATGGCTGAAAGGGTGAAGGAAACGAATTCAATAAGCACTGTGCACTGTTCGAGCTTATCTCTACATCAATGTACACGATATTTATTCACATTTTGTTTTTGGTTGTTTACTACGTAGTATAAGACTTGTTCGATTGCATTTATCTTTCTTTTCGTTTTGTCTGTGATTACGTTGTCCTATAACATAGTCGTCCGACCGCGTCGTTCGGATGTTCGGCTGGGTTGTATAATATGAACGCAGCTATTGACGAATTTCTAGGTCGAATGGAACTATGGACATGTGTCGTTCAGTTTGAGGAACGATCGGAAATATTTCCGACTGAGGACATAGTTCCTGGAACTATACATGTCCGGAACTACCCAACTCTACTGCGACTATACCATCCAAGTGAGTATATATGTATGTATGTGGTATTCTCTTCATTTACTTCTAAGCTTACTTCTAAGCTGGTCCGTCATTGTAAGCTTGAGCGGATATAATTCCATTAAGGTTTATTCCCCTCTCATTTCCCTGGATCTCATTACGAATTCAAGCACAAAATTAAAAAGAAATGGTGACAGGCATCTCCTTGTTTCAATTATTTTTGAATGTAAATATCGGGCAATTATTCGATGTTCATGTTCTATTTGCAGAAAGAAAATTACGTACTCAGTTCCCTTATGTATCAACCGTGATATCATTGAGCTGATTGTAAAAAGAAATATAGCTTACGCTAGATGCAAGCAGTGTAGACTTCCCGAGTTGCATTCAATCTACTTCACACTTCGAAATAAAGTCGTGTGCAGAGCTAGATTGGCAAAACAAAATTACTATGCAAACCACCTTAATCCAACGGGTTCTAGAAGAAACGACTGGAAGACCTTAAGGAATTTGGGTATCGGCAAACAAAACTCGACAACCTCGATTGTAATCTTCTGTACGCTAAATTTCTAGAGTCAAACAAAACCAGTTCAAATCTAGCTGATGGTTTGTTTCCTGACCCACCCGAAGAAGCTAATTGAACATTTAGCCCTACTCTGCTTGATGATGAGTACGTTGTTGCAGCCTTACTGTATGCAAAATCGAATGCCATAGGTTTGAACAATAAGGCCCGTTAAACTATTTGTACTATTTATTTACTATTTATTTGGCCATACCTCAGATATTTATACAACTCCATCTTAACAACATTTGAGTTCCCAGTTGATTGGAAAAAAAGCCAAAAAGGCTGCGGTTCAGTAGATTAGAGACCACTTCTATCCTACTCTTTTTTTCAAAGGTTTTGGGAAAGCGATTTTAAAGCAGATAAAAGGGTTTCTCGATGCCAATAATCTCCTCAATGGTGCTCAGTCTGGGTTCAGAGCAAATCAAAGCTACAAGGCCGTACTATTAAATGTTGTTGATGAGAAACCTAAAGCAATGGATTGGAAAGAAGAAAGTTTACTTACCCCTCTGAATTTCTCCAAAGCCCTCCACTCAGTCGATCATGCGATCTTTTGTGAAATAACTAAAAAGGCTACTTCGCTTCTCTTGCAACCAATCTTTTTCAGTCATATCCTACAGGTTGTGTGTGGTATTGGGAATAATACTTTATGTCTACTCCCAGTGGCTCAATTTTGGGCCTATTCTTCGTACTTTACATTAATGACCTCCCTCAGGCGGTTAGACACTCCACCATTCTAATGTTTGCTGATGATATTTATGCGTTTATTAATAGCCCCCTTTATATTGCATTTAGCGGTGGGCACAGAGTAATAATCTTAGTCTCAATCCAACTAAATATAAAATAATACTCATTGACAAAACTAAATTAGATAAGTCCCTGCTTCCGCGTGTCAAGCTGGGTTACCCTGTGATCACCTACGTTGAAAAAGTAAAGAATTTTGGACTTATCTTCAATGACACACTTACTTGCTCTGATTACTTAAATACTACCACTGGTAAAGCTTATCCGCCACTCGCGTTTAATGGGCCTCGAAATATTTCATCCCTATAAAAACCAAAACTTTACCGATTAAAACTCATTTTTTGCTTACTCTGCTGTGCGAAGTACATATATTGTAACACTGACTCTAACTCCCTAAGAAAACTAAATGTTATATTTAACAATATTAGTCGATACATTTATAACCTCCGACGCTACGACCACGTATCACAGAATTCAATAAAAAATCTTAGGCTGTTCTTTCGTAAACTATTTAAAATTTAAAGCATTATGTTGCATTCATCAAGTCATGCGAACTAGCCAACCAGACTATCTTTACAGGAAGTTGGACAACCAAGATACTTCTGCAGAGCCTCAAAACGCACTTTCTATGTTTAACCATCCGTCAGTGGAATTCTCTGTCAATCGATAGAGAGATATTCTTAAGCCGATGTATTGCTTCTTTTACTTCTTCGATGGTTTGCAGTTCTCGCTGAACTCCTGCTGGATGGAGAAACGAGCTTCCCATTATCGTTGCAAGCCAGAAGTCTCCTCAATAGATCGCTTAAAATGAACAGGGAAGATGACTGGAATAAGTATTGATCGAAGCAAAAGAAATATAAGAAGCTTATTCGTAAATTGAAGAATGATTCCCATAAATCCTTCTGCGAAGAGATCAAATCCCTGAGCGTGACCACCAAGTTGGTTAATGTCCTCAAGCGTCGTTCTAACATCGTTCTTACTGAAAAGCATGGAGAGACTAGTAGAGTCTCTCAGGAAAGTTGGGAAGACTGAATGCACACTCAAAAGGAAAGAGTACGTGCTGGGCATTACTTATGGGGGTGGTAGTGGTGCAATGGTAATCATCACCGACCGTTAAGCGGAAGGTCTGCAGTTCAAGCTTGACCCTAGCCAAGAACAATTCTTACACGGAAAAAAAAAAACTGTGCAATAACACCAGTTGTGAATGAGAGATGATAAAAAAATGCTGACGAAGGCATAACACTCGCAGTATAAGATCACTTCAAAATTCATATTGTGTATGTGCATTTCCAATATAACATCTTAATGGCATGGAATAAAATTACTGTAAAACTACAAACAACGCGACAAATTCAGTCGAATCTCTTGAATCCCAAGACAACCACCCCCGGAGAGTAGTGAACGAACATCTTCGACATAAACCATCTGCACCCCGTCCAGATTGTGTGACAAACATCATAAGAGCGACATCGATCGCTGATACAGGCTTCAAACAATGAGTCAACTCTGTCAAGGGCTGCCCGCAATTTGGCGTCCTATCTCCACTATCATGGTGCTGCATGTTACGAGGTGGATGTTACAGCAGAACACTCCCTCTGTGACTGTCCCGCCTTCTCTTGCACACAGTGGTGCAGCCTTGGGGCCGACATAGTATTCCGAATCCCTTAGCTCTACATCACTAAAGCTATTCCTCACTTTTCTGCGCACAATGGCGAAAATACAGTAAAGAAAAATGTCTGCCTGATAGTACAATGAACCAACGGACCAGTATTTGCGCCTGAGTGTTCCAATAGATAGTAGAAGCCTCTAAGAAGCGCTCGGTGTGATCCAAATCTCCAACGTTCCATGTGGATTAAAACCTACTCATGCCAACTGCGTATCGTAGTTTAAGCACACGATGTAAAGGATACTGGTTCCACACATGTAAAGCCGGTGGCACGACCACTGTAGCCTGCAAGCTACATACGTACAATTTTGGCACGAATCGTTCGAAGATGAGAAGATTTTATCTAATTATTATAGGGTTGTCAAAAGTGGCACCTTAACGAACACACGCAAATAAACATCTCTCTAAATTCGACAGATTCGAACCCTTCATCTTTCTTTTCGGGACTCCAAACCATAGTTAAGAAAATCGGATTCATTACAATAGCTTACACATGTAAAGCTACGAATAACTATACCTAAAGCATTTTTTTCTGACGGATTTCTCGCTAAACCAGCGAGGACACTAGCCTGTCCAATCATCAATTTGCACTATAGCTATGTTTGTAAATAGAAATCAGAACCAAAAAATACACAATATTCTGCTAACTGAAAGCTGTGTATTTCATTGCCCTTTTGTATTTCAGCTTAAAGCCTAAATCAAATTGGAAAAATATTCAAAAGAAAAAAACCATTCAAAACAAAACTGGGATAACAACATTAAAACACAAAACAGATACCTCTAGCCCACATATCTGAGGTAAAACAAAAGTCCATCTGGCAGCCTACATATGGCACGGAATAGTTTGGCCAAATCCGGTGGACCGCATTCAGTTTTTCAGCACACCCAACGTTTCTGATTTGTTAAGTGTGAACAGATTCCATTCATCCAAGTGGCAACCGCAATAAAATTGATTTCACAATTCACCATCGCGACTGCCCTCGCCCTGCCACATTGTCTTCATCAAAAAATCGATTTTCGCTACCCCATAGACGAGTAGCCCGATAGCAACAGTTGTTATTATCCTTTTTCATATTTACTTTTTTGTCAAGTGTACACGCCATATCTATTAAACACATATAAAATAATTAATAATAATCAAAAGGGGGGAGGGGGGAGGGGGGACGGGCGTAATAAATAAGTTATTGAAAGGATCAGGATGAAACGAAGGACATTGTATGGAATCCTATGCTGGAAAATTGTTTAGACAATGAATGTGCATGGTGCAAACGTTTAAATACTTATGTATAATTGCTTGACAACGGTGTTGTAAAAATGATTCCCTTGTTTTGATTTTCATCCCTTTTCCGGTTTCATTTTGTATTTGGAGGAATAATCTTCTATAGACTTTTCGGTTAAAAACTATAATGGCAGTTATGAAACTAGTGCCAAAAGTCTCTCGAGTGCCACACGGAATGTAATTTACGGGTCAGTTATTGTTATCAGAAAATCCATTCGCAAACTGAAAACCGTTTGAATAAATCCAATTGTACTGAGAATTAAAAAATTAATTTATTAAGCAAAAAAATATATAACAATTAAATACGTGAGACATTTTCATTCACCCATTATAGGTTACAAGAGACTTACCAGTCCCGAGTACATTCATAGGAACTGAGGTTTACCTTCATCAACATTGTCCGTACAGTGGTTTGGCACATGGAAGATAAAATGTGAGACGGGCCAGGTGAGTCCGAAGCAAATGTTGGTGCTGGGCTAGTTGAGCCAAGACTGTTTGGGAGGCTAGTTGATCTAAATTGAAATCTATTGTTTTATTGGTGGTTCAACTGGATTGCACTCTTTGGCTTTTTCCTCTTGAATGTTTCAAGGTTCGATTGCACCCACCGGCTAATCTCGGTTTCGCCTATGTACCGATCAGCTGTGCATGTTATATGTACATATATGTATCCGGGCTGTGCATAGGTAGTTGACATCATGTGCATATAGTTACGTTGAGTATGTTGAATATTTTGGGGATTAACTTTCTTGAATGCACAATGTTTCATAGTCTTGGGGTGGAAGGCTGTGCGAATGGGATCGCTGACGTAATTTATAGCTCTATTTGCCGTATTTTATTGTTGGGAAACCAGTTTTCCTTCAGGGAGGGCAAGGCTCTGCGAATGGGATCGCTGATGTACTCTGCGGCTCGGTTTCTTATGTTCGCTGATTGTTGGGAATAGGATCCCTGATGTACCCTGTGGCTCTGTTTCTTATGTGCGCGATTGTTGGGAAACCAACATGGCGTCCGAAATTCGAGATGGTTTCGTTGATGTCCTTTCGGGAAATGTATATCGTGTTCGGCAATTGTTTTCGCTGGACCGTGAGTTTGGTGTTTGATGTTTTAAGTGCGGCTTCCTTGGGCTGTACAAGATTGGACATGAAATGAAGATAAATGTAAGTATTTACGATAAGTACTTAGCCTACAAAAGAAAAACAAAAATTTTGGAGAAATGGCGATTTATTTATGTATATAGTCTCCTTTTAGATCGATACACCTGACCCAGCGATGCTCTAACGTTTTCTCTAGGTCTGCAAAGTAGGCCTCCATGGCGGCGATGACCTCCTCAGTCGACTGAAATATCTGCCGGGCGAGTGACTTTTTCAAGTTTGGAAACAAATAGAAGTCGCACGGGGCCAAATCTGGAGAATACGGTAGATGGGACAGCAGTTCGTAGCGCCATTTTGACCAATTTGGCCGTGGCGAGGGCGGAGGTGTCAGCCGGTGCGTTATCATGGTGGAAGAGCACTTTTTTCTTCGCCAAGTGGGGCCGTTTTTTGTTTAATTCGGCGTCGAATTGGCCCAATAATTTGCATAGTACAGCCCTGTGACCGTTTTGGCCTTCTCCAGGTAGTCGGTGTGGATCACACCTTGTGAATCCCAGAAAACGGTGGCCATCACCTTTTCGGCCGATGGGACAGTCTTCGGCTTTTTCGGAGCACGTTCACTGTCTCTGGTGTGTACCAGTGGATCCATGTTTCGTCGACTGTCACGAAAAGACGCAGAAACTCCTTCGGATTGCGCTTAAACAGCGTCAAACACTGCTCTCAAGCGGTCTCACGGTTGCGCTTGTTGTCCGGAGTGAGCAAACGCGGCACCCATCGCGCCGACAGCTTTCTCATGCCCAAAATTTCATGCAGGATATGACCCACGCGATCTTTTGAAATGCCTACTGTCTCAACTATCATCGGCGGTCTGCCAATACGAGATCGTGGATTTTTATCACGTTATCCTCGTGGTAGCCGTTTTCGGGGCACCTGGACGTGGCTAATCAAAAACCGACGTGCGAACACGTTGAAACTCGTTAAGCCAATTTTTGATGGTCGCTATCGAAGGAGAAGAGTCACCGTACACAGCATCCAAACGCTCTTTGATTTCGCTGCGCGATTTCCCTTCCAAAAACAAGAATCGAATCACCGACCGATATTGCTTTTTTTCCATTTTTCTAAACGCGACGGAATTACACGACGGAATTACGAGACGGAATTACGCGACGGAATTATGCGACGGAATTACGCGGCGTGTGCGGAGTCCGATATCGGCAAGGGAGATAGCTTCGCAATCGGGCGTTTAAGTCTCGACGACGCTGTCCGCACGGTCACCACGCACGTGTGACCATCTGAACCCGGATGTAGTTCCTGAATTCGCGCAAGTAGCCATGATGAAGGTGATAGGTTGTCCTCTTTGACTATGACAATGTCTCCGACTTTGATGTTTTCTTGTCTTTGTAGCCATTTTGGACGATGCTGTAGCTGATGAATGAATATTGTTCTCCACTGTTTCCAAAATTCCTGGGTGAGTCGCTGTATCTATCTCCACCTGTCTAGTCTGTTAATGTTCTTTTCCAACAGGTTTCTGTCTGGTGCTGTGGGGAGGGGTGCGCCCATTAAGAAGTGCCCTGGAGTTAGGACTGCTAGGTCGTGTGGATCGTGCGCCATAGGGCATAGTGGTCTGGAGTTCAGAAAACCTTCGATCTGGGTGAGTAACGTATTAAATTCTTCGAATGTTAGTTTGGAAGCGCTAATCGTTCGCTTAAGATGGTGTTTGATGGATTTTACACCAGCCTTCCAAAGGCCTCCAAAGTGATGTGCTGCTGGGGGGTTGAAATGCCATTTTGTCCGTAGTGTGGCTAGATCCTTGGCGACTTCGACTGACCATTCCGAGGAGATAAATTTGTTGTCCCTTTTGATTTCGTTGGTAGCTCTTTAAAGTTAGTGCCACAGTCGCTGTACAGATTGGTTCATGTTCTGCAATGAATCTCCGATATGCTGCTATGAATGCTGCTGAGCTAAGGTCATTCACCAATTCAATGTGGATGGCCTTGGTGGATAAGTAGACGAAGACAGCGATGTATCCCTTGGAGACCTTGTTGCATCGACCCTTCCACAGTTTTACTTCTACAGGACCGGCGTAGTCGACTCCGGTGTTCGTGAACGGCCTTGATACGGTCACTCGTTTTGAAGGCAGGCTTCGTATGAGTTGCAATTGCATCTTAGCGTTGTATCGGTGGCAGCGAACACATCTGTGAATAGTCGATTTTACAATTCGTTTAAGATTCGTAATCCAAAATGTGTTGCGGATCTCTGCCATCATCGATTGTTGACACCCGTGAAAGGGATTCAAGTTCCGAATTGTGCCCTTGGGAAGCGACATTTTTGAGCTGAGCGTCTTAATTTCGGTTGGAAATAGCTCGGACTGGGTAAGCTTGGTAAGCTGATGTTGTGCTGCTTCCAATTCATCTGCTGTCAGTGGAAACAAATTCAAGGGTAATTTCGTGTCTGCTCGTAAGTTGTAGAAGTATCTCCTCCACAATGCTACGGTGCGGATGTGCAATGGGATATTATATGGGGAATCTTAGTAAGTTCGTTAGCTACACGTTTTGACAGTAATCTTGAATGATTTTCTTTCCTCAGCCCCTTCATTTCAAGGTTGGTTTCGATGGATTTTTCTGCTGGCTGATTTTATGCGTCGAAGCCTTGCAGAAACCTGGGCCCGCGCCAACATATCTCGATGCTGAGTAGCTCTTCAGGGGATTGTCTTCGTGAACCGATGTCAGCTGGGTTGTCCCTTGATGCTATATGCCGCCATATGTTCGATCCGATCAGATTTTGAATTTCTGTCACTCGGTTGGCGACGAACGTAGTCCATGTTGATGGGCTTCCACGGATCCAAGCCAAGCAGATGGTTAAATCGGACCATGCATACATTTAATGTCGTTGAACTGCATGGAATTAGCAATTCGATGGAGCAATTTTGCGCAAAGTTCCAAGCGAGGAAGACAAATCTGCTTAATTGGAACAACTTTGTTTTTAGAGGTAATTATTTTGATATGTTCACTGCCGTTCGTTATTACACATGCATAAACGACTGTTGCATATGCCTTCTCGGAAGCGTCGCTGAATCCGTGCATATGTACTAGTGCCAAGCTCTTGTATCCAATCCAACGGGGTATTTTACATGTCTGCAGCACACCGAGCCCCTTGCGAAGTTTTATCCAGTCCTCGTCGATGTCCGGTAGAAGAGCAGAATCCCAGGTCGATTCGTTGCGCCAAAGTCGAGTATGATATTCGCTTTATAACACATGGTGAAATCCAACCAAGTGGATCAAAGATTCGAGCGATGTCTGCCATTATGGAGCGTTTGGTGTGCATCTTGGTAAATTGATTTTAAATTTGAATGTATCATTTCGGTGCTGATGCCGTGCCGAAAATTACCGTCTGTAATTTATATTTTTTGATTGGTTCCCTTGGTGTGGATTTCCAGAGAATTAGTTGGTATTAAGTGTCTTCTAGAGCCATCTAAATTTGTCGGTACATCATGCTTATGTCCGCTGAAAAAGCTATGTTGAACTTTCTCCATTTGGCAACTAAGTCGATGATGTCAGGTTGTAGCTGCGGGCCTGTCAGTAGATAATCGTTGAGTGATTGGCCGTCTGTGGTTTTGCACGAGGCGCACCGCGTGGTGCGGGAGAAAGTAATGTTTCCCAGTCATCAGTTGCGTGTCTGTAGTGGTTTCTTCCATATGTCGCAATTTCGCATATTCGTTTAAGCAATTGATGTATGCTTTCTTTAAATTGCTGTTGGTTTGGAATTTCCTTTCAAGTTGAAAAAAATCTAGCTAAAGCGGCACCTTTAGATTTGCCCAGGGTTGGATGAACCCCGTCCTTAAATGGAAGTCGGACCTCGTATCTGCCATCCTGTCGGCGCTTGTATGTATGTTGATAATCTTCTTGACACTGCTCTTCATCCGATGTTAATTTTCTCTCGTCTAGGTTTTCCTCCATTTCCCAGAACTGTTAGAGATGCATCTCGAGAGTGTTGTGGTGGTTCAGCATGATTATTGTGTTGGACTTTGGTGTCAGGCAAGTGCTTCCACTCAGGATCCATCCTAATTCAGTTTGTTGCGCAACTGGTGAACACCCTTGGCTCCTGACGAGTTCTATAATGATAGATGGTAGGTAGGTTGAAAGAGGGATCCACTAAAGGCTGGTTGGATATGTTGCTCCACTTAGTAGTTGATAATAAGTGCCGCCGGAAGCTTCAGGCCTGACTAACGCGGTTGCAAGCAAGACGTTGTTGGTTAGCTGGTTTAAGTTTGTATTTATCGCGTTTGATGTTGACGGACCATTGTGTGGCTCTGGTCTACATGCAGTAAGGTGTGTTGCTTTAGACCACATTTGAAGCATCGGTTAGTGCTATTAGACATGGAATTTGTTCTAATTGTTTCATCGCGGCCCTTAGAATCCATGTTGACAAATCGTTTGCATCGCCGAATACTATGGGACCTTTGCAAAGGCGACAAAAGTATTGCTTGGACGTCGAATTTAGATGAAACGCGTTAGCCCTTCGGGAAAAGGTTGCGGACAGATGTGGATATGCTACGATAGTTATTTTATCAGAAATAAGTGATGTGCTAAAGAAAAATTAAAAGAGAAGATCCTCCAGTGTTCGCCAAACTAATCGCGATCGGATAGTGCATGGACTCTATGAAGTTTCATTCCAAGCAATGAAAAATCTGACATTGGTCAATATATGAAAAATATACAAGAATGACCCCAACAATATACTGCCGAGTTTAATATCTTCTCATTTAGAAAAGATGTTATTGAAATACAGCGCATCCGTTTTACTGTATAGGCACTTATTTTCCATTACCAAAATAATAAGTAGTTCAATAAATATGTATTTCACACGTTTTTCACTTTTCATTTTGCTTTATTCTACACTTTTGGATGACCTGTCAAAATTCTTTCAAGAAGACTTTGCTTAAGCACACTTAAGTTAACGAAAACTTAACGAAACTGAACTGAATTCCTTTATGGTCATAGCATACGATTTGCATGTAAGAAGACATTTCCGTACGCTGGATAAGCAAATTCTATTATGATTGGACCTTCAGAATACTGTCCCAAGTCTCGACTGCCATCCCTAAGTTTGTAAGTCATGCACGTGACTTTTAGTATTTTAATTCATTTATTACTACTTAAATTCACAAAGATGTAGGGTTATAGCTCTCACTGGCGTGGTCAAGTGATGATGTCTTGCATGTGTCGGTGTCATTCGAAGTATGGTGTTTGAAGGATGTCGAGTAGCTAAGGTAGTACCACATTGCAAAGTTGGATAGAGATGCTCGTATCATGCAAAGCCTTTAACGGCGCAGCGGATTCGTGGGTGAGTTTACCAAGTTCCAATAAATTGTGAAGTTCTGTATCAACCAGCTTTCTTTTATTTTCATATCTATCAGACAGATTTTCCCATGCTGAGGAGTAATTTTTTCTATCGATTTAGAGATGCTGGATTAGCCGCGCTGCTTCATCTGTACAACTCGTATTACCGTTCGCGAATCGAACTCCCAGGCAAACTAAGCTGATCGAGGTGTTACGGTTTGCGAATCTATTAATTCGCCTGAAGTTCCCCTAAATTCACTCGCTGACAATGAACTCACTGTCAATACACTGTTCGTGTCAAACGTCATAAAGCAATTGTGTGTTTGAAAAAGGCAATTCAAATTTTAAAAATAAAAGGCAGGAAAATGATTAGCAACGTTTTATTTTTTTTAAATGATTGGTATGAAAACAAAACGAGTAATATGTATCGATTGAGAAGGCAGATAAGAGATCCTAATAATTTGTGAGTTTGTTTGGATACGTGAAGAATGTTTGCTTCAGTATAGGATTTTTAAGATTTCTTTCCAACTTTCTTTTGAACAAGGACGCATTCGTCTCTATTCTGGGAACAATTAAAGATGAATGTCAGAGCTCCCGTAGTTGTGCAATTCCGCCCGTATAAAAGTTGGCGTGTGTGCTCCGGTTTTTTGCTAGTGGTAGTTACCAATCTAGTGTCGGAAATGATTTTGATTTGAGACTGTCGCTAGGCACTGTTTCTTGTATACTGTCCGTGCGGGTGGTCCCAACTTCCCAGTACTCTTTTTGATTTTTTTTTGAAGATCCAAACGCGCCTATCAGTGTTGGGACTTAAAATGTTCAAAATGTGGTAGATCCAGAAAAAAGAGCGTGGTAGATTTGAAAAATGGGTGGTCGATTTAATTCCATGGAAATAAAATAGCAAAGTAAACTTTATAGAACAGAAACAAATACATATATATTTCATTACTATAACCTCAAATAGATATATCAGTTCACTAAGAAAACACATAACAAAAACTTCACTTAAAAATACATTAAAGCATGTAACTGACTTCTCATCCTTGTGAACAAATAAACCATTAATATACATATATTTGAACTTATTATAAAATTTAATTAAATTTATGGAAGGGTTAAACAATTTATCGTTATCAGTCGTTTTGAGTGCAAATAATAAACTGCTAACAGTGTATTTGCGAAGCGAAACAGAACATGGGAAAAGGAAGCATGAAGAATTCAAAAGAGTGGTGGATTTCACACTTTGAGTAGTAGATGTGGTAGATTTGAAAATTTCACAAAATAGTAGTAGATCTACCACAATAGTGGTAAAGTCCCAACACTGGCGCCTATGCCCTTGGCAACGTCCGGATTTGCCTCAATCAACTGCATCAGCTTACCAAACTGGTGACTGTTGGTTTTTTTCAAACTTGAAAAAGAAAAAATAAAACGCCAATTACTTTGAAATTCATGCATTTTATTGGTTATTACTTGTTATTACTTACATCTTTCTATTTTCTGTCATTGTTACAATGTTTATTTTAAATACAGAAAACGTTCGCCTCCCAGTCACCAATAAGCGTTCATTATCTGACGTTCTCGGGAGCTTTACATCCTGAATGTCGTTCTGATTGTTTCCCCGAAATATTTTATTTATTTGCGGGAACATACTCTCGCTATTGGATATTATAGCACGAATTCTATTGTTCCAATACAGACTTACAGATATTCTGTAATTTACCTTTATTAACTGTTGGAAATTTTTAATCACTGACTTCAGTGTCCTGACTTCCGAGTTTTGTCTGTCGGTAAACCGCCTGTACAAGAGTTTTAGTCTTGTCAGGAGTCTACTTTTTTGTCTGTGCAGTGCGTCGATTGTCGCATTTCGGTACATGTTTGTGGTAACGTGCTGTCATTGGCGTGGTATCGTACTGTCCATCGTCTGTTTAATTATATCGTCCATTTCTTTGAGATACTTGTCAATCTCATAGTTTGACAGGTTCCTATTGGACGGTGGAAAGGTGGCCCTCGAAGTGAGCGCTCTCGTCAAGGAATTGGCAAAGCGAGGCCAACGCGCCTTACTATAACCGTAGAGGTGCGTTTAAACATACTCTGCCATCTCTGCGAACTCGTCAGGTAGTGTGATCACGGCACATAGTCCGCAATTGTCTCTGTCGTATACAATGGTATGTTGACAGTTAAAAGGCCATTCGTCCGTGTCTGCATGAGATCCAGATAGGAGCCGCTCTTAGCATACACCAGTAGGCTGACCC
Source organism: Merodon equestris (assembly GCA_958301585.1). NCBI lineage: Eukaryota > Metazoa > Arthropoda > Insecta > Diptera > Syrphidae > Merodon > Merodon equestris. Next base: position 89,442,018 of record OY284416.1, read on the forward strand.
TAGTGTTGGGAATGTTTTTTCCCCAATCACGATGTTTGGCATTTAAATCGCCAGCCAGAATTTAGAAGTTTTCTACCGAATTCAATGGGAGAGTAATAACTCGCTTAATTTGTTACAAGTGCCAAACTATCGAACCACCGCATATAGACATTTTTATTCAATTTTATATAATCGTTTATTTAATGTTTTTCCGGGAGAAATCAGACGTCTTCCGAATGTTTTTTAAAGCGCATAAAAAACTGGCTGTCCTCTCAAGATTATTTTAGTCTAAACTCTCTGACTTCAAATTTTTTGATCTAACTGTTGTTCTGTCTTTGACGTTAGTACATTGATTACATAATTTTTGCATCCTATATGAAGTAATAACTAATTGATATCAGGTTAAATGAATTAAATTGCTGAAAATTGTCTTTCTATTTTTGTTTAATCACCCCACCCCATTTTATTCTATTCTTCATTTTGAAGTGGCATTCAACAATATTTGAACTCACTCTGTATAAAATATCGAATGCCACCAGATTTCCCTTGTTTTATTGTGTAATACTTAACGTATTCAATTTATTATACGGATTTGTACTTTTGTATTATATTTATAGGGTCCGCCAAATAACTTTTTTTTTTTTTTGAAAATGCTATAAAAAAAACTACTGAATATTTTCTCAAATTTCTTTTTTTATTTGAAAGTACAATCCTTCCGGTTAATAATGGAAAATAATTTCATTCAAATGGCTGCCTCGGCTGGCATTATTTGGCAGTATTTTAAGAGAAATAAATAGAAAGTAAATAGAATAAAATTAAAGATCGAAAGAGTGTCTCGAGGTCTACGATAAAAATATTGGGTTGAGTTTCTTCAGGTGCATAGGCCGCTAAAATGTAACTTTTCTGTCCATTACGGAGAGGAATGCACACAATGCAGACTTCTAGCACTTGGAAGCTCCGTACTTCACCGCTATATATATTTTTATGTTTTATATTTTTTTTTTGAAGATCGCAACTCCCCCGCCTTGAGTAGCGTTGGGTCTCTTCCAATTATTCTGTGAGAACTATGCCCGATTTTGTGCTTCTGGTTTAGCTTTGTTTCGATAACCAAGAGTACATCGGGGCTTTCGTCCCGTAACAGGTTAAAAAGTACGGCTTGTCGTTCGATCCTTATCACTGAATCTACATTCACGGACAGGATCTTCAAGGACCTTTCTACCAGCGTACCTAGGCTAGGCCCGGCAGAAGCGAGCAGATACTACTGTCCGTTCGGGTCGCCTGAACAAGGATCTGTTGTTGGATCTGCCCAATCCGCCCTTGGATTGCGAGCAAGATCGAACAGATATCCACCTCGGCCTCCGGTGCCTTAGAGACAGGCACTGGGGCTTAAGGAACAGCCAATGGCTTTTGTACCGTCTTTATCGAACCTGCCGCCATTTGGGCGTAGGTCAATTGAGATGTGACGGCTGGTGTTTGGAAGCGACCCGAGGGACGCTTTTCCTCGACCTTCTGCTTATGGGCCAGGTTTGCTTTCTTGATGTCCTGAAACTTAGGACATCCCCGATAGTTTGCAGGGTGTCCGTGGTTCCTTCACAAGACACATTCGATCTGCTCTCTGTTCGCCATCTTGTGTATTCCAAGGTCGCATTCCTCGTTCTTGTGGTTCTTTGCGCATTTAACGCATTGAGACAGCATTTCACAGCGTGCCCGAACCTTTGGCAGCGGACACAATGCTAAGGAAGTGATAGTCTTTAGCCTCTCCAGCTTGCTGCTGGGTGTGAACGGCATCAAGAAGAAGGGAATCACTCGCTTCTCCCGTCGGGAGTTCACCGTGGAGGTGAAGCATGACCCACGAATTTGAGGTCATACCTCTCGAGCTCTTTGATTCTCAGATCGTCAATTCTCTATTCCTCCACTAAACTGCGAACGGGTCCGAAATACCGCATTTTCAAACTTGTGATTACGGTGGGCAGAGCTGTTCATCGTGCACACGGATTCAAACAAGTGCCGATCGAATTGATTTTCTCCTCTGAATTCTGGAGCACAAAAATTCCTTCCACATAGTGTCGCTTATTGTCTGCCATCTGGGGTATTCGGATATAAGGGATATTGTAATGATATTTTCCCCTGAATATTTTATTTATTTGCGGGAACATGCTCGGACTAAAATTGTATTTTATTTAACGAACTTTATTGCTAATTAATTCCACTCAGGTGTATTTCTCTTCTCAAAGATCTGGAAAAGAGTGAGCAACGTGACTTTTAATAGTCGAAGGTTCCTACTGTTCCAGTTACGAAAGTTTGTTATTATTGTGGCTAGTCCGTCATGATCACTGTCGTACTCAATGGTTCGCAGACAATTACGATTGTAATTTGGAAGCCATGGATGCCCCAGCATGTCAACAACCGAAGCCTGAACATTTTCTGAGAATATTGCCATATCGGTTGTGATTTTTTCAGATGTTTTGGGCATAGAGTTTGGTCTTCACTGAAGTTTGTGCATCAGTGAAGAAAGAATCTTCTCATGAATCAGGAGCTATTGAATGACGGAAATAGAGATGGAAAAGGGTTATCTCTGGTGACGAAACACGGGTGTATGTTTGTGATGTCGCCCAATCATCCCAATAGAAGCGACCAGAAAAGCCGAAAAAAGTACGCCAAATGCTGTGGTTCATCAAGAGTTCTCGCCCCAAGGTCGTACGGTCGATGGAAATCGCGTGGTGTGTATATTTTCGGCTGAAAAACAATACTGGAATCATGTCCCAGCCACCATAATCACGGGACTTGGCCCGAACTTGGCCCCTTGCAACTTTTATTTGCTTTCCAAAACTGAAAATACTCATAAAAGGTCGAAAATTTTCCACAACTGTCGCGATAAAGACATACATAGCTGTTTTCAATTACAAGGTGTCTGTTTTTGCGAAATTACGATTTGGTAAGTTTCGAAGATGGCTTTATTAAGAGAGGCTTTTAATATTCAAGAAAACATGTTGTTCCTCTTAAGCAGATGACACTTTTTTTTTTAATAATGTTAACCTTTTTGACAGTAGTAAGTATAATAACATTTGATAAACATTGACAGGGTGTTTCATAATGGAACAATAGAATAAGAAACGGAAGGAATTATTTCGGAACGTTCTCCCCACCTTGAGAGGACAAGGTCTGATCAATAGGAAGTCGCCTAACTTTGGCCGCTGCCCTTTTTGTGTCTCCGTTCGAGGTCCGGACTGTCACAGCTCTGACGACTCCATCTTTACCCGGATGAACGCTTAACACTCGACCTAATCGCCACTTAAAAGGTGGTAAGTTTTTTTTCCTCCAGGACCACAACGTCTCCAATTCATAATGACTCGCCATGTTTCACCCACTTCGATCGTCGCTGGAATCTCTGCAGATACTCTATCGACCATCGGCTCCAAAATTGTTGCAAGTACCACTGTAGCTTTTGATAGCGTTACAATCGGTTAACATTTGTTAGCTGTAGATCTGGCTCAGGAATGGCATTCATAGCTGTACTTATTATGAAATGTCCCGGAGTTAAAGCTGGAATGTCATTAGTACTTTCAGGAACCGGTGTGATTGGCCTGGAATTAATAACAGACTCAATTTGAATGATTAGAGTGCTTGGCGTTCTGTAAAATTCTTTTGAGGTGAAACTTTATCGATTTGACAGCGGCTTCCCATAAGCCACCATAATGCGGCGAACGTGCAGGAATTGTTTTCCATGTTATACCCATAGATGAGCAGGTACTTAAGATATGGTTAAAATGCTGCTGATTTTGAAAAAGTTCATACAATTCATGAAGCTCGTTCCTTACGCCGACAAAGTTTGTAGCGGTGTCGCTGTATATGGCAGAACATAAACCACGACGACCAATGAAACGTCTCAGTGCCGCCAAGAATGCTGTTGTTGTAAGATCCTCGACTAACTCCAAGTGAATGGCCTTCGTTGAAAAACAAACAAATACTGATATATAGCCCTTCGTTGATGAAATCCCACGGTGGTTGAAGTATATTTGAAACGGACCACAAAATTCAATGCCTATGACATTGAAGGGCCGCGTTTGCTGAACACGTAGTTCGGGCAGAGCACCCATAAGAAGTTCTTGTTTGATGGGTTTAGCTCGGAAACAAGTTATGCACTTGTGATAAATAGATCGGCAAATTATTTTTGCATGAATAGGCCAGAATGTTTGCCTGGCAATACTCAATAAAGCTTGGGGACCTACGTGATGGTTGGCAATGTGAAGATGTCGTAGAAGAGCATATGTAAAGCAGTGCTTTTTTGGTAGCAGCATAGGGTGTTTACTTTTATAATCCAATGCAGAAAACTTTAATCGCCCACCAACTCTTAATACACCTCTGTTTTCAATGAAAGGTGCAAGAGATTGAATGTGACTCTTTGGAGCAAGAGTCCTTTCCTTTTCTAATGCAAGAATCTCTCCAGTAAACGATGCTGCTTGCACCATCTTCACGACAGTAGTAAGTGATTCTGCCATCTCATAAGGTGTTAAGGGTCCACCTACCCGAAGCGTTTTATTCCTTTACATGCAGTGGTTTTTAAAACGTAAAATATATCCAATAACATGAAGAAGAGAAGTATAATCATTATGATACTTGATATTAGTGATAAAGTCTTGTTTAAAGGGTATAGTGTTATTGTGTAGAACTATTTTAATCCTCTTTCTATCCAATTTCCTTTCATCAGTTTCTAAATTAAACGCAAACATTGGCCAGTTTGTTGAGGGCGATGACAAAAATGCGAGAAAGTAGATCTGAATTATTCATTTTCGTCGGTATGTGTCGCCACTGGCGAAACGTGGACTTTTCTTGAATGATTGATACCCTGTTTGCAATAAAGGTCTGCCAATTGGATGGTTCCTCCTTAATCCAGCTTAAAACGATTCTAGAATCTGTCCAGAAGGTAATGTTCTCGAAGTTCACAAAGTTGAAAATAGTTTTAACGCGCTTGACAAGTTGAACCATAATGACTGCAGCACAAAGTTCAAGTTTCGGAAGTGAACATTTCTTCGCTGGCGCAACCCTTGATTTTGCGCATAACAAATTAACCTTTATCTCGTTGGCAGGGTTAACAGATCGAATGTAAATGCATGACCCATATGCATTTTCGGAGCTATCTGAGAATGCATGCATTTCATAGCGCGAAGAATTGGAAAATGCAAGACGTTCTACTTCCAAGTCATTCAAAGTTTGCAACTGATTTCTAAAGTTAATCCAAGGCTGTTGATATTCTTGTGGAAGAGGATTATCCCAATCTAACTTTAAACGCCACAATTTCTGCATAAATATTTTTGCTAATACAATGACTGGATTAATTAAACCAAGAGGGTCGAAGAATTGCGCGATCTCTGATAAAACAGTTCTCTTTGTTAATAGTTTGTGGAAGTTAGTGTTAACTTCGAATAAAAATCTGTCGGAATCAGGGTTCCATAATATCTCTAAGGCCTTGATTGCACTCGAGCTTCTTATTTTGAACAAAGTTTCTCGATTCTCTTCAGCTATGTCTTTCAATAACTCAGCGTGATTAGCACACCACTTTCTCAGATTAAATCCATCTCTTGATAGAATAGCGGATAATTGTTTTTGTAGCTCTATTGCTTGTTCTAATGTGTTAGCACCTGACAATATGTCATCAACATAGAAATCAGATTTGATTGACTCAGATGCCAAAGGGAAATGAGAGCCCTCATCAACGGATAACTGCTTGAGTGCTCGAGTAGACAGAAATGCAGCCGGTGCCGTACCATAGGTTACCGTTGTAAGTTGATACATTTGAATTGGATCATTCGAGTTTGATCTCCAAAGAATGCAATGATATCGTCGGTCATTTGGATGTAGACTCACCTGACGATACATTTTTGTGATATCGGATGTAAATACATATTTATAGAATCTCAATATGATTGTAAATAGATCAGGTTGGATGACAGGACCCACCATCAAGAGGTCATAAGGTGACATGCCAGAGCTTGTCTTTAATGAGGCATCAAAAACAACACGAAGTTTCGTGGTAGAACTAGACATTTTAAATGCGCAGTGATGCGGTATTACGTAACGAGGTTGCTGAAAGTCGAAACTTTCTATTCGTTCCATGTGTGATAGCTGGATAAATTCATTCATGAATTGAGAGTATTGTGTTTTGAGTTCTTTCTTTTTGTGAAACTTTCTTTCAAGGCTCAGAAATCTCTTAAGCGCATTTTCATATGAGCTTCCCAAATTAAGCGGAGTTTTCTTGAAAGGTAACCTCACTTGATACCGACCAGATTGTAAACGAGCAACGTTTGTACAAAAATGCAACTCACAATCCCTTTCCTCCTTTGATAGTTTTGCTTCTGATGACTCAAAATTTTCAATTTCCCAAAAGGCTTTCAGTATATTATTTAGGGTATTTTCATAATTCGAAAGGTCAGCAACTTCTAAAAAATTGCACTGGCTGAGGCACTTTGAAGTTGACGATGCGGGCAACCTTCCAGCCACAACCCATCCGAGCAAAGTATTGATAAGCGTAGGTAGCTTTGGGCCAAGCTTTATCTTTCCCACTTCCAGAATGTCGTAAAAAATATCCACTCCTAAGAGCAAATCAACTCGTTGTGGGTAATTAAACTTAGAATCCGATAGCTGAATGTGGCTTGGAATATTCCATCCATCAATGTTCACTTTGGCATCTGGTTGCATTCCCGTTATTTGACTCATAACTAAAGCCTCCAGTGTCGTGGAAAATGAAGAAAACAATGATTTTATTGTAATGGAACATTTGAATTTTGAGTTGCCTAAACTATCGTTTACGCACATGAAATCTGTTGATGCCAATCGTCTTTTAATTCCTGCAATGCGGACAATACGTTCAGAAATCATATTAAGCTGAGAGCCACCATCCAATAGAACACGGCACGGGACGTATTGATTGTTTTTTCCTATTAGGTAAACAATGGCAGTGCCTAATATATTATTATCTCCTGACTTGTTATGAAGTGAATAGACATGATTTGAAACAGACGGTGAATTATGTGAAATAGTCTCATCATGTGGTGAAAAGTTCCGTTTTGGTATGAATTGGTTTGAGGAAGAAGCACTACCAAGAGCTAAAGATGAAGTTGTGGAGTTGGGTAATATCGTTTGGTTTTGGTGGAGCAATGAGTGGTGCTTATTACCACAAGTATGACAACAGCTTTTCGATGGACAGTCAGCAATAGAGTGATTGTTAATCTTCAAACAAATTTACTTTGTTGTATCTCTCTGACACAGACAGATTTAAAAAGGCAACGCAGCGATAAATGAGATGACCTTGTTTATTACAGAAGTTGCATGCATTTTTAACAGTCATAAATGATTTTGGTTTATGATTATTAATTAAGCTATAATTTCTATTTGAATTTGATGTTAATGAATGGGAAATTACATTACCTTCTATAACTTGACACCTTTTCTTCAAAAACGACATAAGCTCTGCAAGTGTAGGTAGTCTATCAACAGGTGATTCTTCATTCCATTTTAGTGCTGTTTCTGAATCAAGCTTGGAGGTTATAATGTACACTATAAGGTCATCCCAACCGTCAACAGGTCGATTAATGTTCTTTAGTCCGGTAAGATGATTATTCATTTTGTCCATCAGACTTCACAGATCAGCAGCATTTGCCTTGAGAATTTTGGGATGTTCGAAAATTAATTTTATGTGCTCTTTTCCGATAATTTTTTTATTTTCAAAGGGTTCTCTTAATTTATCCAATATTACCTCATAGTTTTCTGCAATAATTTTCAAACCTGCGATTGGAGCTCTGGCAGTAGGACTGAGTTTGGAAACTAAGTATCGTAGTTTGGCGAATTTCGTAAGATTTTTGTTGCGATGAACCAAACAATCAAATTCGTCATACCAGCTGATCCATGTGGTAACATCCCCTGAAAACTCTTGAAGTTAAATTTTTGGTAATTTGATTGAGTCATACCTTTCATCCCGATCTGTTGTCATCGTGTTCTTTTTATTGGAACTATTTCCTTGCTCATCTTGTTCTGCAATGAATACCTTCAAAGCTGAAGCTCTAGGTAGTACATTTCCTCGTAGGTTGATCTATTTGGTTTTGAAATTACATCGAAATCCCTTTCTTCGATTTTTCCTTGGACACTTTGGAATGTATGAAATGCTGAGTCCAGTGCTTCGGCGCGTATATTCATCTCCGCAATAGAAGTAGAAAGCGGATTCATTCGAACACGTTTCAGGTACTCTTCTATACGTTTCATTTGCTGCTCACATACAGAACGCCGAGTTTTTAAAGTTGATAGTTCCTTATCCGATTTCTTCCCAGTTAATGGTTCAATTTCCTCCGGATTGGTATTTTTAGATCGAATGTGGTTGGAGCCCATATCACGCTCGTCTTCTGACATTTGATTACCCAATGCACTCAAAAATAAGAGATACAATATGATTCGATTTTCTTAGAAATATTAAAAGACTTGTTCTCGCCGGGGCCTCCAAATGTTTTTGCGAAATTACGATTTGGTAAGTTTCGAAGATGGCTTTAATAAGAGAGGCTTTTAATATTCAAGAAAACACGTTGTTCCTCTTAAGCAGATGACACTTTTTTTTAATGATGATAACCTTTTTGACAGTAGTAAGTATAATAACATTTGATAAACATTGACAGGGTGTTTCATAATGGAACAATAGAATAAGAAACGGAAGGAATTATTTCGGAACAGTGTCAATCTGCTCCTCTGGACTTCTTGGAAAGAATCTTTGACAACAAGGATGCTGGACATGATATCGACGATAATTCTTTGATATGACATAGAATTCCTTTTATATACTGTCCCATTTCTAACGAGCATACCTTGATTGGGTCTATCTGTGGTTAATTTTTTTTTCCTAGAATGTAGGCTCTGGGGTTAGCTTACCAGGTACTTTAGCTGACAAGAGCGTTCTTTTACCTTTCTTGTCAGGATACGGTTTTATTGTCTTAAGGTCCTAGCGGGTAGAACCCAACGAAATTGGCAGGTCAGTTTTCAGGCGTTGTCAATGAAAAAAAAAAGGATTAATCCAGGGTTATTCCAATACTGTGTCTCTTTATTGTATCCTCATAAAACTCCGAATTTTTTAAAAATAATAAAAAATAGAGGTTTCTGGCCTTACAAAAAAGTACATCACGGCATTGTGGATGTAACTGTTGATTTTTAATAATTTTTTTTCCAAATTAAGTCAATTTTTTAGAAAATTGCCCCTCCCGGCTAAACGGGGGGGAATAGACCCCCCTCCCATACGATTTTTTTCTTGTCTTGACCAGACCTACACGCTCTAGCTTTTTGGCGCACTGCTCGTGGGACACCCTGTATTTCGCTGGAATATAGGGACTCTGCTAACGCATTATTTCATCGTTCCTCATACAGAATATTCATTGTTGTTTGCTTATATAATTTTGATTATAAATCAGTTTTACTCGGAATCGTTCGCCACAAGCATTACAAAACCTTTAATCACTATTTTGCCGATTGGAAAGTCACCGAATACCGTGCTTAGACATCTGTGAGGATTTTGTAAATATTTTACCTTCAAATACAGCTGAGGTGAAATATACACGCGTATACATGTAAGTCCAACTTCTCTCGCACGTAGTCGTATTTACTGCTTCACTAATGGCGCCCGAGTTCCATTTCATTATCCAAACATGCCAACAGGTTAAATACGACACCCAAACTCGCGTAGCATTTGAGTTACAATTTTTGCGCATAACAAGATAATAGTAACAAGAACAACAAATAAGAAAGATACAGCTCGCATCGTATTCCCGACACTCGCGAAATTCTGTAAATCATGTCGACAACTGCACATAAATAAGAGCCGACTACATCCTAAACACCTGCATAATAAATGGGCCTACACATTTGCTATGAAATGATTGTAATCGTTGTGCTACTTCCAGGCAGATCCAGTGTCGCCGCCGTCGGCCATCGTGAATCCATGAATTCACCATATCCGAGCCCAAGCAGAGCAGATTACACTGTTATGTTCACGTTCCTGGCTTAATGACCGAATTTTTGTTTTTGCCTTTTGTTTTGTTGGTTTATTGCAGAACTTCATCAGGCATCTATGCATGAGTGCCATGCTTCAGGTGGTTATAGTTGGGAGTGCCTTCGGAGCTCAGGGATTACATGGTGGTTGAATAATGGAATAATGCTATCGCGCCAGACCTAGTCAAATAGGAATTGTTTTTGGCGAATAAAGCTAGGTGCTGGCTTGTAAAGATTGCCTTAATTATTGGATGTTTTTATCAGTGAGGAACAGTAGGTTCGATAGTACGGGTTAATAGCAGGAGAACTATGGACTACTATGGAACTATTGGAACTATCACACTGCAGGGACATAAATCTGCAATAAATTCGTAATGGTTGATGGTAACGACAATCGTCTACCGAAGTGAATTTGTAAAGGAGACCACGTAAAGGTATGTCGGTACGGGATGCTCACTATTTAAGATCCGCAGTTCTTTTATCTCAATTACTTCAGTGAAAAAAAAATACTCAAACATTTTTATTGACTTATTATCTACTAAAGCAACGCGGGGAATGATGCGGATGTGAAATATTATTAAATAAAATAAAGTACACCCCAAATTGCATTATCCTTTGCTTTCATCACCTTAAATAAACCTTCAAAGCCTTTTATAGAGCATCTATTGAATTACCCGCTTCAATTCAATTTGCTGTCATTTTAAACCCAGCGCAAGAGCTTTTAATGTGAACTTTTAACGCTACGAAAGCAGTTCCTTTTATTTTTGCCCTTACTTTCTGGTTGATTGTTCCATCTTATTACAAGCGAATTATGCTATCACATTCCTGTTTAAAACTGTTGAAAGATTTTTAAATTTGGAAGACATTTATGCCGACTCGAAATCAATCACAGAATGTTAGTTGACACATTAAATTCAAAGGAGTAGGATATTGGAATTAGAAATCTAGGCTGAATAACACGTTCCCTGCCATGTTGTTTATAAGGAGGTGTCATTTCTAGGCCGCGTGTACCGAGAACGGTAGAAGACGATACACGGTAACAAATTTAATAATTTTGTGTAAATACCTTTTTGTTTTAGAAAATCTATATTATTTTCATAATTAGAAATATTAAAACACCAAAATGCACAAAACAACAATATCAAATTAAGTTTATTTCATTCTAATTAAATATTTTTAGATGAAAACATCTTAAATTAAAAAAAATCAGTTTGGCGTACAAATGCATTTAAGCGTGTACCGAAAACGGTACACGTGGCAGGGAACGTGATAAGAAATAGAAAATCAATTAAAATATTTGGGTTCGTATTGTACAAGTGGCAAGCCAATCCCTCTATACCCTTAGCCGCACATAAGACACTTAGCAAACCCACAAATCATGAAGGTATTTAAACTCCGTTACAAAAGTAATCACTTAAGGTATATTCAAAAAATAAGGAAACTTTTTGAATGCCGCGAGCCAAGTACATCCGACTTCCGAATTTTTAATTGTTGTATTGCTTCACATGTCGCTTAACATGTGTTGACATAGTCAGATATTTTGGATATTTAGTTTGTTTCTCACAGAAGAAAAGTCAGGCGTTCTTCCTGCGGAATAGGGGTTAGAACATATCCACGACTGGGAGTGCCCTTGGTAAGAGAGACTAAATTTCTGATGGATATCTGCCCCAAAAAAAAATTACAGAAATAGGCGCAGAGCTAATGAATCTGCACTACCCACAATCACATCACTTCACCAATACACCATAACAACACCACACTCAACATAACTATAATCACAGAATAAATAGTATACAGGCCTGCGATGATTTTTTACTTTATGCACCATAAAGTGGAACAACTGAAGGGAAGATCAAGCAACGAGAGAGCAAGCATGATCAGAGAGTAACAACCAGAGAGCAGCCACGATCAGAGAGAATCAACGAGAGAGCAATCTTAAAATGTTTATGTGTGTGTGTGTATTGTGTTGCTATCCAACGTCGTGAATGCACGTGGTGTTGACAAAATTTTGTTTCAAGTTTTAGATTTCTATATTTAGTTTTCTTCAGTTGAAAGTTGCGCTTGGTATTCGTACGCGTACTTTTTCGATGTAAACTAAAAGGGCCGGGTAACACCAATTAACGTTATTCCATTATTTGGGATTTTTGTGCAAATTTCAATCTGATATATGTAGGGAAGAATAACCCAAAAACTTTAGTGCGACAGGATTTTAAGTTTGCGGGCTTTAGTAAAATTTTTTTTCTCTGAAGCCCACGAGCAATGCTTCCCCAAGAGTACTAAGATCATGAAGTCCAACATTATTTCCTTATGATCAGAACATGTGGAAAACCATTGCGTTGTGGCATTTTTGCATTTGGATTTTATCAAGTTTTTTATACCAACAGTTTGTGGTTGTGTGTCAAAAATATTGCTAAACACTGTAATATGTTTCTTGCTAATTTCCAAGAAAATTTGTGAAGGAGCAACGAGGTTACCAAAATCTTTAAGAGAATTGTAATTTTTATGAAATATGAAAAGTTCACTAGGAACTGTTAATACTTCGTCTTCTTTTCTCAATATAGAAACATAAATATCGCAGTTAATTTTCGGTATCATTTTGTAGACGATATAACCTATGAAGTATCTTAAAGACGCCAAATCGATACTAAATTCCGAACAATTCTGAAAGTCATCATTTAATACGAAATCATCAATGATTTCTATGTTAATATCTATTTCAGAGTTTTCGTTTCGACTGAGTTCTTCATTATTTGTATCAGCTAAGTCCATATTTGACAAAATATTTGAAAGCGTTTCAAATGTGGTATCACTCAGCTCTTCACAGTTACTATAGGAACTCAACTGCACTATATTTGCAGACATTAAGCGTGATAATAAAGTGTTTATATCAGCAACTGAGGGGTTAATATTATTTCCACCCTTTTGTCTTAGAACCGAGAACATATTTTCGAGCTTATCTTGGTTTAATGCTCTTGTCATTAAAAAAAATATTTGGGATTTTTTTTTAAATAGCTCGTCTACTAATTGTAATACAGCGTTTAAGGTAAATTTCATTCCATCTAAAAAAAAAACTTTTTTCTTTTTGTCAACAAATGAGATTTCATTGAGGTATTCAAGGAAGAATTTTATATATTCGTGTGATGGACTGTTAAGTTGAACTGCAGACTTATAACAATTCTTTGAAGTTAGCGAACCACTATTTAGGCAGTCAAATATTTTGTCAATATTTCCTATGAAGCATGCCGTAGATAAACAAACTTCTTTTGAGCAACTTTTAAAGCCTACTGTCTCAATAACAGTTTTAATTGCTGCTTGAACAGTCCTACTAAAAATTTGGGTGGCTAGTTTTACTTTAATTTTTTCGAAAGAGTTCGGAAATATGTGCTGGCTTGTCAGTTTAAGACACATTTTTGTATTAGATTTGCACTCCATTTCCCATAGTTCCTTAACTACTTTAAAACTAGCAACTCCATTTGGTGTTGTAAGGTCACATTGAAGCCAACCATTTCTTAATGATTTGATTAGATGTGGAAAATCATATACACAGAAAGTTTTACTACCATTATACATAAAATAGGGTTTTTCTAAAGTAGCTCCCAATTCCAAGAAACACTTCCTGTTAGAGGACCCTTGGTCACAAATTACAACTTTAACTATGATGCCAAAACTGTTCAAAATTGCTAAATTTCGTAATATTATCTTTTTTAGTAAATCGGCAGAAAGTCCATTTTTTGAAACAAAGTAATTAAATGTAAGCGCCCAGTTGGAAAACATTGATTTAATCATAAAAACGCACAATTGTTTACCAATCTGGTTCGTTCTTTCAACCCCATTTTCCTCAAATCCATCCACTAAATCTAATTTGGAATTGTATCGCAATTCCCTTCTAATCGCCATTTCATCCATCAGCAGAATCATATTATTCTTTTCGTACTGGTTCAAATCTAAGCACTTCTTTTTTATTAACTCTAAACCGTTATTTTTAAAACCTGGTTGTAGGGAATTTACAGGGGCCCATCGATAAACAGTAGAGATATGTGGCAAATTTAGATGCAATTTATTCTTCAAAAATTGGTACGTTGACTGTGAGACATAATAAATGTTTTGAACCAAGTCTTTTACATCTTGCTTATATTCTTTAGGTCGTGGACTAAGAAGAAGTTTGCAAAATGTTTTTGACTCCTTGCTTATTTGAAAAGGGTCGATGGTTTGAAATACGCTTGATTTTGTTGCTATTTGTTTGCGGCTTTGGAGATTTTTATATTTTGCTACCATGTCGTAATATTTTTTTTCTGTAAAAATTAGCTGATTTCAGATATTTTTCACAGTCATTACAACATCCATCTACGGAGTCACTTGTTCGGCTCTTTTTAGCTGGACAATCAAGCTCCAACGACTTGTAATCTTCCTCAATAACTTCTAAGTTAAATACCGGAACAGCTCCGAATTTCAACTTTTTTTTACCAATGTCAGAACTTGAGAAGTGATTGGCGCAAATCAACCATCAGCTCGCACCAGCTTCTCAATTTTTTGTATACTCTCTTGCATGTTCTCATGCTTGTACTCTCTGTTCAATAGGGTGCCAATATTGGAACCCTAGAACAAAATTTGCTTTGTATGGGATGCAACTTCTGTATACTATTTATTCTGTGCTATAATCTATCTTAATAAAAATGAATCGCCAAATGTTTTGTTACCGCACAACTCAAGAACGGTTCGTTTTTTATATTTTCTTTAAGGCACAAGGAAGGTTTTTATGGAGAGAAAAAACATAAAAATTGCGAAATTAGTAAAAACAACACTTTTCTTTTCCCGTACAAATCACAAAGTAAATGCCGTCAAATCTATAAAATGCATTTGTAAATATGTAACTAAAGAAAGTGATATGGCTGTGAATGGAGTTGGTGCTGAGAATTCCATTAATGAAATTATTGGGTAACCAAATGGGCTATGTTAGCAGTTATGTTAGCAGTAATGAAGCAATTTGGCGCATTTATTCCAATTCATGAAAGAAATCCCACTTTAGTTCATTTAGCAGATAACTTAAAAAATGGTCAAAGACTGTACCTATATTTCACAACACAGGAGCAAATACTTATACCTACAGCACGAGCTTTTCAACCACCATCTACAATGTTAACCAGTTTCCTTGATATGTGTCAGAATGACGATTTTGCCCGAACACTGCTTTACTCAGACATGCCAAATATTATAAATACTTGGAATCAATCCTCAAAAAAATTGCAACGACGGAAACAAGGAAAACCAGTTCCAGGTTACCCATTCCACTGATGTAATTGGTCGAATTTATTCAGTCCATCCGAGCAATGATGAGTGTTTTGATATACGATTACTGTTGGTCAATGTTCGAGACCCAACATTTACGAACTGTTAAGTGTTAAGTGTTGTGTGGCTCTTACAGAGAAGCCTGTCAACGTTTGCAACTGTTAGAAAATGATTCACATTGGGATCAAACTTTAAATGATGTTGTAATTTCTTCAAAACCTCATCAAATACGAACATGCAAATGAAAATATGTGTTTGATGATGTCAAATAAAGTACTGTCTTAATTAGGCATGGTCCCGCCTAATCGCCCAATGCACGACGCTTTTAATCAAGAGTTGCAACTTGAAAAACTGTATGTTCTGTACGTTTTAAGGATATCAGTTCGAATGAATGTTCCGCTGTTGAAACAACAACAAAAATATGTCTTAAATTCACTTATGTATGAAAGTTGTAAATAATGGAATTGGAGGAATTTACTTTTTGGATGCTCCGGATGGTACAGGAAAGACTTTTTTTGATTTTATTTATTTTAACAACAATTCGCTCGCATTATGAAATTGGACTCATGCCTAGTGCATCTGGTATTACAGCCACATTGCTGGAAGGCGGTCGAACAGCCCATTCAGCATTAAAATTACCGTTGAATATTCAAAACAACGAAACTCCGACATGCAACATTTATAAGAACTCGGCAATGGCAAAGGTTTTGCAGCAATGTCAGTTGATAGTGTGGGATGAATGCACGATGGCACGTAAAAGATATTTGGAGAAATTAGACAGAATTTTGAAAGATCTGCGAAACGATCAAAACCGATTTGATGGAACGATGATTTTCTTAGGAGATAGCAGGAGATTTTCGCCAAACATTACTAGTCATTCCACGGGCAACGCCAGCGGTCCTCCATTTTGTGGAAATACGATAAAATATTAAATTTAAGCAAGAATATGCGTGTCAAATTGCAAAATGATCGATCTGAAGAAATATTTTCTAAACAACTCATTGACATTGGTAATGGCCAAATTCCTGTAGATGTTTTAACTGGCTGCTTTACATTTCCTGTAAATTTTTGTCAGTTAACTGAAATAAAAACCGAGCGCATACAAAGGTGTGCCCAAACGTCTCTCAAAATTATAGAGATCATTTTTGGTTGAGCCAACGTGCTATATTAACTACCAAAAACACGTACATAATTGAAATAAACAAAAAATATCGTATACCATAAAGCTTTGTAAAGAAAATATCATAATATTAAATAGAAATAGATAACTAATTTTTATAATTAATCATTGTTTATTATTGAGACATAAATAAAATGATCACCCCGAAATACGTTTTATTTATTTAATTTTTTATGTTGGACTGCGACAGGCCAATAACTGCGACAGCTAGACAAATAAACTAAAAAAATAAGCTTCATAAAAACTATTTGCAGACAACAACAATTTTCGCATTTGCACAAATGACTGCCTCATTGCATACACAAGATTTCTTTTGCAGAAAGCTAAGCAGCTTAAATTGCAAAACAAGTTTAAATATGTTTGGATAAGGGATTCATATGTTTTCATCAGAACGAGAGAAGGTGACAGAGCAATTTACATAGCTTATAAATTATGAGCATTTTTCTAAAAATGGTTTTATTAATTCTTAATTATTATTTGGTTAATTCAATCTCTTTATTAAATTTATTTATTTATTTATTTATTTATTTATTTCATCAAGCAGGGATTTATAATTCTCTTACAGACTACTTACAAGAATATTAACACTCTAATCTATATAATACCATAAGTACTAACTAATTATATTAACTATTATCTTCATCCATCAGAATTAGGGTAACAAAACAATAAATTGATTAATGAGATATTACTAAAGCTATCTGACCTGACTAGCTAGTGAATCTAGAACCATCGATTTAAATGTGTCTCGTGTACAATTAGCAAAAAGATCAATGCTATTACAAATTAAGTTAGCTTCTCTCAAGCAACGCGAGATTGGTTCATTGCGGCCGTAGTTAGTGCGATGGAATTGCTCATAAAATATAAAGGATTCACGTAAATTTCTTGAGGGAGTATGCAAATTTATTAAAGTGAGAAGTAAAGGACATTTGATATGATACGTTAATATATCCCTTACAAACATGATAGCAAAATATTTACGTCGTTTTTCAAGCGATTGTAATCCAATTAACATACATCTTGTTTCATAAGACGGCACTTCAATGTTCCAGTTTAACTTGTACATAACATATCTAGTGAATTTTCTTTGAACTTTCTCAATTCTTGCAGATGAGTTTGTGTAATATGGATTCCAAACTGTATTACAATACTCAAGAATGGACCTTATGAGTGAGATATAGAGGGATTTTAATGCATATGGATCCGTAAACTCTTTACTGTTCCGCCTAACAAATCCAAGCATAGAGTATGCTTTACTTATGATATAATCTATATGAGGTATAAACGTGAGTTTGGAGTCTAGAATAACCCCCAGATCCTTTTTACGACTTACTCTTTCAATGTGAATACCATCAAGATTATAACTGTAATTTATTGGTGTGAAACTTCTAAAGCAAGAGAAGGCCTGACATTTCGAAACATTCAAGAATAGATGATTTAGTTTACACCATTGAGTTAATTTTTCCAGATCTTCCTGAAGAAGAAAACAATCATATTCGGATGATATTTTCCGATATATCTTCAGATCATCCGCATAAAGCAAACAGTGCGAATTTTGAAATATGGATGGGATATCATTTACGAATAGGAGAAAAAGCAACGGGCCCAAATGGCTACCCTGCGGAACACCAGATGGAACGCGAATATGTTTAGATAAATGATGGTCGATTTTAACAATTTGATGTCGACCTATTAGATATGATTCAATCCATTCAAGAAAGTTGGAATGAAATCCCAAGCAGGACAATTTATGCAACAAAATAGAATGATTTACCCGATCAAAGGCTTTTGCAAAGTCTGTAAATATGATATCTGTTTGGGACTTATTGATAAAGTTCATGGTTATGTAATTTGTAATAATGGATAGGTTTGTTGCGGTTGATTTACCTGACATAAATCCATGTTGAAAAACAGATATATGTTCCTTGACAAGGAAGAACAACTTATTGTACACAATTTTTTCAAATAATTTAGGGATGGCAGATATTTTACAAATAGGCCTATAATTTGTTATATCTTGCTTAGAACCAGATTTAAAGACTGGGGAAAGGAATGAAATTTTCCATTCATCCAAAAAATTTCCACTAGCAAGAGACATATTAAATAAGTACGTAAGTGGCCTAGCCAACACCTTCCCACAACTTTTCAATAATATAGGTGGGAACCCGTCTGGTCCTTCTTTCTTGCTTGAGTCAATTTCAAGTAAGGCCTCTTCAACCTCGGATATGTTAAGGCAAAGAGACCCTATGTCAAAAATTTCACAAACTTCGGGAGGCAAATCATAAGGAGAGACGGAGGAGTAAACGGATTGGAAGTAATTCGCAAACAAGTTACAGATCATATGTATATCACAGGCCTCTGTACCAGAGTAGGACATACAGTTTGGAAGACTATTCGTCTTACGTTTCGTATTAATGTAGCTCCAAAAATGCTTACTATCGTTTTTAAGTTTAGATTCCGATGATATGATGTATTTCCGGTACAATATTTTATTAAGGCAGTCAAATTGACGCTGCTTGGTGAAGTAATTAACGCGAAGTATTGGGTTCTCTCTATTGAGCTTGTACAATTTATAAGCCTTATTTTTTTGATTTTTTAAATTTGTAAGCCTTTTATTGAACCAAGTAGGATTACGATTACTTTTGGATCTCTTTTTAGGAACAAATATCTCTATACCACATTTTAGAACTTCGACAAAAGAAGTATACGCATTTTCTAAGTTTGTGGATTTAAAGATGGTATCCCACGGATGAGTAGATAAAAACCCATTAAATGCTACAAAATCTGTCTTTTTGTAATTATACACAAGAGTACTACATAACTTTGTTTTTGTTAAGTATCTGAAAAGCTTTAAGTTTATATCTAAAGCGTGATGAAAAATGGAATTTCTTAACATAGGAAAGTTTGATTTATCAATAAGTACATTCATTTTTTTATCAACAAAAATTAAATCAAGTATATGATTAAAATCGTTAGGATAGCAATTAATTTGAATTAAATTATATTGGCTGAAAAAGTCTATAACCGATATTTCAATTTGAGTATTAACATCAAACGGTATCAGATGCTTTTCATCTAAATCGTGTACCCATTTAACGTTACCTAAATTAAAATCACCAGCACACAATACATGCTGATTATTATTCAATTTGTCTAGAACAGAACTGAAATTGTAAAGATGTAAATTGTAAAGATCAAGAGAACTCTTAGGTGGAATGTAGCTAACCATAATATACAATTCATTTTTATCATCTAATCTTATATTAACTATCACCTGATCAACATCTAGATTAGAGGCCGATGGTAAAGAATTTGATTCCAATTCAATCTGTCTACATAGTAAGACAGATCGTATCGCAACCAGAACACCACCACCCTTCTCTTTTCCAGTCAGCAGGTAACTACGATCTTTCCTAAATACGTCGTATATGCTAGTATCAAAAATCTCAGGTGTTAGAAAACTCTCATTTATACCACTTTCAGTTATAATGATAATGTCATAAAAGCCCGAAGAGGACGATATAAAAATACTATCTGCTTTTGTTCCTAGACCTCCTGCGTTTTGATAATATAATAATAAATTGTCCTTACAAATTGACGATTTTTGATTGATAATGTTGATTGATGTATGAGTAGATGACGGAAAATCATACGCTCCCTTTTCAGAAAAAACAGCAGCGCCTTTGATTGCTCTTATTAAGTTGCATTATTTGTTTTATTAACTCTAAACCGTTATTTTTAAAACCTGGTTGTAGGGAATTTACAGGGGCCCATCGATAAACAGTAGAGATATGTGGCAAATTTAGATGCAATTTATTCTTCAAAAATTGGTACGTTGACTGTGAGACATAATAAATGTTTTGAACCAAGTCTTTTACATCTTGCTTATATTCTTTAGGTCGTGGACTAAGAAGAAGTTTGCAAAATGTTTTTGACTCCTTGCTTATTTGAAAAGGGTCGATGGTTTGAAATACGCTTGATTTTGTTGCTATTTGTTTGCGGCTTTGGAGATTTTTATATTTTGCTACCATGTCGTAATATTTTTTTTCTGTAAAAATTAGCTGATTTCAGATATTTTTCACAGTCATTACAACATCCATCTACGGAGTCACTTGTTCGGCTCTTTTTAGCTGGACAATCAAGCTCCAACGACTTGTAATCTTCCTCAATAACTTCTAAGTTAAATACCGGAACAGCTCCGAATTTCAACTTTTTTTTACCAATGTCAGAACTTGAGAAGTGATTGGCGCAAATCAACCATCAGCTCGCACCAGCTTCTCAATTTTTTGTATACTCTCTTGCATGTTCTCATGCTTGTACTCTCTGTTCAATAGGGTGCCAATATTGGAACCCTAGAACAAAATTTGCTTTGTATGGGATGCAACTTCTGTATACTATTTATTCTGTGCTATAATCTATCTTAATAAAAATGAATCGCCAAATGTTTTGTTACCGCACAACTCAAGAACGGTTCGTTTTTTATATTTTCTTTAAGGCACAAGGAAGGTTTTTATGGAGAGAAAAAACATAAAAATTGCGAAATTAGTAAAAACAACACTTTTCTTTTCTCGTACAAATCACAAAGTAAATGCCGTCAAATCTATAAAATGCATTTGTAAATATGTAACTAAAGAAAGTGATATGGCTGTGAATGGAGTTGGTGCTGAGAATTCCATTAATGAAATTATTGGGTAACCAAATGGGCTATGTTAGCAGTTATGTTAGCAGTAATGAAGCAATTTGGCGCATTTATTCCAATTCATGAAAGAAATCCCACTTTAGTTCATTTAGCAGATAACTTAAAAAATGGTCAAAGACTGTACCTATATTTCACAACACAGGAGCAAATACTTATACCTACAGCACGAGCTATTCAACCACCATCTACAATGTTAACCAGTTTCCTTGATATGTGTCAGAATGACGATTTTGCCCGAACACTGCTTTACTCAGACATGCCAAATATTATAAATACTTGGAATCAATCCTCAAAAAAATTGCAACGACGGAAACAAGGAAAACCAGTTCCAGGTTACCCATTCCACTGATGTAATTGGTCGAATTTATTCAGTCCATCCGAGCAATGATGAGTGTTTTGATATACGATTACTGTTGGTCAATGTTCGAGACCCAACATTTACGAACTGTTAAGTGTTAAGTGTTGTGTGGCTCTTACAGAGAAGCCTGTCAACGTTTGCAACTGTTAGAAAATGATTCACATTGGGATCAAACTTTAAATGATGTTGTAATTTCTTCAAAACCTCATCAAATACGAACATGCAAATGAAAATATGTGTTTGATGATGTCAAATAAAGTACTGTCTTAATTAGGCATGGTCCCGCCTAATCGCCCAATGCACGACGCTTTTAATCAAGAGTTGCAACTTGAAAAACTGTATGTTCTGTACGTTTTAAGGATATCAGTTCGAATGAATGTTCCGCTGTTGAAACAACAACAAAAATATGTCTTAAATTCACTTATGTATGAAAGTTGTAAATAATGGAATTGGAGGAATTTACTTTTTGGATGCTCCGGATGGTACAGGAAAGACTTTTTTTGATTTTATTTATTTTAACAACAATTCGCTCGCATTATGAAATTGGACTCATGCCTAGTGCATCTGGTATTACAGCCACATTGCTGGAAGGCGGTCGAACAGCCCATTCAGCATTAAAATTACCGTTGAATATTCAAAACAACGAAACTCCGACATGCAACATTTATAAGAACTCGGCAATGGCAAAGGTTTTGCAGCAATGTCAGTTGATAGTGTGGGATGAATGCACGATGGCACGTAAAAGATATTTGGAGAAATTAGACAGAATTTTGAAAGATCTGCGAAACGATCAAAACCGATTTGATGGAACGATGATTTTCTTAGGAGATAGCAGGAGATTTTCGCCAAACATTACTAGTCATTCCACGGGCAACGCCAGCGGTCCTCCATTTTGTGGAAATACGATAAAATATTAAATTTAAGCAAGAATATGCGTGTCAAATTGCAAAATGATCGATCTGAAGAAATATTTTCTAAACAACTCATTGACATTGGTAATGGCCAAATTCCTGTAAATGTTTTAACTGGCTGCTTTACATTTCCTGTAAATTTTTGTCAGTTAACTGAAATAAAAACCGAGCGCATACAAAGGTGTGCCCAAACGTCTCTCAAAATTATAGAGATCATTTTTGGTTGAGCCAACGTGCTATATTAACTACCAAAAACACGTACATAATTGAAATAAACAAAAAATATCGTATACCATAAAGCTTTGTAAAGAAAATATCATAATATTAAATAGAAATAGATAACTAATTTTTATAATTAATCATTGTTTATTATTGAGACATAAATAAAATGATCACCCCGAAATACGTTTTATTTATTTAATTTTTTATGTTGGACTGCGACAGGCCAATAACTGCGACAGCTAGACAAATAAACTAAAAAAATAAGCTTCATAAAAACTATTTGCAGACAACAACAATTTTCGCATTTGCACAAATGACTGCCTCATTGCATACACAAGATTTCTTTTGCAGAAAGCTAAGCAGCTTAAATTGCAAAACAAGTTTAAATATGTTTGGATAAGGGATTCATATGTTTTCATCAGAACGAGAGAAGGTGACAGAGCAATTTACATAGCTTATAAATTATGAGCATTTTTCTAAAAATGGTTTTATTAATTCTTAATTATTATTTGGTTAATTCAATCTCTTTATTAAATTTATTTATTTATTTATTTATTTATTTATTTATTTCATCAAGCAGGGATTTATAATTCTCTTACAGACTACTTACAAGAATATTAACACTCTAATCTATATAATACCATAAGTACTAACTAATTATATTAACTATTATCTTCATCCATCAGAATTAGGGTAACAAAACAATAAATTGATTAATGAGATATTACTAAAGCTATCTGACCTGACTAGCTAGTGAATCTAGAACCATCGATTTAAATGTGTCTCGTGTACAATTAGCAAAAAGATCAATGCTATTACAAATTAAGTTAGCTTCTCTGAAGCAACGCGAGATTGGTTCATTGCGGCCGTAGTTAGTGCGATGGAATTGCTCATAAAATATAAAGGATTCACGTAAATTTCTTGAGGGAGTATGCAAATTTATTAAAGTGAGAAGTAAAGGACATTTGATATGATACGTTAATATATCCCTTACAAACATGATAGCAAAATATTTACGTCGTTTTTCAAGCGATTGTAATCCAATTAACATACATCTTGTTTCATAAGACGGCACTTCAATGTTCCAGTTTAACTTGTACATAACATATCTAGTGAATTTTCTTTGAACTTTCTCAATTCTTGCAGATGAGTTTGTGTAATATGGATTCCAAACTGTATTACAATACTCAAGAATGGACCTTATGAGTGAGATATAGAGGGATTTTAATGCATATGGATCCGTAAACTCTTTACTGTTCCGCCTAACAAATCCAAGCATAGAGTATGCTTTACTTATGATATAATCTATATGAGGTATAAACGTGAGTTTGGAGTCTAGAATAACCCCCAGATCCTTTTTACGACTTACTCTTTCAATGTGAATACCATCAAGATTATAACTGTAATTTATTGGTGTGAAACTTCTAAAGCAAGAGAAGGCCTGACATTTCGAAACATTCAAGAATAGATGATTTAGTTTACACCATTGAGTTAATTTTTCCAGATCTTCCTGAAGAAGAAAACAATCATATTCGGATGATATTTTCCGATATATCTTCAGATCATCCGCATAAAGCAAACAGTGCGAATTTTGAAATATGGATGGGATATCATTTACGAATAGGAGAAAAAGCAACGGGCCCAAATGGCTACCCTGCGGAACACCAGATGGAACGCGAATATGTTTAGATAAATGATGGTCGATTTTAACAATTTGATGTCGACCTATTAGATATGATTCAATCCATTCAAGAAAGTTGGAATGAAATCCCAAGCAGGACAATTTATGCAACAAAATAGAATGATTTACCCGATCAAAGGCTTTTGCAAAGTCTGTAAATATGATATCTGTTTGGGACTTATTGATAAAGTTCATGGTTATGTAATTTGTAATAATGGATAGGTTTGTTGCGGTTGATTTACCTGACATAAATCCATGTTGAAAAACAGATATATGTTCCTTGACAAGGAAGAACAACTTATTGTACACAATTTTTTCAAATAATTTAGGGATGGCAGATATTTTACAAATAGGCCTATAATTTGTTATATCTTGCTTAGAACCAGATTTAAAGACTGGGGAAAGGAATGAAATTTTCCATTCATCCAAAAAATTTCCACTAGCAAGAGACATATTAAATAAGTACGTAAGTGGCCTAGCCAACACCTTCCCACAACTTTTCAATAATATAGGTGGGAACCCGTCTGGTCCTTCTTTCTTGCTTGAGTCAATTTCAAGTAAGGCCTCTTCAACCTCGGATATGTTAAGGCAAAGAGACCCTATGTCAAAAATTTCACAAAATTCGGGAGGCAAATCATAAGGAGAGACGGAGGAGTAAACGGATTGGAAGTAATTCGCAAACAAGTTACAGATCATATGTATATCACAGGCCTCTGTACCAGAGTAGGACATACAGTTTGGAAGACTATTCGTCTTACGTTTCGTATTAATGTAGCTCCAAAAATGCTTACTATCGTTTTTAAGTTTAGATTCCGATGATATGATGTATTTCCGGTACAATATTTTATTAAGGCAGTCAAATTGACGCTGCTTGGTGAAGTAATTAACGCGAAGTATTGGGTTCTCTCTATTGAGCTTGTACAATTTATAAGCCTTATTTTTTTGATTTTTTAAATTTGTAAGCCTTTTATTGAACCAAGTAGGATTACGATTACTTTTGGATCTCTTTTTAGGAACAAATATCTCTATACCACATTTTAGAACTTCGACAAAAGAAGTATACGCATTTTCTAAGTTTGTGGATTTAAAGATGGTATCCCACGGATGAGTAGATAAAAACCCATTAAATGCTACAAAATCTGTCTTTTTGTAATTATACACAAGAGTACTACATAACTTTGTTTTTGTTAAGTATCTGAAAAGCTTTAAGTTTATATCTAAAGCGTGATGAAAAATGGAATTTCTTAACATAGGAAAGTTTGATTTATCAATAAGTACATTCATTTTTTTATCAACAAAAATTAAATCAAGTATATGATTAAAATCGTTAGGATAGCAATTAATTTGAATTAAATTATATTGGCTGAAAAAGTC
The DNA here is from genome assembly GCA_958301585.1 of Merodon equestris. NCBI lineage: Eukaryota > Metazoa > Arthropoda > Insecta > Diptera > Syrphidae > Merodon > Merodon equestris. The sequence goes on from OY284416.1 coordinate 89,467,728, forward strand.
TATAACCGATATTTCAATTTGAGTATTAACATCAAACGGTATCAGATGCTTTTCATCTAAATCGTGTACCCATTTAACGTTACCTAAATTAAAATCACCAGCACACAATACATGCTGATTATTATTCAATTTGTCTAGAACAGAACTGAAATTGTAAAGATGTAAATTGTAAAGATCAAGAGAACTCTTAGGTGGAATGTAGCTAACCATAATATACAATTCATTTTTATCATCTAATCTTATATTAACTATCACCTGATCAACATCTAGATTAGAGGCCGATGGTAAAGAATTTGATTCCAATTCAATCTGTCTACATAGTAAGACAGATCGTATCGCAACCAGAACACCACCACCCTTCTCTTTTCCAGTCAGCAGGTAACTACGATCTTTCCTAAATACGTCGTATATGCTAGTATCAAAAATCTCAGGTGTTAGAAAACTCTCATTTATACCACTTTCAGTTATAATGATAATGTCATAAAAGCCCGAAGAGGACGATATAAAAATACTATCTGCTTTTGTTCCTAGACCTCCTGCGTTTTGATAATATAATAATAAAATGTCCTTACAAATTGACGATTTTTGATTGATAATGTTGATTGATGTATGAGTAGATGACGGAAAATCATACGCTCCCTTTTCAGAAAAAACAGCAGCGCCTTTGATTGCTCTTATTAAGTTGCATTATTTGTTTTATTAACTCTAAACCGTTATTTTTAAAACCTGGTTGTAGGGAATTTACAGGGGCCCATCGATAAACAGTAGAGATATGTGGCAAATTTAGATGCAATTTATTCTTCAAAAATTGGTACGTTGACTGTGAGACATAATAAATGTTTTGAACCAAGTCTTTTACATCTTGCTTATATTCTTTAGGTCGTGGACTAAGAAGAAGTTTGCAAAATGTTTTTGACTCCTTGCTTATTTGAAAAGGGTCGATGGTTTGAAATACGCTTGATTTTGTTGCTATTTGTTTGCGGCTTTGGAGATTTTTATATTTTGCTACCATGTCGTAATATTTTTTTTCTGTAAAAATTAGCTGATTTCAGATATTTTTCACAGTCATTACAACATCCATCTACGGAGTCACTTGTTCGGCTCTTTTTAGCTGGACAATCAAGCTCCAACGACTTGTAATCTTCCTCAATAACTTCTAAGTTAAATACCGGAACAGCTCCGAATTTCAACTTTTTTTTACCAATGTCAGAACTTGAGAAGTGATTGGCGCAAATCAACCATCAGCTCGCACCAGCTTCTCAATTTTTTGTATACTCTCTTGCATGTTCTCATGCTTGTACTCTCTGTTCAATAGGGTGCCAATATTGGAACCCTAGAACAAAATTTGCTTTGTATGGGATGCAACTTCTGTATACTATTTATTCTGTGCTATAATCTATCTTAATAAAAATGAATCGCCAAATGTTTTGTTACCGCACAACTCAAGAACGGTTCGTTTTTTATATTTTCTTTAAGGCACAAGGAAGGTTTTTATGGAGAGAAAAAACATAAAAATTGCGAAATTAGTAAAAACAACACTTTTCTTTTCCCGTACAAATCACAAAGTAAATGCCGTCAAATCTATAAAATGCATTTGTAAATATGTAACTAAAGAAAGTGATATGGCTGTGAATGGAGTTGGTGCTGAGAATTCCATTAATGAAATTATTGGGTAACCAAATGGGCTATGTTAGCAGTTATGTTAGCAGTAATGAAGCAATTTGGCGCATTTATTCCAATTCATGAAAGAAATCCCACTTTAGTTCATTTAGCAGATAACTTAAAAAATGGTCAAAGACTGTACCTATATTTCACAACACAGGAGCAAATACTTATACCTACAGCACGAGCTATTCAACCACCATCTACAATGTTAACCAGTTTCCTTGATATGTGTCAGAATGACGATTTTGCCCGAACACTGCTTTACTCAGACATGCCAAATATTATAAATACTTGGAATCAATCCTCAAAAAAATTGCAACGACGGAAACAAGGAAAACCAGTTCCAGGTTACCCATTCCACTGATGTAATTGGTCGAATTTATTCAGTCCATCCGAGCAATGATGAGTGTTTTGATATACGATTACTGTTGGTCAATGTTCGAGACCCAACATTTACGAACTGTTAAGTGTTAAGTGTTGTGTGGCTCTTACAGAGAAGCCTGTCAACGTTTGCAACTGTTAGAAAATGATTCACATTGGGATCAAACTTTAAATGATGTTGTAATTTCTTCAAAACCTCATCAAATACGAACATGCAAATGAAAATATGTGTTTGATGATGTCAAATAAAGTACTGTCTTAATTAGGCATGGTCCCGCCTAATCGCCCAATGCACGACGCTTTTAATCAAGAGTTGCAACTTGAAAAACTGTATGTTCTGTACGTTTTAAGGATATCAGTTCGAATGAATGTTCCGCTGTTGAAACAACAACAAAAATATGTCTTAAATTCACTTATGTATGAAAGTTGTAAATAATGGAATTGGAGGAATTTACTTTTTGGATGCTCCGGATGGTACAGGAAAGACTTTTTTTGATTTTATTTATTTTAACAACAATTCGCTCGCATTATGAAATTGGACTCATGCCTAGTGCATCTGGTATTACAGCCACATTGCTGGAAGGCGGTCGAACAGCCCATTCAGCATTAAAATTACCGTTGAATATTCAAAACAACGAAACTCCGACATGCAACATTTATAAGAACTCGGCAATGGCAAAGGTTTTGCAGCAATGTCAGTTGATAGTGTGGGATGAATGCACGATGGCACGTAAAAGATATTTGGAGAAATTAGACAGAATTTTGAAAGATCTGCGAAACGATCAAAACCGATTTGATGGAACGATGATTTTCTTAGGAGATAGCAGGAGATTTTCGCCAAACATTACTAGTCATTCCACGGGCAACGCCAGCGGTCCTCCATTTTGTGGAAATACGATAAAATATTAAATTTAAGCAAGAATATGCGTGTCAAATTGCAAAATGATCGATCTGAAGAAATATTTTCTAAACAACTCATTGACATTGGTAATGGCCAAATTCCTGTAAATGTTTTAACTGGCTGCTTTACATTTCCTGTAAATTTTTGTCAGTTAACTGAAATAAAAACCGAGCGCATACAAAGGTGTGCCCAAACGTCTCTCAAAATTATAGAGATCATTTTTGGTTGAGCCAACGTGCTATATTAACTACCAAAAACACGTACATAATTGAAATAAACAAAAAATATCGTATACCATAAAGCTTTGTAAAGAAAATATCATAATATTAAATAGAAATAGATAACTAATTTTTATAATTAATCATTGTTTATTATTGAGACATAAATAAAATGATCACCCCGAAATACGTTTTATTTATTTAATTTTTTATGTTGGACTGCGACAGGCCAATAACTGCGACAGCTAGACAAATAAACTAAAAAAATAAGCTTCATAAAAACTATTTGCAGACAACAACAATTTTCGCATTTGCACAAATGACTGCCTCATTGCATACACAAGATTTCTTTTGCAGAAAGCTAAGCAGCTTAAATTGCAAAACAAGTTTAAATATGTTTGGATAAGGGATTCATATGTTTTCATCAGAACGAGAGAAGGTGACAGAGCAATTTACATAGCTTATAAATTATGAGCATTTTTCTAAAAATGGTTTTATTAATTCTTAATTATTATTTGGTTAATTCAATCTCTTTATTAAATTTATTTATTTATTTATTTATTTATTTATTTATTTCATCAAGCAGGGATTTATAATTCTCTTACAGACTACTTACAAGAATATTAACACTCTAATCTATATAATACCATAAGTACTAACTAATTATATTAACTATTATCTTCATCCATCAGAATTAGGGTAACAAAACAATAAATTGATTAATGAGATATTACTAAAGCTATCTGACCTGACTAGCTAGTGAATCTAGAACCATCGATTTAAATGTGTCTCGTGTACAATTAGCAAAAAGATCAATGCTATTACAAATTAAGTTAGCTTCTCTCAAGCAACGCGAGATTGGTTCATTGCGGCCGTAGTTAGTGCGATGGAATTGCTCATAAAATATAAAGGATTCACGTAAATTTCTTGAGGGAGTATGCAAATTTATTAAAGTGAGAAGTAAAGGACATTTGATATGATACGTTAATATATCCCTTACAAACATGATAGCAAAATATTTACGTCGTTTTTCAAGCGATTGTAATCCAATCAACATACATCTTGTTTCATAAGACGGCACTTCAATGTTCCAGTTTAACTTGTACATAACATATCTAGTGAATTTTCTTTGAACTTTCTCAATTCTTGCAGATGAGTTTGTGTAATATGGATTCCAAACTGTATTACAATACTCAAGAATGGACCTTATGAGTGAGATATAGACGGATTTTAATGCATATGGATCCGTAAACTCTTTACTGTTCCGCCTAACAAATCCAAGCATAGAGTATGCTTTACTTATGATATAATCTATATGAGGTATAAACGTGAGTTTGGAGTCTAGAATAACCCCCAGATCCTTTTTACGACTTACTCTTTCAATGTGAATACCATCAAGATTATAACTGTAATTTATTGGTGTGAAACTTCTAAAGCAAGAGAAGGCCTGACATTTCGAAACATTCAAGAATAGATGATTTAGTTTACACCATTGAGTTAATTTTTCCAGATCTTCCTGAAGAAGAAAACAATCATATTCGGATGATATTTTCCGATATATCTTCAGATCATCCGCATAAAGCAAACAGTGCGAATTTTGAAATATGGATGGGATATCATTTACGAATAGGAGAAAAAGCAACGGGCCCAAATGGCTACCCTGCGGAACACCAGATGGAACGCGAATATGTTTAGATAAATGATGGTCGATTTTAACAATTTGATGTCGACCTATTAGATATGATTCAATCCATTCAAGAAAGTTGGAATGAAATCCCAAGCAGGACAATTTATGCAACAAAATAGAATGATTTACCCGATCAAAGGCTTTTGCAAAGTCTGTAAATATGATATCTGTTTGGGACTTATTGATAAAGTTCATGGTTATGTAATTTGTAATAATGGATAGGTTTGTTGCGGTTGATTTACCTGACATAAATCCATGTTGAAAAACAGATATATGTTCCTTGACAAGGAAGAACAACTTATTGTACACAATTTTTTCAAATAATTTAGGGATGGCAGATATTTTACAAATAGGCCTATAATTTGTTATATCTTGCTTAGAACCAGATTTAAAGACTGGGGAAAGGAATGAAATTTTCCATTCATCCAAAAAATTTCCACTAGCAAGAGACATATTAAATAAGTACGTAAGTGGCCTAGCCAACACCTTCCCACAACTTTTCAATAATATAGGTGGGAACCCGTCTGGTCCTTCTTTCTTGCTTGAGTCAATTTCAAGTAAGGCCTCTTCAACCTCGGATATGTTAAGGCAAAGAGACCCTATGTCAAAAATTTCACAAACTTCGGGAGGCAAATCATAAGGAGAGACGGAGGAGTAAACGGATTGGAAGTAATTCGCAAACAAGTTACAGATCATATGTATATCACAGGCCTCTGTACCAGAGTAGGACATACAGTTTGGAAGACTATTCGTCTTACGTTTCGTATTAATGTAGCTCCAAAAATGCTTACTATCGTTTTTAAGTTTAGATTCCGATGATATGATGTATTTCCGGTACAATATTTTATTAAGGCAGTCAAATTGACGCTGCTTGGTGAAGTAATTAACGCGAAGTATTGGGTTCTCTCTATTGAGCTTGTACAATTTATAAGCCTTATTTTTTTGATTTTTTAAATTTGTAAGCCTTTTATTGAACCAAGTAGGATTACGATTACTTTTGGATCTCTTTTTAGGAACAAATATCTCTATACCACATTTTAGAACTTCGACAAAAGAAGTATACGCATTTTCTAAGTTTGTGGATTTAAAGATGGTATCCCACGGATGAGTAGATAAAAACCCATTAAATGCTACAAAATCTGTCTTTTTGTAATTATACACAAGAGTACTACATAACTTTGTTTTTGTTAAGTATCTGAAAAGCTTTAAGTTTATATCTAAAGCGTGATGAAAAATGGAATTTCTTAACATAGGAAAGTTTGATTTATCAATAAGTACATTCATTTCTTTATCAACAAAAATTAAATCAAGTATATGATTAAAATCGTTAGGATAGCAATTAATTTGAATTAAATTATATTGGCTGAAAAAGTCTATAACCGATATTTCAATTTGAGTATTAACATCAAACGGTATCAGATGCTTTTCATCTAAATCGTGTACCCATTTAACGTTACCTAAATTAAAATCACCAGCACACAATACATGCTGATTATTATTCAATTTGTCTAGAACAGAACTGAAATTGTAAAGATGTAAATTGTAAAGATCAAGAGAACTCTTAGGTGGAATGTAGCTAACCATAATATACAATTCATTTTTATCATCTAATCTTATATTAACTATCACCTGATCAACATCTAGATTAGAGGCCGATGGTAAAGAATTTGATTCCAATTCAATCTGTCTACATAGTAAGACAGATCGTATCGCAACCAGAACACCACCACCCTTCTCTTTTCCAGTCAGCAGGTAACTACGATCTTTCCTAAATACGTCGTATATGCTAGTATCAAAAATCTCAGGTGTTAGAAAACTCTCATTTATACCACTTTCAGTTATAATGATAATGTCATAAAAGCCCGAAGAGGACGATATAAAAATACTATCTGCTTTTGTTCCTAGACCTCCTGCGTTTTGATAATATAATAATAAATTGTCCTTACAAATTGACGATTTTTGATTGATAATGTTGATTGATGTATGAGTAGATGACGGAAAATCATACGCTCCCTTTTCAGAAAAAACAGCAGCGCCTTTGATTGCTCTTATTAAGTTGCAGTCATCGAGGCGATGTCCTCGTTTTTTGGTCGGTTAATAAATTTCTTTACTTTGACTGAAAACGGCCAAATTGAGGGATCATTAAGGATCGAGTTGAAACAGTCAGCTGGCACACTCAGCTTGAAATTTACATGCTTAATATCCGACGAAGCAATCCCTTTTTTAGTCAGTTTAAAGCTTTTAAAATTACCAGCTGGGATATCGGTTCTACTAGAGATAAATTTGATTATATCTTCTGGATTCGTATCAGCGCGAAATTTAGATAAATGCAACCATTTGGATGCGAGAACCGCATTAAGAGGTGTATTGTGATCACTTCCGATGGTTACCCGCTGCATACTCATATTTGTTTTGCTGCGTTTCCCTAAATTCAACTTATAATTTTTTCTGCTTACATTATTGTTTTTTTCAGCATCAGCATACGTTTTTTCATTAGCCAAGACATCTGGGGGCAAAGTAACAGAAACGGTACTCAGAGCATGCCCATCTTCATTGGTGACGATAGCAACAACATTAGTGTCATCAACCTCCAAATCATTAACAGCTGAAGGTTCAGCTAATAGAACCAGTGGAGCATCGACTGTGTCTGGTTGACTATTATTACTTTGAGCATGTAGTGTATCAGAGGTGGGAGTTTGCTGGACTTTGCCCCGTAGAGCATTACCCAAACTGTTTCGTATAGCCGATGGAGAGTTTTTGTTTTGTTTTGCACTCACTTTCAAAACAGTAGGCGAACATTTATTTTTAATGCCATAATGGGATTCCACAGATTTTTCTTTTCTTTGATTTATGGTTGTTACACGCAATTCTCTACTACGATCAGGGATAGTACTTAGCCCAACAGAATTATCACCAATAGTGTTTAAGTTTATCAAACGCGAAAAGTAATTTCTGATATCATTGACTTATTCTTATTGATTTATAATTTCATTTAAGTTATCAAAGTTATCAAAGTTATCAAAGTTATCATTTTCATAATGATAGTGTAAGAAGTAGTACTAGCTTTTCTCATTTAGCCAATGGCACACCGAATCGTTTTTGAATGTATCATGCTTACATAGTAGCTTATTCAGGCTTTTCAGCGATTCACCAAAACGTTCGCAATCTTCGTAAAAATTTCGATGCATTTTTTCTCTCGATCATTTACCAGATTTCATATTTGTCTCAGAAATTTGGATTGATGAATTTAAAACTGAGAACAATCATTTTACATTCGCGGCATCTGGCAGTAATTCTTTTTCAGCTGGTGGAGTGGCGGTCTTTTATAGGAGTGAAATTGTTTGTGATGTATTAAAACGCATTCTTTTAAGTGCTGACTTAATTGGCTTATATTTTAAGCCTTAAATGCCCACATGTCTATTTTGGGCACGCACTCTTTGAACAAAAAGTTTGTGCAACGAAAATATTTCAAACTGCGTGGGAATAATTTTAGTACGTTCTACGATACAAACGACACAGTTTGCACCAATTGCCGCTTGAAACCAATTGCATTTGAAAGCTTGAAATTCAGTTGAGTTTGCGCCGCACGACGATATGCATTTTTATGAATTTGGGATTTTCACACATACATATTTGTGGCAAATCTGACGCTGAAAGAATTATTTCCGTGTTTATTATTGTGTCTAGAAAGTGATGCGAGAGTTCAAAATAAAAAATTACGCACGCTGGTCATTCAGGGCATAAAATGTGTTATGTGTGCGAGTTACGATGGCTACCTCTATTCCCATCGCCCCCTATCCAACCAATAAAGATAGTTCCGGTCCGGAGTAGTACGAGTATCTAAGTTGTTTTACAGTATGGTCTGATTAGGTTTTATTTGGGTTTCCCTAATCCTTAGCCTGTATTTTCGTGTAATAAAACTTACGACCCAAAAGGACAAAAAGGATATTAGGAATTTTCCATCATAAAACATCGGTAGCCCACTCCTTGTATTTTTAGTATATTTAAGCAATAGTTTAAGATAGTAGAAGTTCAGTCTCTTGTGGATTTTTTGGAACAACAAGTTCATGATCCCCTTCCAAGTGTTCCAAATTTTAAAATAAATAATTATAATGTTTTTAATTCAAACGCGTTCTAACGCATATGTTGCGCATATGTAAAAAAGTTTGTTTTTGTTTACCTCCGCACTCAAGGCATATACTCGCTTGGAGCTATTCCCCGCCAACGCATTCCACAGTGCAAACTTCCGAAAAAGTTCGACAATCGTGGTGATAGCATTGAATATGTGGCTTCGTTCGACGGCATCGATGTTTACACAGTCGCATGGAACGACAACAAAGTTGTGATCGTGGCTTCCACGATGGCTGGAATTAAACCATATTTATCGTCCGATGAAACAGCAGCGACAACAGCTCCAGCTGTTCAACGTTTCAACAAAAAGTCGAAATTGGTCGAATCAGTTTAATGCCCCAACGTCATACACGAATACAACAAATACATGGGCGGAGCCGATCTAATGGGCGCGTGCTTGGGTCGATGTCGCATCCGTATGTCGGCTATCACATGCGGCCTCACGACTCACGACTCACTTCTCATCTCCTCTTTCAATTTAAATTCCGTGAGGCGAGCGCTATCACATGCGGCCTCACGACTCACGACTCACTTCCCATCTCCTCTTTCAATTTAAATTCCGTGAGCCGAGCGCCTACTTTTTTTATTCATTTTGAAGTTGTCTCCGTGAGATAAAATAGAGCTCTACGCATTTTCTGCAAGCAACATCCGACATGATTGCGTCCGTTCCCCACAAAGGACGAATAGAAATGAAAAATAACGAACAAAGAGAAAGAGAAACGTCAATGTGAGTCGTGAAGAATTTCGCCCGCGACTCACCGGGAATTAAATTCTCCATCTCATTCGCACTCATCTCCTTTCTCTTTTAATCTTATGTGAGTCGTGAGTCGTGAGGCCGCACGTGATAGCCGACTATCATATCACGCAAATGGACACACCGCCTTTTTACCACATGTGCGATATGGCCATCATCAACGCTTGGATGTTATATCGACGCCATTCGATTGTACGGTACAAAGCCACTTAAATTGTACGAATTTATCATGGAAGTGGCCACTTTTCTTACGAAATCCGGCATACCGTTGGGACGAAAACCTGATCGCCCATCGAATTTGGAATCGGAAATCGCAGCCAAGCGGGGTCATTTGCTACCGAAGCCGAAGGTTGTACGGCTAGACACAATCGGCCACTTGCCGGAGCACCCTACAACTTGACATCGATACGAAAAACCTGGCTGCGAATCACGAACTCGATTTGTTTGCCGCAAATGTCAAGTTCATCTGTGCCTCAGTAGAGCAAAGAACTGTTTCATAGAATTTCACACGACATGAGATGCACCCCCGATGCGTTTTGATCTAAATTTGGTTTTTTTTAAATCATTTTCATACAATTTTTTCGTTTATTTTCAATAAAAAAATTCTCCCATACAAATACATCTTTTGAATTTTTTTTGCGAGTTATGACCAGAGTGCCCAATTGGGCACGCACTACCTGGAATCACCTGTCACATATCCAGATGAGTTATATGAAAAGCCGTAGAACAAAAGTTGTTCAGAATTGTCTCCTCTACAACATATAATTTTTTCCCAAAAAAAAAAATTGGGCATTAAAAGGTTAAATTATTAGGCGTTCAATATAGTTTTGTTGGAGTATACAAATTGCACTTATTTACTGTTAATGCTTTTCTGGTTGAATTTTCTGAGTTTTTAGATTCCTCCATTTGTAAAAACCAAATCCTTATAGGCGACTTTAATATTGATTTTTTATCTAACAGTTCTGATCCCGATAATCTCTTGGCGATGTTATCTTCCTTTGGCTTTAGCTCCTTGGTTAACAAACTTACCAGAAAATCATCATGCTTAGATCACATACTTATTCGACTACATAGGAACAATGCTATGGCAGAAGAAACTTCAGTTCCATATTTCAAACCAGAGTCGATGTATTTATAATAAAAAATGGGTTTGCTTAAAAGAGTAGATGAACGTGCATTTACTCAAGAATGTTAATTTAAAAAACAAATTTCATGCTAAATTGAGAAAGCATCCGTTCGATTCCAGGCTTAAAAAATGATATGATATTCCGCGATCCAAAGAAAATTATTAGAGGACAAAGTTTGTGGATAGCTTAGATAATTCTAAAAAGGAATGAGACATAGTAAATCAAATCCCTAATAGGAAAAAACCTGAGACTGATATTTCTACAATGCATTGTAGTTCCTTAATTAATGATCCTACATCTGTGGCTAATCTATTAATCAATCATTTTTCATTTATAGATGTCAATATTAATTATACTTCTCCAGGAAACTCATGTCAATGTTCAGATTGTATTATTGAAGATTGCTTTAACACTCAAAGCTTTTCCTTTTCTTTACTTCATTGAAAATTCATACTATTATAATGTCATTAAAAATATCTAGTTCCAGCTCAAATTATATAATATTATAAAGTTTCTGATATCCTTATGTACTGTTGCGTTATGAGAGGAGATCACACCCGGAATAAAAGAAATCAAAAAGAAAACTTTATTTACTTGTATTTCATTAAATTGGGGAAAATTGTTTTACAAAGGAATAAACAAAGGTGTTTACAAACTTTATTTCATCAAACCGGGGAAAATTGGTACACAATCAAATGTAAAATACGTGCGGAACGAATTGTCGGATGGCGTTTTTCAATCGGATTTTAAAACAGTACTTGTCGAACGAATGGCGTGATGTCGGACGATGTGTGAAAAAAAAACTGTAACAAATCAACAATACAATAAATAGGAATGAGACATAAGAACAATTATCGATATACATTTTTTTTTCGTATGAAATGTATAAAAATGATTGTGTATGAAAATGATTATTTATTACATGTGTAAAAATGAAATATATGTATATAAAAAATATATATAGATAAAAAAGTAATATATATACAATATATAAAAATATATAAAATATATATTTATATAAAATTATAAATATAAAAAATGTTTCAACATATACATTTTCATCCTTAGCGTTCAGAAAGGTATATTTCCAGTTACACTTAAACTAGCCATTGTCGTTCCACTGTCAAAAAAAGTGAAACCACAAGTCTTTGTTATTGTCCTATTTCTCTTCCTTCTGTTTTTGCCAAAGTTATTGAGAAATCCAAGATAACAAGGATGTTGTCCTTTTTAGACGAAATTAATTGCTTAAATGATTCTCAATATGGTTTCAGAAAAGGAAGGTCGACTGAAGACGCTGTTTTGACAGTTTGTAGTGAGCTATATCAAACTTTATGCAACTCCGGGATATCAGCCACTTTATTTATGGATATAACTGCATTCAATGTGGTGGATCATAGCAAGTTACCTAAAAAATTACATTGAATAGGTTTCCGAGGCTGCGTATACCACTGGTTTGTTTCGTAAACAGTTGGTAAAAATTAAAACCAGCTGTAGCTCGGAAAAAGTCATAAATTTAGGCGATCCACCAGGGTCTGTTTTGGGTTGTATCCTATTTCTTATTTATGTTAATTCCCAACGTTTTAAAGGTAAAGTAACAGCTGTAGCTGTTATTCGTATTCTGAATTAAACCTGTTTAACTTGTATGCAATGATATAGAAATTTTTCGAAAATGGTACTATTCTCATAAACTTATCATGACTGAAAAAAAAACACATTTATGATCTTTAACATTTTTGCTACCCCATCTGAAGTAATTGAGTTAACATATCATTCACCAAGTTGTACTAAGTACAATCTGTATACTTGTTTTCATCAACTTCATAACATCTCTTACATAGCTTATAATGATTGTTCGACTAGTTGCTTTAATATAGAAAAACTTGAAAGATTCAAATATTTGGGGATAATTTTGGATTGCAAATTAAGTTGGATAGATCACACCTCTCATCTATCCAAATACCTAAATAATGTTTTACGTTAAATTTATTATCTTAGTCTATATGGACTGTTTAAATCAAAGCTGCAATATACAAGTAGACTAATTTGTTGGGGTCGTACATACTCTAATAAAATATATTGTAGTGTATCCAATAAAAACAAAACAACGTAAAACACTGACCTACCAAAGATACATTCATAAAGACTCGACGGCACTATTGTGTATCCAACAAAAACAAAACAACGTAAACATCATAAATGCTGACCTACCAAAGATACATTCATAAACACTCGACGTGCTGACACCGTAAGAAGACGGGCAGTAAGAATTAGAACACAGACAATACAACGTTCACTGCACTGTGTGTCACGAATAGTATCCAATATCACAAAGCGCTCTTTAGTGGAACAAAATGTAATGTGACCAAAGAACATAAAGACAAGTGACCTAATTAGAATCGATATGCATTGAGAATGCCGATAGGAAACCTGTCCGTTCAATCGAAAATAAAGAGCGCCTTGGCGCAGTGGGTACTGTGTCGGCCGCTGACGCATGATGAGCGAGTTCGGATCCCGATAACACCAACGCCATCAACTGATTATTTCTGGGGCTCTCTCCTCGGCGGGGTACTGGCAAAACCCCCCGTTGTAAAAAGCTTCTCGGCTCTCGCCGTTCGGAATCGTCATTTAGCATTAGGTTCCGTTCACTTGTGTGGAAAACAAATCGCACACAACATAAGCGAATAAAAGAAGCTTGGCTCTGGCTCTTCATGAGCTGTAACGCCATCTAAGGTGTCTGTCTGGCAGTACAATGGACCAGTATTTGTGTCTGAGTGCTCCAACAGATAGCAGAAGCCTCAAAAAACAAAAAAATTAAAAAAAAAATCGAAAATAAAGGCAGACTCAGTTTGACTTCTAAGGAAATTGTTTCTCTCTCCTTTCTTTTGGCAGACCCCTATGGCATTCGTGCCCTGCTCATCGACATAGCTGATCCATCCTTTGGCAGATCCCTATGGCATTCGTGCCCTGCCGGATAGCTAACTAGGCAACAAATTAATAAATCATTACAATATTCCGGAATTTTTAAACAATAGCACGCTATTCGTATCCTGTTTAAAGTTAATCATAGTTTTGAGTTGTTCAAGAGACTTAATACTCTTCCTCTAAAACATTTATATTTTTATAAAGATTTTGAAGTATTTTTTATCAGATCTGGTTATTATTTCTCAAGATGATATGTCTCCCATAACTGTCAATAACTAGTACTTAGTAAACGTACCTATCGTAAGAAAATCACATTTTTCTCATTTCTATAATGTATAATTTACCTTTTAATCTGAGAAGTGAGAGAATTGAAGCGTACTTCTTGAAAAAATTGAAACTGTTTCTCTTTACATTTAATTTTGAGGAAACAAATTCATTACCAAATTTTATTGTTTAAATGTATGTTTTGGTGTATTTCTTTTCTTTTATTTTCTGCTTGTTGAATTTTTTGAGATCTTATACATACATATATGTTAGCTTTCATTTAATTTCATTTATAAGAACAATTTTACAATCAAAAATCTTGAATTGATTTTTTTTTCTACTTAATGAGCCCTCAACCTACATAAATGTCAAATTTGTTCTGATGGATCATTCAACACTTGTCTTTCGACAATAGAATGTTCCTAATTATTTCATAAAATTTTTTTGTTAATGCGTAATTGTATAATTTTTGTTCATAAGATTTTACATGGAATAAAGTTAAAAATAAATACCGTAGAAGACCAGTAAATAAATTCTAAGACGCAGAATTGCAAGCATTGTTAGATGAAGACTTGAGTCAAACCTACCGGCTAATCAGTTCAACATCTTAAGTAACTCAGTACCATGGCGAAGATCTGTGAGGTATCTCGGTATATATCTGGACCAACAATTAACTATTACTGTCACAATGCTCAGACCCTTAAAAAATTAATATTGCAACTCGGATGTTATAACCCTTTATTAACCAAAAATCGATGCTTTCAAATGCAAACAAAATACATAGTTTTACACAAAACAATATTTTCTTCTGTATGGGTGCGCCAAGTCTGGTTTAATTGTGCCAAGAGTTATCTATACATATAAAGAAGTTACAAATTTCGCAAAATAAAATACTATTGTAAATATGGTGCTCAAACTGCGTTGGTTTCATTCTACTAGAGATTTGCATCATAGAGCTGATGTTGAAATCATCTTTTTCAGATTACGCAAACTATCTGAAACCTTTAGAATTAGGTGCGATATCCCCGAAAACCCTTTATTAAGTGAGTTAAGCCAGTGCCATAACACATGATTCCGTTACCCACGCAAATTTATCTATATACCTTGCTTTATTATTTTTATGTGTTCCTACGTATTAACCTATTTATCGTCTTTATGCATACATAAAGTTTCATTTACTTATCTGTTTGTATATCTGTTTTCTTATTTATTTATATCTCTATTTTATTTATTTATAAATACATATATTTATTTACATATTTATTTATTTAGTAATTTATTTATTTTACATATTAGTCTATTTATTTATTTATATATTTATTTAATTTATTACGTATATATACTTTTTAATACGCTTATTTATTCATTTATATTAAACTATTTTAACCTAATTATCTCTTTGCAATTTTTATTTATACATTTATTTATACACTATCTTTTTTTGTAAAACTTAATTTACGAAATTTATATATTACATATATATGTACATATGTATATCCATGTATATGTACATTTTTTTTTTCTTTCTGTATTGGTGTTTTTTTTCCGTTGTTTCCCCAGAATGTTTGCCTCATATAATTTGTATAATAATGAACCTGTAAAATATTTCTCAGTAGTAAGATTTCTGTTGTAAATCATAACACTCAACAAATTATGTAAATTTTGCGATAACTAATGTAATTTATAAACGAATTAAAAAATACAAAATAAAAAAAAAATACTGTTGTATCCAGCGTTGTACTCAACCACTAACATCGCACGAAACGTCAACTTCGACTTCGCAAATGGCGCAAAAAGTTTCCCGCGTTCAATAGATGTAGAGTGGAAGATCACTGGAATTGGGAGAAGGGCTATAAAAGCAGCCGCCGAATGGGGAATGGGGTTCGTTCGTTCATCCGTTCATCACTTTTTTTTCTTGTTTAAAACAGTGAAATTTAAATAAAAGTAAAAATTTAAAAAAAAAAAAAAAAAAAAAAAAAAAAAAAAACCCTCTCGGGAATCAACCAACATCAGTTTTCTTTTCTTTTCTTTTTTTTTTTTCTTCTCCCTCCAAGAGAAGGCGCCGAGATCTCGAAATCCAGCTTACAGCGACTCGCCAAAGGGCAGCGTTCCACCCCTGTTCCTCCCCGAAATACAACACTGGTGTCAAGTGTGGGGTCCTTGGAGTTAAGGCTAATTCCTTCCACGCTAGCATCTGAAAACGATGGACGCTGAAGAAATTCGAAGCCTTTTCGGATCTTTGACGACGAGGTTACAGGAGCAGACTCAGCTTGAGCACACCTTTTGGGAGAAAAAGATCGCGGAGTGGAACACGGAAATCAACGGACGACAATCTAGTTTGGAAGCCAGACTAAACGAACTGGAGAAAACTCTGAATAACGGAGCGTTTGCATCAGTCCCTCAGTCTTCGCCTCGACCAACGCCCTTAGCAGCTACTTCGGGGAAACCGGGATCATGTCCGACGACAGTGAACCGCCCCGAACCCAGCCAAACCTTCAAGGCACCCGAGAACCCTTCAGTCTCTATGGCCAAGGACCAAGTTTTTCAACCAACACTATCCTGTTCCGGCACATCCCTTGCCACGCGACCACAATTCTTCAACCCTGGGTTTGTACAACCATTCGATGGGCAAACATCTTGGACTGACTACGAACGCCAATTTGAAATTGTGGCCGGATTCCAAGGATGGACTGAGAGGGAGAAGGCCAACGCGCTGGCCATGCAATTACGAGGTGAAGCATTATCGGTTCTCAGCGCTTTACCACGGGAAAAACCACTCTCGTATGACGTCCTTCGAGGCCTTCTAAGACAACGCTTTAGCTTAAACAGCCAAACAAGCTATACGTTACTTCGCAACCGCATTCAGAGACCTAGGGAGTCCTTAGCCGAATTTGCTATTCACCTTCAAAGATTAGCAGTATCGGCCTTTCCTGATGGATCGGAAAACGTAGTGGAGGAAATCGTTCTTAGTCAGTTTATAGAAGGAATCAAGGATGAGCAGATTCAGAATTTGGTGGCCGTAGGACGCCCTCGTAATCTAGAAGTTCCGACGGGATTGACAGACGAACAAGCTTCCCGCTTTAGGAGTTTAATATTTCGTTACCAAGGCATATTTTCCACTGGACCTAGCGATTACGGGCGCACTGCATTAGCGAAGCAACAAAATTCCTGCACGTCGAGTCCCTTTGGCCAAGCGCGAACAAGTGGCCGAACTGATCGAGGACATGAGAACCCGGGGGGTAATAGAGCCCTCCAACAGCCCTTGGGCTGCGCCAATTGTACTCGTCCGTAAAAAGGATGGCTCGGCACGATTTTGTGTGGACTATAGGCGCCTTAATGACGTAACGAAAAAGGATTCGTATCCACTACCTCGCATAGCCGATCTCTTTTCCACGTTGGCTGGTGCCAAATGGTTCTCCACAATGGACCTGCAGAGTGGATATTGGCAGGTAGAAATGGACGAGCGAGATAAAGAAAAAACAGCTTTCTCCGAAGGGACTGGCCTCTGGCAATTCAACGTTATGCCATTCGGACTGTGCAACGCACCGGCAACTTTCGAGAGATTAATGGACGAGACTTTTAAAGGACTGTCTTGGCAAACAGCTCTCATCTACCTAGATGACATCATCGTTTATTCTCAAAGTTTCGATGATCACTTACAAAACCTGGAGATCGTGTTTCAGAGATTGCGAGCAGCTAACCTCAAACTAAGTCCCGGTAAGTGCCACTTCTTGAAACGATCAGTCGAGTACCTTGGCCATGTTGTTTCTGATCGCGGCCTGAGCACGGACCCAAGAAAGGTAGCAGCAGTCCAGTCGTGGCCTAGTCCGAAATCTAAACAGCAAGTTCGTAGTTTCCTGGGACTCTGCGGATATTACCGAAAATTCATCGCCGGCTTTTCGACCATCGCTAAACCTCTCAGCGAGTTGACCGAAGAAAAGAGGAGATTTCACTGGAATTCGGATTGCGAAATTGCTTTCATTCACTTGAAAGAGAGGCTAACCGAAGCCCCGGTACTCGCGTTTCCTACGACTGATGGCCTATTCATACTGGACACTGACGCTTCCAACGTAGGTATCGGGGCAGTACTGAGTCAACAGCAAGGTGACACGGAAGTCGTAATCGAGTACTTCAGCAAGACACTAAATCGGTCCGAACGAAATTATTGTGTGACACGTCGGGAATTGTTGGCCGTTGTTCTGGCTACCAACCATTTTCACCATTATCTTTTTGGACGTCACTTTCTCCTCCGGACGGATAACGGTTCCATTCGCTGGCTCTTGAATTTCCGGCAACCTGAAGGCCAAATGGCGAGATGGATCGAGAAGCTCCAACAATATGACATGGAGATTCACCATCGACCTGGCAAACAACACGGTAATGCAGATGGACTTTCCCGTCGACCATGTGGGGCCTGCAAGATCTGCCGCACTGCCGAGGAAAGAGAGGATTTGCAGAAGAAGGTTGGGCTGACATCTGTAGCGTCGTCGCTTCTAGAAGAACAATTGGCAGATCACACGCTGAAGCTTAAGCTAACCAACGGGGTGCTCACCAAAACTTGGCACGAGAAACCCGGCGCACCGAAAGACTTGATAGTGGTCCCAAAATCATCAGTGCCAACAATTTTAATGGACCTACATGACAGTCCCAGCGGAGGCCACCTGGGGATAAAGAAGACACTTAGCAAAGTGAAGAGCAGATACTTTTGGATCGGTCGTACTACGTCCATCAAAGCGTGGTGCCTAAGTTGTACTCAGTGCCTAGCGCGGAGAGGTCCGAAACGTCGAACTTGTGCACCCCTTCAGCCGAGCCTCCCAGCCGTTCCCTTTGAAAGAATCGCTGTGGATATTCTGGGCCCCCTTCCCCGCACGAACGCTGGTAACCGATATATAGTTGTCGCCATGGATTACTTCACCAAGTGGCCAGATTTGCGAGTTCACACCAGACCGACTGGATCGTCATCTTCAATTAGCTCTCCTCGCCTATCGAACAGCCGAACATAGCACCACCGGATTTACGCCTGCAAAAGTAACATTCGGTAGAGAACTAAAACTCCCTATGGACTTGATAAGAGGACTATCACCTGGAGATAAGAAAAACGCCCCCGAGTACGTTCTTGATTTGGAGGAACGCCTGGCGAAAATTCATACTGTGGCTACACACAATTTAAAACTGACAGCCGATTCGATGAAATGCCGCTATGACTTTCGTGCCCAGCTGAAGCCATTCCAATCCGGTGACCAAGCTTGGTTTTACAATCCAAAACGCCGCAAAGGTATGTGTCCGAAATTACAGAGCTCTTGGGAAGGGCCAGTGCAAATTATCAGACGGCTCTCGGACTTGGTCTACGAAATTCAACAACCGAACACCAAGCACAAGAAAATTGTCCACGTCAATAGGCTAGCACCTTACGTGGGGAGGGAGCTAACTCAGTCGGAACTTTGAGTCTTAAGGGGGGAGGAGTGTTGTATCCAGCGTTGTACTCAACCACTAACATCGCACGAAACGTCAACTTCGACTTCGCAAATGGCGCAAAAAGTTTCCCGCGTTCAATAGATGTAGAGTGGAAGATCACTGGAATTGGGAGAAGGGCTATAAAAGCAGCCGCCGAATGGGGAATGGGGTTCGTTCGTTCATCCGTTCATCACTTTTTTTTCTTGTTTAAAACAGTGAAATTTAAATACAAGTAAAAATTAAAAAAAAAAAAAAAAAAAAAAAAAAAAAAAAAAAAAACCCTCTCGGGAACCAACCAACATCAGTTTTCTTTTCTTTTCTTTTTTTTTTTTCTTCTCCCTCCAAGAGAAGGCGCCGAGATCTCGAAATCCAGCTTACAGCGACTCGCCAAAGGGCAGCGTTCCACCCCTGTTCCTCCCCGAAATACAACAATACTAATAAAAAATTAGAAAAACACGTAGAAGTATTGAAATACTGCTGTTTCCTAGCGTTTAGAAGCCCTGGAAAAGATCCAAAAAGAGAGGAAAAGGCGAAAAACAATTTCAGAAATGTTTGTTTAATCGGTGCAAAAGAAAAGGTTATATAGGTAGATCGAAACTCGATATATTTCGGCATTTCCTAGTGTAATAGTCATGGGTAGACCTAGGCCAACCATTAACCTCGCAACCTGTATTTGGTGGTATTAGAAGGAAAAGAACTGCAAACCCCGATGCAACGATTATTGGGTATTATTGGCGATCGCACTGATAAAACTGAATGGAACCTTGAAGCCCAGAATATGCCAAAAGACAGGCATCAATTATTTTCTACCATAACATGGCTCGTCCAGATGTTGCACACTAAGTAAAAAACTATTTGGTGAATATTTCTTGTGAAATTTTATCCCACCCGCTATATACCCCAGACTTGGCGATTACTACCTGTTTCGATCGATGAAGCACGGATTTTCAGAACACCATTTTCATCCTTAAATGGAAAATGATGAATAGATTGCCTCAAAACACGAACAAGAGTATCAATTGCAAGAAAGATGGAAAAAAGCTATAGCTTATGAAGGCCAATAGAAAATGAAACGATAAGCAAACAAATCGAAATTTCATATTCACACATTTAGAAGTAGAAATGGTCCAAGTGTTTCCAAAACTTCATGGAGAAAGATGCAGATGATGAGGACAAAACGAAGCCAAGAACAATCCAAATCTATTGAAAATTGTCATAACATGGGCTAACGGATGAAGTACGAGTATGCACCCAGCTTCTTTAACCGCAGTCTCGAGTTCCGCAAGTGTTTCGAAAATTTTTTTTCGGGGATTCAATGCTAAAGGGACATAACCCCGAAATTGGTCAATATTTTTAGTCTTTTAGTCATATCATGGGTAACAACAGCCCAGACTAAATAGCGAGCTAAAAAAATGAGAATAATAATAAGACCTTGAATAAGTATGGTCAGTCTTCAAAAAGGATTTGAAAATATACCACTGATTAATCAGAAACCCCTGATATCTAGACATGCGGTAACGTGTCAAGCCAAGTTCAAGCTAGCTGAACTGGCGAGCAGCACCGTGTGTAATATTACACGAACCATTTGGATTCACTTTTGACCCCCTCATAACTCAAAAACTATTTCATATAAACATGACAAATTTGGCTCATATATTGAAACTTGCGAGATACATATGTGCTCCAAATTTCATAAACATACCTCAAACCGTTATTAACGTCCAAAAATCGTCATGTTTGTCACTGACTGACCTATAGATCAAAACTCTAACTCAGTTCCAGATGACCTAGAACTATGAATTTTGGCAAGTAATATCGTCATATACTATAAGTACAAGAAAAAATCTGAAAACTATACATTTGTGATTAAATCATAAGAAATATAGTCTTTATTTAAAACACGTGATGAGCCAGTGCACACGGAAGTATTTCTACGGCAGAAAACTGATTTTATGGGAGAGGGAGCTGAAGTATAAAATGGAATAACACATACACAACTCTTTATTTTTCGAGTTTGCACTTTTTTTTGTCTGGTGATGCGCTCCAATTATATTCGTCACAAACCCAATGAAAGGATGTTCACATATGCAATTGAAATGAAAGAAGAAGGAGAAGAACAAGAAAGAAGAGAGAAGATGAAGAAGAAGATAAAGAATAAATAGTACCATATGTGATCATAACACAATTATGTTTATATGTACATGTGTACATATATTTATGAATGTATGTAAGTAAAGATGAATGTACGAGATAATTTACATACATCCTTGAGTAAATTGAATGTGTACAAAGTGCCTAACCAATGTTGCTGTAGAATGCTTAAATACAGCAATATATGAAAACTGCCGCAATGGTAATATTTCTTCCCTGATTGTTATAATAGGAGATTTCAACATAGATTTTAAGTCGTTGAACGCCAAGCGCTTTTTTCTAGTTTGCTGGCTGGTACCACGGGCAAAATTGAATTTTCGTGCCGGTTCTAACTTTGTTTTTTAATTCTTGGTGCATCTGGGTTTATTTTTTTTTTAAAACGCTGATTTATTTCGACTTTGAGGAAGTAGTTCTCTTGAAACTCCATTTTTTCTGTTACACTCACATATGTATGGGCAACCTGTACGCCAATTGAAAAAGTTGTCTGGTACCTGTCACCCACATATGAGTGTCACCTTGATCCTGTGGTCTGATAAAAAGTGCAGTGAACTTTCTCATAATCAGACACTGACGGTACCAAGAAATTTGTCTACTTCTGGATAAACATCGATGTATCTCAACCACAGCCAAGATACCCGATAATATTGTTGGAATCTTATGCACACGACAACAACAGCGTCGGTTGGAGCATCGCTGTATTGTACGAAAAATTATCTTTGAGACTTAATTCTATCGTGTAAAGGTAGCCCAGTAGCGGAGAGATAAAAAAAAAAAATATTTTTTTTTAAGCAAATAAATAAATAATTTGTTATTGCATAACAGACTTCAAAGGAGCTATAGCTATGGGACTCCTTTTCCCACCAGTATAGCCCTACTGATCACAGACTGGTCAGATAACAAAGACCAGTGCCCAAAGTTCGCCGGGCCTGCACTAGATGTTACGAGCAAATGCGTCAACAGCATGATAAAAAGTATTGTCAAGCACATGCTAAAAAAGTTCACACAAAGTGTGAATTATGTGAAAAATGTTTATGCTTTGAATGCTTCAATGCATCTCACACATAATAACTGAAAATACAATATGTACTTCAAAATATTCTTCTGAATTCTCTTTTTTATTTTTACAATGAATTTAATAATGTTATTAATTTTTTCAATGAATTTAATTTAATTTAATTTTACAAATACACTAAAAAAAATCTGTAATAAAATCCCTTTTTCTCATTTTTCCACCATCCCGGATTTCAGAAGCAAGGGTATTGATATCTTATGAATAAAATAAACGAACTGAATGTTTATCACTGTATAGAAGTCTAAGGTCTGATTTGTCTTGTTCTCATATACGAATTATTATTAAGTACCTATTAAAACAGTCATGGAGGAGCCCTATGTTCGATGGCTAGTTTCTACCAGCAAGCCAAATTTTCGGCAGAATAAAATGAGAACTTACAGCTTGAGAACATGCGAAGGCTATAATTTTTCGTATATAAAAACTCGCCAAGTCAGACCTTGGGCTTCAATATATTATCCTAAGTTATAAGAAGAAATTATATTTTAAGTTGTTATAAATAATTTTATGATGTTATAAATAAATTTCAGAACTGATCATTGAAGTTGGCACCCATTTAGATCTCACTTCTTTTGTCGTCGAAGTCAACAACCAAGGCATATATCATAATATGGAACTTGGCTCTCATTTCACATTTATGTTTTTGATGGGATACATATTTACTTGTATACCATTATTGAAAACATTTCCTCGATATCTTGGGCATTTTATGAGAGCTCCTTTCGAGAACTCAGACGAATTTGACTCGAAAAAGTGCATCGATTTAAGAGCTTAACCGCAAATTGTCCTGTCGTAAAAAGAAAAATCATTCGTACACAACCCGAGAGGAAGAAACTTCGGGTTTACGATAAGTAGTAAAAACCTAAACTCGAACAGTGGCCGTAAAAACTCCCACCTCCAGTCAAAGGGACACACTTGTTTTCTTTTTTTTTTCTCTTTATCCTCGTCTACTTTTAATTAAGAAGACAAATCATTGCAGAAAGCCCGCTGTTGAGTTGTATCCAACATCAAATAATCTTCAACATTGTGACTCAGCATATGTGCTTAATGGAAGTATTAAATTCTTTTGCTGATTCGTTTTTACGGAACAGGCAATCAACGTGCCACCGATCAGGACGGAGTTCCTATATTACCACTATCATCCCCCTCATCACCATCATCATCATCTTTGTCGACTCCGACAACCCCATGTCGCTGTTGGCGTCGTGGTCCTTATTCCCGACATCGCCATCGTCGGTTTCGTTGTTAGTAAAGTTCCTCCTCGGATATCTGTGGGATAGCATTTCATGTACAAGTATTATCCGCATCATTGGAGCTTGTGATGCTACTGCTGCCGGGCAAATAGCATATGCTGTTTTTATTGTTTCTTAGCGTAGCTGCAATAAAGTTTCAATGAAAGGTACATAGTTAGTGGATATTGTGTCATAAAACAAAGGCACATGGTTGATGCGTTTCCGTATCCTGTGACGCAGAAACCCTTATGACCGCTACAAAACCTACACTTGCTCTATTTTCTGTTTTCCTATTTTCCTCTCCGTTTTTTTGTTTGTCCGTTATTGTCATTCTCATAAAGGTAGTTACATTAGTTTTGATTCCTGTTCGAGATTTACCCCTCACAAAGAACTTTATCTGGGAGTGAATATGTCACGGATGTAGTGGTCCGGAGATTAGAGAGAATAGGAAATTACTTGTGGGTCAGTGCTTTACTTTGAAGTGGACGGTAAATTTTCCAAATTATCCCTCATTGGACGGAAAACAACAAGTTACTTGCCCTAAGCAAAGCTTTCTACTCTCAAAACAAGTCAAGGATATTCTATATGTATAAGTTTTTTGAAAAAAAAAATTTTCTTAGCTTTAGTTAATTATAATAATGTTAATTGTAAGTTTTTTATATAGTAGCCGAAAGGTATACTTATATTAAAATTTTTCTGTTTCTTTTAGAGTGTCCGCCTAGGGCCAGTAAGATTCCTACTTTCTTAAGGATTTATAAGGATAGCTAGTTTTAAGCATTTTTTTCTAGGATAAGATAGATCTGAGAAACTATAAATAAAAATGAATTAAAAAAAAAAAAAAAAACAAAAAAAAAAGGGGAAGAAAGAACAAGCAAAACAACCATAACAGGGAAAGACTTCCAGAAAATCCCATCCATAGAAGTGTCGAATTTGTTTAAGCCAGCATTCAAATCCTAGACCAAAGATGGGGTACAATAGATCTTTATGGTCGCATTTATTTGGAGTAGTAATATTCATAAAAAGTTATCAGCGGCCACATCGAGAATGGCAACAGGGGACCATCCGTTATGTGTTAATTATTAGTCGACAACGAGGTCAGCGCCATCGGCTCTTCCACTAAATGAGGTTAGCATGGTTCACCGGTTTCATGGTTAGGGCCGAAAGTCAATTTGGTTAAGAGAGCGTTTAAATTAACACAACGAAAGGGAACTTGATGGTGGTGACTGCTTTCACCATGCACCACATAAAGGTTTCAAGCTATAAATACAAATTTTTCGAAATTTCGCTCATCCTTGCTTTGCAATAATTTTTAATAATTTTTAACTAGCCGGTTTGCTTTGAGCCGGCCCAGTGTTATCGGCCGCTGGATTTCTAAAATGTCAGAAAATTAATCAGAAGCATTGTCTTCCAATTAATTCGTTGAATTTCAAAACGAAGGAACTCTTCGATCTAACAATCAAAGCCAACACTGATTTTCTAAGCTTGAAAGATGGAGTGTGAGTGAAAGCAAAAAACCACTGAGGGCCTCAAACCTGCATAGATCTGAGTGCAGTGAATAGATCTTTGGCATGCTATGAAAACAGTATTTAACTATATTTTCCAAGAATGTATGAGAAATCTGTGCGTTTCTAGTTGTTGCATTTTTACATACTTATAATTGGCGTTATAGCCGAGAATAGAAACATGGTTTGACGAGTAGGCGAGACTCGGCAAGGTATGTGTCGTGTAGCGTATCGTGAGGTCAACACGTACCTTGTTTAATTTATACAAGCCAATCGCCTTTTCCTTCTTGTCAATTCTGTATATTGTGCAAAATGCGGTATGTGTGTAAAATCAAAGTCAATATTCAATAAGAGTTTTCAGTGTAAGAGTTGTTGCGCTGGCTTCGATCTCCCCCTCACATGAGAGAGAATAATGAACGGATTTCTAACCAAGTAGACAACGCACCACTCTCACCATCACCCTCGACAGTGTCATTGCAGAACCAAGATCAACAGTCAGCACAAGCTTGAATTCAGTTCAACATTCCTGTAATAAATGGTACAAGGCATAACCCTTGAAAGAGTTTATAATGAAACGGTTGGCTTTGAAAAAAAATGCCTATGCTTGTTGCATAGGAAGGAAAAGTATTCTCTTGCGAATTGTTTGTGATCTTCAGAGTTGAATTCTTTCAACTTGGTAAATTGTGTAGTAATCGTTGGTGTCACAAAAGTAAACAATAGCAATGTACTAAACTTGTTCTGAAACTTTTTCAAAGGGTGGGTCTACTAATGTGTCGAAGATCGAGATTGATAAATGTTTTGCAAAAAATGTTATAATGTCTAAAATGCGAGTGGGAAGAAAAACAATCCCATTATGGTTGTTGAATTTGTATAGAATGATTTAATTATGAAAAATAAATTTATTTATAAAAAGAACTTAACATCTAAAATGGTTGGCTGTGATAAAAATAGTAAAATCTACATAAGAGAATCCCTAAAACAAAATACCTATTAAATGTTGCACAAAAAGCTAAAAAATAAAAGCTGTTCAAGTATCTTTGGGTTAGAAACGGAAGAGTGTTCATGCGTAAAGAGGATAATGCAAAATTAATTGTCATCCATTCAAGTGAAGACTTTTTGGCTCTTAAATAACATCCAGATCACAAAATTTTTTTTTTTATACGCCCCTCTGTAAACTTTATTATTATTACTAGCTTTATTTCAGACAAAATGTATTTACATTTGATACATATGACTGAAATAGTAAAGATACATTCAATTGCAAAATAACAAATGGTGAATGTATTTATCAGAACACTTTATAAAAATAGAAGTGGTTGACAAGAATGTACAAAAATAAGTGTTCATACAAATAAGGCGTTCATAACAAATGATAAAGTAAACAGACAAGGAACGAGATAAGTTAGAGTAAGATATAAAATATAAAATAAAGGAGATTATCTAAATAAAGTATTATATGTTCTTCTTTTCCTTCTTATCCCGGCGTCGCTATGGTCAGAAGTGTAGGACCATAACCTTCCCACTTAACTGCATTCCTACTGGTCCGCTTGTGGGGTCCGCCGGTTTGACCTCAGAAAGTAGCGGCAGGCTTCCCGGTTTGGGATTACTTCATCGCTGAGGCCAATCAAATGCTGGTGTTTTTGCATTTGTTTGCACCAATTGTTTTTAGGCCTGCCTTTTTTGCGTGTTGAAATTGGAACGTTGATTGATATCGCCTTTTGGACGGGGTTCAAAGGATCTGTCCTTTGAACATGGCAATACCAACTGAGTCGGTCGCGCTCTATCTTTCTTGTGATGGTTTCTTTTACGTGGAGGGTTCCTCGGATCTTTGAACTTCTAATTCTGTCACGCTTTGTTACTCCCGCTGTCATGCGAAGCATCTTCATCTCAGTTGCCGTTAATTTGCTCTCATACTTTTTGTGCATTGTCCAGCATTGTGAACCGTATGTGAGCGCCGGACGTACAACTGAAGTGTAGAGCCTTCCTTTCAGCTTAGGGGGAAATTTTCGATCACAGAAGATGGCGGAGTTTTCCCGCCACTTCATCCACCCTACGCTTACGCGATGTTTGATGTCGTCATCACAAGTTGCTTCTCTATTAATCATAGATCCCAGATATTTAAACTTTTCACACTTGGGAAGCACTCTTCCATTCAAGTAAATGTCTGGAATAGGCTGATGAGGGTCAGAGAACGGGCAGCACAGATACTCTGTCTTCTTTGAACTAATACGATACCCGTGTCCCTCAAAAATGTCCACCCACACATCAAGTGCTCGTTGTAGGGACGCCTGATCATCACTTATAATGGCCCCATCGTCAGCAAAGAATAGCTGGTGCACATTGGGGTCCGTCACTTTTCCTTCAAGCAAGCAATCAAGGACTGCTATAAAAAGCAGTGGGCTGAGGACGCTCCCTTGGTGTACACCGACTTTGATTGCGAACTCTTCGGTGACTCCTGCGGTGCATCTTACTCTTGTCGTTGCTCTCTCGTACATGTCCATAATCACTCGCACGTAGGTTTCTGGAACTCCTTTTTGTCTTAGCGCTACCCATAAAAGATCTCTTGGTTGCCGGTCAAAGGCCTTCTCGAAATCAACCAACACCATATGCAAGTCCTTTGAAGAATCACGATGCTTTTCCATCATGATCCTTATACTTTGGATTGCATCTGTTGTTGATTTACCCGAGACAAACCCGCACTGGTCATCAGATAGTCGTATTATTTTCCGCAGTCGGCTATCTAATACTCGTTCAACGATCTTCATGGTGTGCGACATCAGCTTGACAGAACGATAGTTATCACAATTTCGCGTATCACCCTTTCCTTTGTGCAATGGAAGAAGATAGCTTTCCCTCCATTGATTAGGCATAGTGTCGCCTCTCATAAGTTTGGAGATAAGAACCATGAGCCATCTAGACCCGATGTCTCCCATCTTTTTCCAGAACTCAGAGGGTATCCCGTCCGGCCCAACAGCTTTTCTTTTCTTGGAGTTTTTAACCGCGTACCGAACTTCTTCGACTGTGATGTCGGGTATTTCGGCATGATTCGGGGCGGCTCTTGGAAAGTACACTCGGGGAAACTGTTCGTTCAGAAGTTCCTCGCAATACTGTCGCCATCTGTGGAGAATTTTTTCGTCTTCCACAAGGAGTTGGCCTTCAGCATTGTTAATAAACTTTGGGAAACGAATCTCCTGAGCATTTCTTCTTCTCTGGGCGGCTATCTTAAAGATATTTGCTCCTTTGTTCAAATTGTTTTGTCGAAGCTCCTGGGTAGCCTGGTTCCTGTCAGACGCGGAAGACGATATTTCTTCCAACTCCTGATAGAGGCCTTCCATGCTTTTCGCTTTGAATTCGGCGCATTTTTTCTTCGCGATACCTTTGCAACATCTATATACCTTTTCACGGCGAGCTTTTTCCTCTCTATTAGTAGAAGAGCACTTTGACCAAGCTTGGAAAGCCATTTTCTTTTCGTGTATCACTGCTTTGGCTTCGTCTGTCCACCACCAGGTTTCTTTTGCGTGTTGGCAGGGGCCTTTAGATGTTCCGAGCAGTGATTTGGCTTTCTCCAGGCCAGATTGTTGTAGGGAATCCCACATGTCTTGTGCTCTGCACTCCTCATTACCGACCTCATCGATAATGGAAGAGAGGTAGTTGTCCATGATGGTAATAAAAGCTTCGCCTTTTCCTTTATCCAGCTTATACCACTTGATTCTCTCAGACACCTTCGTTTGCTGCTTTGACTTCTTTCTCGCATCCATAAAAAATTCAGTCAGGAGGAGACGGTGTTGAGGGGCGATCGCGTCTCCCAGGATCACTTTGCAATCTTTAGCTCGTGGCTTCATGAAACTGGATACCAAATGATAGTCTATTTGAGTTTCATTTCCGCCGCTGCTATAAGTGATCAGGTGCCGGCTTTGTTTGACGAACATGGTATTTAGCACTATAAGACCGTACGACTTGCACATGTTTAGGATATCTTCACCTGAAGAGTTCCTGGTGCCGTATCCCAGCCCTCCGTGGTAGCCTTCATAGTCTTCGCTTGTCTTCCCGACATGTCCGTTTAAATCTCCCCCAACAAACAAAAGCTCTTCCTTTGGGATGATTTTGACAAGGTTGTGGAAATCTAGCCAGAATGCATCTTTTTCTTTTTGTTCGCATCCTACTTGAGGGGCATATGCGCTTACGATGTTCCACACCTCACCATGCATCACCAATTTGAGAGCCATCAAACGGTCACTGGACTTTGAAATGGTTAAGACGTTGCCAAGTAACTCTGCCGCAAGGATGATGGCGATTCCGTTTTTACCTTGTTCCAATCCATAGTAAAACATCTTGTAGGCTTTTGTTTTAACGTCCAAGAAACGTGCCCGATTACCGGTGTTTCGCCATTTCGTCTCTTGTACGCACAGGATGTCTACTCGCCTTCTAACCATCATTTCTTCAAGCTCATAGCTGCGCCCACTCATGCTTCCAACGTTCCAACTCGCGACTCTTAAATGTGGCTTACGCCGTTGCATTACTTTGCTATCCCCCGGAAATCCTATAGCTCTGACCCGAGCATTTCTGCTCGTCCCAGGATCACGACCATTAGTAGTGCCTGGCGGGGTAGTGCTTTTCCTTTTAGCGTTCTTTTCCATAATGCTACGGTTTGACCGTTTTCATTCTTCCCTTCCTTTTTGACACGGGCATGCTCCAGATTTTTTTTATTTTTTTTTTGATTGATCTTACTCTTACAACACCGGTGATCTCCAGTCGTGTCAACCCACTGATTTGCATGCACACTTGTGGGGCAGTTTAATGGTGGTATATGTGTCCCTAGGCTCACCTTGGTGTTTTCTAAATTGCCTAGATGTGAGTTTTGTTTACCTTTGTTTAGTCGCCTTTTACGACAAGCGATAGGTATCGCTGCAGGGATATTCTTAACCCGTCCCTGCACGAGGTAAATAAAGTATTATATGTTATTAGATTAAATGCGCAAAATTAATTCAATCTCAGATTAGCTGAGACAGGAGCCACTCATGAATATTTCTCAAGAAAACTATTTCCACTCTTTCGCTTCGTAAATTAACACGAAGGGAATTGAATAACCGAGGTGCAGTAACAAACTAAAACATGAAAAGGGGATTTTTTTTATTATTGATACCGACGCCAAATTTTTATCATCATCAAATCTAACTGCATAATAACATGCATTTTTAAAGAATATTTTTAGCACTTTTAAGAATAAAGATGTCAAAGTGGTAGAATTCTAAAGTTTTTAAACAGACCGAAGTTAAAGTTCGTCCCAAAATGATAGAGCCATCGAAAACACGGCTTCCATTAGTACTTGCATCGACCATATTATGCTATGTTTTTTCCAACTACTAAATAACTGAAATTTATAATTCAGTTGCTGGCCTGCAAGTTTCTGATCATTGCATGACTTGTCTTAGCTTAACATGTTCTCGTATTTCTATCAGTAAAAAAATACGATTTAGTCCTTCTTTTGTCAACAT
The DNA here is from genome assembly GCA_958301585.1 of Merodon equestris. NCBI lineage: Eukaryota > Metazoa > Arthropoda > Insecta > Diptera > Syrphidae > Merodon > Merodon equestris. The sequence continues at coordinate 89,498,681 of OY284416.1, forward strand.
TTGACTTTGCTGGTCTAAATACTGAACTTCGGTTTGAATATTGGGAAAACTCACTTAAGAAAAGCGGTGCTTCCGCTGCCTTCTCTATTTTAATGTATTTTTGAAAGTATGAATTACAAAGCTCAAAAACAATCGTAAAAAAGAAGAGTAAGTGGAGAAAACTTAAACCTTCGATATCTTTTGCCATGTTAAAGAAAATCCGCACTAAAAATAAATAAAAAGCCAATAAAAAGACAACAATATCTCGGTATCCTACAAACAAATACATATGCAAAGAAATGTCTAAAGCCATCTCGCTATGTAAAAGTAATTTCTACGTGAACAAATTCCGTGAGATCAAAGGTGATTCCAGAAATGGGAGCTATTAAGAACAATATTTATCAAATCAATTCGAAAGAGTCAAATTCCGTGAGGTCTAAGGTGATTCCAGAAATGGGAGCTATTAAGAACAATAGTTATCAAATCAATTCAAAAGAGTCAAATATTAGGAATAAAAAAGGTGACGCTGTTATAACGGTCATTTAAATTTTAACCGATAACTGATTGTTTCTTTTCTTCTGTAGGTACTAAAATAATTTCGGATGGTTGTGATCTTACTGTGATTGTAACTGTTTAGCCAAAGAAATATCATGTCCCCAGGATTTTTTGTTTAATCCCATATCTTACTACGAATTATTATTCAAAATTATTCTATTCCTTAAGGATTGAAATTCTAAAACATAAGACCGATTCTCAAACAATTTTGTTAAAAATATAGCCTTTGACATATAAGATATCTTATGTTTCATTTACAATTAAAACGTTGAATATGGTGCCATCCAGAGTACTTAAAAGTTGAGAAATTCTTTGATTAAAAAAGGAGACAAAACGATAATTAATAATAATTATACACCTATTTCTTTTCTGACGATTTTAATTTATATATTTGAGAAAGCATTGAAAATGAGAATGTACCACTTTTTAGAAAAAAAACAATTTTTCAGTGAATGTCTATTTGGGTTTCGCACAGGTCTTCCTACTGAGAATGCTCTCCTTAATTTATGTGATAATATTTATAATGCCTCCAATAATAAAAAACTAATAGCAGCTCTTTATGATGACATAACAAAGGCCTTTGATACTGTCGATCGCAAAATACTTGGACAATCTGTTTAAGTGTCCACTTAGGGGTAGTGGTCATAATTGGCTATCAAACAGAGCTTAGAGAGAAAAATAGATGGTGAGTTAAACTCAAGAAATGTTGCTACTATAGGCATTCCACAGGGTTCCCTTCTTAGTCCTTTACCCTTTCTAATATTAATTAACACCTTGACTGCCACGACAGATTTACTAGTATGTACACTGTACGCCAACTCTGTTTCTATATGAAATATTACGATTTTAAATGCGGTATTTTTACTTTTTTTCCTTTTTTCCTTTATGCAAGTTGGTGTCAAGATTCTGTTTTTAAATAATATATATATATATATGTATAAATGCACGAGAATACTCGTAGCTGGCTAAGAAGTTGACTCATATTAATATATTTCGTGAATAATTGTGAAAATCGCAGATGAAAAATCATCTACATACAAGGTACGAGAATACTCGTAGGTGGCGTCCTGAAGCAGACGCTTCACTACGACTATACTTGTGGTTGGTAGTCAGCGTGTTAACTCACTTTTCTTACAAATTACAAAAGCAAAGTTAAAGCATTTGCCGACGATATGGCTTGTGCTTTTACTGCTGATTCTGCCTTATATCTGCTAATATTAATCATGATCTTGAAGACTTACATAAGTCATTGGTTCAAAATACATGTTTTGTTTTGTTCTTTTCAGTCCTAGTGTAGTGGTAGAGAAATAGACTATGGGACTTTTATATGTATTTCATTGTGCTGATTGCAAAAAATTCAAGCACAGTAAGGTTACTTGCAATTCAGAATGCATCACAGTATATTTTGAGGAACGCCCACGTTCTGACAAATGTTTTTGTATTGAAAACGTCAAACAATTCAAATATCTTGGTGTCCTACAGAACTGGAAGATGAACTGGTCTCACCACACAAATGCACTAAAGAAGTATGTCATGACTGCTACTAGACAAGTTTACTTTTTAAAATCTTACTGTTCAATGGATCCCCTTAAGTGTATTTATTATGGTTTAGTTCAATTCAAATTTCATAGTTTCTCGGGGTGGCTACAATAAAATATATCTTCTACTTGTATCACATAAACATGTTCCCCAGCCTATTTGTAATAAAAATCGTACGTCTGATAGTTCAATACTTATAAGGAAATTTGAAATTATACCTTTGAAGCATTTAGCTTTGGATTTTTATTAAGCTGAAGCTACTACCAACTAAGAGTAAAGGAATAAAATCTTGTAAAAGGAATAAAGTCCTGCACCACAACTTGCATATATTTTCTCAATTTTTTTCTGTTACTGCTTTAGACTCTTTAATAAAATATCTAACAAAATAAATTCAAAGAAAGGTGACATCATAGCTTTTAGATATTAATTATGAAAACATACTTAATTTGCTTTGTGTTTTGGTCTAGCACATATTGTAATGACCCCATTAATTCATTCTATTGTATATTTTGTTTATAAAACTGTAATATTGCTTTAGCTGCTTTCGCTTCTAGTTTCTTATAAACTATATTTTGCAGATGTTTTTTTGTTAATTTCTGTTATACGAGTATCGTTCTCCATGTATTACTTAAAAAGTCAATAAAATTATACATCCTTGAATCACATATGTTGTCCCGGACCAGATAACGAACAGTGAATTTCGAGAAATGCTTTTAAGAAAAATATATGTATATACAAGAGGAAGTTTTGTCCACACCCTGCTGATTGGATATATCGTAAAGTTCAATGTCCCAATATTGATGTTGCGGGATTCTAACCCATGCATAAGAGAGGAGCATACTCTCCTTTGAGTCGGGACAAATGGGAGTTGCTTTTCAACATTTTAATGTTTCATTGACATGAAAATAAGTCCAATCTTGGCAGATGTATTTTGTAATATCGCTGCAGGTTTCTGGTGGCAATAAAAATACCCAAATTTACTATACTATTAATATAGCAACGAAAAGAAAAACCCCCAGAAAAGGCTCGCATCAATGCTAATGTAGTATTTTAGTAATGAATACCTTCATGTGGAAATAGTCTCTACAATTAAGGTTAAACTTAAGTTCCGAGATTTAGAAAAATTGATGACAGAAATCATTTGAACTAAGATATGCTACCTCCGATTTCAGATGAATGTGATAGGTAAAAACTCAGCAACTCAAGTCATAGTCAATAAAACACTTTATCGATGAATACGTATTCATGGATGGATGATTGATGGATTCAGAGAATCATGTACGTCGAACATGTCACTCAAGAGAGGACATCAGTAAAGAAATAAAAAGAAATAAAATCCCCGTTCCAATTGGACGGGATAGCGTAGTTTTTGTTGACAGCAATAGAAAAGTCACATATTCCGTGACTATTACCTTATAAACCTAAGAATAGTGTATGCCGCATGTCAGCAATTCAGCGTATCTCCTGGAACCTAAAATTTTTTTTTAATTCATTTTTATTATCAATTTCTTAAAACTATCTTACGCGCTAGACGAAAATGATTAAACTAGCTAAACTAACTTTTAAATACTATACTGGCCTTATAGGGACACTCTAAAGTAAACAGATTAAATTATACCTTTCGGTAAATAATATTATATACATTTAATAAAACTAAGCTAAGAAAATATTTGTTTTTTAAATATGTATGTGATATCTAGACACGCAGTAGCGTGTCAAGCCAAGTTCAAGCGAACAAAACTGGCGAGCAGCACCGTGTATAATATTACACGAACCATTTGGAGCCACTTTTGACCACCTCATAACTCAAAAACTATTTCATCTAAACACGTCAAATTTGGCACATATATGAATTATTATTAAGTACTACTAAAACAGTCATGGAAGAGCCCTATGTTCGATGGCTAGTTTCTAGCACCAAGCCAAATTTTCGGAAGAATAAAATGAGAACGTACAGCTTTAGAACTTGCGAAGGCTATTATATAATTTGTATATGAAAACTAGCCAAGTCAGACCTTAGGCTTCAATATATTATCCTAAGTTAGAAGAAGTGATATTTTAAGTTGTTATAAAATATTTTATGTTGTTATAAATACATTTCAGGACTGACCATTGAACTTGGCACCCATTTAGATCTCACTTCTTTTGTCGTTGAAGTCAGTAACCAAGGCATATATCATAATATTGAACTTGGCTCTCATTTCACATTTATGTTTTCGATTGGATATGTGTATATCTTGTTTTTATTTATTTTGTTTTATGTTGTTTTATAATTTTTTTGTTGCTTTTGTTTTTTAATTTTTTTTTCTGGAATCTAAATTAAAATTTAACTAAACCTACACACCACCATACCTTAGCCTACCTTAGCTACCCTAACCTACTCTAATCTACCCTTAACTACAATAACCTATGTAAGCCTGGCATTGGGATTTGGCGGGCTTTGCCTTGAAGAGGCTGACCTATCAAAATTTACCACCGACGTAGTCCGCCCCAGCCACCAAAACCAAAAACGTTGATGCTGTCGGACGACGTCCTCTCGATCTCGGCATGAATTCGATCTACTGAACCTGGGGCGCTCAGGCCCGCGGAACGAACATCACGTTCGCAGAGGAATCATCGCTCCATGGAATTTTGAGCCGCGTAGAAGATTAGCGGTACCGCCAGTCTATCTTGGATCAGCCCACATTGGTCTAAATAGAGGAATGCCTCTTGTGGGACAAAGCCGTTAAGGCGCATTCTCTCGTGGTACAAGTAGTTGGGGCAGTATGCCCCGCAGATCAGGTTATTGACCGAAGTCATTGCCCTTGCAACGTGACTTCGAATCGATTTTATCAGAAAATTGTCCACCCGTAAAATCCTGGCCCTATTGTATAGGACCTCGTTCGTGTAATCAGATTCAGGTGTCCTATGTAACCCGAGACAAGTCTAAGACCGTGTCTCTCAAACACCCGAATTCTTTCCATTAAGCTGGCTCTCACATTCAACCAGACGGGACATCAATAGGCAACCATGGGCCTGATTAAGGTCATGTAGCAGATTACCTTCACTATGGAATCTAGTTAGCTGCTATGAAACAGCCATAGCGAAAGCGCCCGGGACCCTTGCCAGAGCAGCATCTACATCTAGCAAGATCCCAATGTATCTGAAAACATTTTGTGTAGTCGCCAGTGGACGCCCGTCTGGTCCAAAAATTGAGAATCTGCGGAAATTGTTTCTAGAATCCCGAGAGGCCCTAGACAGAGGGGTTCTGAATAAAATAGATTCTGATTTCTGGAAGTTGATCTTCAACTACGAGCTTCAACTTACGAGCTTCGACGCGGCATGAATAGTGTCATGCCTCGCTCTGATGGTTTTATTGTCCTCAAGCCATTTAGACTGGGCCCTTCCTGATACTCAGAAGGATTTGCCGGGTTAGAAGCGTCTTTACCCCTCTTGGGGATTGGTTGCACCACCGCTGTCTTCCAGTGCTATCCAGTGCACATATGCATTATTCAGTGCATTATTGAACAGGTACATCTCTACAGCCACTGTTCCCGGTACCCGCGGATTTTTTTCTTTTCAGTGACTCGAAGATCGTCTGGAGATCTTTCATCGAAATGAACAGGGTTTTAACCCCTTCACTGACGACGTCATTGTTTGCCATAAAATCATCATTGAACCTGGCAAAACCAAGGTTCTCCGATCGCCAATGATCAATATCATTTTGAAGGTAAAAGTGATGAAGTAGGACTCTGTTTTCCAGGTCGCGGTTTGGGCGAATGCTGTCATTCAGCGTGTTCAGTTCAATTACCTACGTGCTGACAATGCGCACATATCCCGATTATGCAAAGTAATGCAGTTACCGTCAACAACAACCATCGTGCTGACGCCACCAAAACAAGAAATAATATTTATTGGGTCAAACCGACGACCTATCTTACTGACGCTGTATTAGTGACAATAATTTTAGTTTTTAAGCGTTTATTGTAAATATTAGAATAAGCAATATTATTGTATAATGAGGTGAAAGAATAAATTCAGGAAAATAAATTCAGTATTGAGTAACATTAATACCCATTTATCAATAATTTTAATTGTGAACAAGTATCAAGTTTCTGCGCTTGATATTATTATAATACATTCAGAAAAACGCTTCTGAATACACCGCATACATTTCCTGTAATACAGCTCGCACTATCGCCACCTTCTCCTGAGGAGAATCACGAAAAAGTCGTCATCCAGGATGGCGCTCTCTGCACCGATGCTGACTGTTCGTAGCAAGCGTTCATTGTCTGATGTTCTCGGAAGCTTCAGATCCTGAATGTCATTCTGATTGTTTCTCCTAAATATTTTATTTATTTTCGGGTACATACTCTCGCTGTTGGATTTTACAGCACGAATTCTGTTGTTCCAATACAGACATACAGATATTCTGTAATTTTCCTTTATCGACTGTTGGAGATTTTTAATCATTGACTTCAGTCTTCTGACCTCCGAGTTTTGTCTGTCGGTAAACCGCCTCTACAAAAGCGGTAGTCTTGTCAGGAGTCTACTTTTTTGTCTGTGCAGTGCGTCGATTGTCGCGTTTCGGTACACTTTTGTGGTATCATGCTGTCGTTGGCGTGGTATCGTACTGTTCATTGTCTCTTTAATAATATCGTCCATTTGTTTGAGGTACCTATCAATTTCGTAGTTTGACAGGTTTCTACTGGACGGTGGGAAGGAGGCGCTCGAAGTGAGCGCTCTCGTCAATGAATTGGCAAGCGTGACCAACGCGTCTTACTGTAATCATAGTGATGCATTTTAACATACTATGCGATTTCCGCGAATCCGTCAGGTACTGTGATCACGGCACATAGTCCGAAGTATTCACTGTCGTATACGAAGGTCCGTAGACAGTTAGTAGACCATTCGTTCCTGTCAGCTGGTCTCAGTCGAGAGTCTATCAGCATGAGATTCAGATAGGAGCCGTTCCTAGGATACGACCGACTATCCGTTGCAAGCAACTTGACTCTATATTCAATGTTGCGAAGAACCCACCAATGGATTAGTAGGCTCCCGCTAGTGTTGGACATGTTATTTCCCCAATCACTATGTTTGGCATTTAAATCGCCGGCCAGAATATAGAAATTTTCTACCGAGTTTAAGCGCAGAGATCGAAAAAGTGTCTCGTCGAGCTCTGCGATGAAATCGTTGGGTTGAGGTGCTTTAGGTGCATAGACTGATACATTGTACATTCTCTTTCCATTTCGGAGAGGAATGCATACAATACAGGCCTCTAGCATCTGGAAATTATATAATTTTATGTTTAAAAAGTTTTTGATGAAGATCGCGACTCCCCCACCTCGTGTGGCGTTGGGTCGGTCTCTTTGAATTATTTTGTAAGAACTGTACCATATTTTGTGCTTCTGGTTTAGCTTTGTTTCGCTAACCAAAATTACATCAGGCAAAAGTGCGTCTTCGTTCAATCCAAATCAGCGAATTCACATTCACCGACAAGTTCTTAATTGATTCTCTACTAGCGTACCCATCACGATTGTAGGTGCCCCAGGCCCGACAGAAGCGAGTAGATTCTATCCACTCGGGTCACCTGCTCATGGATCTGTTGTTGGAACTGGCCAATTTGCCCCTAAATAGCGAGCAAGATCGAGCCACCTCAGCCTCCGGTGCCTTAGTAACAGGCACTGCCGTTTTGGGAATAGCCACGGGCTTTTGTACCATCTACCATCTGGGCGTAGGTCGTTTTGGGTGTAACGGCTGGTGTTCGTAAGCCACCCCAGGGACGTTTGTCCGCGGGCCTCTGCTTACGAGCCAGATTTGATTTGATGTCTTGGAACTTAGGACAACCCCGATATTTTTCAGGGTGTTCCCGGTTCCTACAGAGCACGCGCTCGAGCTGCTCCCTGTCCGCGACCTTGTCTTGGGTCAGATCGCATTCCTCGTTCATGTGGTTCTTTGCACACTTAACGCATCGAGGCTGCATCTCGCAGTTCGAGGCGGCGTGCCGGAACCTTTGACAGCGGATACATTGTAAAATGTTTCCGTGTCTTCTTAATTTATCCCATTTTACAGACTGGGATGCCAAGGAAGTGATGGTTCTTTGTATCTCCAGTTTTTCTATTGGGTGCTAGCTGGAGCAGGAAAAAGGGTAGCACATGCTTCTCCCGTTTGGCCCGCACCGTGGTGATCGACTTGACTCCCACGAATTTGAGGTCGTCGCTCTTGAACTCTTTGAGCTCTGAGGGCATTTCCTTGGGGTCAGTAATCAAGTACACGCCTTTGAGGAGCATCGTCTGCAGCCTCTCGGCCTTGGGGTAAAGGAGAAGAACTCCGTCGTGGTCTCTTTTAATAATCTGCCAAAAGTTGAAGTAAGTTCGAATCCGCATCGAAAGTCGTAAAAAATCATCTCACGAAAATGTTCACGAGTTTATTCCATTTTTCTCTGAGACAAAATTTCAAATCACTGTAAACAACACAAATTGTGTTGAAATTATAAAATTTTCTGAAGAAAGTTACTGTTGAAAAGGTCAAACTTTCAATTGGAAACGTCAATTGGCGCCATTAAACACTTATTGTTGCTAAGGCTCAAAATATAAATAGCAGCCTATGTATTGTGTGCTAGGTTAGTGCTAACAAAATGTGTTCCACAGAACCAACAATAAGATTACAAATGAAAGGCAATCAGCTTTCTTGATGTTTTCGGCTTACTCGACATTGCCACGACAAATTTCATAAACTACCATATTCCAAATGCACCTGCGACTAACTTAAGTATTCGGTATCGATATTTCACACAAATGATAAACGAACTTACTCGTATGTAAAAGTAGCTAATACGGGAGCCAGGGCTATCACAAAAAATATCCCATTACATGCTAATCCGCCCCACTCCATGCAATCTATAATTCTACTTGTTTCATTTGTCCGGATATTTACTGGAATTTAGTGCACATCATAGCGTCAAAAGGAAAATAGCACCGAGTAATCCATATGTAACCATTTCAAGTTGTACTATTTGTTTTCATTCAATATTGACGGGACGAGGACTCAACAGTGACAGAATAATCACCACCACCGCACCGTATCAGCAGTCTCGGTCAATCGACATTTGTCCCAGTAAAGAATTCAATTTCAGTTTTCCTGGGCAAATATTTGCACTTGCTACAGGAGGATGATGAACAGGCCACCGAAAAGCCGCCACAAATAGCCAACTATGGTCACAATAGCTTTAACGCGACACGGGTTAGTGGTGATATGGCGTGGGGTCTTCTCATCACTATTTTTGCACCAATACACTGGGTATACCGGCAGGTGAAGCAGATTCTTTAAATCCACACCACATGTGTATCCATAGGACCGAATAAGTAGAATGAGGCATGGACTAGTTTCGACAAACATACCACTCCCACCAGATGGACAGGTGGATATAAGGATAGCGAAGTAAGCGACAGTCATATGTCCGCTTTTGTGCCACTCAGAATGAAATATGTTTTCACCTACGTGTCCGTGCCATGATGTGTGTTTTTTTATCGATGAAATTCAAATTGAATTGAGTTGAAATTGTTGACTTAAGCTGATTTCCGATGACGAATCGAAATATGAATCTGTTTGGTTGTGGCTTTGATATATGATCGTTTCCCATCCGACCATCCAACAGTCGTTTGGACGAATGTTGTTTGCCTTTGTATTAAATTAATAGTTGTGGAATTGGCTTGAACCGACAGAAATTGTTTGGGCGACTTTTGGAATGGAATTTAATAATTTTTTCATTACCTCGTACCGTAACCTTCGGGGAAATTTGCATAGGAGATTGTCGAACAGGCTAAGTGCAATATATTTTCTTAATTTCGATCTTGCGGCCTTTGATCGATATATTTTAAGAGGATAATCTGACCTTTAAGGCGGCTGTGGCGTAATGTATGCCATGAATGTTCATGAAAAAGTAGGGCTCACTGACCCAAATCCCAGCCATACCCCGCTATTGCCATACTCGAGCAAATAGTTCTTCTAGGTAATTCCATTCAAACGTTCTGGCAAACATTGAGTTACGTATCTACTCGTACAAATATACATTCAGATATGAGAACTAATATACTAGAGCAACAGCGACTAAGATACACTATGTTTGGTATGTCCATTGTACAGCATGTGAACTCGTTCGTATAAGATGATGTAGTCATAGCAAAGGAGCGGATCTTTATTACCCAGCTTCGTTGTTTAGGATTCCTTTCATTATTCTGGTCTAGTAAACATTTATTTAAATGAAACAAAAACACAGTAGCCGGCGTTCACTAGTGGGAAAAACGGGAAACGACAGGTATGTAGCTGAGAGGAGAATGACTTCGTAGTAATTGGATTTCGAAATGCTCAAGTTATACTGTTAGAAGATATTCTGCTTGCTGCTTTGCTCACTTCATACCACGGTGGTGACTTCGACGACAATGATGATGGGGATGGCTCTGGTCTATACGTACCAACGTATCCATCATATGAACATTCCTCGTTTTACCGAATATCGTATTAATCAACCAGGTGTTTAGCAACTCTAGAGTATTTCCTTTATTTCTATTTAGTCCTGGAGTAGGAAAATGCATACAGTTCAGATAATTATGTGCTTTTGTGGTAAGTATAATTTGGTCGGAAGGAAAGATGAAACTTGGGGTAAAGGTACGTGTATGCTAAAGGAATGTGCTTAAATGTCGATGTGACTTCTGCTCTATCTTTAAATTTACGAGCTGCTCGATTGACAGTGTTTTATTAAATTTGAAAGCTGATTTGAGGAATTTGTGGTATACCCAAGTTTCTACAATATCAGACAAAACTAAGTAACTAAAATGGACGTAACATACGTCCAAATGTATGTTCAATAAATAATAAGCTAAATTCTTAAATTCGTTATAATAAATTCATCATTACCAATAGTGTAAAGGTAACTTTTTGCTATTGAAAAAAAATGGATCAATTGAATTGGAATTGAAGAACGCGGGGTGTATCACATGACGACAGTAGTACTACGACCATGAAGATCTACTGCATCAACTTCTTTGGTCTAAATTTGCCATCTTCTCTAGATGGGCTTTTCTAGAAGTCTTTCCCTGTTGTGTTGCTTGTTTTTTTGAATCATTCTCGTTTATCTTAGCCTACCCACATCGCCTGCTGTACTGTTAAGACCTATTTTATAAAAAAAGTAATTGTTTAATACCCTCCTGTCTATTTCTGAATTGGTTCTTTTGTTTAATAATCTATTAATTTATATGTAGGTTTATGTCCGAAGTGTCAAAACCATAAAGTGGGCTTGTATGTATGTCAGTTTTTCATTGCTTTCGTGGTTTTCATGTCCTGACAGCCAGATCAGCTTTAGTGACTAGACCATGAAAATGTACCTCTTTAACGCTTTAAGAACCGCTGGGCTCTCAAAGGATATATTTATCCTAGTGTTAGTGGGTCTCCTGTCGCTGATGCTATGTGGCGCTTCATTAATTGCAAATACCTTGGGCTGAAATATAGTTGACCCATTGCAGAGGAGAATGTGTAGGCTGCATCTTGGTCCTTTCAGATCAGCCCATTCCTTGTTTCCAGATTTCGACCCATTTCTGGGCTCCATCATTCATCCAAGGGAGGTTGTTGCTACATTCCTCTCTGCTTGGTTAAGTACTTCGTAGTATTTTTTAAAGTTTAATTTAGTGGACATCAGATCGCTCATTCGGGTTAGGTACACTTTTTTAAGAATTTCTAAAGTTTTCAACAAGGTTTCCTTCTTTGTATTTATAGGTCCTCTGTAAGGTTAAGGCTTGTATGGCAGTGTGTAATTGTGGGAGGTTTAGAATTGCTTCCATCCCTGCAGTCGGAGTCTTATTGCTCCAATTGTGCAGATATAGGTACGCTAGTCTTTGTATTTTATTGAGTTATTCATGGCGCTTCTTTGTTTGCATTTTTTCCACCATACAGCAGCGCCATAAAGTATGGTTGGTTTAATCATTGTTTTAATGATTGCTTTATTAGATCCCCAGACTCATTTTTGGGTTTAGCCCCCATATTTTGCCTACTAGTTATTTTAGGGCCCATATAGCTTTTGAGGATATTTTGTTTACGTGTGCTTTTTAAGAGAGTTTTTTGGTCCTAGAAACTTTACCTCTTCCTTTAATGGAATGCAGTCTTCTTTGATTTTTAGAAGATTTGAAGATTTATTTATTTTTCTTTTTATGAATCGAATAATGTCTATCTTGTTGGGATTAATGGAGAGTCCTTCTTCATCGCACCAGTTCCAAGTTATTTCTTGGGTTCCTTGCATGAGAAGCCCTATGATATCCTTAAGTTTACTTTTTATGATTATGGTTATGTCGTCAGTATATCCGATGGCTATGAAGCCATTCTCATGGTATAAGTACCCAGAGAAATTCGTCTACTAGAATTGACCATAGAAGTGGGGATAGGACACTCCCCTGCGGGCAACTTCTAATAGTTTTGATCATTATCTCTGATGTGCCTAATTTGGCTATTATATGTCTTCCTTTTAGCATGACATTTGTCCATTGGATAATTAAGGGGTTTCCCTTTTTTCTATAAAAAGGCATTTGTTGATTATTAGTGAACTGCATTATCAATACACTAAGGAAAGTTTACAATACACTCAGGAAAGTGAGTCGTTTGAAGCAGCTCTAAGATGTCTGTAACCGAGTCGTGGTTGCCTTTGGGGAGCGTCTCGGGTTTCATCCCTCTATGGCTGTAGTCTGAGAAGAAGGTTTCTTTGAAGACCTGCCAATCTTTAACCATGTGAGATGCTTTGTTAGTAATTAGTGTAAGGAACTTTCGTTCTTATGGAGTTTTGGAAGGTTGGTTCTTTATCTTTATTCGTAATCACTAAGTTAGTGTCAACAAGAAATTCTAATAGGGACTCACCTCTTGCGTTGTCATCGTTGGTTCCCCACAGTGTGCTGTGGGCATTGGCATCACAACCTTTCCCTTGATAGAATCTAACCAGGTCCATTAGTATTTAAGATGGTGGGTCATTATCATCTCCCAGGAAGTAGGCTGAGGTGACAACTACCTGTGTGTCTGCCGTACTTGATACCGTGTCCCTGTCTGTGAATTCTGAAATAATAAGTAATTTAATATCATTGTCTATTATTATTAAAGCTCTTGATGTGACTTCCGATTTGTCATATATTAACTTAAAGTTTTTAATGTTTAGTATTGATATTTTGTTTTTGTTGATCCAAGAAATGGATCAAAATATCTAAGTTAAATGTTGGGTGAAAAATTATAATTCCTGGATGCCCCAGCACGTCAACCATAATAAAAAACGTTGAAGCAGTGAAAAAAATTACTATCAGAGAAGCCTACATACGAGTATATCGGTTAGCTCACGGTCACGCCATGAAATTTTTTTTGAATATTTCGGGTATGAACTTTCTCACTGAAGTTTGTTCCGAAATTGTGGGGTCTTCACTGGTAGGTCTACATGGGTATGTAGTTACAAAATCGAAACCAAACCTCATTCATCTCAATGGAAGCAACCAGAAAAGACAAGACCGAAATAAGCGCGCCAGAATCGGTTTAATGGGAAGGTTTTACTCTTTGTTTTCTTCGATTACAATTCCGATAAGTACAGCCACTGTATTCACCGGACTTGGTTCATTGTTACTTTTTCTTTTCTTAAAACTGAAAAGACAGGTGAAAGGACCGCAATTTGCCAAAATTGAAGGGGTAAAGACCGCATTTCTGGAAGAGTTCGAGCAGGCCTTGAGTATGGCCTAATCAGAAGTACTTCGAAGATTGGAAAATGGGCTGATGCAAGTACTATATCTGAGAGTAATTACTTTGATGAATAATTAAATATTTTTCGAGAAAAATGGAAAATCAGCTTATTATTTTTAAGAAACCTCGTCCGTACAATGAATGAATGATTGAATGAATGAATGAATGAATGCGAAAGTAGAAACGTCAATCTTGGGTTGCCATATACTATTGTTATAATTATTATTATTATTATTGAGGGCCATATTATTGACGGAATTCGGAAGTTCATAGCCTCGTTGACAGCGAGCCACGCCTGCCTCTTATCAGTGTGTTGTGTCCATGTTTCACTGTTATGTTTTAGTGTTGTTGACACACTTTGAGTTTCTTATATCGTGCTAAAAAACGAGTACTATAATTCATATAATGCTATCCCCATGCAAAGGCTTAACTTTAACGGTACTTCTTTGGCGCACCATCAATTTTTCTACTTGACTTCTTGATATCATATTTCACTAAGACATCTAACTTCTTGTCTAGAACTTCCTAAACCACATGCTTTCCAAATTATAATCCAATTAATCACACATAGCAGCCCTTAGCGGCCTCCAAACACGCATTAACGGCATTGTTTTTTGCCAGCATTCTTCAACACATAATTAAGCGTTCTCGCCGGATCATTAAGCGCTTTCGTCTTATAAATTACTTTCTCCAATCCCCTAAAAGAATAACAAAATAATCAACCAATTCCCCTGCAAATACAGAAACACTGCACCCATTGTTAACCCTCCCAAAAAAAAGACTTAAATCAGTGGCAGAAAAAACAACTGAGGGTGTTAATAAAAAAGGATTTTAATTACATTAATGTTATCATGCTTTTCGTAATTCCAACCAACTTTGACATGAACGTATAGTGTACACAGCCTTAGCCGATAGAATACCACATCCAGCTATGAGCCAACAGCAATACAACCAGATACTTGAGAAATAAAATTAAAAAACCTCCACAACAACCCTTACGAGTATATAATAGGTATAGGCACACAAAGGAGCCCGATAGAGGCGCACGAAATCCAGCACTTTGTTTCAGCGAGCACAATCCGCCAAACAGATAGAGAAGTAAAAGGGATTCTCGCCTTATTAGGAGCGACTCTTCTTTTAATTAGCACTTCATTTACTGAGCAAAGGAAACTAAACTTTTTCCTTTAACGTTTGAAAGTCTGGTGGAAAAATATGCAAACAGCAGTAGAAGGTGGGAATGGATATATGTATGAAGGAGAGATGTCAACAGACGGTGGCTGTACTTGAAGTCATGATTTGATTTAGTTAAGAAATGCGGGGTTCAAGAGGTACCATTAGAAGGCTCTGAAGTGTCTTGTACTCAATAAGACTAGGAATGCCTACTTCCCCAATTTTATTTTGTTTAATGAGCCATCTACGACTCAGTCTGTTTAAGTGAAAATTCTAATTGAGGTTGTTGTATCAAACATAATAAGGGTCACGACTTTTCGGTTCGAAGAAAAAACGATTGGATAGGTTATAAAAAAAAATTAAAAGCTCAAACGTAATGGAAACTTAACCAGCTCTTCATTAAGCTTGTCTCAGCGGAATGTACGACTCTACTGTTTTGCTTTCAGGTATGCGCCTACGTATTAACCCACATCTTGGACACTTTAGTCACTTTCCCTATAGCACCGCCGCCAGGTATTTTTCGCGGGGCTTACAAGCTACATCGATGCTTCTGCTCACCTTCTTCCAGTTTCGGCTCAACTTTACTGCACGTTTCTACTAATATCCATTCAGTATTCTTCTGATTCAATCTGTTCAGAAAACTCATCATCCACACATTCATATTTTCACAATTCAAACCCAAATGTATAAACCTTAACTATTACTTTTCTTATTACTGAATAATTTGTTTAAACCTTAAAAATATAACCCTTTGTACTAAGACTACCATTTTACTACTAAACTTAATGTACTAAACTTAAACTATTGTGATGTTATGTCAAAAATTCTACCAGTTCGAATAAAGCTTTTGATGTGTTAACATTCTGGTCCTTCGAGAGCCGGATAATAATCTGAGCTCATCAAATTAATTATCGAGTAGGAATCATTTCTAAGAAATCGTGCTCAATCAATGCACTACGTAAATTCGTGTTAAGTTACAATCCTATCCGCCTGAAGTACATAGCGCCCGTGCACATATTTACGTATTAGGCAAATTCACCACGTCGCGGTGGGGTGATACAACTGCACCGGTGTTTACCGTTACATCGTTTACAAACGGTACATCAGTGGCGTGAGAATAGAATTTCCAAGAAACGTGGGTTTTAACATCGTGAATTTTGCTTCCTACTAATATCTAATCAAATAAATCAGTGAAACTCATTGCACAATATGTCAAAACCAAATCAATTGCAATTTCACTTAGAACAACAATACGAACTCTTTCAAATCATCGCGAGGAGCATTGACAAATTGAAATCAGTACCGAAAATTAGTGTGCAAAGAATAGAAACCAGGAAAGCTGCACTTACCGAAAACTGGATAAAATTTAAAGAAAATCACGATGCACTTGGAACCATAAAAGCAACTCTAAAACCAGATGTCAAATTAGAATATGTGGAGGAAAATTATTTTAAGAATAATATGTATTGTGAATGTGAAGAGAATTATCTCGAAGCCATAGAAGAGATGACAACCATTTTGGACAGTGCGATATCAAATTCCTCATCAAATTCGTCGCCAATCAAAAATGTGAACAGCGGGCTCACATCACATTTGGTACGTTTGCCTGTGGTGGGACTACCAACGTTCAACGGAGAATACTCTCAATGGGTGCCATTTAAAGACTCCTTTACAGCTGTGATTGGTAATCATCCTTCCCTCACATGTGTTGAAAAGTTGCAGTATTTAAAGGGATGCCTTACCGACAAAGCATCTCAACACATTCAGAACATATCTTTGACCGAAGCTAATTATAAAATCGCTTGGGAGGAATTGGTATCATTCTACGATAACAAACGTGTTTTGGTAGATGCAGCCCTAACATCATTATTTTCAACAAAGCCTGTTACTTGCGAGTCATCTTCACAACTAGAAACTCTCTTCAATGAAACTAATCAAGCTCTAAAATCTCTTGAGGGACTCGGTCGGGATGTGGACAAATGGGGCGATATTCTTGTCCATATCGTTTCGCGAAAGCTTGACGCAACTTCAATCAAAGAATGGGAGAAAACACTGGGTTCTTCGACGGAATCACCATCGTGGGCATCACTCAAGGAGGTTCTTGTTACTCGCATTCGCTCACTTCAAGCTTACGAGCGCGCTTCACCCATCCGAAATTCACAAAGTAAGTCATCTTTAATATCATCTAATAAATCCATAGGAAATAAGGCTAAAAGTCATCATGTAACGACGAAACCTTCGAGCGCAACATGTTCTAATTGCAAGGGTGATCATTATATATCCTTTTGTCCCATGTACAAGTCAAAAACCGTCGAGCAGCGCCTTGAAACCCTTAAGCAGTTAAAATTGTGTTTTAATTGTCTGGGATATCATCAATTAGCCAAGTGCTTTTCTAAGAAGAGATGCCAATTTTGCAATGAACGTCATCATACATCCATTCATCCAATTCATCAATCCACATCAAGAGCAATAATGGAGACTGCTTTACCACTATCATCATCTGACAAAGAATCATTCAACAATGTTGCAGCTTCTCATGTTACCTGTATCAACACACCAAGGTCACAATCAGTGCTTTTGACAACCGCTTTAGTCAAAATTCAATCAAGTACAAAAGAATTCTACACCGTACGAGCATTTTTAGACCAAGGTTCTGAAATCAATCTAGTGTCAGAGCGTTTAACTCAAGTTCTTCAACTTCCGAGACATCACTCAACCCTTTCAATAACCGGTATCGGCGCAGACTCCTCATCGACCCATCAATCAAAAGGTACAGTTTCAGTTAACCTGTCGTCACTAGTTTCTAATTTCAGCTGCAAAGTCACGCACATATTCTACCGAAACTGACTGGTCATCTTCCAACAACCAATATCTCGCCAAAAATGTGGGCTCATCTGCAAGGAATAACCTTAGCAGATCCTGAATACCATCAACCTGGAACTGTTGACCTTATCCTAGGAGTACAAATCTATGGACTTATATTGCAAGAAGGTTTAAAAAAGGGAGAAGAAGGAACGCCAATAGCTCAGAACACTTTATTGGGCTGGATCTTATCAGGCGTTGTATCATCGACTTCACCATCTACTGAAGCGCATATCTATCATTGCTATCTGGATCTAGAACTCAACGAGTTATTAACGCGATTTTGGATGCAAGAGGAATCCTTTCAAACCACTGAAACAAATCAGATGACACCAGACGAAGAAGAGTGCGAAAAAATCTTCAAATCAACCCATTTCCGAAATGCGGAAGGTCGTTATATTGTGCGACTGCCTTTCAAATCACGCCCCCCAACATTTGGAGATTCTCGTTCTTCTGCTCTCAAGATGCTTTATCGTATGCAGAATCGATTCAAGCAAAACCCAAAACTTTTCGAACAATACACTAAATTTATCCAAGAGTATGAAGATCTTGGACTTATGCGCAGAACATCATCAGACAATCACTCGAATAATGCATTCTATCTGCCTCATCATGGCGTTGTTCGTGAATCGAGTACAACGACGAAACTTCGCGTTGTATTTAATGGATCGTTGAAAACCAATCGAGGCACTTCCCTCAATAATCACTTGCACGAAGGCGCTAAACTACAAGTCGATCTACCAGACGTACTGACTCGTTGGCGACAATTCAAGTTTGCCTTTTCATCAGATATAGTGAAGATGTTTCGCCAAATCAAAGTTCACCCTGAAGATTGGACCTATCAATGTATATTGACGCTTGAAGGAAGAAATCTAGTCGAATTCCTTCTCACAACAGTGACATATGGCACCACATCCGCTCCCTTCCTGTCTAATCGTGTCATACGGCAACTTGCAGAAGATGAGGGACCACATTTTCCAATCGCCAGGGACTTAGTACAAGAAAGCATCTATGTAGATGACATCTATACCGGCGCTTCCACCATTGAAGAAGATAAAATGAAAGTTAACCAAATTATAAATTTCTTCAAGGCAGGTTGCTTTCCTCTGCAAAAATGGACCGCAAACAATGAAGCGCTGCTTGAAGAAGTTCCGGCAAGCGAAAAATCAGCCCCTTCTACATCACATACTATAGACGGTCATCCCATTCACCGGACACTTGGTCTAAATTGGCAACCGAATTTAGATAAATTTGTTTTTATTCCCCTTGAATTCACAGAGGTTTCAGGGTATACTAAGAGGATAGTCCTTTCACAAATAGCGCAACTATTTGATCCTCTTGGCTGGATATCTCCTGTTATCATTATATATAAAATTTTTATCCAAGAACTGTGGCAATCCAACCTGGATTGGGATGAACCTATCCCTACTCAATTGGATGCGCTGGAGAAACTATATCAATCAGCTAGCTGATTTATCGAAAATATCTGTTCCTCGATGGATTGGGCTTTCTCCTTCGTCGCTTTCCGTTGAGTTACACGAATTTGCAGACGCATCTCAAACTGCAATTGGAGCAGTAGTGTATCTTCGTGTGCTGCAAGAAAATAATATCAGTCAAGTTACTATCATATCATCGAAATCGAAAGTAACACCAATCAGAAAAGAATCTACCCCATCGAAAAGTTCAAGAACTGCTCGTATCACTATACCCCGCCTAGAATTAACAGCTGCACTGCTCCTAACTAAACTTGTTTACCATATAAGAAAGGTACTAAAACTTGATTCCATCCCCGTTCATCTATGGACAGACTCCAGTACAGTGCTTTACTGGATTCAAGGTCAATCGTCAAGATGGAAAGACTTCGTTCGTAATCGAGTTTCTCAAATCCAAGATATTCTTCCAGAAGCGCAATGGCACCATATCCCTGGCGAAAACAATCCAGCAGATCACACATCACGAGGACTCTCACCACGTCAGTTAGCAGAAAACAAAATATGGTGGAATGGACCGTCCTGGCTCAGTCTTTCTTCCACCCAATGGCCTAAACTTGCACCTAAACTCAATGAGGATGTTGATCTTGAGGAACGTAATCATATCGTCGCTTCGACAACAATCGGGAACCTAACTTACACTTGGGACCTCATCCATAAGTACTCATCGCTCACAAAACTTTTACGTATAACTGCCTGGTGTAAGTGCCTGGCAGTATCATCATTTAATCGTATCAATGGAAAATCATCAATCAAGCTCAATTCATTATCACCTAAGGAATTAGATCAAGCAAGAATCTTTTGGATTAAAGCTACGCAGTCAGTCTATTTTTCCAAGGAAATCAAACAACTCTCGGCTTCAATATGGCTGAAATCAAAGAGCCCGCTTTATCGTCTAACACCATTCATCGATTCGCAAGGTATCCTTCGAGTTGGCGGGCGGCTTCGCCATGCAAAAATCGATCCAGATATGAGACACCCTATAATCTTACCCAGGACCTCACCATTGACTACATTGCTATTGGAGCACATTCACAAATCTACTTTACACGGTGGTGTTCAACTCATGCTGACTACGTTAAGACGACAATAGTGGGTCATTGGTGGTCGTACTCCAGTAAGGTCCTTTATAAATCGCTGTGTAGTCTGCATACGTCATCGGGCATCTAATACAAAACAAATCATGGGTCAACTACCACCTCTTAGAACTCAAGCATGTCGGCCATTTCTACATGCAGGTGTAGATTATGCAGGACCATTTACAATCAAGACTTGGAGAGGCCGAGGTGCAAAAACGTATAAGAGCTTCCTTATCGTCTTCGTATGTTTCGCGTCGTCTGCCGTTCACTTAGAACTCTCCACCGACTATTCTACAGAAGGATTTCTAGCTGCTTATAAGCGTTTTACAAGTCGCCGTGGTATCTGCTCCACCTTATCAAGCGATTGTGGTTCGAATCTCATAGGAGCTGATGCTGAATTGAGGAAACTTTTCGACGCCGCATCTAAAGGCCTTCAAACTTTGAGTAACCTTCTCGCAAACGATGGAACTAAGTGGAAGTTTAATCCACCAGAAGCTCCCCACTTTGGAGAACCATCTTTAACTCATCTACCTCAGTCAAGACTTTCACGTTTTCAACTGATACGTCAAATGCTTGAACGATTCTGGAAACGATGGTCGACGGAGTATATGCAACGTTTACAAGAAGTAACAAAGTGGCATCATCCATCACCTAACATCAAAGTAGGCTCACTTGTTATACTTATGGACGAACGTTACCCTCCATCCAAATGGCCTCTTGCTCGTGTGATCGATACTCATTCCGGAGTGGACGGATTTGTCCGTGTAGTCACCATCAAGACTCAGGCAAGTACTCTAAAGCGTCCTATTTCAAAACTTTGTTTATTACCAGAAACATCGACTATCAACGAGAATCGCATCGAAAATCAAAATCAAGAAGTTTCAACGCCTGGAATCAGTCGTTGAGGCGGGCGGAATGTTCAGAAAACTCATCATCCACACATTCATATTTTCACAATTCAAACCCAAATGTATAAACCTTAACTATTACTTTTCTTATTACTGAATAATTTGTTTAAACCTTAAAAATAGAACCCTTTGTACTAAGACTACAATTTTACTACTAAACTTAATGTACTAAACTTAAACTATTGTGATATTATGTCAAAAATTCTACCAGTTCGAATAAAGCTTTTGATGTGTTAACACAATCATTCGTTTAGTTAGTGAAATGGGCAATAAGGATTATGACCAATTCATTATAGTTGTTTGCGATAGCCACCATGGCCAGGAGAAGCCACATCTCCTGACCTTCGATATACCAACACATTAATTGATGGAATAAGGGTGTGAGTTTATCTGTTTTAAGGGTATTATTTCGAGTTTGCCATATGGCCATTGGGAATGCCCAATTTTCGAATATTATAAGCCCTAGGATCTTATCCATCGCGTCTAGCAGACATTATTCTCTCTGACAGCAAGGCTGCACTTTTAGCCCTCAAAAGCTACGAAGTCACCTCTAAATTGGTAAGGGACTGCTTACAACTATTGCGCTAGCTGCCCAACACAAACAGAGTTCACCTTATGTGGATACCTGGGCACAGTGGCCATATAGGAAACGAAAAATCAGACCAATTAACAAGAAAAGGCTCTACATCACCATTCATGATGCCAAGACCATTCTGCGGCATACCTACCAGCACCATAAAATGCTACATAAAGGAATGGTTGAGGAACGCGACAAACCACTACTGGACACAAACAGAAGGCAGCAGACAAGCCAAGATGTTCCTACCAACCACTTCCCTTAAAAGAACGAAACAACTCCTTAAACTCTCTAGGAGTCAGATTCGTATAATCACATGATTTCTCACTGGACACTGCCCGGTCAACAAACATCTTAAAACCATGGGCATCACACAAGATGACACTTGCAGAACTTGTGTCGAAGAGGCGGAAACAGTAGAGCACATACTGTGCCACTGTAATTGCCTCATCAGTATACGACACAAACACCTAGGCAGGCATTATCTTGAAGCAGAAGAAATCGCTGCTAGTTCACTCAAAAGCATACTAAGTCTTATTATGAACTCATGATTTTTGAGTGAACTTTGAATGTGGGACATCACAATAGGCCCATTAGAGGCCGCAGTGATTAGGTGACGTTGTCCCTCCCCCCTCCTTAATCTAAATCTAAGCAGACATTAGGGAAGATATGACAATGACTCTCCGAATGGTTTATTTTCTTTTTGTAGAAGTACTAATTGTTGCAGGTATTTCGGTGCCAGAAACATGCCGTCTTCTAGGCATTTTTTCAGAGTTACATCAAACATGTTGGGATTCTTTCGAATAGTTTCCTTCTTAAGGATGACTCTGCTGGTTCATCCAATGTGATGTTTACGATATTTTCACAACTGTGGATATAGTTTTTGGCGAACAAGCTGCTCCAATATGGTTCACAGCAGGATTTTAGTCTGGTTATAATATTAACGCCTGCCGTTTCGTTTCGTCTGCCTAAAGGTCTCCAAGTATTGATAAAAATCAAATACCCTTTGGATCGTTGGGCTCAGTGTA
This sequence comes from Merodon equestris, assembly GCA_958301585.1. NCBI lineage: Eukaryota > Metazoa > Arthropoda > Insecta > Diptera > Syrphidae > Merodon > Merodon equestris. The sequence continues at coordinate 89,521,604 of OY284416.1, forward strand.
AAACTGTTTGTGGTTTTATTTCATCACTCCTCCAGTAACATGGAGCTCTTCTTTGCATTGCTACATAGCAGACTTCAAGGACCCAAATCATTCAGCATCTACCCGAACGTGCCCTTGTAGAATAGACTATGTATTTTTATTTCTTGCGGCCTCTTATTTTAGGGCGATACGTGATACATATGTAGATCTTGTTCTCGTGATTGCATATATAATCTGCTGAAATATTAATTGGCACAGCACTTCACTTCACTGATTCATTAATTCAGAGTGATTATATTAACCTATTCAATGTTCCCACTTCTAGGTGTGCAAATGTTTCTAGAATATGCCCTCTAAAGGCCGATGTTGTCATCAGTATTATGTTGCACATCGGCCATTATCCTGTTCAACAGTGCTTTTTTTTTTTTTTTTTTTTTTTTTTTGTAAGAGGCTTCTGCTATCTCAGATGCAAATACTCACACGCAAATACTGGTCCATTGTACTACCAGGCAGACATCTTTCTTTATTGCAGTTAGGCTTCTCACCAAGCATGCAGAGATGCTTAGCAAAAGTGTAATGGCTCGTAATAACGTTCGTAAGGCTTCTGCAATCAATTCTCCTTAAGGATAAGGGGAATAATGCGGATTTCTTGCAGATATTAGGGCGTATGCGCTTAGCCATCATGCATCCTAGACTTTTCCTCCCTCTACGATTGTGTACACTAAAGACCGAATCGTTGATGTTGGTACTGAGAAATTCTCATCTGAGCCCTTTCTTCATCAGAGATTTCATTTCCTAGGATTCTTGAGTGACCTGGGATCCTTACAAGCCCTAATGGATTTAGTCTTCCAATTTTGTTCAGAAAAGGATCGGACACAGCTTTGAGTGTAGTTTAGGTGTCACTGCAGACGCGTATGCTTTTTGCCTTACACTAGTGCTCCACAACATAGTGCATGGCCATTAAAATTGTGTATATCTCTGATTGAAAGACAGACGTACATTTTTTTAACGAGAAGTGCAGTCGGATGTTTTCGCGTTCAAATAAAACTCCAGCGCCGAACCCCCGCCCAGACCTGGAGCCATCTGTAAAAATGCAAAGACAGTCCTTTCCAGGTTCAGTATCTTGCCAGAGCCAGTCCTGACGCCATAAAAATTTGGAAATTTCAATTGAAATTAAGGCGCAAAAGGGTGGCAGGTGTCATTGCATCGGAGGGCATCTCCGTGAGACAGGGTCGTAGGACATCTCTCGCGCAAGTACACTGTTCCACCAGACAGCCGAATGAGATTATCGGTCTTATCATTGTCGTGTAGATCCAGAAGACCTTTTTCGGCGATAAGCCTTATGTTTTGCCAAAGGCATCTTTGCATTGCCAAAAAGCTGACAGCGTTTTGGTGGTTTTTGACTCAACATGCTTTGACCAAAGAAGCTTGCTATCTAAGAGGACTCCCAGGTACTTAGCTTCCTTGGATATCGGGATGGGAATGTCTTTTAACAGCAGCTGAGTAATGCCAGTAATTTTCCTCCTTTTCGTGAAGAGAACATCAATCTTAAGAGGATTAACCGACAGCCCATTACTCGCGCACACATCTTCGATCACATTTAGCGTATGCTGTGGTTTCAGACACATAGTCAGATAGTTCAGACAGATACAGATAGCCGACAGAGAGAACAGCAACATCATCCGCATAGGCCTGGGCATAGATTCCAGAGGCATTGAGATCATTGAGCAGAGAGTCGACCACCATGCACAATAACAGCGGAGACACCTTGCCAGATTTGGCACATTGTTCGAGGCCTGCATCAGCGATCAATATCCTGTGCCCAAGCATTGCTTTGATCCACAAAACCAGTGCCTCATATACGCCATGCCGTCTAGCAGCGTTACACATTCTGCATTCTGTCGAAAGTTGCGTTATCAAAAGCTCCCTCCATGTCAACGAAAATGCCCAGCCTGTACTCTTTCCTTTCGAGTGCGCATTCAATTCTCTCAACTAGGTTAGGAAGCGCAGTCTCGTGGGATTTGCCGCGCTGATAAACATGTTGCATCTCCGAGAGAGGATGCATTTGAAGGGCAAATTTACGCACGTGTAACTCGACTGGTCTCTCTGTGCTCTTCAGCAAGAAGGATTTTAGACTGATTGGTCTTAAATTCTTGGCGGGTGAGTAATCTTCTTTCCCTATTTAAGGAATAAAGACCACTTTCACCGCGCGCCAAGAAAAAGAGGGCAATACCAGGCTAGCAGTGAAAATTATTTAAAAAAGAAGTAAGCAGCTGTCCTATATATTTTTGTAGCACAACAGGGTATATCCCATCATTGCCTGGCGACTTAAAGCTATCAGAAGATGCGACAGCAAATTCAATGGCATCAGTCGTGCCCACGACACGATAAGCCAGCTGCGTCGAATGTTTTCATCGTTTCAGTAGCAGTTACCATTGAAGGGGATGCAATGAGCCGAAGACAGACGGATCTCCCGGAAATGGGTCTGAAACAGTGAACTAAGGGTTTCCACTTTAGCCTCAATAAAGATTCCATCCGATTTTCTGAATACAACCAGCTTTTTCCTTATTTGAGGGCTTTAACTTGCTGATTGCGCTCGGGTTAAGATCTCTTCGCAGAAAGTCTTATAAGATCGATTCTTATTTCAGCTATGTATCTTCCGAATTCAATTCTGGACTTCCGCGTGGCTTTGGTTTTGACGTCATGGCTCATTTGGTAAAATATGATCAATTTCGGAATCAACTTATCTGACCCGAGATTCATGCCCAAAATATCTGAAAAGAAATGCATGGCATGAGCTAACCGATATGCTCCGATATTTATGCGACGGTTCTCCATGATCATTTTCTTCACTGCTTCAACGTTTTCAACCATTGTTGACGTGCTGGGGGGTCCAGCGCTGGCATCGTGATCAACATCTTCTCGGCCTTTTGTGAAGATCTTGTACATTTGTAAACTATTTACTATGCTCAGGGTAGACTCGGCAAATACCATAGCCAACATTTCAGTCACGTTGGGGCATTTAATTTTTTTTATCGATTTTCTTCAATAGCGAAAAACACCAAAACACAAAATGGTGTATCTGTAAAAAAAAAAACCTGTCTTACGTGTGCCAACATAACAAAAAAACAAAATCAAAAATCGACCGTAGTCAGCCTGTGGATTTTGCAAAGTCACTTTATTTCTTGAACAGACGTATAATTCAGTTTCACAATTTCAAAACACTCTCTGTCGTTACTCTCTGAGCTTAACAAGTCTCTACAACACTGTTAATTTGCCAATATTTTAATCGTACTTTTATGCTATTTAAAAACTCACACTTGATTAATGGAAGCAGTCCTTGTGCTAGTATTTACATATGTACTCGTATATACCCGAGCCACGAACCTAGAATCTTAGCTAATGGAGCAAAAATAACGGTGTTATTTCGTCTCCCAGCTATCCGGATACTTAGTTGACGATGCAGTGATAGTTTTGGTGTCCTTCAGTGGAATATGGTACATATGTATGTATGTATGTATGTATGTATGTGTACAATAACAAAGATTCAGACTGCAGAGTTTTACCACTTCAGCACTCAATACAAATGCAGCCTGAAGATATTTAATCTCTCAACATCCCTGAAAAGATTTTACTTTAATTTAAGGCTCATCTGTTTTTTAATATCATCAAGTTCACATCCAGATAAAACCAATTGACAGCTACAATCCGAATTGAAAGTCTTCCAAATCACAACGCAATCCTTTATTGCATGCTGTAGACGACAAATACACAAATGAAAACAAAATCTTCCAAAATGCGTTCCCGAAAATTACTTATGCCAGTCTCGTTCGACCGGGTCTTACAGCGTGCGTTAATAATGCCACATCATGCCACTATAGTGCGCTGCAGATGAAGTGCGAACTACTTGTGATAACAGCTCGCAGGGGTTCGCCTGTTTATTGGCGTATTCCTTTACCGCCACACCGCTACCAACAACATGATGAAGAAGTTACTGTAAATAAACTGCGTATACGTGACAAAACCATCCGCAACAAGCGAAGCAGTCATATTAAACGTACCCCGGCTCCTACACCGGCATGGCAATAAATAACCGAGTGTAGCAGAATATGTTTATACACAAGTATGTTGCTACTATAATGCTTGTACATTGTGAGGTACATGTTTGAGGCGGGATGGTCTGAGGGGGATGATTTTTCGTTCTCGCTTTGTTAGAGAGGTTCTTATGGTCTACCTTTTGACCTTTATGAGCTGACGCGAGTAAGATGATTTAGGGGTGTCTTGTGGATCTGTTTCACAGAGCAACCATCACCGGAAGCCACAAAATGTTATGTAGGACAAAGGCAATTTCCCTTCACAAGATAAGTATCTGAAACAAATTACATTATTGTATCCAACGCCTATCTGAGCCGGTAGGATTCTGTAAGAAAAATATACATATAACGTTGGTGGGAAATGTGAGAACCACCAATGGTTGCACAATTGCAAGTATCCTTATCTATTTTTATGCTAGGTTTCTGCTTATGGCTGTGTGTTATGCCCGGGATGATTGCATCCGGAACGAAAACTTTCCTCATTAAATAAGTTTCTAGAGTGACGGAGAGGAGAAGACTATCCCGGAAAGAAAGACAAGTTATTATCCGTCGTCCTTCTGTGAGTATTAGACACGGTAATATGTATTATTGGGATTGGACAGAAATATCCGATGGTGGTAGGCAGGATCACAATGTCTATTTCTTCTTCGTTGGGACTGGTACTGAAATACTCTTCAAGTTTTGACAGGATAGGGTGTCAGATGCATTTTTGAAGTTGTGCTGGTTATTCATTTTTTTCCATATATCTCTTGTTCGCGTTCTATACAGTGGGTGAACATTTTATATTCAGTTATTGTATCTTCCGTAGTATTATATAAGTAATACTAGCGACCCGGCCCGGCTTCGCACGGGTGCAATGCTAATACATACTAAATATACTACAGGATGTCTTTATAGACAACGTTCAAAGCTTTTTTGTCAGTAGACAATACAAACATGTTTTCGTTAGAGGTTACTCTTGAAAGAGCGACGTGAAAAACACTCAACGCTCAAATCTAAGCCTGCAACGTTGAAAGTTTGACCTTCCGATTTATTAGTGGTCATTGCAAAAGATACAATATCTTTACCGAAAATTGCAGGCGTTTAAATTTGAAGGGTAATTCCGATGGTATCAGAGGAATTCGGGGAATCAATATATCTTCTCCGGTACCACATCCGGTGAGTATTATGCCCTCTATTATGAAAGTTTTTAGTGATTTTACCAGCAAACGCGAGTTACGATGTCCGCCTGATCTCTACCCACAACGCATCGCCCCGTAACCAACCCATCCAAATGCTGAGTCCAGTATCTACTAGCCACCCCACCGCCCCTCACCTCAGTCAACATTGCACACACCGTACTGCCTACCACCCCCGCTACAACGATGACCACCAGAAGACACTTGACCTCAACATCCTCAAGCCGACGACCCCATGAAACGACGACGCAACGATAGTGAGACATTAGCAAATTTAATTGTAATTATACAGGTGAAACTGTAAACTTGCAGTATTAGCGTCTGGACAATTTTCGGCCTAAATCCAAGACTGCAAGCTATGGTATCACTTGTGCAAATCGTAGATTAGATGTTTAAGGAAAAGATTATGTAGTTCAGTCAATACACGATTGTAAAACCAAACGCTTCGTTTTTTTAAGTTCCGCTGGGATCCCCACCGTATTTCGCGTGCCATTGCAAAATTTAGGTGGATTCAGGTCTCTTAATAAAATAACAGGACAACCTACTTTCAACACCATTTTATGAGAAGGGAGTCCAGACGGGTTCAAAGAATTAAGAAATTCTGTAGGAAAATGAACAGCTTCTTCCAAATCGAGAACAGTATCGACCGAGTAGTATATTTGCGTCGGCGCATCAATCTTTGAAAGAATCAAGTTATTTACCTTATCTCACGTTAGTTGGTGACAGAATCGCTCTTTCTTTAAACCAAGGTATAGTCTTACAACTTATGTTATCAATGTCGGGATAGACATAGTTGACCAACTCTTGGATGTTGTCTATCAAAACACAAAGGTTTTCTAGGTTAATTCTTCCATTAGCCCAGTCATTTTAGATTTATCTGCGGAAAAATTCCTAGTGAGCTGAATTTTTGTACACACCTTTATTACGGCGTTGTAATGAAGATGTGAAAAATCGACATTAATATCGTGCCGGCTAAAAAAGTTATCAAGGTCAAAAGGTCGCGAAAATCAGTTTTTTGCAAATATCTCGCGATCTATTGCTCGGAGGTCAATACAGGTCATTATAAAAATTGTTTGTCGTGAAATTACCTACAAAAAATGCCTCCTGCATTTTTCTGTAAAATTAACCGTTTTTGGAGTAAAGCGCTGAGAAAGCGACTAGAATGCACTCACATACGGTATTGTATACCGTACACCAAGGCGTAAACTCTATTGTTTTTTATTTATGTTTTTAAGTGTCTTAAAAACTTCTATCTGATATTTGGGCATTTTGTGAAAAATATACATACTTATATTATAGAGGTTTTGGAACTTAGTAAAATCTACCATATATTATACAAACGACCTCCACTGGCAGATGTTCTGTATTTTATTGTTCCGAGACCCGTCCCTTTATACCTGCTACTGTCTATCGGACTGTGTTTAGCTCAGTTGAAAAATATTTCTTGAGTGTTAAAGATGTTATTTCAGTAGTTTCATGCTCTTGAACAGTTTTCATAATGAGTGATACATGTTTTATATGCAATGAATTGTTATCGGATGGTGTGAAGGAATTGAGAGAAAAAGAGAAAATACAGACGCGTTATTAGAGAAGTGAGTACTCTTACATTTAAAGACACAGTATTAAAAGCTGCAGAGGCGCGGTGATAAATATGGAAGAAGTGTAAAGGAGCGTGTGAATTTTGAGTATGACTTAGCATCTGTCGAAGCTAAGTATCATGATAAATGTTTCTCCAATTTTTGGTGACGCAGGCCGTCCATTGGATGAAAATATTAGAATTGCCATGGAGAATGTTTTTCATTACATAGAAAATAATGACGATTGTCAATTCACATTGGCTGAGTTGAAAGATGTGATGAAAGATTGCGTTCCAGATGATCTTCTTCTTCTTTTCCTTTTTCCGGCGTTGTTATGGTCAGAAGTGTAGGACCATAACCTTCCCACTTAACTGCATTCCTACTGGTCGGCTTGTGGGGTCCGCCGGTTTGACCTCAGAAAGTAGCGGCAGGCTTCCCGATTTGGGATTACTTCATCGCTGAGGCCAATCAAATGCTGGTGTTTTTGCATTTGTTTGCACCAATTGTTTTCCGGCCTGCCTGTTTTTTTTTTTTTTTTTTTTTGTGACACGGGCATGCTCCAGATTATTTTGTTTGATCTTACTCTTACAACACCGGTGATCTCCAGTCGTGTTAACCCACTGATTTGCATGTACACTTGTAGGGCAGTTTAATGGTGGTATATGTGTCCCTAGGCTCACCTTGGTGTTTTCTAAATTGCCTAGATGTGATTTTTGTTTACCTTTGTTTAGTCGCCTTTTACGACAAGCGAGAGGTATCGCTGCAGGGATATTCTTAACCCGTCCCTGCACGGAATATTACGTTCCAGATGATAAAACAATAATAAGAAAATTGATTGCTCGATATGGGAGTAATATTGTAATTACCACGAAAAGTAAATCTTTAACGATAATTTGCTTTCGAGATACTGCAACTAATATTTTGACTAATTCCTGGTACGAAGAAATAAAACAAAATCCTTGTGATGAACGTCTTCGAATTGTAGAAGCTGCTGCATCAATAATTAAAGAAGATATTCGCTCCATTACAATTATTCACGACTCTTATTAATGACGAAATTCCTAAAACTTTAACACATTTCTTGCATGAATTAATTGTGAAGAATAGAAAAGGCCAAACAAAAAAAATGAAAGCAAAATGTACAGCCATAGCCTATGCTATGCTATAATGAGTGTAATGCGTCCACGATCGTTTTCGTCGCAGCTGCTACTTAGCCTTTCTGTATTCCTTCATAGACGATATGCCTCAAAAAGATTAGTAGATGTTTTGTCAAGTTTTGGATTTTGCGCTCCATATAGCGATGCTGTGACATATGAAGTGTCAACTGTGGAGGTCGTTTGTATAATATATGGTAGATTTTACTAAGTTCCAAAACCTCTATAATATAGGGTCCGCCAAATAATTTTTTTTTTTTTTGAAAATGCTATAAAAAAAACTACTGAATATTTTCTCAAATTTCTTTTTTTATTTGAAAGTACAATCCTTCCGGTTAATAATGGAAAATAACTTCATTCAAATGGCTGCCTCGGCTGGCCATGCAGTAGCCTACACGATCGGTCCAATTTTTAAGCACATTATCGATTGTGTGCAGCTGTATTTCAGCAATGGCTTCACGAATATTGTCCTTTAAAGCGTCAATTGTCTCTGGCTTGTCGGCGCAACACTTATCTTTGACGGCACCCCACAAATAATAGTCCAACGGTGTCAAATCGCAGCTCCGAGGTGGCCAAACGACATCAGCTCTGCGGCTGATAATGCGATCTTCAAAAACAGGGCGCAAAATATCGAGTGTAGCTTCGGCTGTGTGGCACGTAGCGCCTTCCTGTTGAAACCAAATGTTGCCAATATCCTCCTCTTCAATTTTTGTGAACAAAAATTCGTTCAACATGGCCCGATAACGATCGCCATTGACTGTAACGGCCACTCCTTGCTCATTTTCGAAGAAAAATGGCCCAATTATGCCTCTGGACCAAAATCCGCACCAAACAGTATCTCGTTTTGGGTGCACCGGCTTTTCAATGTATGCGTGCGGGTTTTCTGTTCCCCAAATGCGACAATTTTGCTTGTTTACATACCCGCCAAGATCAAAATGAGCTTCATCTGAAAAGAGGATTTTTTTGGCAAAATCGGCATCTTCTGTAAGTCGATCGCAGGCCCACTTAGCGAAGCGTTGTTCAAGCGTATACACAACCATATTCGTTCAGCGGAAGGATAAAACTAATTATCTGTCAAATCAGACATGAGCTAAGTGTTACCATTCACGAAATAAGCACTACTTGAAAAAAAAAACGTTAGATGGCGGACCCTATATAAGTATGTATATGTTATATATGGATTACTTCTATTTATAATTTTATTTCGTTTGTTATATTGTGAATTATCTTATGAGTACTAATTAGAGTACAACCATTGTGAATAAAGACATTCAATAAGAAGTGTCACACGGAGACACACGTGTTTCTTTTTCCTTCTTTTTCTTCCTGCGGTCGCCTTCGATTCTCGTGTGGGTTGCTATTTCCTGAGCTGCGATACAATATTGGCGACGAGGACTTATAATGGCATTGCCGAACGCACAGCAAATCGATCTCATTCAAGCCCTTACGGCAGCAATCCAGGGTCTACAACCAACTACAAATGCGCCAAACATACATTTTGAGCCATTCGTCGAAACCGAAGAAATATTCCCCAATTACATTAAGCAACTAGAAAACTATTTGGCATTACGTAATATCAGCGACTCCACAAGGAAAAAGCAAGTTTTAATTAATTGCATTGGTGCAAAATACTACCAGCTCTTATCGAACCTTACAGTGCCAGAGGAACCAGAAGCAAAATCATACGACACATTGATTGAGATTCTCAAAAAGCACCTCAGCCCCAAGCCGAACGAGATAACTGAACAAGCCAAATTTCTTCTCCGTTTGCAACACGAGGGAGAATCAATAGCAACCTATCTCGCAGAATTAAAACAACGGGGGCAAATACATTAGATTTAGTAAACACATCAGAAGAGGCTTTTTACGAAATAAATAATTTGAAGTCAGCATCCATACAAGATCCAGGAAAGTATTACATTGAGGTTAAGATCGAGTGTCGGCCCACTAAAATGGAACTAGACACTGGAGCAGCGGTCTCGGTAATGAACGTTGATACCTTTACGAAAAATTGGCCTAAAGCAACGCAAATTCGTACGGGGGTGATGTTAAAAACCTACAACAATGAAATTCTTCCGGTGGTAAGCAAGTCACAGGTAAAAGTTGAGTAGCAGGAAGCTAAATGCTACATATATCTAGTGAAGGGAAATTTTGATACAATAATCGGACGTGACTGGGTAAAGATGTTCGACTTACTTAAAATCAATTCGAATAATACACCTGTCACAATAACAGAAGATAAAATTGAAAGCATTAGACAAAAAAATTTTACCGACTACGCTGACATCTTCCAAACGAAGGTAGGGACCATTCCAAACGTGAAAGGCATACTAAGACTTCGTGAAGGAGCTACGCCAACATTTATCAAGCCACGAGCCATTCCATATGCGATTCGTCCGTTAGTGGAGCAAGAGCTGGATCGGCTGGAAAAAGATGGCATCATTAAGAAAACGTCGCATTCCGATTGGGGAACACCGGTTGTACCAGTCATTAAACGGGACGGAACGATTCGTCTCTGCGCCGACTATAAAGTCACACTGAACAACTGTATTGTCAACGATAAATATCCGATACCAAGAGTTGAGGACCTTTATCAAAAATTGAAAGGTGGTAAGTTTTACTGTGTCTTTGATATACATAAAGCATACCTACATTTGCCGGTGACGGACGAGAGTGCTTTTCTACAAACAATAAGTACTACTAAAGGAACGTACAAGGTAAATAGACTAATGTTCGGAGTCAAAACAGCACCAAATATATGGCAGAGATTCATGGATCAATACATTACGAACGACCTTGATGGGACTGCATGTTTTTTTGACGACATTATTATAACAGGAGCAACACTCAATGAAACCATTGATAGATGTACACTCGTGCTCGAAAAGTTACGCAAATGCAATCTTCACCTGAACAAACAAAAGTGCAAAATGTTCGAGAAAAGCGTGTCATACCTAGGTCACCGAATTGATAAAGAAGGTTTGCTTAAGACACGTGAAAAGATTGAAGCTATCGTTAACATAAAACCCCCAACTGACATTACCAAACTTAGACAATTTCTTGGATTGGTTAACTACTACCATAGGCTCATCCCAAATGTTGCTACAAAACTCCATCACCTTTACAATTTACTCAAGAAGGACACCAAATTTAAGTGGACACCTGATTGTCAGAAATCATTTGAACAGCTGAAGGAGGAAATGGCAAGTGACAATGTTCTAATCCATTTCGATGAGAAGCTTCCCTTAATATTAGCGACGGATGCTTCTCCCTTTGAACTATCGGCAGTGCTGTCCCATGTTACAAATAACGGAGAACGACCAATAGCTTTTGCCTCACGAAGCTTATCCAAGGCGAAAACAAACTATAGTCACATCGATAAGGAAGCAACAGCTATATTTTGGGGACTGAACAAATTTTTCAACTATTGCTATGGCAGGGAATTTACGCTTATTACAGACAATAAACCACTTACGTCAATTTTTAATCGTCAGAAAAATGTACCATCACTAACGGCACAACGATTATTACATTACGCCCATTTCCTAAGCGGATTCAAATACAATATCAAATATAGAAATTCAAAAGATCACATTAACGTAGATTTCTTTTCCAGACACCCAGCAAATAATGAAGTTCAGACTGAGACTAAGCCTGTCGAAATTCACCAGATCTGGAGCGAAGTTTTGCCCGTCACATTTGAGCAGATACAAAAAGAACTCAAGCGGGAAAAGGAATTGTCATCATTATTTATACAACTTCAGGTTGGAGGAAGTCTGAAAAATACACCATACGCTGGGATGGAGAATGAACTCATGTTACACGAAGGATGTGTTTATCGCGGAATTCGAATTATTGTGCCATCTACACTTCGAGAACAGGTTTTAAGAGAGTTACACTCTGCGTATGTAGGTATTACGAAGATGAAATTGTTAGCCAGAAACTATTGTTATTGGCCCGGAATCGATCGGGACATCGAAGAAATTGCAAACAGCTGCTCGGGATGTGCCAAGGTTCTTAAAGAGCCTAATAAGGTCGTTGTGCACCCATGGGAAATTCCAGGTCAACCATGGCAGAGGCTACATATTGACTTCGCTGGGCCATTCATGAACAATTATTTCTTGATCATTGTCGATGCAAAAACCAAATGGTTGGAAGTCTTTCCTATGAAAAAAATAACCAGTTTTAATACTATACGTTCTTTAAGAGAGGTATTTTCAAGATTCGGTCGATATCGATATCGTTTCAGACAATGGCACAAATTTTACCTCGAGGGAATTTCAGGATTTTTTGAGATCTAACAATATCCGTCATAAATTAACATCACCCGCACACCCTTCTACTAACGGGCAGGCAGAACGCTTTGTGCAGATTTTAAAGAACGGTCTCCGCTCATCGATGACAGACCCAGGAGATTTTCACACCAAATTACATCGACTTCTCTTACAATACCGGAAGACACAATCAACATCGACTGGAAGGAGTCCGGCTGAAATGATGCTTAAGTTCAACCTTCGGACCAGGCTCGATCTGATGAAAGGCCAACAGGAAGACAGTAGTTTCAAGGAAGAATGCATCCGAGATTTTGTGACCGGAGACTTAGTTCAGATAAGATATTATCAAAATCAAGATACAAAATGGAAATTTGGAAAGGTCGTTCGGCGTGACGGTCATTTACATTACATAGTGGATGTAGATGGAAGATCCTATTGGAGGCACATCGATCAAATGAGACGTACACTTGTTGAAAGTGGAGGCCCCGGGGAAATGAGTGGAACACTTGAAAACGTTAACCTACCTCAAGCCACTGAAGAGATGAAGACAGGAGACATAAAGGAGACTCCTGAAATTGAAGCTCGAGGGGAAGTTGAACGGGTTAAAACCAGTGTTTCGAATAATTTTGAACAACCTGTTGTTGCCAGCGCTACCGACGTGGTCGATAAACCAATCGCTGCATCCGACCACAAGATAGGGGAGACGGAACTAAGGCGCTCGACCAGGGTGCGTCGTCCAGTAATTCGGTTCCAAGCTTAGAGTCGGCGGGGAGGACTGTTATATATGGATTACTTTTATTTATAATTTTATTTCGTTTGTTATATTGTGAATTATCTTATGAGTACTAATTAGAGTACAACCATTGTGAATAAAGACATTCAATAAGAAGTGTCACACGGAGACACACGTGTTTCTTTTTCCTTCTTTTTCTTCCTGCGGTCGCCTTCGATTCTCGTGTGGGTTCCTATTTCCTGAGCTGCGATACAATAGTATATTTTTCACAAAATGCCCAAATATCAGATAGAAGTTTTTAAGACACTTAAAAACATAAATAAAAAACAATAGAGTTTACGCCTTGGTGTACGGTATACAATACCGTATGTGAGTGCATTCTAGTCGCTTTCTCAGCGCTCTACTCCAAAAACGATTAATTTTACAGAAAAATGCAGGAGGCATTTTTTGTAGATAATTTCACGACAAACAATTTTTATAATGACCTGTATTGACCTCCGAGCAATAGGTCGCGAGATATTTGCAAAAAACTGATCTTCGCGACCTTTTGACCTTGATAACTTTTTTAGCCGGCACGATATTAATGTCGATTTTTCACATCTTCATTATAACGCTGTAATAAAGGTGTGTACAAAAATTCAGCTCACTAGGAATTTTTCCCCAGATTGGGGTTTCAAATGCCTAAAATGACTGGGCTACATCACTTTGTGTTAACACTCCATTGCCAACTTTTAGCAACATCTCTGAAAAAAGCCTGTTTTGACCTCATGCTAGTTTTAACCTCTAATTTATTGACGTGGGGCCAAAGGTTTGATCTTTTTAGGGAAGCATTTATTTCGTCAGCACGTGTTCCTCGAGTCACAACTGGTAGGATTTGACGATAGTCTCCTGAGAACAGAATTGTACATCCACCCATAGGTGAATTTTTGCTGCGAAATCGCGCATTGTCCTATCCAGTGCTTTCACAGACGTTTTGTTTGTGGGTAGCTTCGTCCCAAACTATTGAAGTAAGCAACTTCCTTCAAATCTATGCTTAGCTCCTTTCCTCTTGGTACCATTTTCCTCAACTATAAACAATATAAAATGTTATATAATATATAATATAATAGATTTATCTAAAACAATTAGCAATGAGTAAAGCACAATAAAATACCAAAATAAACAGCAAAAGACAGTAATCAATCATCGAATGACCGCACTGCTTACTTACTTTTGTGACATTCAAAATGCATATATTAGCTAAATAAACAGTTACAGACTGCCAGCGGCGAATATTTTTTTCCGTTATGTGTATTCATCAGACAATGGGCATTTTTAACATTATTTTGAATGCACAGTGGCAATTTTCTTAATCTAAATTTATTTATTTTTCAATTAACATGCAACAACGGTGGGTGCTTACTTACTTTTGTGATTAACAGTATGTATGACAGCGCGGCGGACCGAATATATGAGACTTGTTAATGAGGTGCAGGAGTTTCTGTACTTTTAAATGGAAGACTCTGTTAACTATGTATATCGTATCTGTCTTGTGGAGTTAAATTGGTGTTAATATTTTCTTTGATTTCTGGCCAATTTGGGTTACATGTTGCAGTAAATCAGATTTACCTTAATGTCTGACGTAAGTCATTGCGTCCTTCGATTATTCATGTTATTATCGAGGTCCACCTGTGAATGATGAAGGTAGTATAACCAACTGTCCAATGCCGTTGCCGTCTTCATTCGCCTGTAAAGCATCCTGAAGGTGAACGTAATTTTGTGCTCTCAATTTAGTTTGATTATTACGGATGTAAGCCAATCTCTCAGATTAAATTTTCGCATATTGATCGACCAAGAATTGGTTTGTTAACATTCCATATCTAAGCAGAGGGTTGAAATTGTTACATCTTGTCATTATACAGTAGCAATAGTAGTTTATACATGACGCTGTTTTAATCAGAGGTGCACCACTGATTGGGTCAACTTGAGAAACATTAATGGCATAACCTTCTTCTCCACGACATAGCGTTATTAAAACGGCGTATATTGCGCCTGAATTGTTTGGATTTCGGATGATCACCCGTAAGGAGAGAGTGGAAGGTGGAGGAAGAATTTCTTCTAATTTTACTTTTCCTTGTAAGCAACACATGCCTTTCGATTCGTCCTTGAATTTCAATGCCAAGCAATGTTCACACCCTACTGACATGGTACCTATTGATACTATACGATCGTCTTTGTAAGGAATCGAAATATTGTAATTCATGGCAGAATTTTCTTTATTTACCCATGAATTAGTTACTCTCTCGGATCTGTGGCTGTTCGGTTGTCCGTTTTATTCGGTGTTACTATGTGTCTGTGCGGACGATTCTCTGGCTCTCTGTATTCGATGTCTATCCCTATTCTGGCTGAGGCGAGCCTCACGCTCTACAGATGATTCTCTGGCTCTCTGTGTTCGATGTTTTGGTTGAGGCGAGCCTCAAGCTTTACAGACGATTCTCTGGCTCTCTGAGGATTCTCTTTCTCTCTCAGCTATATGTACATATATGTGGTATTTGTCTTTATTTTGATATTAAATGTTTATTAAAATGTAAGATTTGTTTCTCTTTATTTTCTTATTTTTTACACTCGGTTACAATTATATTTCGCGACAACAATCCGCGCGTGCTATCGCCCTCAGTGCTTGAATGCTACTGTGCTGTATTCTACTCTAAAAGGGATAGGGAAAAACGGTTCGGACCGCATGTTCGTGTGCGTGTGTGTGGTATCGTCATGTCGTCTGCCAGTGGCGTGATCGTCTGCTGTCGTTAGTCCCGTACGTCTGTTATATTCGTACTGTAGGGTGTCTCGTCGTTGTTTGGCTCAATCCCACATATATCTATCCTGAAGCTGGCTGAGGCGAGCCTCACGTTCCGTTGACGATTCTTCATCTCTTGCTGAACGTGCTCTTCTGGCATTGGCTGTACTACGACCTACATACATATGTATGTTCGAACGACGACGCCTTCCAGACATGGCTTTATAATTTCTGTACAAAATTTACTCAGTTCTTGGTTGAATTCACACCTTAAAACTATAGGTTCATTATGAACAAATTGCTGTATTAAATATTAGTATGTGCTGCAGTAAAAAATATTTTTGCTCGTATTACCGTTCGCGAGTCGAACGAAAAATGAGTCGAACCACACAAATTCGTATTACCGTTCACAATTTCGGCGAAAGCGATTTCACCGTATTTACGTTGGCGAACGTTCGACTGAATTTACTATCATACAATTTCGAATACATATATGTATGTATATTTTTTTAATTTATGGTAACGTACTTATAAGTACGGATTACGTTGTGGGCATGACACAATATGCCTCGTGTCGGATATCCAATGGAATAAATGCAAGAACCAATGCACGGGTGCCTGTCTGATCGACTTGGAAAAAGCCTTCGACACCGTATGGCTAGAAGGTCTTTATTACAAGCTCAAGCATAAGTAAACCACTGCCACATATATGACTTTTGACATGTTAACAGGTAGAAAGTTCGTAGTGAAAATTGCCAACGTGACTTCTACCCAAACATTTGATATTAAGAACGGACTGCAACAGGGTACGGTGAACTCGCCGATCCTTTTCAGCATTTACTTCAGTGATTTGATAGCTTCTCTTCACCATTCATAGCGTATGCGGACGATCTAATCGCGTACAGATCAGGTCCAACGATCGACATCATTGTCACTCTCTTGCAGCGCGACTTCGAAAAAATTCATCAGTATTGTGATGACTGGAAGTTGAAGATCAACTGCCAGAAATCAGAAACTATTTTGTTCAGAACGCCTTTGTCTAGGGCCTCTCGGGGCACTAGAAAAAATTGGCGCGGGTTCTCAATTCTTGGACAGGCCGGGCGCCCACTGGCGAAACAAAGTTTAGTCAGATACCTTGGGATCTGGCTAGACCAGTATCTATATTTTGACAAACATGTAGATGCTGCTCTGGCAAGGGCCCGAGGCGCTTTTACTCTGACAAGATGGCTGTTTCATTGCAGCCAACTTGATCCCAGGGTGAAGGTAATCTGCTACATGGCCTTAATCAGGCCCATGATTGCCTATGGTTGCCCCGTATGGTTCAATGTGAGAGCCAGCTTAATGGAAAGGATTCGGGTGTTTGAGAGACAATGTCTCAGGACTTGTCTCGGGTTACATAGGACACCCGAATCTGACTACACGAACTTTTACCCGAACGAGGTCCTATACAATAAGGCCAGGATTGTACGGGTGGATAACTTCCTGATCAAACTGATTCGAAGCCACGTTGCAAGAGCAATGACTTCGGTCAATAGCCTAATCTCCGGGGCTTACTACCCCAATGATTTATATCACGAGAGAGTGCGCCTTAAAGGCTTTGTCCCGCCAGAAGCATTCCTCTATTTAAATAGATGTGGGCTGATCCAGGATAGATTGGCGGTACCGCTAATCTTCCACGTGGGTCGCAATTCCGTGGAACGGCGATTCCTCTACGGACCTGATGTCGCACTCAGTGAGCCCGAGCGCCTCAGGTTCTGTATATCGGTCTCACGCCGGGATCGAGGAGACGTCAGTGGACATTTCAATGGCTTCAGCCTCTTCAAGGCAGGGCTTACCTAACACCAATGGCAGGCTTACATAGGGTAGGGTAGGGTAGGGTAGAGTAGGTTAGGTTAGGATAGAACAAAATAAAAAAATATGTATATTAAAAACAAAAAAAAATATAAATATATTAAAACCAAAAAAAAAGAAGATATATATGTATAATATTATATATGTATGTATATAAAATATATATTTATATACGTATATGTATACGTATACGTATATGTATATTATATATAAAATATATATTTATATATACATATTAGTTAAGTTAGAATAAGATATGATTAGTTAGGTTTAGGTAGGTTTAAGGATTATATAAAAATATATAAATGAATGATCATATGCTAAGTTTTTTGAAAAAAAGAAAAATTTTTCTTAGCTTAAGTTAATTATAATAATGTTAATTGTAAGTTATTTATATAGTAGTCGAAAGGCATACGTAAAAAGTATACAGCTTATTTTAGAGTGTCCGCCTAGGGCCAGTAAGATTGCTAAATTTGGAAGGTAGTTAAGCTAGTTTTAAGCATTTTTGTCTAGGATAAGATAGATCTAAGAAACTATAAATAAAAATGAATTACAAAAAAAAAAAAAAAGAAAACCGATTACGTTGTCGCGCTGAAAAACACGTTTTTATTAAGTAATAATTGTTATTTTCCTCGCTAGAGAGCTCCGATAAATGCGTGCGATCGCTGCTAATCATAAAGTGCTATGGGGTGAAGGGCTATTTATAGGCACGCGCCGCCGGCCCCCCGGCATAAGCCACTATTTTGCGTAAAAAGTAAAGGATAAAAAATGGATATTGTGGGTTATCCCTAAGAGATAGACATATGTATACCATCGCAAACCTCTAAAATTATCTGTGTTTCTCTACTACATTATGCATGTACTCGTCTTATACACATAAACCTTCTTCTTGAATCACTCTATCTGTTAAAAAAAACCGCATCAAAATCCGTTGCGTAGTTTTAAAGATCTAAGCATACATACGGACAGACAGACAGCGGGAAGCGACTTTGTTTTATACTATGTAGTGATACTACAAGTAAACACCCAGCAAGCTAACAATCATTTGCAACGTAAGCACATGCCTGCAGCCGCACGAAAACAACACGTGAACAAATCATCCCACACAGGAATGGCTGGACCGCACCTGACACCTTCTGCGGGAGAGATATGGACAGCACCCGACACCTTCATCTCCTGCACATCGGACGGCGAAACATTCCATCACGTCGTGGGACTCAGACGTCAGCAGTTTTCCATCGGTGCACGGGAGATCGCGAGTCCGCTTATGGCAGGGAAGTAGATTAGAGTTCAGTTTAAAATTTTAATTGATAGAGTTAAGACTATTGTGGTCAAATAAGAAAATAAAAAAAATATTTTTTTAAATAATAAAATTTATAATTAATTAATTTACACGTATATTAATTATTGATAAATCAGAGCTTGCCATTTACTTTTTAAGGATTATTTTGTGTAACCACGACCACGTCTACGTTTTATGTGTAATGTTGCCTTCCAAGACTACAATTAATTTAACCTTTTTCCGGATGACATGTTTAAATACTACCAAAATTATTACGACGATGGCGACATACATACGTAAATGTTATTCAGGTAGGAATATGGTGCTCAAGACTGAAAATCCACATCAAAAAACGTAAGCTTACCATTATATAATCCTTTTGAAAACAAATGCGATACTTCGATAACGACTTGGTAGCGGAGCAGACGTATTTTGTTCAGTCTATCGTTAACCAGATAGATGTTAAAATTTTCCGAGGAATAAGCATTGACAACTGGGCGTGAGGGAGCGAACAAACAGCACAAAGAAGTTGATCGTGTTTAGCATGGCAAAAACCAGCTTCGATCTCTGTCCTTGCTCTGCCGGGTAGTGAACCAATGTGTGCAGCGAACCTGGCCCTCCAGGTTGGGGATTACGCATATGGTTAACATCCCTATCGCGGAAAACAAATCTTGTTGCACACCAGCAACAAGCCTCAGATACGGATGGATACAATGTTGATGACCCATATAAACGGAAAAATCTGCGAGTCTGCACCTGGAATGTCCATTAATAGACCAAGTGCAGGCAATGAATTGATCAGACAGAACAGACCCTTAACTGCTATAAAGCAGATGTACCCGCACTCCAAGAAGTGCGATGGGATGGACTAGTTTTTTAGTTTTTTTAAACTATAATTTATTTTACGCTTTTCAGTTCGATTTGCTATAAAACAATCGTCTTTAATATTGTATATTTAGTATGTATGTACAGACGTGTTAACAGTTGCATGACGATTTAGAAAACATATTCAAAGATTTCTATGCTGCCAATATAAACAACGAGACATAGTGGTGTAACTGTCTTTGCGAACAAGTCTTATGGATTGTTTGGTAGTCGAACCATTTCATCTAATGCTTCACTCTTACATGGGATTGTTCCTGTTAATTTTGAGTAATCAAGTTCTTCAATTCGAATACCGTCCAAGGATCTTCCACGACTAAGTGCTACATAGGCTTGTCCAGCAGCAAACAATGACTGCACGATCAATGGTACAACCTTGCATCTTGTGGACGGTTGATGCCCAACTCAGGATTAATAGCAACATTTGTCTCTCAACAGTTCCATGGCTGTATTTTGCTGGGAACTGTACCGATATTGATTCAATTACGTGAACATCATCAGAACCAAAATCGATAGGGACTAAAGGAATGTCTTCGGCATATACAATTTCAGCTGTATGCTGACGCGCTTGCTGTAAACGAGCTTCTCTGGCTTGTTCTGACTGTTTGGCTCTATAATTTTCCATATAGAGCCTTCTTTTCTTCTTTCTTTTTTCTAATTCTTCGTTGACAGTTTTGATGTTCTTCGTAATAACAGTTGTCTTCTTTTTTCCAATATCATTTTCTTCTGTGTTTTGTTAATTTTAATTTGTTTGTTTTCCATAGTGTTCCCACGAATAATGGACAAATATACGGTCCACGACATGATATTTTTAGTCACCCTCTTGCCATTCATCCCTCGGAACGTTTCTCACCAGTATATTGAATTAAGTGAATTTTAAATACATACATACATATATGTATAACTTCATAACACTCGTGTACATCTAAAAAAAAACTAGCTAATTTCCCTCTGATTTTCAAAACCATTAAGAATCCGCTAAGTTTGCATGCATTCATAATACATTAAACGATGGAGTAAAGTTGGACTTTGCATTCATCAAGGGAGTGCGAATCGACAAATGCGTCACGGAAATCCCAGAGTTGCGTTGGTTTCCTCTAGTATGCAATGACCTAAAACTGTACCGACGTTACCTAACCCTTGACTTGATAGTATGCGTATCAGATTTGTCAGTACATTTATGTACGTACGTATGTATACGGAACAAACAAATTGAGACCGCGACTACCTTGAGAAAATCTCTCCTGCGTTTTGCTGATCTGAGAGCCGGAATCATAGAGTAAGTCTGGAACTACACTCATGCTAAGTTCGCGCACTAGTTATATCTCTCTTACTCTCATGCAAAGGATCCCAAAAGAAATTCATTAATCCTGGCGAACCTAATCAAGATAATCGGATATTTTGATCGAATTATTATATTCCTCGGTTTTTGACAAGTGTGCAAAGTTTTAACCAAATCTGATCATTCGAAGTATGGCAAAATCGTACCCCAAAGAGTCAGTTACAAACAAGCAAACATACAGGCGAAACTAATAAATGCGTATTAACAACGCCTATTCGGATGCGGATTTGTATTTCGAAGAAGACACCGAGAAAATATCTTAAGGTGCCGGCGTGTAAGCGAACGCCTCATAACAATCCGCATCAAAGGCATCCTCGATGACTTCTATGATCTCCTAGACCGAACGGATCCCCAATGACCCAGTTATGACACTAAAATTGTACTAGAGGATTTTAACACAAAACTGGGAAAAGAGGAAATCACGGAGAAGTATAGCCTACATAACAGCACATCTGACAACGGACTCAGGCTAATTAACTTCCTAGCAGGGCGTAACTTCCTTGTAGCAAGTACACGATTCCCACAACTTAACATCCATAAAGGAACAGTAGGAGCATTGCCAGCGCGCCATCAGAGACGCTGCCTCTGATGTGCTAGGTTTCAAACCGCCGCCAGCTAGAAACCCCTGGTTTGATGAGCAATGCAAGCAAGTCCATGTAGCAAAGCAAACGGCCTACAAAGCCATGCTACATGGACGGACGAGAGCCGCTCGTGAGCAGAAAAGGAGAGAGGAACACACGCTTTTAAGGAAGAATGCTTAACACACGACGAAGACAACAACGATGATACAACATCCCACGACATTGAAATGACTGCAGGCGAAGGCGATATGAAGTAGTAGTATCCAAAATATTTAATGAACTTCCAAATAATTTAAAAAATATTTCAATGCCCATTGAAAAAAGCGAAACAGTTTTTTCTGACTAAGAATAGAAAAGAAAAAAATAAATGGTATACACATACATACATATATATGTAACTAAACTGCTCCTTACAAAGATTTTTTGCCTTAACTGACCAACAGAAATTTGTATTTTAGAAAGAACCAGTTCGATTGTGGCTAAATCAATTTAGGGGCTTAGATTAATATACACTGGTGGCCACATAATTAGAAACGATGATCTTAAGATAATGTAAAATTGTACATTTTTTTTATAAATTCGTCTGTTCAGTTTTATTTGTGGTCCTATTAGTTACCCTTGGTTTACAGAACATTTTCAAAAAGCTTTCATTAAATAATACTCTACTTACATATGTTATTGGAAAAGTGTAAATATTTATTTCACTCACTTACTTAGTCATATAATTAGAAACGAAACTAAAATGCTGATAGTTCATGGTAATAATTTGGATTTTTTTTATAAAAAAGTTAGTATTTTGTAGGGCAAAACCTTTACTTTGAAGAACTGCATCACATCTTTGTTGCATAAGTGCATACTTTCAATTAAATGGCGACATCTTGATGGTGGTATGTTCTCCCAGATATTCTTTATGTTTTCAAAGAGCTCTTCGGAATTTCTGGATTTTTTTGTCCATAGTTCCACTCAACCTAGAAATTCATCAATAGCGGCGTTCATACATATTATACAACCCAGCCGAACGTCCGAACGACGCGGTCGTAGGACTATGTTGTAGAACAACGTAATCACAGACAGAACGAAAAGAAAGATAAATGCAATCGAACATGTCTTATACTAGGTACGTAGTAGACAACCAAAAACAAAATGTGAATAAATATCGTGTACATTGATGTAGCGATAAGCTCGAACAGTTTGTGCGCACTCACACACTGGAACTGGAATGGCAGAAGAGTGATCAAACAATAATGTCCGCAATAATACTCGTACAGGCAGTTCGTTTCGTGTTTCGTGAACTAATTATGTATGAAGGATCAGATTTGGATCTCTCTTATCATACTAATAGTTCCGATACTTCCGATAGTTCCGACAGTTCCGATAGTTCCGACAGCTCCGATAGTCCCGACAGTTCCGATAATTCCATATTCTGTTGCTAGTTCTCTTTTTTTTTTTTTTTTGTTTTGTAAATTCATTTTTATTTATAGTTTCTTAGATCTATCTTATCCTAGACAAAAATGCTTAAAACTAGCTTAACTATCCTTACAAATTTAGGAATCTTACTAGCCCTAGGCGGACACTCTAAAACAAACTGTATAATTTTAACCTATGCCTTTCGACTACTATATAAATAACTTACAATTAACATTATTATGATTAACTTAAGCTAAGAAAAATTTGTTTTTCAAAAACTTAGCATATG
Organism: Merodon equestris; assembly: GCA_958301585.1. Lineage (NCBI taxonomy): Eukaryota > Metazoa > Arthropoda > Insecta > Diptera > Syrphidae > Merodon > Merodon equestris. Next base: position 89,545,000 of record OY284416.1, read on the forward strand.
ATCATTTTATATATATTTATATAAGACTTAAACCTACCTAAACCTAACTAAACATATCTTATTCTAACTTAACTAATATGTATACATTTTATATATATATATACATATATATATATATATATTTTTTTTTTTTTTTTAATTTTTATATGTTTATACTTTTTTTTAATTTTTATTCTTTTTTTGTTTTATCCTACCCTAACCTACCCTTCCCATACCCTAGCCTATGTAAGCCTGCCATTGGTGTTAGGCAAGCCCTGCCTTGAAGAGGCTGAAGCCATTGAAGTGTCCACTGACGCAGCTCCCCCCAGCCACCAAAAGCGTTGATGTTGGCGGACTACGTCTCCTCGATCCCGGCGTGAGACCGATCTACAGAACCTCAGGCGCTCGGGCTCACTGAGCGCGACATCGGGTCCGTAGAGGAATCGCCGTTCCACGGAATTGCGACCCACGTGGAAGATTAGCGGCACCGCTAATCTATCCTGGATCAGCCCACATCTATCTAAATAGAGGAATGCTTCTGGCGGGACAAAGCCGTTAAGGCGCACTCTCTCGTGATATAAATCATTGGGGTAGTAAGCCCCAGAGATTAGGCTATTGACCGAAGTCATTGCTCTTGCAACGTGGCTTCGAATCAGTTTGATCAGGAGTTGCTAGTTCTCTATGTGCATGAGCGTGTACGGATTTCGTAGTTCCATTCTAGGATTGTCTTGTCAACTTTTTATGTTATGTTTTATAGATACTGTTACTTTTGGTCCGAACTGATACCTATTAGAAGTCTATTGAACAAAAAAAAAACTATCAACACTTTTTATTTTGACTACTATTGTGTCATTGCATCAAGTAATAGAAACACTAAGTACGTATTGTAGTTCCGAGGAGATAGTTCTAGGAACTAGTTCCGATTGGGAAAGAAAACGTTCCTATGTTCGTTCCGGGGGCGGGACTATTTTGCGCAACTCTAAATTATATTAGAATGTTAATTACTCATAAGCAATTGACTCAGAGAAGGACGTGAACATTGTGTGCTCTGCAATAAATTCTTATTTTTGTTAGTAAAGTTGACATTTTATATTAAATACATATACATATACATGTAAAACGCTTGGCTTTGTAAACTATAGTCTACCAGTGAAATGTTTAAAGTGCGTCAAATACATTCCAGAAAGTATTTTTAAAAAGTGTTTAATAAATCATTTATTTATTATTTATTTATTTATTATTTATTTATTTAAGGCATAAGCTAACACATAAGATGTATAATCTTTTACTTTGTGAAGCAAACAAGTGTAATTAAAAAGAAACAAAACAAAACTAAACTAAGTAGATGTTTGATTTATAACAAGTAAGAAAGAAGAAAAGAAAACAAGTACCTAGACCAGCCAGCTCTAGATGACCCTGAAAAAAAAAAAAAAAAATAGAAAAAAAAAAAAAAAAATACATTTACATACATACATATGTATATATCCTAAGGCGATGTGCTAAAGTGTTGCCTAAGTTGCCTTTTGAAGATGCCGATGCTATGAGATCTTCTTATGTTAACTGGAAGCGAATTCCATAGTCTTACAGCGTAAATGAAAAATTGTTTTTCTGTGACTATGTAATAAAAATTGGGTAATATCAATGTTCCACTTCTCTCAGATGTAGCAACCCGAAGACTCTGATAAAGATATGATGGTGCTTTGCTCTGCATGAGTTTGAAAAGGAAAGTTAATATCCTAAACTTAAGGAAGCTTTGAAAGTCCATGCCAAGCAGGGTTTTAACGAATGACGAGATCTGATCCCACCGCCGTAATCTGTATATGAAACGCACTGTGCTGTTAAGCGCAACGGTTAACTTGCGTGAGCTGTAACTATCGAGATCGCAGAAGACCGGGAGTGCATAGGTTAAAACAGGGATCAGTAGCGTCTTGACAAGCATTGATTTAATGCTAATTGGGAGACAATTTCCAGCATAGCATAGGATACGCAAGACACCGTAGACTCGACCTGTTACATTGGTGATGTGATCCCCCCACGTAAGCTGTTGATTAAAGATGACTCCAAGGTTTTTAACAGTCTTTACATAGTCGATGTTGCTTACGCTGGCTTGGATTGGTGGAAAGTTACTTGAGTCTTGGATAATACGACCTATGACGATGGCTTGGCTCTTGGTGGAGTTGAGCATAAGTTTGTTTTTATGTGACCATCGTGTAAGGGCATGGAGATCTTCATTTAGCCGCGCAGTAGCGTCTACCTTTAGGTGGAGTGGGTAGCTGATGTATAATTGGACGTCGTCTGCGTACATATGTACCTTACAGTGTTTGAGAATTGTGGGAATGTCGTTATTAAATAGCGAGAACAGTAAGGGCCCCAGTATAGATCCTTGAGGGACTCCCGTTTTGGTTTTCAGAAAGGTGGATAAGTAACCGTTAGCATATACAGCTTGGCTACGATCTCCAAGGTAATTCTTAATGAATTTTAACGCTGAGAAATCCAAATTAAAATAATATTTTAGTTTTTTGAGAAGAATTTCATGTGGGACAGTATCGAATGCTTTAGAGAAGTCTAATAATACTAACGATATCACATAGTCCTTATCAATTTCATAGCGAAAGTCTTCAACAATCTTTAATAGCGCGGAAGTGCAGCTGTGTTTTGGCCTGAAACCTGACTGAAACGGTGAGAGGAGCTTATGTTGGTTTATGAATGTGTTTAATTGCGTGCTTAGAAGCTTTTCGAAAACCTTGGATATGAATGGCAGTATAGCGACCGGGCGGTATTCCCTATCATTATTATTTCCATGTTTAGGAACGGGTATGATTTTAGAGGCCTTCCAGGAATTAGGGTAGACGGAGGTGGTAAGGATGCTATTAAATACGTATGTGAGAGGTTTTAAGACGATATGGATGATTAGTTTTAAGAATTTGGGGTTCATTAGATCCAAGCCAATGGCGTTAGATTTGATTGCAAGGGTCGATTTGAGCACATCCTCTTCGTAGATTCTAGAAAAACCAAAGCTATAAGTCAAGTTGGGCATATTACGGGGATCTATAATGTCGCCTTCGTTCGGATCCCCATTGCCATTGTCCGAGAGAGATGCTACTGAAGCGAATTTCCTATTAAGCTTTTCGATATTGATGTCCTCTAAAGTCTCAGCCTGGATTTGTTTACTGATACCTAGTGTCTTAATAATTTTCCACGTTTGCTTAACATTTGAGCAGGTTTTGAATTTGGATGCAAAAAACTTGGTTTTTGACCTCCTGATTTCCTTCGTAACAAGGTTCCTGAAGCGCTTAAAATCACATAGTAACTCGGGGAGTTTAAACTTCTTCCATCTTTTGTAGGCCCTGTTTCGATTTATAATCAGTTTTTCAATATGCTGAGTTAACCATTGGCATTTTGTGTTATGGATGGTGAGATTTTTGGTTGGGACATGATTCTCAATGGTCGATGTAAAAAACTCAATTTGTTCATCAACGGAAGACATGTGATACAGGTTATGTCAATTAGAATTGAGAGAGTCATTGATAAGGCTAGCCATATTGATAGATTTAAAGTCTCGATAACTGATTGTAGTCGGCACGAAAGATCTACTAAGACTGAGGTCATAAAAGAGGACAATGAGATCGTGTTTTGAAAAGCCGGGAACATCAAGCTGGCTATAGAAGTTGATGAAATCAGTTCTATTGACAATAAACAGATCGATGAGCGTGGAGCTTGTAGGGCTAAAGTGGGTGGGAGTCGAGTCGTTGACAGCAAATAAGTTGACGGAGCTTAGAAAATTTGTGAAACGATTTACTTGTGAATCGTTACGGTTTAGCAGATTAATGTTAAAATCACCGGAAAGAAAAATATGTTCATAGCAAGCCCCGAAGCGTTCGATGATGTTAGTAACAATTGTGGTGTCCCTTAGGCTTGGGGGCTTGTAGATGACTCCAACTAGACATTTTTCGAAACCACAGATAATTTCAAGCAAGAGGTACTCGATACCATCGGTTGAATTCGAATTTCCGATTAATCTGCTGGCTATTTTTTCCTTAACAAAAATTGCAACACCGCCCCCTCGACTCCCGACACGGTCGTCCCTATAGATTTTATACCCTGACAACGCAATGACCGCATTTTGAACATTTACTACAAATTTACCAATTTAATATTTTGAGTGGAATCACAACTATAACACCAATAGTTACACATACAAATAGACATAACACAAAATGTCCAGTAATAACGAAACACAAAGAAAGTTGAGATCAGCGGAAAAGAGTTCTTCAGCAGCTCTCTCATCCTATAATTCCCCAACAACCGCTATGTCTTCCTCTAAACTATGGGAAAAAATTGAGAATCGACTTGACTCTCTAACCACGAGCATAACGGAGTCTATTGTAGGACAAATAAAAAATGAGATCTCAGCTATGTTTAATTTACTTTCCGAACGCATCACAGCAATTGAAAGTAATTTCAATGCAAAACTAAAAAGTATTGAGATGGAATTTGGTGAAAGACATGCGTCTATAAATCACTCAGTATTCATCTGCCAAGAAAAAATAAATTATATTGAAGGTTATGGCACCCGCATCGACCTCCTGGTGAACGAATTAGCAGTAACGAAATCACAGCTGATTGAAAATGAAAATAAAAGCAGCCTACTAAAACTACAACTTGATGCACTTGCTAGAAAAAATATCTCGGGCGACGTTGCTTTGCATGGAATTCTCTGGACACCAAATGAAAACCTTCAGGACATTTTTAATAAATTCTGCACTAGAGTCGGCTTTCCCGCAGTAACCCCCAACTTCATTAGCCGAACTTTGTCTACCAGAGGATCATCGTATAGTGCCATCACAGTTAGGCTACCTCACTCGAGCACTAAATCAAGTCTTTTAAAAAAAAATGCGGAGTATTATAAAGCAAATGGTAAATGGGTGTGTTTTGGCAGCAATAAATTTGTGCATGTGTATAAATGTCTCACAAAACAAAATCATGCACTCTTCAAACGTGCGAATGAACTCCGTCGCAAATATTTGCATACTGTCTTCACGCGGAACGGGAGGGTATTTGTCAAAACAACTGCGGAAGGCAAGCCGAAATGCATTCTACTTTTACATTCGCTGGAATCGATGTGCTCTGTGGGTGGAACTAACGGAGGTGATGAACTGCACGCATCGAGAGGGACAACTGATGGTAGTCCCCCCAAAAGAATGTAATTTGATTATGTACATATGTACATATGTAATAGTAAAATGTTTTTGTTTTTTCACTGTGGTATGTATCTTTATACTCTATTTACTTCTTAAAAATATTGAAATAAGGAATTTGTTGTATGAGTGATAATGTATGATTATTAGTATGTATTATTTAAAAACAATAATGTATGAACACTTTCGAATATTATTTTATATAACTTTTTTCTTATTTAGTTCCAATTGTTCATATGCAAAAATGGTTTCCTCTGATAGGTTGTTGATTTTATTTGATGCTCCTGATAATGTGAGGGCTGCTCTCAATGTGATGTTTAATGTACACAATGGTCACTTAAATGCTGGTAGTATTCCTTCTAAATTTACTGTTATTCATCAAATGTTGTGTAATTCCAAATTAGATGTTGTAATGATTTCTGAAACCTGGTTTAATGACAGTATGTCGTCCCAACTTGTGAATATACCTGGTTTTAAACTGTAAAGAAATGATCGTGTTAATAGAATTAGTGGTGGGGTGTGTATGTATGTCAAAGATTATATTTCGTCGAAAGTAATTTATTCATCTACTGCTTCAGAGCTGCAATTTCTTTGTGTTGAGATTCGTAACTGTGTTGAAACTTGTATTATAGCTGTAGTTTACTGTCCGCCTAAGTGTTTCAAAGAAGAAAATATAGTTTGGAGAATACTTTACTAAATCTTAATCGGAAATATAATAATATCTTGATTGGCGGGGACTTTAATGTTAATTTACTTTTGAACAACAGCGTTACTCGACTATTTCTATATTTTTGTGACAAAATTAGCGTAACTACAGTCAATAAGCTCTACCCAACATGTTTCCAGTCAGTGAGTAATCCCTCGTTAATTGACTTGTTTTTGACTAGCTCTTTAAAAAAAATTGTAGGGAGTAGTCAACTTAGTTCCACCTCAGAATTTATTCATGACTTTATTTTTTGTTCATACCCGTTCAGCGTGGCACAGCGGACCACTGACTCAATGCTTACCTATAGGTCATTCCGTAATGTTGATGTGTCTGGACTAAGAAATAGAATAAGTACCCTTAATTGGGCTGACATTTATTATATGACAGATGTAAATAACAAAGTAGCGTTATTTGAAAACCCTACTTCAAAACCTTATGAAGAATATATTCCATTGGTTACAAAAAGAATTAAAGTTTAGAAACTGCCCCTGGTATAATAATCGTATTAAAATGAGTATAAGAGAACGTGAGCGATTGTATCGTAGATATAAACGAAATCCAACTGAATTCAATAAAAATCAATATCACGCAGCCAGGAATAAAGTAACGTCATTGATACGGAATACGAAGCGAGCATATGTATCTTGTTAGTAAACTTAATCCTTCTTTAAGTTCCCAAGAACTTTGAAAAAATATTAGGGATATTGGAGTGGTGGAAAATAAAAATATGTCAAAATGTATGGTAGAACCCAATGACATGAGACACTTTTTTGTCGCGAATCTGCCATATAATAATGAAAATAATCTCTCCTTCGATAATGTGAATTCGGAGTCATTTGTTTTTGAACACTGAGATTATAATGGCTATTCAATCTATTAAGTCTAATGCTCAGAGTGCTGATGGTATTTCTCCTAAGTTCATAAGACTTATTTTACCCTTGGTAATTCAGTATATACGTCATATATTTGATGTATGTATGTACTCTTGTAAATTCCCCGAACAATGGAAGAATGCTGTAGTCATTCCTGTTCCAAAGAAAATGAATCCATCTGGACCGCCGGATTATAGACCAATAAATTTATTGCCCTTCCTAGCAAAGATATTTAAAAAAGTTGTTGCAAATCAAATTCAACAATACGTTAATTCTAGAAACTAACTATAGAAGAACTAGAACTAGAACTAATATGCGTTGGCCATGGATTCACATGGAGCTGCCTTGTTAGTGCTCCTGGATTTTTCAAAGGCTTTCGACTGCATCGACCATGCAATTCTTTTAAGCAAACTGAAGCATACATTTGGCTTCTCGAATTCTAGTCTCAAGTTAATGGCCGAGTATTTGAAAAATAGGCAATTAACTGTTAAAACCGCTTTTGGTATGTCTTGTCCATATGTTGTCAACTGTGGGGTCCCTCAAGGGTCTGTGCTGGGGCCATTATTATTCTCCTTATGTATAAATGATCTGCCTCAAGTAGTTTCTAATTGTAAAGTACATATATATGCTGATGATGTGTGCATTTATATGTCGTGCCCTAAGAATTTGTTAGTGGACTGTGTTACCAAAGTTAACGAGGACTTATGTACGTAGGATAGAAATTTGGTCTGAGCAAAACAAACTAAGATTAAACACACAAAAATGTCTTGCAATAATGTGTTTTAATTGCGAATATTCCCCTAGAAGCCTCTCGCCCATATTGGTAAATGGTGAAAACATACCTTATGTAAATAAAGTAAAATATCTTGGCTTTACCATAAATAAGTCCATGACATGTTGTGATGCTATTTCAGAAATGATTAAAAGAATTTACAACAGATTACGTGCTCAACTAGCTTACTTCATCCTGATATGAAGATAAACTTGGTTAAGGGTCTCATTTTGCCATTTTTTGCTTTTTTTTGTGTGTACCTTTGTCTTGACTTTAGATGTAACCGTAAGCTAAACGTTGCCTTTAATGACTGTCTTCGTTATATATTTAATGTACCTAGATGCATAAGTGTTAGGCAATACAAATCAAGACTGTTTGGAATGTCATTAGATCAATATCGAAAAATGAGGAACCTATTACAACTTCACAAAATTATTCATAAAAAAGCCCACAGTATCTGAAGCATATGATTAACTTTGCTCAATCACGTAGAGGTATTTCTCTGATCTTCCCCCATTTTACACACACTGTTGCAGAGCGGTCTTGTATTTATTTATTTATTTATTTTGTTTTTTTTTTTTCCTTAAAATAATCAATAATAATAATAATGTCTGCATTTTCTCTTTTGATACTTAAAGTAATAAGATATAATATTATTACTTAAAATAAGATATAATGGGTGGTGGGAATAAAAATTGAGTGTGAGCGTTCCCTTAGAATTTTGTAGAGAACACTCCATCTGGTGTGAATAAAAGTAGTTTTTGTTAAGTTGAACGAAAACCCTCCACTCACATATTTTGACAGTTGAGTGTTTCCTCAAATTTGGTGTGAATAAAGACGAAATGTATTGAGAGATCACTTGAAGCTGAGTGTGCATAGGTGGTGACTTATACGGAAAAAAAGTGAAAAAATGGAAAATATTGTTTCGGATGAGGAATACTTGGAGGGTTTAACGGAAATACCATAAAAAAAAAAAAGAAATCTGGAATGGAAGACGACAATTTTGTGAAATTGTTGCAATTTTATCCATGCTTGCTGGATAAAAGCCAAACTACAGAAATGAAAAATAGAAAGCAAGCTGCGTTGGAAGCTATGGATGAAGAAATTAAAAAAGTGCATGGCATTAATTTAAACGCAATGCAAATCAGGAAAAAAATAGAAAATTTGAAGGCCCGCGTCAAATCAAAAGGGGATAAGAAAAAAACGGGCAATTTTCCCATGATTTTAAAAGATCATGAGAAACAATTACTGAATTTAATGGATTATAAAAATAATCCAGTCTTAAATAAAATACCAGGTACATATGTATATATATTTTTAAATTGACAATTATTGTGACTATATAAAATTATAAAAACTTTAAAACACTTAAATGCATTACAGGCGGAGAGCAATGCGGCGTGCCGGATGCCAGCAAAGATCCTGATGAAGTTGCGCATCTCACATTTCAGAAGGAAGAATTACCAGGACCATCAAGTAGCGCACTACAATTCCGGCAAGTTTCAATGACTAGAAGAAGGAATGAAGATTTTCAAAATTCAGTACTTGATCTTCAGAGGACAGTTCTTCTACAACAAAAAGAACTAAATAAAGAAAAAAAAATCTAAATGTTCTACAAAGGGAAATATTTACATTGCAAAAGGAGAAGCTACTCTTAGAAATACAATTGTTAAAGAAAAATTTAAATTAAATAAAATATCATTCTATATATACACTACTTATTCTACACTACACATTCTATATATACACTCTATCTATACACTACTTCAAAACTATTATAACATAAAGAAACCTTGAATTATTGATGTTATTTCGCTTCTTCTGGATACTCCTCGTTTGTAGACAGTGTTATTCTCTTCAGAATATTCAGGTACATGTGCTTCCTGCGAAGGTAACGTATCACTTTCAGGAAAGTCTTCATCGTTAAGATACTTTGCTATATTATGCAATACAAAACAAGCTATTATAATTTTCGGCACTCCTTTTGTAGCTAGCCTAACTCGGGAAGCCAGTTAAAGGAATCTTCGTTTTATTTGTTCAAACATACGTTCAATAATTACCCTTTCCCGAGTATGTAATTTGTTATATTTTTTTTGGGCTTCTGTGACCGGATTCCTGAAAGACGTCATAAGCCATGGTGTTAAACCATAGCCTTCATCTGCAAGAATAATAGCTGCAGCCGAATTATTATTAATAACATGAAAAACAGATGAATTTCGCAAAATTCTTGAATCATGCACAGATCCTGGCTATTGGACATCAACACTTGTGAAAAATTCCTTAGCATTGCAAGTAGCTTGTACGTTCAATGAAAAAAAAACCTTTGCGATTCAGGTACTCATCACCATGTACATGAGGTTTTAATATCTCAATATGAGTGCAATCGAGAGCACCAATTGCACTGGGAAAACAATTTTTTTTTTTGTTTTTAATTCATTTTTATTTATAGTTTCTTAGATCTATCTTATCCTGGACAAAAATGCTTAAAACTAGCTTAACTATCCTTACAAATTTAGGAATCTTACTGGCCCTAGGCGGACACTCTAAAATAAACTGTATAATTTTTACGTATGCCTTTCGACTACTATATAAATAACTTACAATTAACATTATTATAATTAACTTAAGCTAAGAAAAATTTTTCTTTTTTTCAAAAAACTTAGCATATGGGAGCTTTATCCTATTTTACTTGCCTATGCAATACTTTGTTTGCCATTCTTCTTTAGCTTTTCCTCGATTGACGAGGGAAATTTTATCCATAAACTTGCTTTTGCACATATAGCACAACAAACTTGCCAAATAATTTTCGATACAGTGGATCTATGAATTCCAATGTCCTCACCAACTCCAACTTGGAATCCTGGGTCACCGAAGAAATATTTTCATCTTTTCAATTTTCGGTATAGCACCACCACGGGTTTCTTCAGGAATATCGAAAAGGAACTGATTGCTTAACCATTCCATGTTATTAAATTCGAATCTATACAGGTTCTTGAAATTATCTCCTGTATTCCCGAAACGCCGTGAATTATAAAATTTCGTGTTTCTCGGTTGTATATTTAAGAACATTACTGAAAAATAATATATAAACAATATACAAATATAATAATAATATTTAGTCTGCACCCACTTTTGTTGATTAGACAAGATTGCAAGATTGACAAGTAAATTTGACAGCTCTCCTTTCTAGTTTTCAAACTTCAAGTTGAGGGAACGAGCCTATTTTAAGAAATTCTTTATTCACACCAAATTGAGTGTTCCCTTTAGCGAAAACACTTCACTCGTAGGTGACCACTAGGAGTGTTCCCTTTGTTTTTATTCACACTACCCAATATCTTGAAGTATTGTATGTTATTTGAATAATAATAAATGAAATGAAATGAAAAAATGATTTAGGCAAGGTGACATGTAACATTTTCAACATCGTGCTTAAAAAGATCATACCTTTCTTCGTTTTTTTTTTTTTTTTTTTTTTTTGATAACTCGTGCAGGTTCAAGAGTTACACTCTTATGATGTTTGTCAGACAACCTGGACAGGGTGCAGATGGTTTGTGTCGAAGATGTTCGTTCACTACTCTCCGGGGGTGGTTGACTTGGGATTCGAGAGATTCGACTGAATTTGTCGCGTTGTTTGTAGTTTTACAGTAATTTTATTCCATGCCATTAGGATGTTATATTGGAAATGCACATGCAGAATATGAATTTTGAAGTGATCTTATACTACGAGTGTTATGCCTTCGTCAGCATTTTTTGATCATCTCTCATTCACACAGAACTGGTGTTGCACAGTTTTTTTTTCCGTATAGAAATTGTTCTTGGCTATGGTCAGACTTGAACTAGAGACCTTCCGCTTAACAGTCGGTGATGAATACCATTTCACCACTACCACCCCCTAAAGGGGGCTCACTGGCCAACACAAGAGGTACGATCTATTTCAAGTCTGCGTAATTGCTTGCGTACGCGAATGCCATTGACGGGCGAGCACAGCGAGACGTTAATGAAGTGTCCAAAAGCATTGAAACAGAAGCGGCTAAAATGCGTCTTTCGGTGGACGAGGGTAGAACCAAATACATATGTGCTGTCATCCAAAAAAACGCACACCACCAACGTCTTGGCCAGAACGGCACAATTGACGGCTACAAATTTGAAGTGGTCAAGGACTTCGTCTACCTTGGCTTACTAGTGACTTGCGACAACAACACCAGCGCTGCGATCAAATTCAGAATTACTCTTGCCAACCGCTGCTTCTCCAGAGGCAACTGAGAAGTAGAGCCCTCTCTCGAAAAACCAAGGTAGCACTATATAAAACACTGATCATCCATACATATATCACAAATATCCACTCAGCAATCTGGCCATTTCCAGATGGTCGAACCGCCAACCAAATCGACCATGTGCTGATTGATGCAAAGCACACGTCAAACATTCTGGATGTACAAACATTTAGGGGAGCAAACGTCGACTCTGGCCATCAACAGGTAGCAACTCAGAGCTCGACTATATAATGTTAGAAGGCTACAACCATCAACAAAATGTATTCCAAATCGATATTCACCAGCGTCTTATTGACATGACTATTGAATGCGACAGCATTCATCGTGAAGAGCTCTACAGGACAATTCCGGGAAAATTGATTCGGATGTGTCGCGCGCCACAATGGAAGACTCGCGATGCATTGTACAGTTTGGTCCCCATACCTCCGAACCTTTCCAAAAAAGCATCAGACCTCGGCAAGGAGACGCGTTGTCGTGATTGTGATTGTGATTTCTTAAATTTAGTCCTTGAAAGGATAGTGAGGCAGCCAGATGTTAACACGGAAGGCATTATCTTCTTCAAGAGCATCCAACTGCTGGGATACGCGAACGATATTGACATCATTGCAACCTCCCAGCGCCGGCAGTTAATGAAAAGGATGTTCGCGTTGGCTTGAAAGTAAATGAGGTTAAAAGAAAATATATGCTGTCGACTAGAACCGCACCGTCTAACACCGTCTTGGGCATAGCGTAACCATCGATAGATATAATTTTGAAGTAGTTAAGGAGTTTGTCTACCTTGGCGCAAATATTAACTCGGCAATGACAACTAAGTGGAAAGCCGACGAAGAATCACCCTGGACAACCGGTGCTACTTCGGTTTGTCAAAATAGCTAAGGTCAAAACTCCTAACAAGTAAGTCCAAAACTCTCTCTACTCTCTACAGAACACTGATCTTGCCAGTCTTGCTTTAGAGAGCTAAATGTTAAACAATAAGCAAGAAAGAAATGATTCTGCGCTCTTTTTAAAGAAAAATTCTCCGTCGGATATATGGTCCTCTCTGAGGGGAAGGCGCATGGAGGAGAAGACACAATCGCGAACTCTACTAGCTATATAATGATGTGGACGTGGTGGTAGGCAAAATTCTGAAGACTACATTGGTCCGGCCCCATCGAGCGCATAGACGACCTCACTTCAGCAAAGAGGGTCTTCGAATTCCAACCACCTGGTTCGAGAAGGCAAGGGAGACCGAACCTACATTTAAGAGTCCAATCCACCATATCGGTACCTGTTGTGGTTGGCAGTTTATCTCTGACGCCCTGAGTAAAAGACAACTCCTTTTTTTTCGCAAGGTCTTTATTACAACTAACTTTACACTCTTAACCTAAGCTTAAACTAAGTTAAAAAGAACGGCACATGGCGTGCCCTCATGAGTATCGGCGAGTGAGATCGGCGTGCCCTCATGAGTATCGTATGAGGTTCCCTTTATCGCCAGGTCGCCAGGCCAGCCGATGATTAATAATATACACGAGAATGTGACTCCCGGTGTCGTTGGTAAATTACCAAGATACCATCTCTACTTTGCACTAACCTTTTGGCAAGAATCGGTATGGCAAAAAGCTTCTAGGGCAATAAAGCCCGAGCAGAGTGTGATCTCGGTTGTTTGGTTAGATTAGAACCGAGAACCGCTTTTCGGAATGGAGTGTCATAAATAAATATCCCTTTTCTTATTGTTTTCTTAACATTTAGATCCATGTAAGCACTGAATAACTCTCCCTCAGACGAGAAATCGAACGCATAGCAAACCCCATTAGGTTAAACAACGCCTATATTAATCAACGTTGAATAAGGTTAAGCAAATTCTTATTCATAATATGACCTCACAGAGAACTTGCCGGTAACCAATTCTACCTACGTAAAGGGAAAAATATCCCCGATGACTCTGGAACGACGACACCCACCACTTGAGCTATGTATACAGTGTGCACCCTATTGTCGGGGGCGAGCAAAGTACTAAAAATTATCAAAAGTTGCAACCGCCAGCCACTCGAGGGTGAAATCTAGTGAGATCTAGTCGAACTTTGACTGACTGCCTTTATTGCTGTTGCTGCTAGTGATGGTGACTTGAACAAAATGCCGCAGTGATGGCAAACATGTAGAGACTACTTGAAAATGTTGCCTCTATGAGCAGATATACACTATATGTATATTGGGAGTATTAAATGAAAAACAGCTCGTGAAACTATTTCCACGCACAAAGGTATACAAACAATCAAGCGTCTGGCTTGTCGTCCATTTGTTTTGTTTATACACTGCATTGAGTTGATGATTAAGCATACTGGCCATCATCACTCAATTATGAAGAGTTTAGGTCTCTAAAGTTTACAATCATTTAATTAAAAAGAGGAAATATTTTCAATTAACGATGATTAGTTGGAAGGCACACACTGACCTGGTAAGTATGCACTTATATCCCTTTAGGCGTTAAGATGTTGGCTTAAACATTAATTGACTGACTTTCAAGCTGCTAGTCTGTTTACGTATTGATCATCTGAGGGTTGCCAATTTAAGTTATTTAATGTACAATGCATTTTGTGGTAAATATGGCCGCCACAGATAGTGGTGTTTCAATACACGCATGTATAGAATGTGATATGAATCTTAGAGGAAACTGATGTAATAGCGTATGACCGTATTCAAATTTAAATCCAGATAAATAGCTTACTTAAGTTGATTTGTTTTGCTCTGTCGGGTCAGATGTCCGTAAGAAGATCTACAAAGATGGGTAGACGGATTAAGGGATACGATTTGTTATGGATAAGGTTTTATCTTAATGGCTCATTGCTTCAGAAGTCCCTTGATAAGGTACGAAACGAAACGAACCAACAAAAAAAAAAGAAAGATCCCTTCAAGCACTAATCGGTTGTGGAGGTCGTCCCTTAATCTGTTGAAGCAATGTTTTGTTGTGTGTTTCGCTTACCTTTTTTGTTTCCTACCTTTTGTACGCGAAAGGTGTCCGGAGCTGTTTTTTTATGATTAAGCCAGACTTAAAACACTTTACATTCAAGAGGGAATACCTTATCTAGGGGGAGTTTATTGTGATTTTTCTTCTAAATCACGAAGCTTGACTTTATTGATTTATAGATTAACAAAGCCACTCTGCCATCGGTTTCGTTCGAGGTATCTGTATTTAATCACTTTATTCATGCTGAAGAGACATGCCCCATGGGTGCAATGTTTATTTTATTATTTCATACAAATCCACAGTTCGACAGCCCGAGGCTGGGGTAAAGTCAACTTTTGCTTTTATTGTCTATGTTCCGGATGCCAATGAAAGGCATGAACACACCTGGTTTGTACTTTTTGAAAAGTTTCCTTTTCTGTCTCCATCTCTTTAGCTTCCAGTTCCTTATTTCGATTCCGAGAACAGCAAACGGTGAAATTGAAAAAGTTTCTTTTTTAAGTAAATACAACAAATTGAACCTGTGTGCTTGCTCTTTTATATCAATAGACACAGGTTAAGCTTCTGCAGCTCCTGTACATGATATCCGTCACGATTTATCTGCGACTTCCTTTCTTAGGGTTGTTTTCGCTTAAACCTTTTCCACACATCCGTTAACTCCCGGAAAATTTAGAATTTCATTATGAACCCCTTACAACGTGCAAAGGATATTCAATATTTCCATTCAAACAATGATATTGTAACTCAAAGGCAACAGGCAATAGGCATCATAAAAGTCGGTAACGAAGGGCAACTGTGACAATAGAATCAGTCATTGAGTTTTCACGCAAGGCCAAGAACAGAACAAAAAAAGTTTATATTTCGCGAAACGAGATACAAGAATGAGAATAGCATGGGTTCGGAGTGAAAATTGAATGCAAGCGGAAGGCAGTCACGCATGAGGAAATGTGGCAGAGTGCTCGAGGCGATTTACTTTTATGTTTTCTATTTAAAATGTGAGGAAAGGGAAACTCATGACGAGATAATTTCTAAATGAACAATTCTCATTGTTATTCTTAATGGGCCAACAATAGTTGGGTTTTACTTATGTGGCAAGCAACCAGTCTTGAGGACGATACGCATAAAAAAAAATTTAAAACAGTTTTCTGGATGAAAATCCATTACAAATTAGAAAAGAGTTTGCAAAATACAATAGTCAGAGTTGCACAAAATGCAATTTCATTTCGATTGCATGCAATCAAAAGATACCGAAGAAAGGAAAATGGAATCCTCATAATCTGAAAGTCGAAAACAAAAACCGAATAGTTGATATCTGCATGAATGTTATGCACAAAATCACTACGGGGGATAAAAAAGGGGTTATTATACGACCATCCTAACTTCAGAAAAGAATGGGTTGATCCAAGCAATATCAGAGATAAAATTAAGTTTATGTCGCGAAGGCATACATCAATTTCCTCATAAATGGTCTCAGATCAGAGATAGTATCTGTTTGATTACTAATCTTTATTGAAAGTATCTTTTCAATAAAGTGGAGTTTGATCAAACAGGCGGAGAACTTGCACACCTAACAACGGTTGTTTTTTTAGAAGTTTCGTTTTTAAACTAGCAACACTGTTTCTACAGACTGTTAATTTCACAGTTGAAAGCTGATTTGTGGTTAGTAGGTTTTGCCATCTTAAGATAAATAGATTAACACCAGAACAACGCATGCAAATTGTGAAAATTTAATTTGAAAACCATGGTTCGGTTCGCCTTATCGTGCGCTACGTCCACTTTACGGCCGACATAATCGTCCATCTGAGCAAGTTATTCGGAATACGATGAATCGCATCACGCAAACTCTAGTGGATAATACGTATCCCCAAAAACAACAAACAGTGCGAAGAGAAGAAGTTGTTGCTGTTGTGGAACACAGTGTTGTTCTTCAAGTATCTTGAAGAATATATATTTTGGACTTTTCCATTCAAGATTGCAATATGGCATTCATTGCTGGGGTGGAACGCATTTTAATAAAATTCGCCAGTTAGCTGTTTTACAAAAATATGTTGTTCGGAAAATATGTTACTCATACTGCCGAGCCAGCGCCTTTGTTTTATTTAATAAGCTGAAAATTCTGCCAGTTAGACACTTATATTTTTATAAAGTATTGAGGATTGTTTTTATTAGAAGCGGCTACTTACAGAGTCCCTTCAACGAAACTCATAATCTTCGTAGCAATATCAGTTCTCAAGTTACCATTCCATCTTTTCGTACCTCTCGCTATAGAAGTTTTTATTCGATTGTTTCTTGTAAATTCGCTTCCCGAAGACATTAGGAACATCAGAACGTTAAAACAATTTCTGTGTAAAGTAAAACCTTGGCTTTTGAATATTGACCATAATCAAATCGAAATTTTGTTGCACTTCATTGCCTAATCTATTTTGTTTTTTTTCTGAATCATACGATCAAACTATTCATTATCTCTTTATATTATAATATACACATTGAATTATCTTAATGATGTGACATTACCCCTATTTATTACTAAATATAGATGTCACTAACTATTCTCAAATCATAATAATAAATATAAAAGTTAAATTGTAAGATCAGATTCATATATGTATATCGAATTTTGAGAATAAAGAATATCAAACAAAAAAAAAAGATGTCACAGCAATTGGAGCTATGCCCATCCACTCTGTGGAAGATTTTACGGAAAGATCTTGGCTTAAAAGCCTCTAAGATTCAGTTTATGCAAGAGTTGAAACCGCGCGACCATCATACGCGACGGTTATGGCTACCCTTAAATGTCAAGACACAGCACGGGCCGATGGTAAAGATGGAGAGAAGGAAAGGAGGTACCGGTGCACAATGTTTGTGGATTGTAATGAGTTATGTAAGTTGGAAAGAGAATTCCACTTGTGGTTCGGCTAAAAAACGAGCCTCTAAATTTGACTGTGCATCCGAAGACAGGTTTGAGGGTGAACTGATGAGCATTCCGGGTGAGACGTGTATTGCGGTTATATTCTTGAAGGAGAGAGGTGACATTGCGTCGATGTTCGAATGAGTCGATCGACTTCGTGATATTGGGATCATGGGACATAATAAAACACTACAGATCAACGAATAGCCAGCTTGACATTTCGCCTTGTTCAGTCCTGTCAAAGATCTGACATTTGAAAACAAGATAAACAAACAAATTGAAGATGAAAATAAATAGTTAATATTTGTATTATAGTAGTTACAGGAAAGTGACACGGACAGTGAAGAAAGAAGCACACCTGAATATTCATTGCTGCATGAAGAAGTAACAGATTTCTCGGTCGAAATTTAAATTAATATACATGTTTACCTTTTTTTGCCTACCTGCTCCATTCTGCACTTCACAATAAAAACAATCTTTGAAATTTAAGTGTTAAGAATTGCCATATCAAAGAAAATGTTTCTTTTCATACAAATTTGATACGACCGATTTAAATGCTAATAATAATAATTTTTATCGATATACACCAATTGGGGGTAATATTTCCCCAATAGACTCAAGAGTTTTAGAAATGTAAGATAATACACATATTATAGCATTATGAGTGCAATTACTCGATACGGAAGCGAAAATTGTTTGACCAAATCCTGGCCACAATTTTATATGTTCTTCAGGCAATGATTCTCCTAATTTGAATGCGAAACCAGTGGGAAATAGTGTAAACTCAATTCCACTCAAACTCGGATCTTGAAATTGATCCAGATCGCGAGCTGGATCACGTGTTGTTATTGTAATACATAAGTTAATTAGACTGACCCAGGATTCCTTAAAAAAATATTTTCTCAGGCAGTTTGCCTGACCTTTATTAATTGTTAATTATAAAACCGAAAATAAAGACTGATTTAAATGAACTACTCCCCATGCATTTATACTGTCCATATTGATGATTCAGCTCAGCCGCTGTCGCAATTGCAGGTGTCGTTCGATATTGGGATATTGGCTAATTGCATCGATTAGTGCTGAATTGGTTGATGTTGGTCAATTGCCTTGCTTGCTGCTGAGTTGGTTCTAGTGTTGATGAAAAGAAAATTGGGTCAACGAATTTATTTTGCGTTAACTCTTCCCACTTTAAATGCGATGGTCCTCAATCGCTTAGAAATATGGTAGGTCGTTGAATTTTGTCCGATATGGAAGTGAATTTGCTGTTTCAGGTATCTTATCCGCGTATGAGATGGTTTCCGTATTTTTTTGTTCTGGTGGTTGGATGATAACTTTTGTGCCTCCTTGCCTGGTTGAGATCTTACAGGCGTATCCCGTTCTAGTTGCAGTTCTTGAATTTGCTTCGTGTTGTTAATGTGAAGTTCTCCAATCATCTCGAGTGATAACAGTTTGCGGAATTCCTTTTCTTTGTGGGTTAGTTGTAGGATGGCTGGAAGTACTGTGTGTAGGGATGCTTCTTGCGTTGAGAATATTCTGTCATCGATGGTTATGTTGATTTTTGCATATTTAATGAGGTAAGTCCCACTGAGGATTCGTGACATAGAATCAACTAGGATGTTTCCATTGAAATCGTTGAGCAGAATGATGCCAGGTGACACCTCTTCGATTGTTGGGATGTGCTGGCTGTTTATCCATTTGCAAGTTGCTGTTTCGCTTTTTAATAATTTTGAAATGCATGTGGAGTTTACAATGTTAACGAGATTATTTTTACTACAGATTGAAATATTATTAACTAATTTACATTTATTTATTATTCCAAAGATATATTCCTTACTTCTAACAATTTCCTTATAATCTATGTCTATAACTACTCTATTTCTTTTAACTGGTTTAATTAATATTTTTTCGTATGTGTTAAGGTCTGTGAGTGGTATGCTTACAATATAAAGGATGGAATTTAAATTAGTTATTATTTTAATTTCTGAAAAATGTATAGCTTCTTCTATTGTTGTAAATTGTACATTGTCTTTTTCTAATGTATCTATAGCTAACTTTATTTCTTCTTTCGACAAAATTAAGGAGTTTACAATTCCTGCCTTTGCCCAATGTATGGCTAGATTAATATTTTGTAATTCTTCTTTGATCATTTTGAATTTATATTGTAAATCGGATACAATTTCTTTATTGACATATTTATTTTCTTTTAACATTAATTCAATCTCATTTGTAATCTTTGTTAGATTGGTAATTCGTTCATTATGCAATTTATTTATTACGACTTGGTTATTTGTATTGGCTAGCAAATTATTAATTTTTTTCTTTATTATTACAAAATCTTCGTGGTCTGGATTTCCTGCAATCCATTTCCACGTTCTTTTTCTTCTTATTCTTCTTCTTTTCCTTTTTCCGGCGTTGTTATGGTCAGAAGTGTAGGACCATAACCTTCCCACTTAACTGCATTCCTACTGGTCCGCTTGTGGGGTCCGCCGGTTTGACCTCAGAAAGTAGCGGCAGGCTTCCCGGTTTGGGATTACTTCATCGCTGAGGCCAATCAAATGCTGGTGTTTTTGCATTTGTTTGCACCAATTGTTTTTCGGCCTGCCTTCAATTGTTTTTCGGGCATGCTCCAGATTTTTTTTGTTTGATCTTACTCTTACAACACCGGTGATCTCCAGTCGTGTCAACCCACTGATTTGCATGTACACTTGTGGGGCAGTTTAATGGTGGTATATGTGTCCCTAGGCTCACCTTGGTGTTTTCTTAATTGCCTAGATGTGACTTTTGTTTACCTTTGTTTTAGTCGCCTTTTACTACAAGCGAGAGGTATCGCTGCAGGGATATTCTTAACCCGTGCCTGCACGGAAACAATCCATTTCCACGTTGAACCTATAAAATCCAAAGATGTCTTTACTTTAATTGGCTTTCCATTTCATCTATGTTAAGAATTGGTGCCAAAAGTTTTCCGTAACGGTCTAGGTCGATTACGTGAATGAGCTTGAAGTGTCCGTTCTGTACTTTTACCTGTCCAGTGTGAAGTGAGATAAATGGTGTGTTAGAGAAGTCGAGGATTTGAATGTCTGCTTTTATAGTGCAGAGTGTGAGTAAGTGTCTGTAAAGAGGAGAGGATGAAAGTTATTAATTTCTTATGTGGCTTTTGTGGACTTTTTTCCCTGACTCGGTTATTACTATTGTATCTTTATTTTCGCGAACTACTTCTTCCTGGTATCTGGGCGTTAATTTGGATCCTAGTCTTTTATTACATTTTACGTGAATGATGTCCCCCGGGTTGTAATTCTTTATCGGCTCTCGTTTTTTGTTATGATATTCTATGTCCTGTTTTTGTTTTTTCTTAGTTTTCTCAATATTTTGTTTACGGTTTTTTGCGAAATTTTCGGGTGTGTATCTAGGAGATCGACAAAAAAATAGTTCTACAGGTTTCTTACCGGTTGTCGAGTGTACTGTAAAATTGTACTCGTTTGTTGCTTTGTCTAGAAGTTCTTCAATTGATCGTGTGTTCTGTTCTGCCTGAAGGCACCGCATGATTTCTGTGAGGGTAGAATGAAAACGTTCAATTTGCCCATTGACTTCACTTTTGTACGATGGTGTCTTAAATATGCGAATTCCTAATTCATTTTCCATCATAGATGTGATAGTAGATGAGTTCAAAGCTTTCTCATTATCTATGACTACGTTTTCGGGAACGCAGTAGGCAAATAGGAGATCACGAAGAGGTTGTCTAATATCGGCAATGGTTTTTGAATTTATAATTTTTGTTTTTGCGAATTTTGTTAGTTTACAAATAGCAGTAAGGACTAAATGTTTTTCTGTTGAAAAAATGTCAATGTGTACAGTATGTCCGGGATAATTTGGAATGGGAGTGGGTTGGATTATGGGTTTATTTGGATGGCGTTCGTATTGGTTTTCTTTGCAGATTTTGCAATTTGCTCTTATTTTCTTTATTTTATGTGACATTTTAGGGAAATAGAAACTTTCTATTAATTGTTGTCGATTCTCTTCTGCGTTACGATGTGCCCTTTTGTGGGTTTTAAGGATTTTTTCCTCTTGTTCAACTCCGTTTTGCAGGTCCTCAACTATTGTTTGGGTGAAACGAATTTTATAATTAGAGAAGTATAATGGGTAAATGTTTTGGATCCGACCCATTGTTTCCTCGGTCGTCAATAAATCCATTTATTGTGCTTGGATTAAGATATTTTTTAAAAAGGCATGTTATGATCAGTATAGTGTGGCTGTATGATTGTATGGCTATGGTAAGTAGGGAATGGAATGGAGAAGGTGTAATTGTGTTCATTTCCATTTTTGAGGATAAGTTGGTTTCGAAAGACATTGATTGGAGTTTCAACTGTTGGGATTAGGTTATGTGAGGAACTCTCGTCTCTGTGTTCAGTCATTGTCATTGAATTAATTTCGGTAGCTTGAGGGAGTCTTGAAAGGGCATCTGCTACCACGTTTGCCTTCCCTGGTTTGTATTTGAGTTCATAATTATACTCTTCCAGGATTGATTTCCAGCGCTTCATTTTATGATTAGTATTTTTATTACTCAGAGCGTAGGTTAAAGGTTGGTGGTCTGTGAAGATGTTAACTTTTTTGGATCCGTATAGAAAACTCCTAAGCGGGTTGAGAGCCCATATTATGGCGAGCATCTCTCTCTCGTTAGTGGCGTAACTCTCCTCCGTTTTGTTTAACGTCCTCGATAAGAATGTTATAGATTTACCATCTTGAGTCAATACGGCATCTATGGCGAAGTTGGAAGCATCAGTAGTAAATTCAAAGGATTTATTGAAATCTGGATGGGTAAGGGTGATTTCTTTGGATGTAAGCGACTCTTTAATTTTTTCGAAAGCTCGAATAGCGTCTGCGTCGAGTTCGATGATCTTGGTCTTGGAAGAATGTTTGGAGACTCGTCCATCTTCCCCTCTTAAAAGGTTTGTCAGGGGCTTGGCTAATTTTGCGTAATCTTTAATGAAACGCCGATAGTAGCCTGACATACCTGAAAACGATCGTAGGTCTTTGAGAGTTTTGGGAGTGGGCAGCTGGACAATGGCTTTAACCTTGTTCGGATTTGTTTTAATGCCGCCTTTACCAATAACAAAACCTAAGAACTCAACTTCCTCTTGAAAATATTCGCATTTGTCCAACTGGATTTTCATGTTGGCCCTTTCCAGTGTCTCAAGCACAGCTTTCAAATTTTCAAAATGTTCTTCTGTGTTTTTGCCGAAGATAATAATGTCGTCTATATAGACGTAACAGCGTTTACCAAGATGTTCAAATGGAGAGTCCAAATTGAAGTCGAGTAAATTCGAATTTTCCGTTATTAATGGAGAATGGGGTTTTTTCTACATCAGATTCTTTTCGTTTGATCTGGTGGAATCCGCTCTTCAGATCGATCACTGTAAAACACTTGTTATTTCCAAGGTTGGCCAAAACTTCTCCAATCTCAGGCATGGGATATTTATTTGCGAATGTAACCGAATTCAATTTTCGATAGTCGACCACCATGCGATATTTCTTTTTTCCCGTTGCGTCCATTTTTTTAGGCACGATCCATACCGGAGAATTGTATGGCGATTTTGATGGTCTTATAATGCCGTCTTGTAGAAGTTCGTTAATTAGCTTTTCGGCTTCTTCCTTTAGGGCTCTTGGATATGGGTAGGATTTAGAGTAAACTGGGTCATCAGAGGTTGTACGGATTTCACCTTTAATCGTTGTCGTGTACGTCAGTTTTCTGTCAGGATCGGAAAAGAGGTTGGGGAAATTGTTTATAATTTTGGAAAGTTTAAAAAAAAAATTCTTTAGATAAGTGGGAAGCTCTTATGTTTACGTTGTTTATGTTTTCTGTGGTGTGTTGTTTTAATGGTATAATAGTGTAAGAGTTAATGGTCAAAAAGTTTTTATGTGTGTGAATAACGGCGTTAAGTTCTTTTAATGTATCGTTACCGATGATACCGTCGAAGGAAATTAGGCTGGGAAGAATAAAAAATTTAATTTTGTCTATTGTGGGAAAGAGTTGAATGTAGCTATGGTGAGTGATTTCGATGTTTCCACTTATGGAGTTTGCATAGAATTTTCTTTTGTTTGGAAGGGGGTTTCTTATAAGTCGAGGTTGGATGTAATTTCTACTCGAGCCTGTATCTATCAGGAATTTGAGCTTTTGCCCGCTCTTCGCAACGTGCTCAAAGTAAGGAAGCGAAGAGCAGCTTAGTCTAAAAAATAGATATCATCAAAGTTTTCTGGTTGATCGAGTGGGGTATTGTCGTCTTCGTGTTCATAATAATTAGTTTGGGGTGCCTCATCGTTTGAGTCTTTTGCGTTTTCGTCCGTTTCTCTGCAGTCCGTATTTGGTTCGATGTGGTAGACTCGTTGTACCTTGTATTGCTGGTGGACTTGTTGGGATTGATTATGATGTCTTTGTTGGGGAAGTGGTTGATTTATAGGTCTGTTTTGTTAGGTTACCTTTGCTGACTTTATCGAATGGTCAACGTCCATCGGTTTAGGTGGGCGCGGACGCTGATTTGGAGGTGGCATTTGTTGATATCGCGGTCTTTGGTGCTGGGGTGGACGTGGATGGTGAGGATTATGATTATAATTGAGGATAGAATTTATGCCTTGGAGCAGGAATTGGCGTTGGGAAAATTTCTCCTAGGAGGAACTGGTCATGTTTGAAAAGATTTACGAGCATTACTTTGGGAATTGTTCGCATATTGTGTTCGGAAGTCAATATTTTGTAGCTTTAAACAAAGGTGCAAAGCCTGAGGTAGATCTGCAGGTTCCCTTTGTAGGAGTAAAACGACCGATTACCAACTGTACCCAGAATCTTTATTAGAAGATGGTATTTATACAATTATATAAGTGTAGAGTTTGCGGGTCTACTACTGGGTCAGATGATCGAACTTATGTATGTACATACTGTACATATGTATAAAATGTTAATGCGATACCGCAGTACAGTAGAGTACTCATAAAATGTACCTATTATAAATTATATATTTTTCCAACAGTTCGGCCATCCTGATCAAGTAATCGACCCGATTACAATTCATATATTCAATTCTATTCAATGTTAATAATGAACAATTCAATAATTACTGGAATATTATGTTTAAGAAAAATGCAAAACTTACGTACATACAAAAATACAAATTTACAAAAATATAACATATTATTCGATGAATTAGATAAATATATGTATACATCATAATTTATAGAAAATCGTGAAATAGAGATCCATAGGAAAACTAGTAGGCGAAAAGACGAGCATTTACGTATCAGCGCAGCAATCAGGATCCTTCAGATGTTTCTCGGCAACATTCATCTCATCATCACATTCAGCATCCGCTCGCTCTACTTTGTAAGGCCTCATATTATCAGGTGCAAATATGCCCTTGTACGGTAATCGAGACATCTGTAAACCTTCAATATCTGAAACTAGGTATCTGTCGTTAGGTAATACTTTCTTTATTTCATAAGGTCCACGATATCTTGCTAAGAGATGTATTTTTAATTACCACAAAATCGCCTTGTTTATATACTTTGGGATTTTTGCGACGGTTATTGTAATAGTCTTTATTTCGCTCCTGAAATTTCTCAATATTCTTACATGCTTTTTCCCTAACATTCTCTAAACCTATTCTTTCCTTCTTAAACTTTTCATCAAGGAACTCTTTAACGCGATCAGCAAATTCCCCCTTTTGATGAACACCGAACAGAAGGACGCTGGGTGTAAAGCCTGTAGATCTGCTGACAGTATTATTAATCGCAAATTCTATTTTCGCTAAATGCTTATCCCAGTCACTAGTTGTATCCGGCCTACATTCTTTAGCAAGCATTGGAATTAAAACACGGTTAACGCGTTCAGCTTGTCCATTTGACTGGGGTGAACATGTAGCGACTTTAATATGCTTGATATTATTAAGTTCCATGAAATCGGAGAATTCTTTCGATGTAAAGCATGTCCCACGGTCAGATACAATTCGTTCGGGTCTCGAATAATTTTCAAAAAATGATGTTAAGCATTTAATTGCTTCCTTACTTTGGGTTGTTTTGACGGGATAGAGTTTAACGAATTTGTAAACCCATCGATAACTAGTAGCACATGTTTCCGATTCGCACTCGAATTCGGTAATGGACCTAGATGATCGATATGAAGAGTACAAAAGGGAAGGTTTCCTTTAGGAATAGAGTGTAAGCTTGCTTCTACTCTGCCCGAATGAGGCGAGAAACAAACACATTTAAGACAAGTCTGAATATATGCCTTGATTTTGTTCTTCATTTTAGGAAACCAGTAACAACCTGACAAGTGTTGATAACTTTTTTCCACACCCAAGTGACACATCGCTTCGTGGTGTGTGCGAATCACTTGCTCTTCCATATGAGAAGGAACGTAAAATAGTACTTTGCCTTTGCATTTCCTGTAAACCAAACCATCTATCATTTCGTATAATGGACTCATATTTTTCTCAAGATCGTTTGCTATATCAATGATTTTCGAATCCTGCTTCTGCGCAGCGGCTAGGACAAATTCGAATGATTCATCATCAATATGTAGGACATTGAACGAACGACTTAAGGCGTCGACATGACCCATTCTGTCGCCCTTCCTATGTTCTATAACAAAATCGAAACTTTGTAGCTCTAACGCCCATCTAGATATTCGATGATTTAATGACTTTTTCTTTAAGGTCAAAGTCAAAGCCTGGCAATCAGTTACTACTTTAAAAGATATTCCCACTAGATAAATTCGAAATCTTCTAAGAGCGTATATTATAGAGAGAGTTTCAAGCTCATAGCTGTGAAATTTACTCTCAGCCTCAGATGCTCTTTTCGAAAAATAGAAAATAGGATGGAACTTTCCATCTATCTGCCTCTGCATTAGCACAGCAACGAACCCTATTGTGCTTGCATCACAATGCAGTTCCGTAGGACTATTCGGGCTGTATATAGCAAGAACAGGAGATGCCACAAGCTTATCTTTTAATGCCTTGAAAGCTTCCATCTCGTTCAGACCAAGAACAAATGGCGTATTTCACTTGAGCAAATCAATAAGTGGCTTAGCTACGTGCACAAAGTGCTTTATAAATTTCCGAAAATATGAACAAAGACTCAAAAAGCTTTGTACGTCTTTAGTACACGCTGGTATCGGAAAGTTCTGAATGGCATTTAGATTAGTATCGTTAGGCCTAATACCCTCTTCAGTAATCCTATACCCAAGGTAAACTATTTCTGTTTGCATAAACATGCATTTATCAACCCTAAGTTGCAATTTATTATCTTTAATCAACCTGATCACAGACTCGAGAATCTCTAAGTGTTCCTCAATAGAAACGGTTGCGATAAGAATATCGTCTAAGTATGTAAGTATCTTACTCTTAACAATAAGGTCTCTAAAGATGTATTTCATAAATCGCTCAGACACGGAAGGAGCGTTTTTTAAGCCAAATGGCATCCGCGTATATTCATATTGACCCATAGGGGTTATAAACGAAGTGTACTTCATTGAATCTTCCGAAAGTTTCACATGTTTTAAGATCTAACGAACTAAAGTACTTTTTATCTTTTAGACGATCAAGATGGTCTTCGATAAGCGGCAGAGGATAATTGTCACGTAAAGTGATCTTGTTGAGCTCCCGAAAGTCAACACAAAGCCTCAATTCCTTGTTCTTTTTGTGAACGTAAGGGGAACTCGATTCGCGTATTATACCACTAGCTAATAACTCATCTAAAATTGTTTGAAGTGCAAGTTTATGTGCATAAGGTAATCTCCTAGGAGCACAACGAAATGGGATATCCTTTGATAGAGATATTTTCATTTCGAAATCAGTTTGGCAAAAACCAAATTCGCGATGGGATAGCGCGCGACTTACTATTTCTTTGACCCTATTTTTCACCTCTACACATAAACTAGGATTAATATTCAATTCGTACGCACCTTTTTCAACAATATCAATGTTTAAAATTTGATTGATGGCTTCAGTGAGACTATCTTGACTTTCTTGATTACCCTGGAATATTAGTGGTGATGAGGATTCAAAACCGGTGTTGTTGCCTTTAATTCTTGAATCTTGATTGCAGCTGATGCGTTCGTCGACTTTTTCAAATGCCAAGCCCGTTTTCCTTATGAAATCTCTACCTAAAACGATAGGATATGTCATTGAGAAATTGTTTACTATTAATAAAGGCAAATTAATAACTAAATTTTCGAACTCGAGGTTGGTGTTGATGCTTCCGATTGTTTCCAATGGGCTGTTGTTGACTCCACAGTAAGTGTGTGCAGGTTTCTCCAACGTTAGTAGCAGAGCTAATAGCAGGAATCGTTCTTGAAGAAAGCTTATAGGACTTCCGGAATCCAAAAGTGATAACAGCATTACCGAAGCTTCCATTTGACTGCTGTTCTATCTGCATACAATGCGACGTTCAAAATCGTTGTCAGGAATTGTTGGATCTGCTAAGGTGTTGGTGGTATCTGCTTTTTTGTGCCGTTGTAATGCCATAACTGGGTTTCGGGTTTCACATTTCGTCGAAATATGGCCAGGTTGTTCGCACTTGTAGCATATGACTTCTTTCTTCTGGAACTTCGCGCTGGTAGGTTCTTTGGACATTGGTGGTATATTGGCAGGTGTCTTTGATTTGCTTTGTGGTGGGTGACGGGTATGTGGTGTATGCGGTGTTGATCTTGTTACTCGCTCGGTGCTTTCACGATGCTTGGTGTATTTCCGAAGAGCACCTTTCAATTCTCCCAGGTTATCTGCACTATACAAAATACTTTTATTAATTTCGGAATCAGGGATATCTTTTATTAGAAATTGGATGAGATCCTCTTCTTCAACTTTGCTGTGCGATGCAATCTCCTGCATGTGTAGAAGATATTGCTGAATTGATTCGTTGCGACGTTTTTTTCTTTCGCGCAGCTCGTTGTACACATCTGATCTTGTTGCACTTTTCTGGAACTCATCTTTCAACGCTTTCTTTAATTCTGTCCAGGTT
The DNA here is from genome assembly GCA_958301585.1 of Merodon equestris. Taxonomy (NCBI): domain Eukaryota; kingdom Metazoa; phylum Arthropoda; class Insecta; order Diptera; family Syrphidae; genus Merodon; species Merodon equestris. The sequence goes on from OY284416.1 coordinate 89,573,648, forward strand.
CGGACATTGATTGTTCGAACAAACAATTTAGCTGTGCCTTTAAGGAGTCTCTTGGCATAGATGAATTTGCTTCGAACTGTTCGATCCAGAACTTCACATTAAAGGCGTCATCTCCACTGAACGGTGAAACGGAGTCTTCAAAATCTTTAAAGTTGGAGGTTGAATTTGGTCGAGAAACAGCTGCAGCTCGCGTAGTTGTTGTTTCAATCTCTGGATCTCCTCCTTCTTCTGGTAAATTCGTCGTAGTTTCAGCAGTTCCGCATCGAGCGTTTCTTCGTCTTCACTACTGGAGGAATTGTCACATAGAGTCACTACGTTGTCCACACTTAGTTCTTTGCTCGTCGACGGGAACTCTTGCATTATTCTAGCGAAGTCTTCGTTTGTAAATTCTTCGACCGCTTCTTGCACTCGAATTTTCAATTCTGCCTTAGTGCCAGTTGTTTGGCATTTTAAGTGTCTTAAAATACTTTTAAGTCTCGATACTGTCGCAGACTCTAAAAAGTTCACCCACTCTTCTAGCATATTAAAGCCAGCACAACGCGGAATTTACTTTCGAGAAATTAAAACGCGGTTCGCACAAACGTACACTCGCACTGTACAGTTCCAGCACCGAAATTCGCAAAAACACTTGTTGGTACGAAGGCAGTTATCCCACTTCTGAAGGATTGTAGGAGTAACCGATTACCAACTGTACAAAGAATCTGAATTATAAGATGGTATTTATACAATTATATAAGTGTAGAGTTTGCGTCAGATGATCGAACTGGGTCAGATGATCGAACTTATGTATGTACATACTGTACATATGTATAAAATGTTAATGCGATACCGCAGTACAGTAGAGTACTCATAAAACGTACCTATTATAAATTATATATTTTTCCTACACCTTATACTTAGAAGCCTAGGTAGATCACCTCTTAATCCTCTAACAAAAGTATCCAGAGCCGTATCCCGGTAACATTGTGTCATATTATTCAAGGATTCATGGCTCATTTCCATAGATCCTAGTTTGTTCAAGATTAAGGATAAGTGATGGTAGACTGCTTGATAGAACTCTGCGATTGTGCTGTTACCTTGTACCAAAGTTGTCATCTGATATTCGAGGGTTCCTAGATCCCTCTTGTCTGCGTAATGTAATGTCTGACATTTAGATATCTTTTCCCATTATAAAGTTGTATTGTAATTTGTAATTTTCTAATACAATGTCTGCTTGTCCGGTAATCTTGTTTCTGATAACAGAGAGGATGCCGTAGTACTTCGGTGTACCCTTTAGATGTTCGTAGATATTTAAGATACGTTCCACACTTTTTTCCAAGAGTTAAATTCTTGTGGCACACCTGTAAATTCCTGAAGGCTTTTTACCACATCTGGTATCCTGTCCATGTCGGATAAATCTCTGTTGTCTGAGAGGTTAATAGGTAGGTCAGTGTCGTTGATTATTTCGGACTCGGGGTTCATTATTGAATTGAATATCTGTCGTCCTTGAATACGTAGGGTGTCTGTCACTAGTCTGGTAATCAGTTCTATCATATTATTGTCAACAGGATTTTGAGTAGAGGTGGAGGGTGCGACTGGGGGAGTTGGGGCATTAACTTCTAAACTAGCCGGTCGAATCAGATTATTTGGGTTAGTCATTTTGGACTTTATTCGATTCGGATATATTTGATATAATTTAATATTTGATAATAATATATTATTTACATAATATTTTTAATTTATTTAATATTTGATAATAATAATATTTAATAATAACATATTTGAGTCTTTATTTTAATTTTATAATTCTAAATATTTTCTTTTCTGACTTACAATGTAGTCGCTGCTCCCGTTGTTTCTATTAAGGATGTTGTTAGGTATGGGACGGTGTTGTTGGATAGGGCGGCTGTTCACTTGTGGTAACTCCTTTTTGTCCTTTTGTTTAGGGCTACTAAGGGGCCTAATTTTTCCCTTTCACTGCACTAGTTATTGTGCTTGGTTATCGCACTGGACTTGTTTTATTTTGAGTGCTTGGTTATCGCACTGCACTTATTTACTTTGAGCGCTTGCACTTGTATCACTGTACTTGGTTACCGCACTGCACTGTATTGTCACTTGTTGTGTTGTGGGCACGGCGCGTAGTTGTATTAGAACTTACTACTTACTAGTGCTACAACGGTCCCTGCTCGGGCGCCAGTTAATTAGAACTGCAACTCGGCAGTTTAATATTAAGTTATGATTTCATTTGTTAGGATAGATTAAGTCAGTTCACTTTGGGAGGACACTGGGACCGGACATCAAGAATAAAACTTAAATTTTATAACGTAAATCCCGTGTTTTACTAAAAGTGCCAGTTGTAGGCTCTATAAAATTAATTTTTTTAAATCGAAAGACTGAGAGTCCTTAACTTCCGGATAAGATCTGGATGGCATAATAAAAAAAACCTATTGTTGTCTCCTACGGGTATTATCACTCGCTTTTGTATTCTATCTAGCAGGAGCTGAGAGGTATTGGGAGCACCAGAACAGATGTGAGCGTTGTACTCAAGCTTGGCACGGATGTAGGCCTTGTAAATTGAAGCCAAATCAGAGGGAGTGAAATATTTCTTGCATCGTTTGATGAAACCTAGACATTTCGCAGCGTTCTTGGCGACCTCGAATATGTGGTCATTCTCACTAAGAGTTTTATTAACACACTTATGTATGTACTTAGGATGGAAAGTCTTTCGGCTTCATCGACATAAGCGTCATTCAAGGATAATAGTTGATAATTAATGGTTAAGTTGCGTCACAGTAGTTAGCATAGTGTTGTGGAAGAACTAAATTCTACTCTATTGTTTACACCCTATTCAATTACTCTATCAAGGCCGGAATTTAATCTGCTTGACATACGCTGCGGTTCCAGTTCTACGGCCGAAGAGAATATGGAACGAATATGAAAAACTAAGAGTACTGTCATCTGCGAAGGAGTGTATTGTATTAGAAGTAGCAGTTAAGAGATCATTTATGAAAATAAGGAAAAATGTCGGTGACAGAACAGAGTCCTGGGGAAAACCAGCGTTTATTTGGTAAGGAACAGACTTGAAACCGTCCAAAACAATTTGAATTGAACGGCGCGAGGTAGTTTCTAATCCCTAGAAGAAGAGACTCATCGATACCATAAGCATTCATTTTCAACTGAAGAGCCTGATGTCAAACTCTGTCAAATGCTTTTGAAATATAAAGCGCAACAATCTTGCTTTCGTCGAAAGGTTACAAAGATTGTTTCCGCTTTACGGTGAGATATGCCATCACTTTGTTGCTACGCAAACCGTACTGCTCATTAAGAAGTTTCCGCGATTCAAAATATTTCATAAGCTGACGATTTATCAGCGTTTCCATGACCTTAAGAAGAAAGGATTTGTGCACGTTGAGATCCTTACTCTTTCAACTGTATGAGTGCGAAAGTAGATTTGTCCCATGGAAGATTTTACGCTCTCGAACACAGGCGGAGAAGTGCAATCTAAGAGCGTTGAGTTGGCTGCAGACTGTGCGACTAGCAGATTGGCTTTGTCTACAGAACTGACAGCTGCGATGTCATTGTAAATGAGCGTAGGGATTGAGGACGAGGCAGAATTCTTTATGTTTTTCACAAATGACCAAAAGTTTCTGCTACCTTTGGGACAATTTAGTACTTTTTACCTCAACTTCTGGTCATGGGAGAATTTGACAAATCGAATCAATGCATTACAGTCATTTCTGGCTCGTTTAAACTTATTCCGGTTTTCCTCAGAGTTGGCTTTGTAAGTCCAGAAACTAAGCTCTCTCAATCTGCTCGAGTCATACCACGCATTTGCAATAGGTTTGATACTCTTCACTTTATGTTGAATGAAGGATGTTCGTGATCGCACCACCATCCATGTCACTATCGAGGAAGCATAGTGACCAGTTAAAATTGGTGAATATGAATTGTTGTTGAATCCGCTCAATTGACTTTCTCATAGAGCCATACTGTACTTTTAGGAATTCGTTCTCTAACTAAATGGTTTGAATACGAGAAATTAACTGAAACGACGCAGTGGTCTGATGAGATGACAATATATCGATAGAATACTTATCAGGATGGAAGGTGTGGAACAAGTCCATAGTGTTGGCGGGATGATCTACAATGTCAGGTATTCGTGTTGGCTCATTTATTAAAAGGCTTAGATTGTATACCGCAAAAAAAAATCTCTACATACCTTCCTATGGGTGTTGTCTGACCGAATGTCGAACCCAATTAGAATTGTGTACATTGAAATCGCCCGAAATAGTGATTTCAGTGCGAGGAAACAGGGATACAATTCTTGTAATGGAGTTGGACAGCGCATCGAACTCGATGAAATTCGAGTTACTGTCCAGGTTTGGACTTCTGTAAATAAAGTAGTAGTGAATAAAATGCTTACGGAGATAGAATTTTAGCCACATGAAATTAAATTCCGGATTGGAACATTTTGTGGTTGAATTTGGTAAGCTACTCGTACATCTATCACTACGGACATAAATGACAAGACCGCGGTATAGAAAGAGTAATGGCACCAAGTTATATCCAAGCAGGCTCAATGTGATTCACTTAGTGCCAAAACAGCTGGTTTGTAACGAGAAAGGTGGACGTATACAGCAAAGAGATTCGCTCTTAGCCCATGAACATTACTCACATCATCTCTAAACGTTCCCTTGGAGACAAAACACAAACATCAAAATATCCAACTCCGACGATACTTACGGTAAGCGGAGTTGAGAATATGTCAAAGGGGCGTTGCAACCGAGAGTGCACAACAATGGCTAGTGAAGAACGGGCAAAGGAGGGACTGGCCGCTTGTGGTTGATTTAACTTGCACTTCACTGCACTACACGGTTGTTTTTGTTTTTCGCGGGCTTTCGCGCACAAGGATGGTCCCGAAATATTTTTTTTTGTTTTTTTTTATGCTTCGCGGACGTGAATCACGAGGCGAAACGAATTTGGAATGCAGAGAACCCCGAAGCCTTTGTCGAGACGCGCTTAAAACCATTAAAACTCACTGTTTGGTGTGCTTTATGTGCTGGTGTAATCAACTGGTCCATATTCTCTTAAGGACGATGCCGGCCAGAATGTTACCGTCAATGGAGAGCTTCATAGAAACATGATTTCTGATTTCTTAGGTCCTCAGTTGAACGGCGTTGGCGTGACAGAGCTTTGACTTCAACAATATGGCGCAACATACTACACGGCGGGCGACACCATCAATTTATTGCGGGAAACATTTGCTGAGCGCATAATTTCGGATAATGGACCTGTGAACTGGCCTCCAAGATTCTGTGACTTTACGCCTTCAGACTACTTTGTTCGCGTTATGTTAATTCACTAGTCTGTGCCGATAAACCAGAGGCGTTAGACGATGGGGCAGTGAACATTGGCCGTGTTATTGCTGATATACGGCCCTAGTTGCTCGATAAAGTTGTCGAAAATTTGACTTCACCGTTGAGTTTCATTCGAGCAAGCCGTGACACGCTTATGCCCGAAATCATATTTAGGCATACTATTATCTATTAAACAAAACTAATATTATAGACATTGACATTAGCTTCAAGTATTTTATTTCATATTAAATTTGTCCTTTTCAAGAGACGGGTAGAGCAGAGTGGAACGTCGAAATATTGGTCATATAAGGGTCATGTACGTATCCAATATTTTGATTTTCCATTATCCCATGACATATTTTTATTAATAAGACCAGCCACACTGTGTAATCTATTGTTTTAATAATGCAGCACTTTTTATAGATATATACTCCAAGTCTTTCCGCACTTGAACCCCTCGTCTACTCTGCTTCATGATTTCTCTAAAGTTACTATTTATTTCCACCTTCCCATCCCTCCCCGAAGTGAGGTCTTTCCATCCAGAGTGAGCGATATAAGATTGCATATTAGGTGAAAAGTATATTATCATTTTTTGATAAGCTAATTTTTTTAAATGAATTTAAGAGTCGAGAAATATGCTTGGCTCAGAGAAAGTTCGTAACGATATTCAGTTTGCCTTGGATTTGGCAGTGCATTCTCCTGAATTTTGAAATGAAGTGGAGATAAATGTTAGCGGAACCTGGATAATACAAAAGGGTCTCCCCTTCTCAATCCCCGCGTTCTGCTCAGCTAACTGGAAGACTTTCGTCTTCTACTATGCTTTTTAGAACCCCTAGTTATAATGTTATTAATATTGTGCCTTGAAAAAAGGATGGTTTTGTTCTGACTAGTTTTTTCTCAATGATGGAGTTGTAGCCAAGACCTTGAAAAGTCCTTACTTAACCAAAACATCGGCTTTTGACTAATCAGGTGGAGAAGGACCCCTTTTTGAGTTCAATAACAGTAAATATTAATGAATCACCCATACTCATATATATAAATGTAATTAACTATCAACAGATTTTTACTGAGCATCTGCTACTCACTTATCAAAGGCAATCGATATCCAAGTTCTGTATGAAAACTGTCGTAACTGTCCAAGAAAGTCAAACCCATTAATTATTATCATTAGACCTTCAGATCAATTTACAGAAATAAGAAAACACCCACCCAAAGGAATATCTATCAACAGCTCAAAACGATTTAACAGTAGTTATGCCTTTCCCTTGTCAATGGATTAAAGTATCTGAGTGAACAATCGTCAGGGAATTAACTAAAAAATGACAACGAGACTTTCAATAATAATTAAAACGTCTCACATCAACTTTACCGTGCTGATCAAATCCCCGAATACGTTTAATGACGACAAAGATTGTCACCAGTTGTTCTTGTTCATCACAAGGATGTTTCACCCTAGGAGAAGCATTAATGATGCCAAGTGTGCTTTATTGTACATATACCTACACATTATTTAGTAATTGTATGTACGTGTTAAGTGCATAAATTTCACCAAAGTCCTTGCGACGGAATGGGCTACCCAAGTTCAAGTTGTTTTCACTCTTTTCTCGGAAGTAATTTGTCGTTCTCACGGCACGCTAGATAAATTGCCTTGTGAACTTAAGTCCTTCTCACTGTTTGAGGCAATTAATTTCCGGAAACTGCACCCGCTCCTGAAGGAGTTAGTTCTTATTTATTTACTCATTTCTTCCTTGTTTTGTTCCTTTCTATTATCTTATTTTCTTCTCTTGCTACCAGTTAACAGTTAAACGAGGTAAGCTTCTGTGTTTTGTTAACCATCTTCAACTAATTGGTAATTGTGCTAAATGTGAAAATATTATAATGAAAATACTTCAAATGGAAACATTCCTTTTCTTGACTTTTTTTGTTTTTTTCTATTTCATTTTATGATACTTTCGGTAAAGGAGGTTCCTACTTGCTGGAGCTTTTATGTAATAACAAAAGCCTGCCCCATGCAAAAATTGGCAGAAGTAGGCACAGAGCTAATGACTGTCGCTACGCGCACTCATATCACCATACACCATTATGACACCACGTTCAAAATAACATCAGAAACCATTGAGAGTGTGGCTGGTCTTCATTGGATGATATGTGCGGGAGGTAAACCCGTTTCCCAATCAGATCTCGGGGTGGGAACTATTTATTAAGAGTTCATGAAAAGGAATGCACAATAATTAAAGGTAGGCTCGTGGAACGTACAAAACTTGTACAGATCGGGTGCTTTCAAAACATTACTCAACGAAATTAGTAAGAATAAATTGGATATCACAGCGGTACAAGAAGTTCGACTTTCAAACGGAACAACCGTTAAGGACTTAATGGATGTAGATCCGAAATAAGGGATCCCGGCTATAACTGAACGTTTATTATCCTTCGGAAGATAAAGACTAAGAGGTAAAGGACGCATCTAACGAAAAATGGATGAACTATTTGTCAATTTTTGATCCTTCGACGTGAAAATCGTATACGGGAATTTCAACACGAAAATTGGAGAAGAAGCGATATACAGGCCAAAAATAGGAGAAGAAAGTCTCATTGTCTCAACAAACGATAATGAAACTAGGGCAATAAGTTTCCGTCCTCCGTGAGCCCTAGCGGATCAGGTTTAGTACATCAGTGTCACACCAACATCGGGGAAACGTCGTCCTACAGCATAAACGCTTTTGGTGGCTGGAGCGGACTGCATCAGTAGAATAGAAAAAAAAAACTCAAAGAAAAACTTCTTAATTGAAGCCACATTTTATTGGAAGTGTGTTATTTTCTCGTTCCACGTTAAAAGTGACAGAGCGGGAGTCGGGAATGTCACAATACAAAAAAAATTACACATTAACCACTCTGTAACATCTAACCTACGGATGAATCCAGCTTGCCACTTCATTAACAGCCTCTTTAAGGCAAAGCCACATACTAATGGCAGGCTTACATTGACTAGGATAGGTTAGAAGTGGTTAGAGTAGGTTAGGGCAGGTTGAGGCAGGCTCGGGTGGCAGGTAGGTTTGGTCTAGTCAACTTTTAGCTTTAATCAAAAAAAAAAATAACGAAGCAATAAAGAACACAAAAAAAGATATAGGTACATTTAAAATATTTTTCGTCTTAATAAGCGATTCACTTGTAATAAGTGACTCTAACTAATTAAGTTAGAGTTTTCATACAGGGCCAGTAAGGTATTTTATGTTGGTTGTTATTTAAGCTTGTTTTAAGCATTTTATTTAAGTTAAGACATGTAGAAGCAGTATGATCAACAACGAAAAGTGTTTTAAAGGAAGCAACCGGAAAGAAACTAGACTATTTCAAAGCTCCAAAAAAAAAAAGCTTTGGATCGACGAAGAATCCAAGGAAAAGGTAAATGACCAAAATTCCGGAAAAATTTGCGGCTTAAAATAGGAGAGCATTGTATGCAGGGCTAAATCCTGTACGTAAACGATACCAGACTAGATCAGGATTTATACGCAACAATAATGGGGATCTCATTTCGACAAAGCTCAATGGAGGATATAAAAAGTGTCCAGTGGAAAATGTTTAAGTCTGAAATAAAATAAATAAAAAAACTGAAAATGTTGAGTAATACTTTATTTTTAGAAAATGTGCAATAATGTTGCGGATTTTATTTTGAAAAAAAAATCTTCTAAATGACGCTCGTTTTTTTCCAGGCACTCTTGCAATCGGACCCTTAGGTTTGCAATAACGTGAACAAGGAGCTGGTTCAATCGCCGCTGTTTCGCGACGAATGTTTTCTTTCAGGGCCTAATTTGTTCGGAGATTGTTATTGCAAGCCTTTCTCATCCTACAAGAAAAAGTCTCATGGTGCGAGATCTGGAGAGCAAAGTGGTCAGGATATATCTCCATACTTGCTGATCAGTTTGTTCAGGAAAATAGCCCTCAGCTTCTCCATCGAGATACTAACCGTGTGTGGTGTAGCACCGTCTTGCTGTCGTACTCGGGGACTGCTGCAGTTGCGGCAACAGAAACTCGTCTATCATTCGACAATACACTTTAGTCTCTTGTTGGTTAAAAACAAAATTAGGTCCAAACGTCACACCATACCGAAGGTGTTTTCGAAGGCGTTGTCTAGGGTTGTTTGGACACCGGTAACGCAAGTTCTGTTTATTTACCTAGCCGCCGATATGAAAATGTGCTTCATTACTAAACAATATATTTCCAAGCGTTCGTGCTGTACGAAAACATTCGAGCATCGTTCGTGTGAGGGTTTCTCGCAAAGGATAGTCACTTTCCTTTAGACCTTGCACGAATTGGATTTTGTATGGGTGGAATAGTAATTTTTTTTCCAAAATAACGTGCACAGTTGATTTTATTTTTATTCCCGTAGAGGCCGCAATTTTTCTTATTGATGTACGCAGATTTCGTATAATTTCGTGTCGAATTTGGGCGACATGTTCCGGGGTCGCTGCTGATGTCCCAGAGGAATACTGTTCATCATTGTCTAAACCTTACGACCCACGACCAGATAAGTTGCGTATTCGGACCATCACTCCGTCTGCGGAAATTGAAGTGATTACAAAAGTTGCGACGCGAACGAACCAACGATTTATTTGTTTTCAAATATTGTTCAACCGCGAACGCACGGTATGCTCCCGCGACTAATGACTCATCGCGATTAATAAATCCGCAAAAAATGCGCATCGAACAATGCTTCCCCCCTTACCTCACCCCGCTGGTTTTCGAACATTCGACTTAGACTCTGAACCGCCGAGGTCCACATAGCACTTATAATATATGTACATATTATAATATTAATAATGGGCTTCGCTATCATATATGTACGTAATCTCCTGAAGCAAAAATGTTTGACTTAGCTCTCAGGATCCTCTAAGCATGACCAAGATGACGCACTACTCTGGGAAGTATCTTCACTCTTAAACTGCCAAAAGCTGATGTGATTCTCAAATGAATCACTTATTATTGTCGACCTAATCATGGCAGATGAGTTGTTGTCCCTCACGCCGGAATACATCTTTACAAATCAACTTCAAGGATTAGGGAATAAAGCCTTGTCCTACTCCCGTGGGGAAGTGCGTTTTAAAGATTAAGCTCTTGAAATGTGCTTTCAAATTATCTTAATTAAGACAGATGCTGTTGACAATCATAAACGATGATATGTCTTACAAGGGCCATTGGCATATAATCACTAATCGAGCGCTTTCTTAGCTTTCTAATATTAAAATGTTGGCATTGATTAAGCGATTACCTATCTAATCACGTTTCTCATTGTTAATTGTTGTCCGGACTGCACAACATGTTAAATTGGAACAAGCCGTTTTTGAAAAAAATTTAAAGAAAGTTGCGCGCGATGAAAAACGAGGAGCTTATGGCAACTTACTGTTCAGAATATTGAGGTTAAGTGTCAGTAGTTATCAAGAGTGGTTAAAGAGCTTAAGGAGAAATTACCGAATTGGTCATTTGGTCAGAATGGGCATAGTCTTCTATCACGAAAACCATAGTCCATTATATTTCCTTGATGACCCGATAAGGCCATTGATTGATAGGGAGTTGCGAAACTCTTATTTGAATTAAGTCTTTCTGCTTACTTTAACTATGTAATACTTACCTTACCTTGTTGTGGCAGTATTGTCTTGGTATAATCTGTTAATCTACCGAGTAATGATTATGTTTCCCTTTATTCGCATATATATTGGCATGGTAGTTCGCTGTGAGTTCTTAAGACATGTTTTAGACCAGGTTTTGTGTGGTAATCACTATGCATAAGTGGTTAGTGTTCATCGTATATTTTTTCATGACAGAAAACGTCGACTTTTGACTTAAATAAGCGACACATTTCGCCTTCAAATCGAAAAAAATCTGCGGCTAATTATAAACATTTACAATAAGTCTTCTGCCAGTGAAGAATGTATCGCTACAAAAATTGTGATTGTGATCGACATGCGAGACAAGAAACGTCTGGACCGGTGAAAAGTTTTAAGACGCATTTCTCGATCACAATTTATATCAAACACAACAAAAACTTAATCGTAGGTCAATAAGCTATTTTCTATAAGAGAAGTGAAATTGATTGAAACCATCACAGGGGCTCAGTACCGAATATAGCTAATGTATTTACGTTGAAAATTGAAGTTAAACGACCACAATTCGCAGCATGAAACAATCGGCAATGTATCGGAAACATTGAAATAGAACGTCCTACTCCATACACCGTATTGTTCAGACATGCCATCTTTAGCAACTATCACCTGCCCCAATAGTCTCCTGAATAGATCACTCAAATCAAATTCGGAAGATGACTGGAATAAGTATCGATCGAAGCAGAAGGAATATAAGAAGCTTATTCGTAAATCGAAGAATGATTCTTATAAGACCTTTCGCGAAGAGATGAAATCTCTGAGCGCGACCAGCAAGTTGGTTAAAGTCCTCAACCAAGGAAAACCGACAAAGGTGGATGTACTCAGAAAATCGAATGGTACCTATACTGAGTCTAAAACGAAAACTCTCAATTTACTTCTTCAGACCCATTTCCTGAGAAATCAGACTGTCGGCTCGTTGCATACACCTTCAACGGTAACTGCGATTGAAACGATGAAAACAACTCGTCGTAGCTGGTATATTGCGTAACGAGTGGCAACCACTGAGGCCATTCAATTTGCTGTGGCAACTTTTGATGGCTTCAAGCGGCCAGGTACTGATTGGATATACCCTATTATACAAAAAGGTATAAGACAACTGCTTCCTACTCTGAAAAGAATTTTTACTTCTAGCCTGGCACTTGCCTATATTCTTATTCCTTGGCGCAAGATGAAAGTAGTTTTTATTTCCAAAGTACGAAAGAAGATTACAGTCAGTCTAGCATAATTCTTGCTGAAAAGCATGAAGAGACTAGTAGAGTTGCAAATTTGCCCTTCGAATCAGGGCTGTAAGGTAGGTACTTCAGTATTTTAGGACTTAAGTACTTGATAAGTACAAGTATCTGTTAAAATACTGGTACTGGTACTTGTACTTGATTTCATACAGCCCTGCTTCGAATGCATCATCTTTCGGAGATGCAACGAACTTATCAGCGCGAAAAATCTGCGCTTCAAAACCTAACTGGGCATTTTCCTCGACACCGAGGGAGCTTTTGATAACGTTACTTTCGAAAGCATGTGTTACGCTGCTTGACGGCATGGCGTAGAAGAAGCGTTGGTTTTGTGGATAAAAGCAATGCTTATGCAAAGGACATTGATCGTTGATGCAGGCCTCAAACAAAGTATTAAATCTGGCGTGAACATGAGCTGCCCGCAAGGTGGCGGCCGTACTCCGCTATTATGGTGCATGGTGATCCACTTTCTACTCGATGCTCTCAATCCCTCCGGAATCTATGGCCAGGCCTATGTGGATGATGTTGCCGTTCTCTAAGTCGACTTAAAGTGAAGACGGCGCTACATACACATATGATCGATGACTGGTGCTATCGGTTAATCATTTTAAGACTGATGTCACTCTCTTCATGAGAAGAAGGAAAAATACTGGCATGACAAAAATGAAGCACAATACCTGGAAATCATCTTAGATAATAAGTTTATTTGGTCGAAGCGTGTTCAATCAAAAACCACCAAAGCGCTCTCAGCTTTTTGGCAATGCAAATGTGTTTTTGGCAAAACATGGGAATTATCGCCGAAAGAGGTTCTCTGGACCTACAGGGCTGTTGCAGCGCAACATTATTTTGTATAACCATTTGCCAAACGCAAAAGCCAACGGCAAATTTGCATTCGGGAGACCATGATTAAACACCCAAATCACAGGTCTCAGTACGAGAACCGCCCACATCAATTCTCAATGCAAAAAAAAAGGAATGTTTTTGTTTTTGCTGGCGCCTCCCACTTACGCATGCACACATGTGTGTGTGTAGCAAACTAGCCATGTCAGACCTAGAAGAAATCGCCATGCGGGGGAATAGAGGGAATTACTCGAAGATCAATGACCTTGCCCAACAAGAAAAACGGTCGCTATCAGCTGATCCGACGGGAATCTCCTGCAGAGACCAGCTTGCGTGAAGAAGCGAGTGTACTATGGCGAGTGTACATATACACCATGATTGTAAATATTCAAACACTTCTTGTACAGAACTGAGATTGAGCTGATCAAAATAAATCTTTTGTTCCTTTTTTACATCTATCGTTTAATTTTCCTTCTTGAGTAGCTAATGTTAATACCGCGTCTGGAATAAAACTCAATCCGTAGTTGGATTAATTATATTTTTTTTTTTTTTTTTTTTTTTTTAATAATCGCTAGTGTCCGCGCGACAAAGGCAATTATAATCTTATATTTATCGGTTGTATGGTGGAACGGGCTAATAGGCAAACACATCGTAGCCTCTATCTCCAAACTCCACAGAGCGGTTTATCTCAGCTGTAAGGGCACGCTGGGCGTTGATCTTTGTACATATACGTATGTACGTATATTATCTTCCACCCGTTGACATATTTATCAGATGAAAAGGCCATGAAAAGTGCAGTCAGAAGTTTTCGCGTTCAAATAAAACCCCAGCGCTGAACCCCCGCCCAGAAAACCTTTAAAAATGCGAAGACAATCTTTTCCAGGTTCAGTATTTGGCCAGAGCTAGTCTTGATGCCATGGAAATTTAACTATGGCATTATAACGGAATAGGATGGCAGAAGTCATTGCGTCGGGGGGCATGTGCATCAGACAGGGGTCGTAGGATATTTCTAGCGCAAATACATTGTCACTCCAGTTAATACTACTAGGTTCAAGAGGTACTTAAGTACGTAGGTACACAGGATTGCGTTTATTTACGAAATACAAAAAGCACTAAGTAGGTACGCATAAGGTAAGTAGGTAAGGCAAAAGGTACTACAATACATACCCTAAAGTTATTAGGTACCAATTCATATAAAAGAGGGAAAAGGTTTTTTTTTTATTCTTCGTCATAAATTGAAAATTATACATCATAAAAATGGTTAAAAATAATAATTATAAATCTGTTTAAGCTTGTGCGAATGAAGCCCTTTCATACGATAGCCCACATGACACGGTTAACTCACTCCAAAAAGTTGACCCCCGTTCCTTGCATAAAGACAAATGTATAGTTTTCAGACTTTTCTCTGTACTTGTAGTATAAGACCATATTACTTGCCAAATTTCATAGTTCTAGGTCAACGGAAAGTACGGACAACAAATTGATCGTATAAGGGTTTCGTTTTTTCCTTTTAAAGTACGGACCCTTAAAAACATTACTCTTGAGGCTATATAAGTAAATATGTCAACGGGTGGAAGATTGACAGAGCTTTGGTTTTAACAAGGTCACACGGCGCGCGACACAATCAATTTATTGCAGAAAACATTTGCCGAGCTCATACTTTTGTGTACTTTACCTGTGAACTCGCTTCCATGATCCTGTGATTTTACACCTTTAACTTACTTTCTTTGGGAGTATGTGAAGTTAGTAGCCAGTGTCGATAAACCAGAGACGTTGGACGATTTGAAAGTCAACATTCGTCGTGGTATTGCTGATACGTCCCCAGTTGTTTGAGAAAGTTGTCAAAAATTGGACTTCATGATTGCGCTTCATTCTAGCTTGCCGTTGTTCGAATTTATATTTAATCAGTAATGGTATGAAATTATTTATTTAATAAAACTAATATCATAGACATTAACATTAGCTTCAAATATTTCATTTTATATTGAATTTGTATACCTCTAAAACAAACACCCTTTACATGCGGACTTAGTCAAAAAACTTGCTAATAAAGCGTTAAAAAAACATATTTTAGCAATAACCTAAAAAATGATTGTGAATGTTTTGTGGAAATATAGAGACCGGAGCTTTAAGCGCAGGCAGCACTCCTCACTGAAAACTGAGTTCCACCTATCGTACTAGTGACAGCATACCCATGCCGTAAACCAGCAAGTGTTCCCTCCGTTAGTTCCTGTTTCCTGTTCTTCTTTAAACCTCCCTCGTACACATCTAAACACAAAAATGTCATGCACACTTTAAAGTTTGTGCATAAGAAAAAGAGTCAATTACCCAACATACCAGCAGAAAAATCAAGCAGTAGACCGACTTGTACTCGAAACCGGTGACTTACCGTGCAGCCAGGACACAAGCGAAACATGAAACACTCGATGATTTATGTTGGCACCTCTGCCAACTAGTTTGTCTTTTGCTTTCCACCTACCGTCCACTATTTCATGTTGATATAGACTCTCCACAAAGGTTTAGCCCAATGTAGTAGTGTTTAATTCAAAACTCTTCCACACTCCCTTTTACGTTAGTTAATGGCAAGTATAAATCTAGACTGAGTCGAGTAGTATAGAGAATTTTTAATTAGTCCCCTGCCTTGGGCTTGTTATATTTAACTCGAACCTTGTAGTTGCTGGGCCTGTACCTTGATACTTGATACTTAACCTCAGGCGTTGGAAATGAATGGCAGGACCATAGGCCATAATAAACCCAGTGTAATATGAAAAGTTCCTTCGTAACCGCAAGTAATACGCATTGTTTTCCTATTTTTTCCATTGTGGGAGTGTAAATAGCCACCCGTCCCCGTGGAAATTATTTGCCTAAGAATAATTTTCATTTAATAAATCGAAAATTGAAAATGTCTATACTGAGAAAACAGATCTTCGAAAACTGCTTAATTGAAAACGTAATGCTTCAAGAGCAATTACAGAAGCCAATGACTGAATGATGCTTTCGCAGTTATCAGATATTTACCCTGCAAAATGCTTACGTCTCTTCTGCGGAGCAATACAGCCGAAAGAAACCTCCTAACCGAATGGCTCGTAGGCCGGAAGGGTTGAAGTTCACAGAAAGCGAATTATTTACACTTAAGCTGGCTAATTTCATTGGAAAGGCAAAAGACACGGAGATGGGAATATACTCGTAAATAGCTTTTGTGTGTACGTTGGTTTAAAATCCAACTACAAGGAGCGAATTTAAAATCATGTCCAGGACATCATTTACCCTGTTGTTTATTTATTCCGCCAGAGAACTAAAACCCGACCCCGAACTCCTTCCCAGCATCCTGTTTTTTTTTTGCATTACTGTATTGTGCAATGGGTGCGTGTGGATGCGGATGGTTACTCGTTGCGTTTAGCTTTTCGTTCCGGATATTTAAATAAGGGTGATTTGTACCAGCAGGAGAGATACAAAGTGGTCGAGTGGATAGCTTAAAGGGAAATTACAATGAAAAGGGGTACAGAACAACACGGACTAATTGAAATCCAGCAAGGGGATATGGAAAATAAATGTTAATGGGCATGGGGCATCAAACAAACCGTTAGTTGTAAAAGTCATATTTAAGTTGGGAAGTTGTTGTTTCTGTGTTTGACCCTTTCTTTTTCAAACCCTTGTGGTCGGCTGAGCTTTTTGGGGATTAAATGGGTGCGAATGCGAAAGGAAAATGGACGGAAAATGGACAATTGAAAATTCTAATTGGGGAAACTTAATGAAGCAAATGTGACGTTAACGATAGTCATTGGTGGAATTGGATTCTGTCCGTCGAACCAATTTACCTTTTTCTTTTTAGAATTAAGGCTAAACCATTATCTGATCTGCTAATGAGTATGAGACTATCATACCAAACTTGAAGGAGAACTCTGTTTTTTTCTAAATGAACACAAATGGATATTACAAAATATAAAACTGATATTGAATATGTATGAAAAAATACTATAGATATGTAACGAATTGTAAGAAATTCTTTCAAGAATAATACCACAACCAATATTTATCTGTTATATCACACTCGTGCTCAGATCACCTGGAGTAATGGCATAATTAAAGCATTTTCACGTCGATTTTTCTCTATTCCCTTTTCTGCGATTTCTGACATTGCACTCGATTGCAAAATATTTGGGTAATGTTGAGGTCTTGGAAAGTTCGAACAATCGGGACAAATCTAGGTGGATATCGAATAGATGTGAAAGTAGTTTTTTTTCCATATCGAATGCCATTGCAGGACATCCATAAATCGATATATAAAGTTTTAGGTACTCTCTGTGGGTTTATATGCGTCTTTTTAGTCTGTTAATCGAAACACCTCATATTATCAACTGCTTGGACAGGGAATGTCATCGAAATTTGGAAGAATTTTGCAAAACATTTACGAATATAACACGGAAGCTGTGTGGAATGATGAGACGTTTTCACAATTTCAGACAGAGTCAGGAGTAAAACAGAGATGTTCGCTGAGTTCGAATTTATTTTCCCTTCTCATATATAAAGAGGAAAGGAATGGAAGAGTATTTTGCAGGGGTTCTCATTAACCTTCAATGCGATTGTGGCACAACTCTTAGTCAATACGTACATACCTGAGTAAGCAACTCAGTTTAATTGCATTCCTTGTATTTAAAACGATTGAATCAAGATCACAAAGATAATATATTTACCAATAAAATACAATGAAATAATATAATATTTTTCTTTTTTTATGTTTATTTCAAATAAGCCACCACATACAGTTTCACAGGTAGTCAGATCGCGACTGTGCTGAACACAGACTGGCTGGTTGCAAGCTTGGCAGTCCTTCCTAGTTGGACGTCTCTTAGACTGTGTAAAGACAAATGTGCCCCGATGGCGTTAATAAAAAAAAATTTGATTTTGCGACTCTCGTGGTCGATTCACACTTTATTTCAAAAACGCTATACATCAACATCAACAACAACAAAAACCCCGACAGCCCTTACCCTATGAAGTTCGATGCTGTACCGGTCTTAAACTTCAGTGCTGCCGGTCTTCAGGGTTGATACTCCAATATTCTATGTATTATGGCACACATCTTCTAACATTCACCGCCCACCTCGTCTAGGCACTGCGACGAATATATTATGGGACCTTCCAGCCGCCCACCGTTTGCGTCATCATCCGCGAGTGGAAGGACAATGAGCTGCGAGATTGCTCGCTTCAACGTCGATGATTTTGTTCGGACGATAGCAACTCTGACGATGCCATCATCTCCAGCACACACCTCCAAAACACGCCCAAGTGGCCATTGGGCAGGGCAGGTGGGGTCCGCTCGTCTCGAACCAAAACCAAGTTGCCCACCTTTAGATTTTGTTTGGTTAACTACCATTTGTATCTGACCTGCAACCCGTGCAGATATTCGCAACGCCAACGTCTCCAAAAATCTTGCTGCATTTGCTGCAACTGTTTCCACTTGCTCAACCTGCTTTGAGAAATATCCAAAAGATTTGGCTCAGGAACTGCGATCAATGAGCGGCCGGCCAAAAAGTGTCCAGGAGTGAGAGCAACTAAATCGGTCGGATCGTCTGACATTGCGGACAGCGGTCTGGAATTAAGTATCGCTTCAATTTGTTTAAGTACCGTGAGAAATTCTTCAAAAGTTAAGCACGCCTCTCCAATTTTTATTTTTATTTTTTTTTTTTATTTTATGTTTTTTTTTAATTCATTTTTATTCAGTATTATCTTATATCTATCTTACCCTAGTCAAAAATGTTTAAAACTAGCTTAACTATCTTAACAAATCTAACTATCTTACTGGCCCTAGACGGACACTCTAAAACAAACCGAACAATTGAAACATATGTCTTTCGACGACTACATAAATTCTATTAACATTATAATATCTAACTTAAGCTAAGAAAAATGGTTTTTATTAAAAAAAACTTAGCATATGATCATTTTTATATATTTTATATAAAACTTAAGCCTGTCTAAAACTAATTAAATCTAACTAAACCTATCTTATTCTAACTTAACTAAAATATGTACATTATATGTATATAATTTATATATGTATATATGTTTTTTTTTTTTTTTTTTTTTTTTATGTCTAATTCTATTCTACCTTATGCTAGGCATAGCCCTAAGCTATGCGAGCCAGCCACTGGTATTGTTGGCTGGCTGGTGTACCCTATTACTCAGTCGCCGACGGTGTCCCCTCCAGCCACCAAAAACGTTGGTGCTGCCGGACGACGTCTCGCCGATCGTGACTCGATACCGCCATACTAAACCGGAGTCGCTCCGGCTCGCGGAGCACAACTTCGCGCCCGTAGAGCAGTCGCCGTTCCACAGCGTTACGGGCCACGTAGAAAATTACGGGCACCGCATCTTTATCCTGGATCAGCCCGTCCATGTCGAATTGGAGGAACGCTTCGGAGGGAACAAAGCCTTTAAGACGCGCAAGCTCGAAATAGCGCTCGTTGGGGTAGAACGCCCCAGAGATCAGGTTGTTGGTCGAGGTCATGGCCCTCGCCATGTGCCTTCGAATTAACTTAATCAAAAAGTTATCTATTCGAATAATTTTGGCACTGTTATATAGGACCTCATTGGAGTAGAATTTTATGTACTGAGATTCTGGTGTTCTGTGCAATCCAAGGCAGGACCTCAGACACTGCCTCTCAAACACCCGAATCCTTTCCATCAAGCCAGCACTCACATTAAACCACACGCGGCATCCGTAGGCGATCATGGGCCTGACTAAGGCCATGTAGCAGATTACCTTTACCCTGCGGTCAAGATGGCTGCTGTGAAACAACCATTTTGCCAGAGCAAAAGCGACTCGAGCCCTGGCCAGAGCAGCGTCCACATGTTTGTTAAAATATAGATACTGGTCCAGCCAGATCCCGAGGTACCTGACCACACTTCGATTCGCCAGTGGACGCCCGTGTGGTCCAATGATTGAGAACTGGCGCCAGTTCTTTCTAGTGTCCTTAGAGGCCCTAGACAACGCTGTTCTGAACAGAATGGTTTCCGATTTCTGAAAGTTGATTTTCAACTTCCAGTTATCGCAAAACCCTTGAATCTTTTCAAAGTCACACTGCAAGAGCGTCTTAATGACCTCGACTTTTGGACCAGATCTGTACGCAACCAGATCGTCTGCGTACGCTATTGAGTGGTGGAGCGAACCTAGCAGATCACTGAGGTAAATATTGAACAGGATCGGCGAGTTCACCGTGCCTTGTTGTAGTCCATTTTTAATGTCAAATACTTGGGTAGAAGTCACGTTGGCAATTTTCACAACGTACTTTCTACCTGTTAACATATTCAAAATCATATATAGCAGTGGTTTACTTATGCCCAGCCGGTTGAGCTTGTAGTAGAGCCCTTCCAACCATACGGTATCGAAGGCCTTTTCCAAGTCAATCAGGCAGGCACCCGTGCATTGGTTCTTGCATTTGTTCCATTGAATATCCGATACGAGTTTCGACGCAGCATGAATAGTGTAATGCCGCGCTTTGAAACCGAATTGGTTATCCGGGATGATATTGATGTCCTCAACCCATTGAGTCAGGGCTCTATTGATCACCTTCTCGAAGATCTTGCTGATGCACGGCAGAAGACTTATCGACCGAAGATTCGCCGGGTTCGAGGTATCTTTACCTCTTTTAGGGATAGGTTGCACTACCGCTGTCTTCCAATGCGTCGGATAATAGGCATTATTCAGCGCATTGTTGAACAGGATAGTGTACCTCTCTACAGCGATTGGTGGGAGCTGTCTAAGCACGACATTGGGTACTTGGTCAACTCCTGCAGATTTCTTCTTCCTGAGTGAATCAAAAATCCCCTGGAGCTCCACCCTCGATACGAACAGGATGTTAGGCCTAGCATTGGTGACGGTATCGTTTGCCGGAAAGTCGTCATTGAACCTGGTAAAACCAAGGTTCTCAGATCGCCAATGCTCAATCTCATATCGGCAATCTCATAAGGTAGAAGTGATGAAGTAGGACTCTATTTTCCAAGTCGTGGTTTGGGCAAATGCTTTCATTCATCTTATACACTTCCTGGAAATCGACTCCCACCGCCTCCACCCTCTCCTGAGGATCTTCGATCACGAAGAAGTTGTCGTCCAAGACGGCACCCTCTGGATCAATGTTCGCAGTCCGTAGGATGCGTTCATTATCTGGCGATCTGGGGATTTTCAACATCTGAATGTCATTGTAATTATTCCTCCGAAATATTTTATTTATTTGCGGGAACATGCTCGGGCTACTGGAAATTATAGCCCGAATCTTGTTGCTCCAATGCAAATTTACAGATAGTCTGTAATTTTCCTTAATTAGATGTTGGAGGTTTCTAATCAATGACTTCAGCGTCCTGATTTCCGGATCTTGTCTTTCAGTAAACTGCCTGTACAAGAGTTTGAGTCTTGACAAGAGTCTACTTTTTTGTCTGTGGAGTGCGTCAATGGTCGCGTTTCGGTAGACGTTGGTTGTATCGTTGTGCGGTTGGCGTGGTATCGTTCTGTCCATAGTCTGTTTGATTATACAGTCCATGTCCTTGAGGTATCTGTCAATCTCTTCGTTTGACAGATTCCTATCGGATGGTGGGAAGGAGGCGCTCAAAGTGAGTGCTCTCGTCAGGGATCTGGTGAAATGCGGCCAGCGCACCCTACTGTAGTCGTAGGTGGTGTGCGCCGGGACGAATTCCCCAAAGTCCACAATTTCGTCGGGTAGTTTAACTTCGGCACCAAGTCCGCAGTGATCACTGTCGTATACGAAAGTCCGTAGACAGTTCGTAGACCATTCGTCTATCTCTGCCAGTCTGAGTCGAGTGTCTAGTAGCATAAGATCCAGATAGGAGCCGCTCCTGGGGAACGACGGACTATCTGTCGCAAGGATTTTGAGTTTGTACTCAATACCGTGTAGCCCCCACCAATCGCTTAGTAGGCTCCCTCTAGTGTTGGGTGTGATGTTACCCCAATCGCTATGTTTGGCGTTTAGATCTCCGGCCAAAAGGTAATAATTTTCGGCTGAGGTCAATCGCAGAGATCGAAAAAGTGATTCGAGCTCTGTAATGAAAACTGTGGGTTGAGGTGTATCAGGTGCGTAAGCTGACACAATATATATCCGCTTTCCGTTTTGGAGAGGGATGCACACAATGCATGCCTCTAGCACCTGGAATCTCCGTACTTCACTGCTATATATGACTTTATGATTTAAATTTTTATTATTGAAGATCGCGACACCCCCGCCTTGAGTGGCGTTGGGTCGGTCTCTTCGTATAATACTGTATGAACTGTGCCGGATTTTGTGCCTCTGGTTTAGCTTAGTTTCGCTAGCCAGCAGCACATCTGGGCTTTCGTCTTCTAACAATTTAAAAAGCACGGCTCTCCGTTCGATCCTAATCAGTGAATTAACATTCACCGCCAGGATTTTTAAGGGTCTCTCTGCCAGCGTACCCATTATGGTTGATGTTGCGCCAGGCCAGGCAGGCACGTGTAGATATAGTCCACTCGAGCCGCTTGGTCTTGGAGTTGCCGTTGGACCTGATTCAGCTGCACTTGAATGGCGAGTAGAATCGATTTCAGGTCTACATCGGCCGCCGGTGCCTTAGAAACGGGCACTGGGGCTTTGGATGGCTGTTGTACCGTGCTGCTGCGACCTGTCGCCATTTGGGCGTAGGTTAGTTGCGCCGTTACGGCTATTGTTTGGATGCGTTCGAGTGGACGGTTAACTATCGCCTTCTGCTGACGGGCCTGGTTAGTTTTTTTAAGCTCTTGGAACTTAGGACAGCCCCGATAGTTTGCGGGGTGCCCCTTGCTCTTGCAAAGCACGCATTCGAGCTGCTCTCTTGGTGCGACATTGTCCCTTCCAAAATTGCACTCCTCGTTGCTGTGGCTCTTTGCGCATTTCACGCATCGAGGCTGCATTTCGCAGTTCGACGCGGCATGTCCGAACCTTTGAGAGCGGATGCATTGAAGCATGTTTCCGCGCCTTTTTAATGTTTCCCACTTTACAACCTGATAGTGTACGGCATTAATGGCGCGTAAACCATCAAGTTTGCTATTGGGGGATAGCTGAACCAGGAAGAAAGGCAATTGCCTGTTTTCCCGTCTGGACCGAGCTGTGGTAAATGGCTTGACGCCCCTGAACACGAGGTCGTCGCTCTCGAACTGTTTGAGCTCGGAGAGGAGTTCCTCCGGCTTCTTGGTTTGCGGATCGATGCCTTTCGGGAGCATCGTCTGCAGCCTCTCTGTCTTCGCAGTGTATGAAAAGAACTCCGTCGACGACTTTTTTAAATATTGCTTGACAGTACTATGCTGCTCCACTGTGTTACAGTGGATCACATGCCTGTCTTGCCCTAGCCTTTTTATTGTAAAGTTCTTACCTATGGCTAGCTCGCATAGCTCGATGGTATCTGTTATTTCAATCTGGTAGGTGTTGATTGGAGGCACCTTCTCCTTGGTTGCGCGCTGTTGTTGCTGCTGGGTTGGCTGCTGTTTCGCCTGATGTTGTTGTTGCTGTTTTGGCTGTTGTTGCTGCTTCTGCTGTTGTTGCTGCTTCTGTTGTTGTTGCTGTTTCGGCTGCTGTTGTTGCTTCGGCTTTTGCTGAAGGTTGGCCGGTGCTGCCTGCGTGGCTTTTTGTTTCAGCGGCTGCTGTTTTTGCTGCTGCTGTTCTGTTTGCTGCTGTTGCTGTTGTAGCTCCAGCTTGTGCAGTTCCTGCATCCTCGCCAGGTTTTTGGCGGCAATTCTGACGGCGACGACTTCGAGTCGCTCTCTCATCGCGGCCATGTTGGCGGCGATGAGCTTTGCCTCTCTTTCGTCACCGTCCTCCTCCCCTTCTTCGCCCTCTGACTCTGCACTTGTCAGAGCGACGAACGGATTGTTTGTTCCGGACCAAGATTCCCCAAGAAGATTCCCGGTCCATGGAATCCTTTTGCGGTTGTTGTTGTCCAGCTGCTGTTGGGGCTGAAGCCACCGTTGACTTCGCTTCGGTTGGCAGCTTTTCAACCAAAGCGACCCCTGTACGGCGCTTCGCAAGATTCGGCGTAGGGTTTACCCTCCTACGCCGTTTTTTGGCCATCCCTTTGTTTGGGACAGCCACCACTATCTCGTCGGATGACTCCGACTTTCTCCTGTCTTTATCTTCCATGCGCCCCTCGTCGGCGGCACACACACACACACTCGGTCGCCCGAACTGCTTAATTTCACTTGGCGACAAGTGGAAAAAGCAGCTTTTCCCGACTGGGAATCGAACTCCCGAACTTTAGTTCTTGCCTCGGACCTCTAACCGATAGGCCAACGCGGCACTTCGGTGCGTGCACCCGTGACTCTAACCCGCGAAACTACAGCACACGTACGTGACTGTAACACGTGTTTTCGATTTTGTTTTCGCTTAGTTTTACCGTTTTATTTTATTCACTTTCTCCGTTGGAGAGAAGCCGAAATGCGACTGCATTTTTAGCGCTGTGCTACACTATTGCGACACCACCGACACACGCACTTGAGTGTTTTTATTTTCACTATTATTTTTTATTTTTTATTTTTTATTTTTGATTTCAAGTTTTTTTTAATTTGAATTTTTTATTATTTGGTGTTACTCGCACAGCCTACTAGATTCGATGATGCTGATTTTGTGACGCCTCTCCAATAGTTCGTTTTAAGCGGTGCTTCATGCTTTTTATTCCGGCCTCCCAAATGCCGCCGAATTTAGGAGATTCGGGGGGGATGAAATGCCATGAGACTCCTTGTTGAAGGGCACAAGCTTGTGCTGCAATATCAAGCTGTTTTCGTAAATCCTTGAGCTCCTGTCTCAAGATTGTATTGGCCCCGATAAATGTTTTTGCACAATCGCTGTATATGTCAGAGCTGTAGCCCCGTGTTGCAAAGAATCTTTTTAGAGCAGCGAGGAAAACTTGAGTTGTCATAACGCTCACCAACACAAGGTGAACCGCTCGCGTACTGAGGCAGATGAATAAAGCCACGTAGCCCTTGTGGTTTCGAATACCTCGTCCCTTTGTCATACGAATATTATATGGATCTCCATAGTCCAGTCCGCATCGCAAAAACGGCGGAGACGGAACACAACGATGCGTTGGCAAATTTCCCATTAGCTGACTGTTTATCGCGCCTTTCTGCCGAAAACATTTTATGCACCTTTGTACAAATCTCTTTATGGCAACTCGCGCATCCAGAATCCAATATCGTCTGCGAAGAAAGTGTAGCACAACCTGCGTACCACCATGGAGGGTAACGATATGAGCATCGGCAATAAGCAATGTGCAGAGAACGCTCTCTTTGGGAAGGATGATGGGAAATCTCTCCGATTCTGGAATTTGGGCATTTTTGAGTCTTCCATCAAGACGTAATACACCGTTCTTGTCAATAATGGGATTCAACTTTCGTATCTTGCTTTTCGAGGATAGTGATTTACCTCGGGAGAGACAAGAAATCTCATTAGAAAAATGAAGATGTTGAACGTACCTGATAAGAACTCGTAATGCTAATCTGCGCTCGCTAGCAGTGATCCAGGAAGTGGTTTCATGGTTGTTGCCACGAAGAACGTCAAAAAAACGGTGGCACCAAGCTGTGACTGCTATCAGAGTGTGAATGTTCGAATATTTGTGTAACAGGTCCATCTCTCGAACATCTTTCTCCTTCGGCAAACCCAGGTGAGACTGTACAGCTACGCTTTCGACTCTTGCGCCTGTCTGGTCTGGCCAGTCTGCTTGCGGTCCCAACAGCCAGATTGGCCCAGTCCACCATACATCCAATGCCTCAAGTTGAGAAGGGTACACTCCGCGAGTGGCGACATCAGCTGGATTGCTCGTAGTCGGTACATACCTCCAGCAAATGCCTGGCGTTAGTTCTTGAACCTTAGTGATTCTGTTAGCAACATACTGTTTATGTCCGCCGGGATGTGACCAAATCTAACTCAAGGCAGTCTTGGAGTCAGACCAACAATAAAGTTCTAATCCTGGCAACTGCAGAGCTGATCCAACTTTGGCGCTGACTTTCGCAGCAAGCAAGATTCCATTGAGTTCGAGGCGAGGTATCGTGGTCTTCTCTAATGGGTCGACTTTAGTTTTCGCCTGAAGCAATGACACTTTTATTTCGCCATGACTCGTCTCGTAAGTACGGTGCACAATTAAGACCATAAGTCACAGTCAACAGTCGAAAACTAACTGGATCCCCTTTTTCGGTTTTCCAAATAATTCGTTGCAGATCGGCATCGTCCTCATTCACCTTTATCTGCCGAAAACATTTAGTTATATCAGCCATAAATCCGACTTTATGATTGCGCCACCTTAGGATTATGGCAGATAAGTCCGCTTGAAGTTTCGGTCCTGTCAATAAGCAGTCATTTAATGAGACACCGTATTTGCTTTTCCTGGATGCATTAAAGACAGTTATTAACTTGGTGGTTGCACTGGACTCCTTATACACGCCGTGATGGGGAATGTAACACACATACTGTTGCTGTTCGGCTTCGTGCACTGCCTCCATATGCCCGAGTTCCTCGTACTCCCGCATGAAGGTTTCATATTGATTTGAGTTTCGGATCTCTTTCCAAGCGACGCATTTGGTGATGTAATAGATTTGTGGCGTCATCCTTGGTACCTGAGAGAGCAGAAAGATTAGCTGATATCTTAAGGGGATACTTAACGATAAACCGCCCAGATTCTGTACGACGAACGGTTTCTCGAAAAAAGTCTTCGCAATAGATTTAATCTTGGGTCATGGTGGATTTATCATCCACGCCTTCCTGTTCATTAAACCTCCAGAGGTTCTGCACCAATTCATCTAGCTCCGCGATGGTAAATGAACATGAAATCATCTTCTTTCTGTTAGGTTCCAGTCCAGGTAATCGTCCACTGAGTACCCAGCCCAATCGAGTATTATGAGCTGTTAAAGCTTTATCATTGAACTGTTGAACATCGTTGCACAGCAGTGCTCCGTACACGTCAGCTCCCAAAATTATTTCGATTGGCCCTGGTTCGTGGAAATTGGGATCAGCCAGGTCGAGAGATGTTATCTCCTCCAATGTATCATAGGATAGTGGCGTTATTGTCTCTAGACAGCCAAGCCGTGGCAAAACCAAACATCTGCATTCAATGTTGAAAGATGGGTCCTTAAGAGAGCCCAAACACAGTTTCACTAAAATTGTGGATTTTCCGATTTTAGCTCCACCAACACCAATTACTGGAACTGCTACTCGCTGCCGAGGAAGTCTCAGTTGCTGAGCTGCGTATTCGCTTACAAGTGTCGCCTGTGATCCGGTATCCAAGAGAGCTCGCACTTGTAGAAAGTTGCCGGTGGCAGACCGGAGTATGACCTGGGCGGTTGTTAGAAGAATCGGTGTCGGTTTTTCCTCGACTAATGATGCTTCCTCCGTCCCTTGGTACTTCACTTTTGTTGATTCGGTGCAGAAGTGGTGGGAGCTGACATGATTTTCCGTATTTTCATGTAGCATGGTGTGATGTTTTTGCCCACATTCACTGCAAGTAAATTTAGATGTACACGCGCTCATGCGATGTCCACTCTTCATACAATTTTTGCACAGATTTTCTTTGTTTACTATTTCCATCCGCTTAGCTGCTGACAGCTGTCGAAATTCTGAACAAAACATAATAATAGGTCTGTTCCCGTACCTGACATAAACAGTCCAAATTAACGAAAAACTACGAAAAACTACGCAAGTCTGTTCCCGTACTCGAAAAATTCACACTTTTGGACAAAAGAGAGCGCTCGCGAGAGAGTAAAAAATTTCCCCATGCTGCGAATTTTAGTCCAAGAAATTTATGTGGGTAATTTGTCACAGTTTTGTGAAATCAGCTGATTTCTGTCATTCTGTCATACGACAAGAGCTCAGTTTTATATTAAAATTCTTTTGTGCATTTGTAGGATGTCCATTGTCTCTATAAGGCGTTACTAAATGATTAGTGCATGGATACCTAATAAATAGTAATCTGAAAATATGTATGTTTTTGCAAATTAGTATATTGCACCTACAAACGAATCCACAAATGTATCGAATTCAAACATATGTTTTTGACATTTAAAATGTGTGCAACTTTTGTGGTTCAACGCGTTCCCGTACTTTTTGGTGTTTCCACTTCTCTTTGAGAGAATTTCATTGCCACTCTTTGAAAAATGAGAATCTGTGAATTTCTGCCCAAAAAGTACGGGAACAGACCTTTTGTTTTCCACCACAAAGTGCACAGCGGTTGATGTTTGTGTGGTGAGTTTTTATTGCTTGCGGATTGGATGTATTGAACTTCGCCTTATATTTTGATGAAGATTCCATGCCCTCGAGACCTTGGATGCGATTCTCCAAGAATTTGCGCAGTTCTTCGTAGGTAGGAAGATAATCAGGCGATTCAAGGTACATTTCCCAATCTTTAACGAGGTTAGAATCCAATTTCTCCGTGACCATGAACACAACCCAGTGATCCCATTCTGCTGTTGGGCATCCCAACTGCGATAGCGATCGTACAGCTTCAGTGGTTCCGTCTAAGACCTTGCGCAATGCAGTGATCGACTCCGCTACTATGGGTGGAAGCCTAACGATTTCTCGCAAATATGACTTGATCAGCTTACGTTTACTGTCATATCGCTGGTGCAATGTGTCCCATGCAATCTGAAAATTATTTTCAGTTACAGACATGTTCCTTATCAAAAGGTCTGCTTCGCCTCGCGAGCAACTTTTGAGATAGTAGAGCCGCTGAACGTTGGACAGAGACCCGTCTTTGATGATGCACGTATTGAACATATCCTTAAACGGAAGCCATTCGAGAAATGAACCCGAAAATTTGGGGAGTTCGATCGATGGTAATTTGGGCTGGTCATGGGTACTGCATGTAGTAGATTGGTCAGCCAGGGTATCCGAATGCACATGGCTGGTTTCTGTTGCCGCTTCGATCAAATCGATGAGCTCTCCAAGAGCTTGACAGTAGGCTGTTTCGACGTTAGAGAATTGCTCTTCTCTGCATTCAGCAATTGACTCATCCCACGCTGCCATGTACTTCGCCCAGTACTCACTTAAAAGACCTTTCCGTGCTAACAGAAATCCATTCGTCTTCTTGGCCTTGTCAACTTTGTGCGTATTGGACATGAAGTTTAAGATGAGTTTGGCCATGGTATCCTCTTTCAATTCTTTGGTGGCCATGGTTAAGCTGGTAGCTAGGTGGATTTAAGGTGAGAAATCAGGTTTCTTTTCTGAAAGGTTCGGTTGAAGTCGGGTCCAAGAAATCAGGTTTCTTGCAGAGTCTTAACCTGATACGGCAGGTTTAAATTAAATATTGTATATTGCGAGGACAAAGGTTCCCCCAAGGGATGCCAAAATGTAAAGACAAATACCCCGATGGCGTTAATAAAAAAAGATTTGATTTTGGGACTCTCGTGGTCGTTTCACACTTTATTTCAAAAACGCTATACATCAACAACAATAAAAACCCCGACAGCCCTTACCCTATGAAGTTAGATGCTGTACCGGTCTTAAACTTCAGTGCTGCCAGTCTTCAGGGTTGATACTCCAATATTCTATGTATTATGGCATACATCTTCTAACAGACTGAGCACAGCATATGGTAAAGTAGCCTTTTTATTTTATATGACTAGTGTTTTCGCATTCCTCTTGTGGAGACTGGTGGCTAGAAACGGTAAGTTCAACTCCTCTGCTCTAGCATCGTCATAAATGCAGCCTGGAAGTACTGTTTCAGCAATACAAATATTCAGTACAGTAGTGAATTTATCCGAGCCAGTAATGCTGTACGCGAACCAAATTTGGTGGTATAAACCTTATGAGGAGGAAGAAAAATTACAGCGCTTTTTTATTAAGAAATATTTAAACTTGCTCCAAAAACGCCAAACCATATGCTTATGGTGGAAACAGTCTTATATCCTCTATATATAAAATCATTGCAGATGCAAACGTACTACGGGTAATGAGCATTGCAGACAACAAACTACCGAAGATGGTGGCTGTTCGAAGAGTGGCTGCAATTAGCCTGATGGAGTGGGGTAGTCTTCAACGAAGATGGTTGAACTGGGGAAGCTCCCAGAAGCTATCCAAGTTAATAAAATATATCGATGAGCAGACCAGAATGAATTGTTTAGAAGAAGCGGCGGGATAACCAAAAAAAGTTTAATATATTTATAACCAAAAAAAAACAAAATATACATATATTGTATATATGTATGTATATATAATATATATAAAATATATATTTATATACATATGTATATATATGTATATATATTTTCCAAATTATGTCAATTTTTTTTAGAAAACTGCCCCTCCCGGCTAAACGGGGGGGAATAGACCCCCCCTCCCATACGATTTTTTTCTTGTCTTGACCATACCTACACGCTCTAGCTTTTTGGCGCACTGCTCGTGGGACACCCTGTATATTAGTTAAGTTAGAATAAGATATGTTTATTTAGGTTTAGGTAGGTTTAAGGATTATTTAAAAATATATAAAAGAATGATCATATGCTAAGTTTTTTGAAAATAGGAAAAATGTTTCTTAGCTTAAGTTAATTATAATAATGTTAATTGTAAGTAGTCGAAAGGCATACGTAAAAATTATACAGTTTATTTTAGAGTGTCCCCCTAGGGCCAGTAAGATTCCTAAATTTGTAAGGATAGTTAAGCTAGTTTTAAGCATTTTTGTTTAGGATAAGATAGATCTAAGAAACTATAAATAAAAATTAATTACAAAACTACACTACAACGCAATATATATTACACTAAACCACAAACTGGGGAGTCGAAAGTACTTTAAAGACATCTATAGCATTCATCAAATGTCGGTAGTGTTTAAACTTTGAGGTTTGAACTACTAAAACTCAACTTCATATACTTTGCAGCACGTGCAATTTGGAAGAAAGGGAAGATATCATACATTTTATAGGCAAGTGTCTGATCCTTAACAAAACTCGGAGATCTTGTTTTGGAGAGAACTGCTTATCGGAACAAGAAATTGTATCTCTCCCAAACTAAATGAAAGTAACCAAATTGTATAAATACTGCGAAATTTCTTTAAAATACAGAGAAAAAATACTAACAGGGAACTTTTGCAATTTCTATTATCATGCATTAACAGTTTATAAATATTACCTATCAATATTTCTACAGTCAATCTGGTGGACGGCAAAGCCATGCTGATTTTGATTTTGTATACTTTTTGAAAAAAAGAAATATTATTTGAAAAAATAAAATCCTAATCTAATCTAATCTAATCAAATCTTGAAATAGTGTTGGTATATACGGTTTTTTTTTTTTTAGGTTTCCAACTAGTCCTGAATTCCATAGCATGAGTTTTTCAGCTAGGTCAAGTGACGTGAAGAAATTGTCCGTCGTTAGTGTTTGCCCAGTGTTTTTATAGGACAGCACTATCTGACTTGCAACTTGCTCTCCTTGATTTGTCGCTCCAGGCTGATCTGGTTATTTGCCTGTATAGA
Organism: Merodon equestris; assembly: GCA_958301585.1. NCBI lineage: Eukaryota > Metazoa > Arthropoda > Insecta > Diptera > Syrphidae > Merodon > Merodon equestris. Next base: position 89,605,158 of record OY284416.1, read on the forward strand.
TATCCCCTTGTAATCGATATGCAGTTTTTGCGTTTCATAAACACCAGATTTTAATAGCGTACGAGGGTGGTCCGATAAGTACTTAGCCTCACCGCCAGTATCGCAAGAGCAACTTACTATCGTGTAGTACATTCTAGTAGACGGCTACTGTCGAAATTTCAGCCGGATTGGACTCGTAGTTTTGTTTTGACCGCGTGTGGAAACGGGAGTGTCCGCGGATTTTAGAAAAATGGAAAAAGAGCAATATCGGTCGGTGATTCGATTCTTGTTTTTGGAAGGGAAATCGCGCAGCGAAATCAAAGAGAGTTTGGATGCTGTGGACGGTGACTCTTCTCCTTCGATAGCGACCATCAAAAATTGGTTTAACGAGTTTCAACGTTGTCGCACGTCGGTTTTTGATGAGCCACGTCCAGGTGCCCCGAAAACGGCTACCACGGAGAATAACGTGACAAAAATCCGCGATCTCGTATTGGCAGACTGCCGATTGAAGGTGCACGAGATAGCTGAGATAGTAGGCATTTCAAAAGATCGCGTGGGTCATATCCTGCATGAAATTTTGGGCATGAGAAAGCTGTCGGCGCGATGGGTGCCGCGTTTGCTCACTCCGGACAACAAGCGCAGCCGTGAGACCACTTCAGAGCAGTGTTTGAGCGCAATCCAAAGGAGTTTCTGCGTCGTTTCGTGAGAGTCGACGAAACATGGATCCATGGTACACACCAGAGACCCAGGAGCAGTCGAAACAGTGGACTTCACCCGACGAACGTGCTCCGAAGAAGGCGAAGACTGTCCGTTTTCTGGGATTCACCAGGTGTGATCCATATCGAATACCTGGAGAAGGGCAAAACGGTCACAGGGCTGTACTTTGCCAAATTATTGGGCCGATTCGACGCCGAATTGAAGAAAACACTTGGGAAAGAAAAAAGTGCTCTTCCACCATGATAACGCACCGGCTCATACCTCCGCCCTCACCACGTCCAAATTGGTCGAATTGGGCTACGAACTGCTGCCCCATCCACCGTATTCTTCAGATTTGACCCCGGGCGACTTATTTTTGTTTCCAAACTTGAAAAAGTCACTCGCCGGGCAGAAGTTTCAGTCGAATGAGGAGGTCATCGCCGCCACGGAGGCCTACTTTGCAGACCTCGAAAAAACGTATTTTTCAGACGGGTTAAAGATGTTGGAGCATCGCTGGCTCAAGTGTATCGAGCTAAAAGGAGACTATATTGAAAAATAAATCGCCATTTCTCCAAAATTTTCGTTTTTCTTTTGTAGGCTAAGTACTTATCGGACCACCCTCGTACTTAGCCGGTTTCGATGGTATGGGAGACAAGCCGTGAGATAATCATTCGATGGCGCTTGTGTTAACAGGATCCGAACTCGCTTATCTTGCGTCAACGGCCTAGACACTACCCACTGCGCCACGGCGATCTCTCGAAACATAGCTTAGCATGGGTTCCACATAATTCTGCAAATCACCAGTTTCTTCCTCTTCGTTTTTGTAGAGGTAGTCAAAGTATGAGTATTTTCATTTGACTGGAATATTTTCCTATTCAGTGTCGAAATCAACATTATTACCATGGACAACAGTTACAGCTTCACCATCTTCCTCAATTTAGCAACTTCTCCATGATTCGAATTTTCTAAGTCTTCAATGCATAAAATATTTTCAAGCACTTGACTCAAGTGTGCCTCCCTCCTCAACGGTCATCCTGTGATAATTTCTAGACAATTGCAGACAATATCGTGCTGTTGCCATATTCACCTGATTCCTTGCAATTGCGGATTAACCGGTTATATGAGTACTGCAAGAATTGGAGTCTGATCTCGACTTGAAAAAAATTTAAAGTTTATATACATACTTAAAAAATGTGGAGATAGATAATCCTACAACGAAAATTGGCACTATAGCGGGTAGAGCGCGGAAGTTCTAAAGGAATATAAATAAGTATCTTGATGTCCTTTTTGTCAAGTAAACTTAACAACGATTTTATGTAAAAGCATCTACGAGGTTCGTTCAAAAACTTTGTGACCTTTTCAATTTAATAACTAAGTACATTGGATTTTTTTCCTTTTTTTTTTTTAAGTAGGTTAACATATCCTCTAACATATGTTAACATTGTCAGTCATGTCAGATATTTAGTTTAGGATAGAGGTGTTTTGGTATGCTTGACGACTTTCAAAGAATCTGTATAAAATTTTGTAAGAAAAATAAAATAAACGCCTTCAATGCGCCTGAAATGTCGACTGTAGCATTTGGTGAGTCTTCTCTGAACAAAAAATCAAAAAAAGAAGAAGGAAAATTGTTATGGAGAATCGTCGAATCACTATCAGAGAAGCTGCTAAGAATGTCGGCATATCGGCTGGTTCATGCCATGAAATTTTTCAAGATATTTTGGGCATGAAACGTGTGTTAGCGAAGTTTGTTCCGAAATTGCTAAGCCTCGACTAAAAGACTGTCGCATGAGAATCGCTCGGGAGCTGTTGAATGACGTGAAAAGCGGTCCAAAGTTAGTGAAAAGGGTCATCATTGGTGACGAAACATATGGTTATGACATCGAAATGAGCCAAGACCGAGAAACGAGCGCTAAATTCGGTTTTATGTAACAGGTTTTCCGGTCAATAAGGACGATTACAATACCGTTTGCGTGAAGCAGTACGAAGAAAACGTTTGGAATTGTAGGAAATAAATTCATGACTGTTGCATAATGATAAGACAGCTGCCTTATGGCTGCTTATGCGTAATTTTTTTACCAAAAACAATACCGTAATCATGCTTCTGCTACTGTATTCCATATCCTAAGCAACTTTTCCCTATGAATTATTCAAAGTCAAATATTTACGCATTTATTCCTTTTAGTGAAAATAAGTTAATTTTTATTAATTATATTTGGTACTTAGATATATGTGATAAAAGCAAAAACTTAAAATTAATTCATGGAAAAAACATATAAATTAATATACAAATTCGTCTCAAAGCTGTTCGAAACCTAAGCAACTTCTCGGTAAACGGAAGTGTTTAACGACAAACGGTATCCTAACGGTAGTTTTTTCCGGATTCTTTGCGATTTTGCATGCAATGCCCTTTGTAGAGCATTTGAGTTGCAAGAAAGTTCCAATTAACACATGTTTTATATTAAGGGATCTCACTTTAATTATGGCTCGTAAACAGTACGGAAAAGTGTTTAGGTCTAAAATTATTGAATGCTATACTAATGGCGAGTCTCAAATATAAATATAAAACGTCACGTCGAACCGATTGGTCCGTATACGAGACGAAGACCGTCTTTTTAGTTACGAATCGAAATTCAACCTGTTTAACTCTGATGGTAACTGTCACGTGTGTAGAAGAAAAGGTCAGAAGTTGAATCCTCGGTATTGCAAAGGCACAATAAAGTTTGGTGGGGGAGTGTAATGGCGTGGACTTGCTTCACAGCAAATGGAGTTGGACCTTTTCACCTTATAAAGATATAATGGATCGGTTTCTGTACAGCAACATTTTAAATGATCAAATAATACCATACACCGAATGGAATATGCCACTTCGATGGGTTTTCCAGCACGAAAATGACCCGAAACATTCATCGTAGTTGGCTAAATAGTGGTTATCGACCAATGAGATTCAAGTTTTGGAGTGCCCCCCAATCCCCAGACTTGAATCCCATTGAAAACCTGTTTAGCATCTTGAAGCGTAGGGTTGGAAGTCAGTCGTTCAATAATAAGAATGAGCTTATGAAGTGTTTGGAAACCGAATGGAAATTGATACCAAAGTCTACAATAAAAAACCCTATCGATCCTATGCCCTGTAGATGCGCGGAAGTAATCAAAAATAAAGGTTACCACTCCAAATATTAAAAGTTGCTTAGATTTCGAACATTTTTTTAAATGAATTTATATATGAATTTTTATATTTTTTTAATGAATTAATTTTAAGTTTATGCTTTTATCACACATATCTAAGTACCAAATATAATTAATAAAAATTAACTTATTTTCACTAAAAGGAATAAATACGTAAATATTTGACTGTGAATAATTTATAGGGAAAAGTTGCTTGGGTTTCGAACAACACTGTTTAAGTTGCAGATGGTCTATCTATTTAGGGTTACAAGCATGCCTGACCGTTGGCCTCCAAACAACCTAGAAGGCAGAAGCCGGAAAAGAAAATTTCATGAGCAAATTTTTGGAAAAAAACATCAGGAACACTGCTTTATAGAACGTACAGACGGCTGGAGAGTAAAAACTATTTGAAAGACATCCACAGCATTCATGAAATTTCAGCAATGTTAAAACTTAACTATGTGCCCCTCATAGGGAAGATATTCTTATAATCTGCAGCATTTGTAATTTAGGAAAGAGAGAAGATAACGTGCATTTTTAGCCCCCGACACAAAAAAGGGGTATTATAAGTTTGATGTGTCTGTGTGTCTCTGTGGCTGATGGTCTGTACCTGAGTGACTGTGTGCCTGTGTGCCTGTTTGTGGCATGGTAGCTCCTGAACGAATGGATAAATTTTGATGCTTTTTTTTTGTTTGAAAGCTAACGTGATCGAGATGGTTCTTATAATTTATGAAAATTTGTTCAAGCGCTTCAAGATCATCAACTCTTTTTGTAAGTTGCGGTCGGGATTTTAGACGCATAATGGGTATTTGCATTACTTACAAACATATCTGTAACCTAACATTTGAGACCCCCGTGTATGCTAGTACCATTGAGCTACTTGATGATGGATATCGAAGATAGAAGACGAAATCCTGGATTATCTATAGGGTCCGCCAAATAACTTTTTTTTTTTTTGAAAATGCTATAAAAAAAACTACTGAATATTTTCTCAAATTTCTTTTCTTATTTGAAAGTACAATCTTTCCGGTTAATAATGGAAAATAATTTCATTCAAATGGCTGCCTCGGCTGGCCATGTAGTAGCCTACACGATCGGTCCAATTTTTAAGCACATTATCGATTGTGTGCAGCTGTATTTCACCAATGGCTTCACGAATATTGTCCTTTAAAGCGTCAATTGTCTCTGGCTTGTCGGCGTAACACTTATCTTTGACGGCACCCCACAAATAATAGTCCAACGGTGTCAAATCGCAGCTCCGAGGTGGCCAAATGACATCAGCTCTGCGGCTGATAATGCGATCTTCAAAAACAGGGCGCAAAACATCGAGTGTAGCTTCGGCTGTGTGGCACGTAGCGCCGTCCTGTTGAAACCAAATGTTGCCAATATCCTCATCTTCAATTTTTGTGAACAAAAATTCGTTCAACATGGCCCGATAACGATCGCCATTGACTGTAACGGCCACTCCTTGCTCATTTTCGAAGAAAAATGGCCCAATTATGCCTCTGAACCAAAATCCGCACCAAACAGTGGCTCGTTTTGGGTGCACCGGCTTTTCAATGTATGCGTGCGGGTTTTCTGTGCCCCAAATGCGACAATTTTGCTTGTTTACATACCCACCAAGATCAAAATGAGCTTCATCTGAAAAGATGATTTTTTTGGCAAAATCGGCATCTTCTGTAAGTCGATCGCAGGCCCACTTAGCGAAGCGTTGTTCAAGCGTTATTAGAAAATCCATCATATTTGGACACATTAGATTCGTCTTTGCCAGGTCTGTCCATTTCTCTTGATGATGAGGGCCATCGATACCTATATACGTGCATTGTTGGTTATGAAGTACATATTGTAGCACATTGCAAAAACAAATAGCCTGGGCTTATACAAATAATTTTTATACAAACTGTCGCAAAATTAATCATCCTATCGTAAGATGTTATATTTTCCGCAAATGGCGTCGTACTTCAATAATTTTTGACAATAGTGAACTAGACAACTGCATTATACAAACAGACAAGCATTGGAGCGCTATACTTCGCAAGAGCATGGAATAATTGTGTCGTTTTTTTTTTTGGCAAAAATCGGTCGATGGTGTTAGCACAGCGTGAATTTCGACGTCGATTTCCTAAAGTGGCGGCAACTGGCAAACATTTCGGCGCTTAGCTACTCGACTCGAACAGATTGGAACCACAGGAGACCACGCAGCGCGTGGCCTCCATCAAACTGGTCGTTCGGCCGAAAATATCGCGGCTGTGGCCGCCTTAGTCGCTGAGAACAAGAAAACATCAATCATACGACGGGCTGAGTAATTAGGCATCACCAGACGGACCCTATATCGAATTTAATGAAAGTCTTACACTTATTCCCGTACAAAGTGCAAACAGTGCATCAGTTAATACCTGCTCTCCGTCAGTCGCGTGTGAATTAATGTCAAGCCATCCTTAATCTCAGCAACGGAGAGGACGATTTCGTATCGAAATCATCACGAGCGACGAGGCGTATTTTCAGTTAAGCGGTTACGTCAAAGCCCCTATGTGGTGCGGCGTTCTCACGAGAGGAGTAATTGGGCCGTATATTTTTGAGGACGCCATCGGCAATACGGTCACTGTTATTGGAGAACGCTACAGACCATGTTAAGTGACTTCTTACTACCGGAATCGGATGAGCGGGGCGATGAACATGTGGTTTTAACAAGACAATGCAACCACACACACAGCACGAGCCACAATGGATATTGTGAAGGAAGCGTTTCTTGGTCGCGAAATCTCTCGTTTTGGCAAGTTGGCATTTAGAGCAAGATCGCCCGATTTAACCATCCCAGACTTCTTTCTTTGGGACTACTTAAAGTCGTGGGTTTATGTCAACATGCCTCAGACAATCGCAGCTCTTAAGCAGAGTACTCGACAGGAATGCGAACAGTTATCACGATTATAAGTCACGGAAAATGCGGCAAAACGGGTACAAATGTGTATCAACACTGGCAGCAGCCACTTGATGAATATCATATTTTCCACTTAACAGAAAAAAATATAAATGTCCAAATAAAGATTTCCACCATTCAAAATCATTTTTTTATTTACAATTAGAAAAAAAGTAATACAAAAACAAAATTGGATGATTAATCTTGCGCCATCTATGCGTTGTTGCATAATACTTAAGACAAATATAATTTAAGTAGTTACCTATCGGAATTAAGGTCCGCAAGCAATTTAAAAACAATGAAATAGAAATAAAATTAAAAATGTTAAGTAACTCCCGACACGAAAAAAAAACTGCAAAAAGTAAAAAAAAATAAAATTTTTCTCTTGTCCTTTTGACTTCATTGAGAAAACCTATTAATATTTTTAAAATATACGTCGCCGCATCGGGGAACCGCTAAGTAAATAAAGTTAAACAAGAATACAATTAAAAAGAATATTGACAATGATAAAATATGGATTATACAAAGACCTACTTTATGTAAACAATGTAAGTAGGTACCGAAACAGCCATACCCAATCTTTTAATAAGACCATGGACAACTGGAAGTCAGACAAGATACAATTTTTAAGTGACGATAAGTAAGTACGCGTGTGGAGAAAACAAGATGAACGTTTTACAGACCCGTGCATTTAATAAAGTGACCGAATCGGGTGCCCCAGTGTTATTGTATGGGCTGCAATAAGTTTGCTCGGCAAATCAGAGCCTGTAATCCTAGATGAGGGCATCGTTACCGCCCAGTTACGTTGAAATAGTAATACGACCTGTTGTGATCCCATCAGGACAGAGAGTTGGCGATGGGTTTTTTCTTAGGCAAGACAATGCTCGCCAACATACGGCCCGTATTACAGAAGCAGCTCTTTCTGACGCCAATATTCCACTTTTGCCATGGCAAGCAAAGAGCCCACACCTCAATCCCATCGAGCATTTATGGGACCAATTAAAAAGAAGCCTCAAAGAAAATCACATGTCCATGTCAACACTAAACAGGAGCTAATAAACGCGTTAAAAGCCTGTTAGGAGCGCATACCCAAACAAAATATAACGCATCTAATCGAAATCATACAACATAGGCTAGTACAGTGCATACGGAGTAGAGGAGGCCCTACTCGCTACTAAGCAAAACCAATCAACAAAAAATCATAACAAAAAAAATAGTGATATGTAAAATTTTATTATTGTTTATTTTTCGTAAATTTTCCCATAAAAATGTTTTCTGTGTGTAATTTAAATAAAAAAAAGTTTTCCCATATTGATTATGTGTACTCAATTTCTTAATACTAAGCTAAAACATAATTACCAAAAAAAAATACAATCACAATTTTTTTCCCAATAAAAGCCAAAAAACTGGGTCCTATTTTGTTTTAAGTATTGTAGTTTATTAATAGGTTCTTTCAATTAAGTCAAAAGGCCAAGAGAAAATTTTTTTTTTAATTTTTAAAGTTTTTTTTTTCGAGTCGGAGGTTACCTAAAATTCTTAATTTCATTTTCTAAGCAGGTGTCCAATCATGCAACGGAAAGGACTTCCTATCAGAACCGAGACTTACATCACATCTTAATGAAATAGATGTAACCAAATTATCTACTTTACTAGATTTCATGATAGATTTTAATCTTGAGTGCGATGCACGCACTAAAAAATAAGATCCACGCAAGTCTAAAAAACATTAAAAATAAAGAATTTGAAGCTGTATTGGATCAAAAGCCATGTACCCAAGAAGATCCTGCAAAATCAAAAGTTACTCCCCAAACAATATTATTTCGATAGCATGCGTCCCTGTTGATATCTACATTATTTTTTTACATAAAATCTTTACAGGTAATGAAAGATCGATTTTGTATGACAATCCTAAATGCTGAAAAGCATGGATGTATGTATGTATATAGGCCAGCCGTTGACATCAATTGCAAAATTAAATATTTATGCCAAGAAGATGGTACTGTATCTGGTGAATTAAGGATGTCATTTACTACGAGGTCCTGGAACTTTTTAAGGAAAAATATCATTTACAGACCAAGGCAGGCAAAATGTCATATTACTGCTGACAATACTCGTTTACATACTGCAAAATTAGCTGTATCACAATAGAATCTATGTATGTAGGATTGGGCCTAACCGACAAATGATACGTCACAGATAAGAGACAAGAATACGCCGTGTAACATACGAAACAGACAGGAACATTATAACATAGCAACAGGACCTCACAAAACGGACGACAGATCACCAAACTTTTAAGTGCTTCCGATGCGGACGGCCGGGTCATCGTGTATTCGAATGCAGAGGGAAACAGAGGTCAAAATTGAAGGTGAAGGCAGAGAGCATTAACATTAACACTGCATCAACAGGGTACGAGACTGACTCTTGGCCAGAGGCTCGAGTTTGTCTAACGAGTGGATGAAATGGGGTACTTAAGGACATCGCGATAGGAGGCGTTACATTGTCAGCGTTGTTGGACACCGGTAGCGATCTATCTTTACTTCGGTGCGTAGGGGAATTCGGCTGGAATCGGGCAAAACAAAGTAACTACGCTGGGAAATTTTTGGGTAAAGCTACATGTGGGTGGAGTCGAGCTAGAATTGAAGATTCCATGCAGTAAAAGAGGAGAACAGAGTCATTGGGAATGATGTCCTGGCTGAGGTGGATCTGTTTATTACAGACGAAGTCGTGGAGTTTAGGAGCAAGCGCAGTTTCCATCGAAAGACGAAGGGGGTAGATAACTTTCCAGAACCACGCTATAAGAAAGTGCTTCAACGTTTCTTAGGCTTGACTTCGTACTCAGATGGTTCGTCAAGCGATTTGCTCTTGTGGCGATCGGACTTTACCCGATTTGTTACGTTATGGCGTCAAATTCAAGTGGGAGGCAGAACAGTCAGCGGTGTTAAAGCAACTAAAGACAGCGCTAGCCAAAGCACTTGTTCTGAAGTTTTTTAACCCCAGGGCAGAGACGGAGATCCACATTGATGCCAGCAAATATGGATACGGGGCAGTGTTATTACAGAGTGACGTAGAGGATTAGCTACTCCATCCGGTTCAATATATGAGCCGGAAGACCACGGCAGTAGAGAAGAAGTATAATTCCTATGAGCTGGAGGCTTTGGCAATAGTCGACGCCCTAAAAAAGTGCAAAGTGTACGTGCTGGGGATCAAATTTAAAATCGTGACTTACTGCAACGCGTTCACTATGACGATGAGGACGCGAGATCTTCCAGTGAGAGTAGCATGATGGGCCATGTTCCTTCAGGATTTCCAGTATGAAATCGAACATCGCTCTGTAACAAAGATGAAGCACGACGCTCTAGGTCGGGTATATTGTCTCATGCTAGAGGATTCGCTCAGTCATCGACTAAGGGGAGCGCAATTGAGGGATAGTTGGATTAAAGCAATGCGGACGATTTTGGAGAACGGTAATTATGAATACTTTTTCATTAAATCTGGACTTGTTTGCAAAAATCCGGTCAATGAACTGGTGGTAGTTTCGACAGCTATGGCAAAGGAAATCATAGGTCTTGCGCACCAACAAAGGCATTTGTCCGCTAAGGAGACGCAGTATTTGGTGGAGAACTTCTTTATCCCAGACTTAGCAGCGAAGGTCGGCGAAGGGATGCGTCAAGTGTATCATTACGAGGGACAAAGCGGGAAAAAAGGACGGCTGCCTAAGGCCCATAGACAAGGAAGATAAGCCTTTCGGAACGTAGCACATCGACCATGTTGGACCAATAAAGCAGACACAAGCGATGAAATCATGTTTTCGTGGTAGTGGACGTGTTTTCGAAATTCGTGGAAGGTGTTAGGGAACAGGAGAGGTTGTTGACCGGTTGAAGAAACAAGCCACAACATTTGGTAATCCAAGGCGAATAATCTCAGACCGAAAAACAGCTTTCATTTCGAATGCATTCGGGAATTACTGTAAAGGGGAAAACATTCATCATCAACAGCATGCAACAGGCGTTCCTCCAGGTGCGTGCGTGGGAAGCCCGAAGAACTGGTACAAGCACGTAGACTGTGTGCATCCGCTGATCAGCAATTCACCAACAAGAAGAAAGATACTGCGTTAGAGGATCTGGATGCAGAGCGGAACGACATCTGCGAAGACGCCCGCGAGAACATCGCTATTATCCAGCGTGTCGGGTCGTTCGACAATAATCGTATGCCAGAACGAAGGTACGAGTTGAACAAGTTAGTCGCCATCAAGCGCACTCCGTTCAAGACGGGGATGAAACTGCGGCCTAAGTAGCTAGGGCGGAAGATGCGATGTTCGCTAGGGGATCACGAAAGTCCGATAACGAATACCATAGCCGAAAATATGAATAAATTGAGCCCCTCGCTGTGAATGAGACGTCAGGACAGCCCAAAGTGGTATTGGGCCTAACCGACAATTGATAAGCTACAGATAAGAGACTAAAACTCGCCACGTAGCAATCGAAACAGACATGAATATTATTACATAGCAACGGGACTTCAAAAAACTGGACAAGTGCGAGTCGGACTCGCCCACCGAGGATTCCGTGTAAATATTATACTCGTAAATAGTTCAGCAATCGAGTCTCACGGTTTTATTCCGTGTTTTTCCCGATATTCAGTTTCCAAAACCTATAATTATTTATTTCAGTTTACAGTTTATTAATTCATTTTAAAATTATTACAATGATTATAGGGATCGCACAATATATAATACAGAGATTTGATACATTACATATCTTACTTCTGAAAAACAAAAAAAATTACGGTTTTGAAAAGTGGAATGACTAGGATAAAAAAGCATTTTTGAAGGAAAATATGAGAAAAAACCTTCAATTTAAAAAAAAAAAAAAAATAAATAAATAAATAAATAAATAAATAATTATTAATAATAATAAATAAATAAGTAAAAATAGATAAAAAATAATAAATAAATAAATAAATTATTAAATAGGATGTATAGATACACAGACAAGTAAATAGATATATAAATAATAATAAGATAAAAAAATTAAATACAAATATAAATGTAAATTAATAGATAAATATATAAATAAATAAATATAAACAAAACAAAGATATATAATTATAGAAATAAATAGAAATAAATAAATAAATAGGATAAATAGATAAATAAATAAATAATTGAAATAAATAAATAAATAGATATTTATACAATACAGATACAAAAATATATAGAAATAAATAAATATATAGATAAATTTATATGTATGTTTTATTAAGTACATGTATATATTAACTAAATGGCAAATAAGTAGTTAATCAAGGGATTGGCAGCAAAAGCGCAAGAATTGACAAACTTGTTTGTAAGTTTTGATATTCTTGGAGCTATCAGTTCAACACCCGCTCTTTTATGTAGTCTTATTGTAGAATAATCACGAGGTAAATTTAACATCATTTTTAAGACTTTATTTTGAGCTACTTGTAACTTTTTGATGTGGCACTGTGCGGAATTTCCCCACACTGGGCAACCATAAAGAAGTATTGCCTGGAATATGACTTTAAGAATGATGCTTTTATTTGAAGGGGATAATAACGATTTCCTATTGATGAATGGGTAAAGAATTTTTATGGCAATGTTGACTTTGTTAATAGTTTGCATAATATGTTCGTGAAACGTCAATTTGGGGTCAAGATATATACCCAGATATTTAACGGAGTTCAGCCATTCCACATTATGTTGATTTATTTGCAAGCTATTTGAAGGGAGAAAACAAGCTTTTCTTTTTCGGCTGAAAAAGATTGCTTGCAATTTGTCTTCATTTAGCTTGATTTTCCATTTGTTGTAGAAATTATGAACAATTTTCATCGCATTTTTAAGATTGTTCGCAATATTAAGAGCAAACTCATGAGATGAAAATATCGCTGTATCATCAGCATATATAGCTGTTTCACATTCCGGTAGCTCTGGGAAATCCGAGGTATATAGATTATATAATATTGGGCCTAGGACAGAGCCCTGTGGTACTCCTGCTCTATGAGAAATTAAATTTGACACACCAGAATTAACATGTACTTCAAAACAACGATCAGACAAAAAACTAAGAACTATATTGCACAGATAAAGTGGAAAATTTAGATCAATCATTTTATAGATTAATCCATTATGCCAAACACTATCGAACGCGAATTCCTCCTTACAATGTCAAGTAAGATCAACCCAGTCGATTTACCGATTGCACGCATACTTTTGACATGGTTGCAGATTCTTAGCACTTGTTGGGAAGTGTTATGGAAGGGTCTAAACCCAAATTGCACATTAGGAAAGATATGTTTGTCATCAATATATTTTATGATTTTATTTTTAATTACCTTTTCAAAAATTTTACTCAGGTTACTTAGTAAACTAATAGGACGGTAGCTATTTGGGTTTTCCATGTGTTTTCCAGCTTTAAGTATCGGTATTACTTTGGCGAGTTTCCATTTAGCTGGAAAATACTGAGTTTTCAAGCAAGCGTTGACGATATATGTCACCATCTTAAGTCCAAGTTTAGGTAGTTCCTTAAGGTATACATTTTTTATTAAGTCCAGCCCATCGGACTTCTTTGTTCTTAGATTATTAATAATGAACTTAATATAGTCTTCACTGACGTATGCATCTAGAGGTACCTCTGGTTTTAACGTTCTGAAGGTTTGAACAGTATTATTGACTAAAGAATCTACATACATATCACCCAAACTTAGTGATATATTATGATTATGCTCGAACGTTTTAGCAAGTGCATTGGCTTTGTCGATATCCGAGAAGAATGTGTTTATTGAATCCTTAAGATATGGTATTTGTCTGCTTTTATTTTTAACTATTTTTATTATGTTCCAGAAAGGTTTCGCATTTTTATCTAAATCTCTAAGCTTTCTATTCCAGGAGTCATTCCGCAATAGGACAATGTGTTCCCTAATAAGCTTATTTAGATATTTTACTTCGTCCCTGAAGACGGCCTGTCTGTATCTTTGCCAATTTCTTCTACACATATTTCTTTTCTTTATAAGAACTAAGATATGCGGAGGGAGTTTTAACGAACGGTTTTTTTTAGCTACTTTAGGTATACTCTCATCAGCTGCATCAAGTATTTGCTTTGTAAAATTGCTTACAAGATTATCAACATCCTGTTCACAGGATATGAAATCTAGGTTCATATCCGACTGACGAAGTCTTTGACTCAGCTTGGTTCTATAGTGAATCCAATTAGCATTTTTGAGGTCTTGAACATATTGGGTATATCTTATTGCGGAAAATGAAACCTTACAAGATACAGGATTATGGTCTGAATTGAGCTCGTTCAAAGCGACAGGTTGAGTTAAATAATTGGGACAGTTAGTTACAAAAATATCAAGTACAGACGGATTACCACGTGAACCAGAAGGAACATAAGTTGGACTACAAGGATACATTACAGTAATCGGAAAAAGAACAGAAACGTTTGAGAGCAAATTACCCCAGGCATTAGCTCGCATACAACCCCAATCCCTGTGCCTACAGTTCAGATCACCTCCGATTAAAAAGTCATCATTCATAGAAAAAAACTTATGGAAGTCATTTTTTAAGCAATTCTTCTTAACACTGGTTACCTGGCCACCCGGAAAGTAAACACAATAAACTTTTATTGCTTTCTGATTCTCAAATTTTACTTCAATACCTATATTTTCTATTAACTGCGTTCTTATAATTGGTAAGAGAGTATGTTGTACTGATCGTCTCACAAAAATTGCAACTCCACCGCCAATTCCAACAGTTCTATCAGCTCTATAGCATTTGTAATTGGGGGTATAAAGACGATGAGTTTGGTTTAGCCAGGTTTCTGTTACTAAAGCTATGTGAACATTATTTAAATTTAAAAAGTTTAGGAATTCTATGCTTTTGTTACGAATCCCTCTAGCATTCCATGTAATAATATTTAAATTACTATCTATCATACTACTCGTATTACTTGTCATCATTTGAATACAAAAATTTTGTAGCTAATTGTGCGATAACTTGAAATTGATCTGATTTAGATTTACAAGAAGACAATTTTGTTATCATTTCCATGACTAATACATTTAATTCATCCATGGAGAAAAGTTTATTGTTGTTGTTTGTAGACTCACGAATGTCACTCTCCCATGGATTTGGCGGTGGTAAACAGCTGATTGCATCTACTTGTTTATCGGCTTGCACTGCTGGTCTTCGATGTGAGAGAGAAGGAAAATCTGCCATTGATGAGAGATCAATATGTTTCTGCACTGGAGCAATAACAGGAGCTTTTTCAGAGAAAAAAGCTTTTCTTGGATGTTGGTGTTGTTGGTTTTTGCGGTTGGCCAAATTGCTTTTAAGTTCTAAGTACTTTGATCTGCTTAAGCAAGCGGGATGGCTAGCTTTGTGATCACCATTACAATTTGCACATTTAACGAGACTATTATAGTGGAAACACAATCTGGCTTTGCCGCGTGCCGACTTTTGACAGGCTTTGCACCGACTTACGATCTCTTACGATAAAATGTGTCAAAACGCCGGCAACCCGCAATTTGCATTCACAATGTGGCTTTGACACAGGAGCGCGTATAGAACTTAGGAATATGACAACACTAAGTTCGGTTTCCTCAAAATCTATACGTATGATTTCAGTGCAGAAAGAAGTGTAGACTGGTGTTATTATTATTTATATGATTTAATTGAAACATAAAAAATCAGCTCAAATAAAGGTCTACGAATATGAAAAAAGAAAAGAATTTATTACTCTAACCTCCATCATGATTAGTTTGTATCGAAAAGTCCAATAATAAGCTATGGAAATATATGCATATTGAAACGAACAGCTCGGAGCACAATACGTTACTCGCTTTTGCTAAAATCAAACAAGTCAAAGACAATTCATCTGTCAAACGCACATCTGAGTAGAGAGTAGCTCTACTCTCGCGCTTTGCTTAACTTTACGATATTTACGATATGAGGTCGAGCAAAAGCCTGAGGTAACATTGTAGGAAGCTCCATAAGATTTCGTTGTTTCTACTCATGCTGTCAAAGTCGGCACGCGGCAAAGCCAGATTGTGTTTCCACTATTATTGTTGCAGTCAGTAGTCTTATGTGGACCGGCACAGATTCCGCAATACGTCCTTATATGACAATTGCGCTCACCATGCCCGAACATCTGGCAATTATGACATTGTGTCGGCTTACCTTTCATTTTTCTTTGAAAGCTCCAACTGACTTGAGTATGGAGCACAGATCGGTAGTGTTTTTTTAAATCATTTAATTTAATGGATCCGTTTTCCAATGAAACTAAATAAAATGTCTCACTATATTTTTCGTAAGTCTTAGAAATTTTCTTAATATCCATGCACTTTAAACCGAGTTTTATTAGTTCAGCCGTTAATGTTTCAACTTCTATATTATCCAAACCAAATAATATTACTTTAAATGCTTTGGAACTCTTCACATCATGAGTGAAAAACTGACAGTTATTTTCCTTAAGGGTTTGAATAGTTGTGCTATACGATTCAGGAGTTTCACACAAAATTTTTATGCCGATTGAAATTTTTTTAATAGAATATGCAGAAATGTTTAAAGATTTCATTAAATTGTGAACGTATTCACTTGTTTTCTGAAGTAACTTTATTGGCGGCACATAGATCTTTTTTTGTGTATTATCACTTGGCGAAATTATTTCGTCCATATCTTCCGCGTCAGGCAAACATTGTAGGGGACTCCAATAGTTGGACCTTGAGTCCTTTTTACCCGGAATTTTGAAATTTTGTTTATTTTTTATTTTTAATTTTTTATGTCACACTGGGAAACAGCCGGTTTTAGAAGTAATGCGTTAGCAAAAGCTCTTTGACGACTCCGATAATTATTTATATTATTGTGTTTTATAAGTGAAATTGTGATTATACTAAATTAGTAAGGTAACCTAATAAAAGTTGTTTCTTACTTAAATATCAAATTTAATCCAGAATTGTAAGTGGTGAGTGAAAAAAGAATGAATAGTATCGCATTGTCTATCACAGTTGAAAGAAACGTTGTCTATAATAGTGTTCGTTCTTGTGCTTATTATTAACATATGCACCTATGGAAGAAAAATATAATGAAATCGCATTTTGGCGATTGGTTTTAAATTCTACAATGATGGAAAAAATATTAGGGACACCTGTCGAATACGAATATTCTTCGCAATTGTCACGGTCAGTTTATGAGAGGCAGTTGTGTTTTTTTTTAAGAAACGTTTACTGAAAGAATGCGCAACTTTTAAATTGTTCGAAAGTAAAAGTTCACAATGCTATCAAGGCACAAAATAAGCCAGAAACACGTGTACGGCCTAGAAAAATCACGGCAGCCTTAAATCGACAGCTAGTAAGGGAGGGCATTCCTTTCGCCTCTTCCAACGATTTGAATAAAATGGTCCACTTTGTAGCTGAACCATAACAAACAGGCTTACAGAATGTAGCTTTCATGGAAAGGTGGCAAGAAAAGTTCCTCACCTCAGCACAGCGCGCATCAAGAAAAGGAAAGAATTTGCAGAATTAAATCAGCATCGCATGCAATGGGAAAACATCATAAGGTCCGATGAAACAAAGATAAATCTTTGCGGATCTGATGGCAAAATTTATGAGCGATGCGACGCCCTAAAAACCAGGAACTCAAGTATTCATACACCAGGAAGACGATTAAGTATAGTGGTTATAGTATCACGATTTGTGATTGCTTCTCATGGTATGCTGTCGGTCCTCTCTTTTTTGTAAAATATACTAGGAACGATATATACAGAGATAAATTTCAAAACACCATGCAACAATATGCGGAGGACAATATGCCGCTTATTTGGGCATATCGGCAAGATAGCGACCCCAAACATTGTTCCAGGCTTGTAAAGGTTTCTGAAAAATGAAGTTAAAGTAATGAACTGGCCGTTGCATTCAACAGACCTTAGCCCAATTGAACGTCTTTAGGGTATCTTCAAAGACCAAAATAAAAAATCGCGATCATTTTTTTGCAGGTGGTCCAAGAAACTTGAAATGCTATTTCTACCGAAACATGAGGAGCACTAGTCAAGTATACATATGCCACGTAGATGTGTAATTGTGCTGAAAAACAGAAGAGGAGCCACAAAATAGTAAAGAAACAAAGATTTAGTGCACATAAAGTAAGTAATATTTAAATAAACTGAACATATTTCAACTGTCCCTATTATTTTTGCCAATCTTAGCAAGCGATCAATATAAATATATAGGTACCGTTTTTATATCAAAACAAAAATGGGATTCGGAGAAATGGGTACGGCGTTTAAATGTTCAAATGAGTGCGATGATAAAATACAAAACTGCTGAAATCTAAATGGAAGATATTTTATAAAAAATAAAAAAAAAAAATGTTTTGCGATGTCTTGTCTCCTTGTCGATGTCTAATACAACAATCAGGCAAGAAATATTACCATTGCCCGGATTATTTAAACAGTATCTATTACATGAACCATCTGACACAGAGTTCTTAAGCTTGCGACGTTCATATGTAAGTGATAGATCCCCAACCTGGATTTGCATTAACTATTACTGGACCATCTACTCTGCACACCTAATCAAAACCACCAGACTTTTCCCTGTACTTGTAGTATAAGGCATTTCCCCTCCCCCCCCCGGACCCTTTCTCAACTTTTCCACCAATCTCATTCATTATTTTTTTTTTCATCCATGATCCTTGAGCGGTCCTCCACCATGGTACACATTCAATTTACTTAAGGATATATGTATGTATACATATGTAAATTATCTCGTACATTCATCTTTACTTACATACATTTTTTTTTGTGGCATGAATGCAGTTTTTTTTACGTTAACTTAGGAGTATGATTTTTTCAAGGGACCACAGATCTGAGTATATGACTTTAATTTCAACTCCATACCTCCACGCGTTCCCGAGATAAAGGGTCTTGACAGACAGACAGACGGACAAAAAGTGATCTTATAAGGGTTCCGTCTTTTCTTTTGAGGTACGGAACCCTAAAAAAGGACGAAAGTAAGCAAAACAATTACCACTCTAACGAGACTTATCGACAAGTAGGCAGACCATCGGCTATAAATCAAGAAGGCGACTAACAACGAATCACCCCCAGGACCTTTTTTCCGGGGGTTCTAACATTATCTACAGGTAACTTCCTTGTTATGGAAAAGATGTGAGTTTGCCAGAGATTAGTCAAAGGGCCGAGTGCGGATTAGTGAGTTATTGTCTACTCTTGCAAACGCTCTATTGATATGATTTGTGCCTTTGCGTATTAAGTTAAAACATCAAGTGCACCCGCTCATAATATACTGATGTTAACAGCTATCATAAAACGTGCAAGAGGGTAAGCTCTATATGAGACACTTAGAATCAGTATTTACCTTATGGAAGGTCGGCAACACTTGCGGTTGAGGATTTGTTATTGACGCCTATGTGATCACTGCATGAAAAGGCAATTTAGCAATTGCCTCAAGTTCCACACTCTAAGTAGGGAAAAATTATTAAAATTAGAACTTGGTTTCAACCTAAGTCTTAACGTTTACTTTTTCAATACACGTGTCATACACTTCATATTAAACTGCAAACATTCTCAATTTTCGAACAATATTATACATATGTGTTCATATACATACATCCACTATCCAGAATATAGAGACTGCGGTATCATAGCAGTGTTGTTTTTGGCCAAATATTTACGTACTACTAAAAAACTGTGACCCGCATTATGGTAGTGTGAGAGACATAAAATTGTTCCTTACATTTTTTTTTTTTTAATTTTTCCTAAAATGTTTCCTTACAACTCCGGACGTTTTCATTGCTTTTGTAGGCATTTAGTACCCTTTCTATATACATAGTTTAATTTTGTGATAAGATAAAAGTCAACCAAGTTTCTATAACCATTAAGGGACAGACTCGTAAGTCATACAAAAAGGTTTCAAGGCTAATGATAAAAAAGTCACACGTCACAGGGCTTTAACACAATAGACCCAAAAGTCAAGGGACAGCCCAGTACAAAATGATAAGACATCTTCTAAATTCTTGGGAAAAGACAAGTGTGCCAAATCACCTTGCCATAAAATGATGGAAAAAAGTCTTAATTTTATTAGGAGCAAAAATAAAAACTGGGAAGGAAAAAGGTAGAATATGTGGATTTTAAAATTAAATAAGCAAATATGCTAATTTCAATATTCAAACTTATCGCTAACTCCTCTATTTTCTTCGACTTCTATGATAAGGCATACTTTTGAACAATTTTTAGTATTTTAATTTCTTTTTACTTAGTAATATCGTATGCAGGCAAAAATGCTTAAAATTAACTTAATTATCTTAATTTACTTAAATTGCCGTACTGGCCCGCACGAATTTTAAGTTCAGGAAAATTTGTTGATCGAGCGGAGCGTAGCGGAGCGAGAGCAATCACCCACTTTTTGGCCTAGCGCATGCATGTACGGGGAATATAGTGGTCCGAAAACGATTTCGGACTAATCTTGTACGCACTAAATTTAGATATCGGCTATAACCACACATGTGTGCAGCATGTCATTCGATAGATCTAGGTCTGTAGATGAGCCATAAATTATCAAATGAAATTGTTTGATTGAAAAATAGTGAGAAATAACGAAGTAAAGTTTAGAAAAGTGCCATGCGGAGCGAGAGCAAGGTTGCTAAAACAACAAATTTGCTCGCTCGATCAAAAATTTTCAGTAGCGGAGTTAAGCCCGCGCATACTGATCTGCCTAGTTATTATTTTAAGTGTTTTGTTATTTTTTTTATTGGGTTTGGTTTTTTCTATTTATTTTGTTTTTATTAAGCTAAAACTTAACCTAAGCCTTAACCATTGTCTTAAACAGGTAGTAAGGACCAAAGGTACCACTGGCCAAGTCCGTTCCGGGCACCAAAATTGTTGATGCTATCGGACGACTCCTCCCCGATCAATTAATCCTAATTATTATGTGCATTGTTGAATAGAATGGTTTACATGTCTACACCCACTGACGGGAGGTGCTTGAGCGTGTTTTCTCTTCAGCGACTTGAAGATCATTTGGAGATGCTCCGTCAGGAGCAGGCTGTTAGCCCTGTGTGCAGGGCTGTGTAGCTGTTAGTGAAATCAATTTAATGAACCTGTTAAAACCGAAGTTCTTTGATCGCTAATGATCGTTTCGAAGGTCGAAGCTATAAAGAAGGGTCCTATTTTCCGGCTTTTGGTTGGAGCGAATGCTGCTTCCACTTCCTGGATGACAATAATTGTCGCCACCTTTTCTTAAGGATCCTCGATCACGAAGAAATCTTCATCAAGCGTTCATTGTCTGAAGCTTCTCGGAAGCTTTGTCTTCGTTTGAGCATCCTATCGGACGGGGGACGGAGACCTTGGAAGTGAACTTTCTCAGGCATGTTATGGTATACATTTCGCAATGGTCACAATCATATACGAAGGTCCGTAGACAGTCAGTGGATCATTCGTTCGTGTCAGTCCAACTCAGTCAAACAGATAATTAAGCAGCATGAAATCGATATAGGGACCGCTCCGTGGATATGACGGACTATCCATTGCGATTAAGTTGATTCCGTACTCTATGGTCCGCGGAAGCCCCCAATGGCTTAGTTAGATCTCCTTAGATCTGCATATGTTATGTCCCCAATCACTTCGTTTGCAGTTTATATCGCCGGCCATAATATAGAAGTGTTTTACTGAGTTTAAGCCCCATTTCAGACGTTGGGTCGGTATTTTTGAATTATTTTATAAGAACGGTGCCGGATTTTGTGTCTCTGATTTAGCTTTGTTTCCTTTAACATGCACCAGGTTAAAAACGATAGATCTCCGCTCAATACTAATTAGTGAATAATTTGTTTGCTAATAATTTCAACATATCTACTGCTATCATGCTTCCACTTCTTCTTCTTCTTCTTTTCCTTTTTCCGGCGTTGTTATGGTCAGAAGTGTAGGACCATAACCTTCCCACTTAACTGCATTCCTACTGGTCCGCTTGTGGAATCCGCCGGTTTGACCTCAGAAAGTAGCGGCAGGCTTCCCGGTTTGGGATTACTTCATCGCTGAGGCCAATCAAATGCTGGTGTTTTTGCACTAATTGTTTTTCGGCCTGCCTTTTTTTTTTTTTGTGACACGGGCATGCTCCAGATTTTTTTTGTTTGATCTTACTCTTACAACACCGGTGATCTCCAGTCATGTCAACCCACTGATTTGCATGTACACTTGTGGGGTAGTTTAATGGTGGTATATGTGTCCCTAGGCTCACCTTGGTGTTTTCTAAATTGCCTAGATGTGATTTTTGCTTACCTTTGTTTTAGTCGCCTTTTACGACAAGCGAGAGGTATCGCTGCAGGGATATTCTTAACCCGTCCCTGCACGGAAACGAGTGAATATTTAGTAAAAGCTATCATGCTTCCACTGAGAAGTTTTATTGCGGTCTTCCGGTTGTACGATCCTCCAACTCATATCATTACAAAACCTTCTTCCGTTTGACGGCGATTCAAAATTGTCTGCCTTTTACGCAGATAGTGAACATATTTAGTAGTCCAGCCATCAGGTTCATATAAAATAAGCTTTTCATCCGAGAATGTGACATTTTTCCAATTTTTCTTCCAATGGCGATAACTGCAATCAAGCCCTTTTTGTCCCAACCGATTTTTTTTACCCTCAGGAAAACAAAATGATAAATGTAAAAGGGTTTTGTCAGAAGTTATTTTATGGCGAGGTGATTCAGGAGCGGAGATTTGGCAGATGTTACGCACACTTGGCTTTCCTTCAGGGTGCTTTATCATTTCGTCCCGAATTATAACAATCTCTCTAGTCAAAGTCTATATTGAAATCCTAATTATCGTGATCTAAGATGAATGTGGTAATTGGCAGTTTAGAAAAGAACAAATGTATTAGTCTGAAATCCTTGGGATCTCGTTAAAATCTTCCCTATCGTGATGAACTTAAGAGTTCCAAACGTTTTCTGAATATTGCAATTTTATTTGTGAGGTTAAAAAAAAGTATTCCAAGTATTCAAAAGCAAGTAAATGATGTTGAAATCCAATTCATTGAATGAACTTTACTTCGACTATATCGTTTAGAAGAGCTGGAGCTTGTTCCAGTTTGTCAGTGCCAACAGCTTTATTAAATTTCAGCTTTGGCATTAACGGTTTCGTGTAATTCCGCGAAATGAATTGCCGTTATCGGTTGTCTTCATCCTGAGTGATTAGTGTTTTTTTTTTTATCCAACAGTGGCCGTGATATTTCCGTTATTTCGTCTACAGAAATATTTAACACTAGATGGATCTACCCGCTTTGCTGGGTCCTTTAATAGATGCATACATATGTATGTATGTGCATAAGGTATGTACATATGGATATACAATATTATATATATAATTTGTGTTTGCTACTCCAGTTCTTGTTCCAATGAAACAATTATGTAAGACAAATATTAACATAATAAAAAACCTATTATGTTTTACCACACGAAATGTGATTTTTTTTTTTGTAAAAAATGAAAAGTCAATATATTTTTTTTATAATAAAGGGTCCGCCATCTAACGTTTTTTTTTCAAGTAGTGCTTATTTCGTGAATGGTAACACTTAGCTCATGTCTGATTTGACAGATAATTAGTTTTATCCTTCCGCTGAACGAATATGGTTGTGTATACGCTTGAACAACGCTGGGAAATATTGCGACATTACTTTGAAAATCATGGTAATGTTGCAGAATGTGTGCGAAAATTGCGTACGGATTTTGGAAGAAGAGAAGCACCGTCAGCTCCGTATGTTCGTTATCTTGTGAAAAAAGTGAAAGAAACTGGCATCCTCATCGATAAACCAAAGCGTGAAAAGCCAAAAACAGTGCGTACACCCGAGAATATTGCTGCTGCGGCAGAAAGTGTGCGTGAAGCGCCATCAACATCAATTCACCGTCGTTCTCAACAATTGAACATTTCGGAGACATCATTGAGACGAATTTTGCATAAAGACCTTGGTATGACGCCATACAAAGTCCAATTGCTTCAGGAGTTGAAGCCAACTGACCATCCAATGCGTTTTCGCTTCGCTAAGTGGGCCTGCGATCGACTTACAGAAGATGCGGATTTTGCCAAAAAATCATCTTTTCAGATGAAGCTCATTTTGATCTTGGCGGGTATGTAAACAAGCAAAATTGTCGCATTTGGGGCACAGAAAACCCGCACGCATACATTGAAAAGCCGGTGCACCCAAAACGAGCCACTGTTTGGTGCGGATTTTGGTCCAAAGGCATAATTGGGCAATTTTTTTCGAAAATGAGCAAGGAGTGGCCGTTACAGTCAATGGCGATCGTTATCGGGCCATGTTGAACGAATTTTTCTTCACAAAAATTGAAGAAGAGGATATTGGCAACATTTGGTTTCAACAGGACGGCGCTACGTGCCACACAGCCGAAGCTACACTCGATGTTTTGCGCCCTGTTTTTGAAGATCGCATTATCAGCTTTATCAGAGCTGATGTCGTTTGGCCACCTCGGAGCTGCGATTTGACACCGTTGGACTATTATTTGTGGGGTGCCGTCAAAGATAATTGTTACGCCGACAAGCCAGAGACAATTGACGCTTTAAAGGACAATATTCGTGAAGCCATTGGTGAAATACAGCTGCACACAATCGATAATGTGCTTAAAAATTGGACCGATCGTGTAGGCTACTGCATGGCCAGCCGAGGCAGCCATTTGAATGAAATTATTTTCCATTATTAACCGGAAGGATTGTACTTTCAAATAAAAAAAGAAATTTGAGAAAATATTCAGTAGTTTTTTTTATAGCATTTTCAAAAAAAAAAAAAATTATTTTTCGGACCCTTTATTTTACCATATACCATATAACCTTATTCCACCGTGATTCAAGGTCCATTATTCATTTTTTATAGAAGGCTTGTTTTTTTTTTCGCTAAAAAGTTTTCACAGGCTTCTATAACCTCTGCTCGGTTTCGGAACACCTTTTGCAGACAAAATGATGCCAATCAAATGCTGGTGTTTTTGCATTTGTTTGTACCAATTGTTTTTCGACTTGCCTTTTTTTGTTTTTTGTGACACGGGCATGCTACAGATTATTTTGTTTGATCTTACTCTTACAACACCGGTGATCTCCAGTCGTGTCAACCCACTGATTTGCATCATACATACATATGTACATATGTGTGAAATAGTAGATCTCAAATAATTACATTTTTGCTTATTACTTCCTTTATAAGAATCACAGAATAATGATTCACTAGGAAATAATACTAAAAACTATCCTTTGTAATATGGCTAATCACGACAAATTGATTGGTATATATATTGTTGAGGTATCGTTACGTACCTACTCCCTACTCGCGGACAAACAGGAAAATGTGTTCTCTTTTATGACGTAGAGAAGAGATTAACGACAATTCTACTAAAAATTATTCTTATTCATCACTGCAAATTTCCATCCCAGCTTTGTAGACCTAGCTTGTTCCTTTTACCATCTTAATGACCGCTGCATTTCTCATCAATCGACTCGATTTATAAAGTCGTGATAGATGTTGGGCAGTTATCACCTGTTTCGAGGAGCAGCAAATGGTAAGATCTCTGTGGGTACACCAATTGATTTGATTTTCAGAACAAGTTACATTTCATTTCGTGGCTGTTGAGAGACAGAAGCATAGAGTCTGTCTCCCAACGAATGTAATGCTATAGCACGGCATCCACACCATTGGTTTTAGACAAAGCCGAACAGAGAGGCACCAAAGGTATTTCCTCCCTACTAGTCGCCTTACCGAACGAGAATCTAAAAAAGAGGTTTTACGAAACCAGGGAATTATGGTTGAGTTTACTGATTCCAAGTGTTTAAAAATGTTTACAAAATTAAGTCGAAACAAAAAGCTAACTCATTAAAGCTTTAAATTGCTTCCATTACCTTGAGTTATATTTAACTAACGGAAAACACACAATCAAGTGCAATTAATTCCTCTAAATGTATCCGATTTTCCGGTTCACAACACCTTCAAAATCCGTCGGTTCCAATTAGGTCAACTAATCAATTCATAATCCCCCCCCTCCCCCTTTAACAATAGATGCTCCAGTTAGACATGGCAGCGAATCGAATTGACCTAAGCATTATAGTCAAGTATCCCTTGGATAACAATTACTTGGTCAAGCCGGACAACAAAGTTTCCATTCGCATCAGTACATAAGTATATGTACCGTTGTCCATTCAACCTAGGGTATTAGACAAATGGGTTGACTTACACCACACTGGCTTTATGTTCATGTCGGTGATGAATAATGCCGGAGTGACCAAGAGCAATCAGCTAAAAATAGCTATGTGACATACTACATAGTAATGATGTTCCGGCGATTTGATATTAAATTTAAAACTTTGAAAATTCAAATCGCTTACTCACATTGTGTTCGGCAGTCGCCCTTTAAAAGGTTTCTTCGAAAATCATAAACTATTTACGAGGTACCTTCGAGAAATCGACGAGTTTTACATCTTGAAGTTCATTTTTCCTCATTACATTTCTTAAATCAAATTTCTGATTGAGATACAAAAAGAATACAGAGACGCAGGACGAAAGGTTCACTTGAAAAACAAAATTGAATTTCTCTACCTGGGAAAGGAAGTGTACTTGATGTTCTGAATTTCCCTTCAATTGAATCACTACTACTGGTTTCCAACTCAAACAAATCTCCCACATCCAGCTCGACACAGGCTGTACGGATTGTGGATATATTCACAGGTAACATTCGAAAGTTTGTCATACTGGCAGCATTAAGTTGGTAGGGTTTTGCAAATCCGTATATCCCTCCTGTTGTGTTTTCCTCTTTTGCGGAAGGTTTCCGTTCAGAAGATTTTGTTAAATCGTCAGAGGAACATTGAAGTTGTGTTAAGTAACTTACTTCAGACCAACCATGACGAGGAAGAAATGGGGAATATGTTCTCTGGAATTCAATTGATTTTCATTAGTAGAAAATAGTAGGGTTGGTGCAAATACTGATATACTCGTATGTGTACGGAGTTGTTGGTTTTATTTTGATTTGGTTTCTAGCATTTATATATAGATGGCGAAAAACAGTTGTTTTTTTTTTTTCGACTATAAATATCGCTTCGCCTACGTATCAATCGATAAATTAACTCTCGTCTATCCCTCGACTACATTTATTTCCTAAAAAGCCGCAACTCGAACACTTGACACGCCCTTCGAATTGGGGTCAACAAATCTGAATAAAACCTCTTAGACGACAATCAAGTGTTACGGCGCACACACATAAACTTTCTGATTTATGCGTACATGTAAGAATACATTTTTCAACTCGGCTAAAGGGGAGTAGCGTCAATTTTTGAGGCAGTGATTTATGTCAGACTCCGAATGAAAGGCAAATTGAGCAGAATGACTGAGTCTACTGGAGCCAAGTTGAATCCCTGGTCCAAGACTGGCGAAACCGCGCTATTAATCATGCTGATGATGCCCATCATACATGTAATTCGTTTCCATTTCATTGACGCTCCCCTTTGTCTGGAAGGATTTAGTTGCGAAGTACGCCTTGAAAAATCAGTCAAAGTGATTCGAAAGGGAACCGTCACTTGAATGTTCCCACTTAAAAATAATTAGCGCTAATGATGGACTTCATTCCCGGCCTTCGAAACGGTTAATTATCCTCCAAAGTCAAAACCAATTTGTTGGATCTAAAGCCAGAAAAAAAATCCAATGCCAAGTGGAAGTCCTGTTGATTTCTCATTAGTTCAGAAAATGAAACGGCGGAAGGAAGAAGAGACGAAAAGAAAAAAAGTCATTTGCTTGCAGTTTTCAATTCCACCTTCATTTCAAGTCCTGGAGCAGACGAGGAAAAAGTCTTTATTACTATTGAGCTGTAGGACAACTTATGTACGAGTAGGTATGGGCATTTTTTGTTTTTGCGTTTTACTTTTGTCAGCTTAGTTAACCCATTTCTTGGGAACTATTGTCGTTGGTGGTTGGCCGTTGCAACCATGGTTCCATAAATCTTCTTCGTAGTCAGGTAACTTCTGTTGAACTTTAATAAGTTTCTCGAGTCGTATTCGCTCCCTGGGCTGAGGATGGAATTCACACGTGCGCTAGGTTCAATAGAAAAGCAAAAGTAAAAAAAATAACGAGAACAAGCAACACGAGAAAGGAAGAAAAATAAAAGATTGAAACGGAGGTTTTCTCGGGAGACAGTGGATCTTATTGGCATTAAGCTTAAAGGTAAATACACTGTCATAGCTTTCCCATTGACACCTTTTCTATATGGTGCTGGTGTATTTATGGCTTCTGCATTATTCTCGTTTCATTAGTCGTTTTACCAATCGAACAGGATTGTATTTCCTTTTGTTCCACGATTTCGGTTCCCTATTGGAAGCATATTTTGGGAAGGCTTTTGGTAGAAAATAGTTGACAGGAAAATTATAAAGAATTTTAATTACCTTGTTTGGGATTTCACTTAGACTTTAATTAGATAGTATGGTACTACGATATTATAATGACTTGCTTTTTGAAGTTGCCCATTGAGGTTATCGGGTTATTTTTGACATTCTCTGTAATACATCTGCTATTGAGCTGTTCCGTGCAGGGACCGGTTAGAATATCCCTGCAGCGATACCTCTCGCTTGTCGTAAAAGGCGACTAAAACAAAGGTAAACAAAAATCACATCTAGGCAATTCAGAAAACACCAAGGTGAGCCTAGGGACACATATACCACCATTAAACTGCCCCACAAGTGTACATGCAAATCAGTGGGTTGACACGACTGGAGATCACCGGTGTTGTAAGAGTAAGATCAAACAAAAAAATCTGGAGCATGCCCGTGTCACAAAAAAAAAAAAAAAAAGCCGGGCCGAAAAACAATTGGTGCAAACAAATGCAAAAACACCAGCATTTGATTGTCCTCGGCGATGAAGTAATCCCAAACCGGGAAGCCTGCCGCTACTTTCTGAGGTCAAACCGGCGGACCCCACAAGCGGACCAGTAGGAATGCAGTTAAGTGGGAAGGTTATGGTCCTACACTTCTGACCATAACAACGCCGGAAAAAGGAAAAGAAGAAGATATCTGCTATTGAGCTCCATAAGCTCCAATATAACAGGATTATAGCATTTGGAATAAAAATTAATGTGCAGCAAGGTTTTCGCGCAAGTTGCGATATGGTCAACTTCTAAACATACGAGGTTTGTTCAAAAAAGCAAAAAAGGCTTTTTGGTACAGCCTTAAGCTGTTCCCGCAATGGGGTCCTTACCACTTCAATCGCGGCAAATCTATGTCATTTGATCGATCCTTTCAATTTAAGGAATAGAAAAAATTCGCAGGGGCTGGGTCTGGTAACTAAGGCATGATTACCATATTGTTTTTGACCAAACAATTGTGCACAAGCAACGATGAATGACCAGGTGCATTGTCGTAATGCAACAACCACGTTCAATCCGGACGTTTTCTTCGTATTGATTGGTATTGGTGCTGTATGGATAGTAGGGCTTTCCGTAAGAACTTATGGTGAACCACGCCAAAACAGCGAGCAAACCTTTTACATTTGAGCGTACGTGCTTTCAATGGTCTTAACTCTTCTGGCCGCTCCTATCGGGATGATTGAGCCTTGGTTTCGTGACCATATACTCATGCTTCGTCACCAGTGATGATACTTTTCAGCAAACCTGGAAGGTCATTCACGTCACACAATAGATCCTGAGCGATGCTCACACGACGAGATTTAGCAATTTGGAAACAAACTTCGCTAACACACGTTTCATGCCCAAAATATCTTGAAAAATTCCATGGCATGAACCAGATATGTCAATATTCTCAGCAACTTTGTTTTTTTCTTTAATTCGTTTTTATTATCAATTTCTTAAAACTAGCTGATAATACTACCTTAACTAACTTGTAAGTACCTCACTGGCCATATACGGACACTCTAAAGTAAACAGATTGAATTATATCTTTCGGCCTTATAAAAAAGAATATACATATGTATGTATAAGTATACAGGGTGTCCCACGAGCAGTGTGCCAAAAGCTAGAGCGTATAGGTCTGGTCAAGACAAGAAAAAAATCGTACGGGAGGGGGGATCTATTCCCCCCGTTTAGCCGGAAGGGGCAATTTTCTAAAAAATTGACTTAATTTGGAAAAAAAAAATATTAAAAATCAACAGTTACATCCACAACGCAGGGATATACTTTTTTGTAAAGCCATCTTCTTTCATCTTGTTTTTAAACGAAGCTGTTTTAAGGAATAGTTTTTGAGAAATTAATTTTCAAACTCTAAATTTTGAAAAAAAAAATTCGAACTATTTTTGTCAAAATTGTATGTAATTAAGTACTAATTTTTTTCAAAAATTCAATTCTCTCATTAGTTTTTAGGTAAAAACAGAAAACCGGATGCATGATGATGTAGTTTTTGAGAAATTAAAAAA
This sequence comes from Merodon equestris, assembly GCA_958301585.1. NCBI lineage: Eukaryota > Metazoa > Arthropoda > Insecta > Diptera > Syrphidae > Merodon > Merodon equestris. The sequence goes on from OY284416.1 coordinate 89,635,335, forward strand.
AAACCCGAACCATTTTTTTTTCTAAGAAAAACCTTTTTTTTGGTTTTAACGCGGCTTGTAGGCAAATTAATGTATGAAACATTGACCTCTTTTTTATTATTTTTAAAAAAATCGGAGTTTTATTATAATAAATTTTCAATATGATCACCATTTTTTAGAAGGCAAAGATTATATCTCCTTCTAATGGCTGCACATAAGTCTATGCTTGACAAATTTTCCTGCCTACAGACCTACACGCTCTAGCTTTTTGGCACACTGCTCGTGGGACACCCTGTATAATAATTAATAGACACTTGCCCGCATAAGTCTGCGCACAAAGGGAAAAAAAACTTAAACATTAACTAACGCAAATATTTCAGCTATCATAGCATGCATCGAGTTATTTTTGTTTTATTTATTTCATTAAACATTCTTTTTACTAGTAAGTTTTTTTTTCTCATATAATTTCCAAGAAATAACATTTTAACACATTTTTTTCTTAAGAACGTATAAAAAACACACACGCAAAAGTTCTTTGCAGTTGCGTAAAATAAGAATACCGAGAAAATATGCGAATACCGGTGACTGTGCATGCGTGTTTGGACTTTAGATTTTTATTTCATTATTTTCTGATATTTTGGAGAGATAAGTTGATGTAAATAAAGCTATGGAAAATAAAGGAAAAGAAATTTGTATTGATGAGAGGAAAATTATTTTCAAGCTACATATACATATGTTGAGGGTAAAACCTATAGAGAAATTGGACAGATAGTTGGAAGAGCTCACTCATCTATCCAGAGAGTAATAAATAATTATGTTCCATCTTGCCAAAGGCCAGAAATTGTCGTCCGTCTTTATTAACAAAACGGGAACAGAAACGCATTGTAAAGCTAGTGCACCTTAATTCCAGGATGACTGCCCATCGACTGAAACTTGAGGTCGAGCAAAGGTTTTGAAAAACAATATCCGATGACACTGTCCGGAGAACTTTAAAAAAGATGGGTATCATAGCCAAGTAGCTCGTAAGAAGCCACCTATCTCAGATATTAATAAACAGAAATGCATGGATTTTGCGAACGAATACATTTCGTTCTGATGAGAGCAAATCTTGCATCTTTGGAATAAAAGGTAAAAAGCTAGTATGGAGAAAGAGAGGTACAGCTTTTGAAAAAGAGAATTTAATGCCAACGGTAAAGCATGACGGAAGCGGAATTATGGTTTGGGGATGTATGGCAGCTAACGATGTAGGCAGACTTATGTTTATTGAATCCCCAATGGACCAAATGGGTTATATACAGATTCTAAAAGATAATTTACTGAAAAGTGCTCAGCAATTGGGGTTAGAAGAAGATTTCTGGTTTCAACGAGTATACTGCGCGAAATGTGAAGCTCTGGGTGTTGTATAATATTAAAAATCAGTTGCGGACACCTCCCCAATCTCCGAACCTGAATCCCATAGAGCATTTGTGGGATTTGCTGGAACGCAGAATTCGAAAACATACCAATACGTCAAAAAATATGCTTGAGAATATATATATAATATGTATATGATATAATAGTGGAGGAATGGGGAAAAATTACAGTCGAAGACACAAAAAATCTAGTGGATTCTATGCCTAGACGTCTAACGGAGGTACTAAAGAGAAAAGGTTATCCAACAAACTACTAGGACATCATAAAAAATACATAGTTTCCTTTGCTCCAAAGACCTTGTGCGCAGACGTGTGTGTTTTTTATGCGTTCTTAAGAAAAAAATGTCTTAAGGTGTTATTTTTTCGAAATTATATAAAATAAGAAAACTTGTTAGTAAGAAGAACGTTTAATGAAGTAAATAAAACAAAAATGAACTCGATTCATGCCTTAATAGCTGAAATATTTGCGTTTGAAGTTAATGTTTAAGTTTTTTTTTTCTGTTGTACGCAGACTTATGCGGGTAAGTGTACTTGAAAACTTAAGCTAAGAAAACGTTCTCAGCAACTTTTCTGATAGTGATTCGACGATTCTCCACAATAATTCTTTTCACTGCTTCATCGTTTTCATCGGTGTTGACGTGCTGGACAGGCATCATCATTAACATCTTCTTGGCCTTCTGTGAAGAGCTCTAACGCTTATGAACATATTCTTTGCTCAGATATAGATACATATGTAGGAGCCCTTAATTTTATTTTTTTACACTACATTTAATGCAACTTCTTTCATCATTTTTTTTCAGTAGCAATAAAAATAAAATATTATTTTATAATATTAAACTTCGTTTAAAATCAACTGATATTCCGTCAACCAGTGTCAGTGATAAAAAAATTACATCGAATTTATAATCATTAAACTCGCCTCTTCAATTAACCGTACCCCAACCGGCACCACCCCAACACCCGCCAACAGTGGATCAATCAGCTGCCTTAAAGCCCCCCTCACCTGTCTTAAAAACACCACGGCATTCATCTTCATTGCCAAAAAACACCGGTAACCAAAGCAACAGTGCCACTAACCATCAACAACATATGAATGACCCGTGGGTGCAAGTTAAGCAAAAACCAAGGAAGGGAGGTCTGCGGAGAATGAAATAGAAGGTGCATCACTCTCATCTGTTCCGAAATTAAAATTTCTCCATCTCTCTCGGCTGAGTGCGAACGAAACTGAAGAGAACATAATTTCTTACACGTCACTTAAGCTGCAGCTTCCAAAGAATGTGCTTCGCTGTAAGAAACTAATAAAAAAGGATGTGGATCCCCTTTCCCTACATTACATAAACTTTAAATTGGGAATCCCGGCCTATGCGTATGAAAAGGCTCTTAATGCCTCAAGTTGGCTCTCCCATTTCCCAAAGTCAAAAAACGGGAACATGGACACCCAGCCGATTCAAACTTAAAATGTGCTTCCTCAATGCCCCTTCCCCTAAACATTTATTACCACAACGCAAGTGGAATTCGGACCAAAACATCGGATTTATTCCATAACTTATCTCAATCATTCTATGACGTCATCGTTATTGTCGAATCATGGCTGTACCCGGACATTTCATCAAACGAGATCTTCGACTCAAGAATGTACAACGTATTCAGGATCGACCGATGTAAATCTGTGGATGAACGAGGTGGCGGTGCAATTGTTGCTGTCCGTACATGTTTTTTTTGCAGGCAAATTTCTTTGTTATTCACTGATGTTGAACAAATCTGCATCTCAGTTTCTTTTCCTTCTACAAAAAGTAATTTGTTTTTAATTTGTAGTTATGCTCCACCTAAAAGTATAGCACAAATTTATGAAAAGCATGCTTTTAATATTGATTATAATATAATATAAGTAATGATCTTGATAACTTATGTATTTTAGAAGATTTTAACTTCTCCGGTTTAAAATGGATTAATTTAGATTCAAATAATTATCTTGTGCCAGAAAATGTTGGCCATGATTATGAACATAAGTTTCTTGATTTGTTGACCTCATTAAATTTAAAACAGATCAATTCAATAACAAATTCTAATTCAAAGATTTTGGATCTAATTATTACATGCTGCGACGAGATTAATACCTCGGTCGCAATTGCTCCATTGCAACTTCTAAATGATTCAATTAACCACAAGCAGATTATTGTTGAGTTATCTTTGTATAAATATCTTAAACCAAAAGAATCTAAATTTAAATTGCAATTTAACTTCTAGGAGTATAAATTGGCTTAACGTTACAGTTACTTAACGTTAGAGTTACAAAACTTAAATTTAACTTCCATGTATTGCCGTTTCGTTGAAATCCTTAAAAAGGTTTCTCGGAGTGCGTGCCTTTAGCAAGGTGCCGCACATCAATTAAACCACCTTGGTATAATAAGCTACCCTTAAAAATTTAAAAAACAAAGCTTTTAGAAAATATAGAATTTCAAAGAATCCCCTTGATTATGGAATTTTCAGCAAACTACGTAGAGACTTTTTTTGTTCTTAATAAGTTTTTATACAAAAATTACATATTCACCATTGAAAATAGTATTAAAGCTGATAGCAAATCATTTTGGCACTTCATTAATTCAAGAAGAAAATCTGGAGGAATGCCCAATTTAATGTATTTTAAATATAATGAGTCAGATAATATCGACTATACCCTTGATTTATTTGCAAATTTCTTCCAATCAACCTTTTCCAATTCCACCCTCAACCCCAGTCGCACCCTTGGCCACAGCTTTCCAACTTCATTAAACCTTGGATCTTTAGCCCTAGATCTTACCGAAGTTTTATTTGCACTGCAAAATTTAAAGGTAAATACCAGTTATGGGACCGATGGAATTCCACCAATTATTCTTAAATATTGTGCTGACATACTTTCCCATCCTTTATCAATTATATTTAACTGTCCGAAGGTATTTTTCTTGACGACTGGAAAGAGTCATTCTTGGTTCCTATACATAAATCTGGATCAAAGAATAATGTTGAGAATTACAGAGGTATCTGTAAGCTGTCGGCTATTCCAAAACTGTTTGAAGGCATAGTCAAGAACAAACTTGATTTTTTTAACTAAAGAACATATATCAGAAGCCCAACATGGTTTTATATCTGGTCGCTCGCCCTCTACCAACCTATCAGTTTTTTCCTCATTCGTAATTAATGAGATTGAAAATAAAAAGCAAGTAGATACTATTTATACAGATTTTAGTAAGGCATTTGATTCTGTTAATCATTTAATACTGATCAGCAAGCTTGAGGCTTTTGGATTTCACTCTCAGTTACTTCGTTGGATATCTTCTTTTCTCTTAGAATGAACCCATAGAGTTAAAATTGGCAATTCACTATCGAAACCAATTAATTGTTATTCTGGCGTTCCTCAAGGTAGTCACTTAGGACCTCTATTATTTATTATATTTGTTAATGACATTACTCTCTTGATTAAGCACAGCAAGTGTCTGCTATATGCTGACGATATGAAAATATTCAAAAGTATCAAAGATGTTGATGACTGCAATTTGCTTCAATTAGATTTACACAGAATCTTTCAGTGGTGCAAAATCAATGGACTTAAACTTAACCCAGACAAGTGTTATTCAACTTCGTTTTCTAAAATAGTCTTTCCTACAGAATTTAATTACACTATTAACTCATCACGTCTTTCAAGGGTTAATAATATTAAAGATTTGAGTGTTAGGCTCAGCTCTTCTTTCTCATTTCATACTCACATCAACCAGACACTGGCCAAAGCCAATTCAACACTAGGCTTCATTAAACGTAATACTAAAGGGTTCACCGACCCATTTACTTTGGTGGCACTATACACTTCTCTCGTCAGACTATTGCTTGAGTATGCTGTTGTAATCTGGAATCCTAGCTCCATAACTTTTTCCGAGCGTATTGAGAAGGTCCAAAAACGATTCACAAAGTTCGCAATCTTTAAACTGCATTGGAATTTTTGTCCTAACTATAAAGCAAGGTGTCAATTACTTGGTTTGAAATCTTTGTGTATTTTTATGATGTAATGTTTGCCAGGGACATCCTTTCATATCGCATAAAGTGCTCTTCCCTTCTTGAGTTAATACAATTTTATGTGCCCCCCAGGCCTCTTCGTACTCGACGTATTTTAAACGAAAGATTCCATAATACAGCCTATGGGAAAAACGAACCACTAACAAGAATAATTAGGGCTTTTAACGAATTGTCAATATAATTGGACTTATCTGATACTAGACCTAACTTCAAAAGGAATTTGTTAAGTCTTTTTATCTTTTAAAATCTTTCCTTTTAGGTATTGTATGTACTTTAAATAAATAAAATTGTACAATACTATTTCTCAAATCTGTTAGTACGTAAGTAGCTTGTAGATGAATAAATAAATAAATGAATAAATGAAAATTTAAAATTTTAAGTAACCCCTGACACAAAACAAAAAACACTCCAAAATGGAAAAAAAAAAATTTTTCTCTTGGCCGTTTGACTTCATTAAAAGAACCTATTAATATTGTTAACATAAGCTGCCCATGCTAAGTCGCCAAAACGGGAGATTACGCGACCAAGAAACGCTTCCTTCAGAATATCCATTGTGGCTCGTTCTGTGTTTCCGGTTGCACCGTCCTGTTGAAATCACATGTTTACCAAGCCCCGCTCATCCAATTCCGGCAGTAAGAAGTCGTTTATCATAGCGTTCACCAGTTACAGTGACCGCATTGGCGTCCTCAAAAAAATACTGCCCAATCACTCCTCCAGCGTGAACCCCGTATCAGACAGTGGCTTTGAGGGGATGTAATAGCTCTTCGTGCATCACACGCGGATTTTCGACATAAAATCGTCCTCTTCGTTATTGTGATTAAGGGGGGCTTAACAATAATTCGCATGCGACTGACGATCAGCAGGCATTACCTGATGTACTGTTTGCACTCTGTTAGGGAACATGTGTCAGTCTTTCACTCAAATTCGCTATAGGGTCCGTCTGGTGATGCTCGTCGTCTGGTTGATGTATTTCGTTTACAGCGACAGCCACGCTATTCTTAGCCGAACGACCAGTCCGGTGGGGGCTACGCCCTGTGGTTCCAGTCTGTTCGAGTCGAATAGCTAACCACCGGAATATTCGCCCAGTGGTTGCGATGTCGAAATTCACGCAGCGCTAGCACCACCCACCGATTATTGGTCAAATAAATCGACACAATTATTCCACGCTATGACGGAGTATAGCGCTTTATTGCCCGTTTGTTTGTATTCTGCAGCTGTCTAGTTCATTAATTTCAATTATGACTAAGGTACGACGCTATTTGCAAAAATTACATCTTCCGATTAATTTTGCGCCACCTTGTATAATAACTATTTGTAGAAACCTACGCTATGTTTTTTTGTAATGTTGTGGTACAGTAATGTACTTCATAACCGATAATGTACATACATATATGGATCCTTATTCGATGACCCTGGTCAGCAGAGAAATTAACAGAACTGATTAAGACGAATCTAATGAGCGCATATTTGATGGGTTTTCTAATAGGCAATCAGTGATAGCTCAATGGTACCATACGGCGGTGTTTCAAACATAAGGACACAGATATGTTTGAAAGTAATGTAAATACCCATTATGCGTCTAAGATCCCTACCGCAGCTAATAAAAAGAGCTGATAACCTTGAAACGCTGAATAGATCTTCATATAATTGTAATAAGAACCATCTCGATCACGTCAGCTTTCAAACAAAAAAAAGGCATCAAAATCGGCCCATTCGTTCAGGAGCTACATACAGACGCACAAACACACATACACGTCAAACTTATAACACCCCTCTTTTTGCGTCGGGGGTCTAAAAGTAATCCGTCACATCAAAACGCGTCTAAACAACATCCGAAATAGCTGTCAATGTCGACATATGTATGTTAAGGGTCATGCGCACCAGCATAATAAAAAAAAATTCAAGAATCGGATGCACTAAGATCGCGAAATTTAAAGTCACTTTATTTTTTTACTAACATGAGTACCCTAAGCAGCGAAATTTAAAAGAAACCAATTCGGTTTCAGGGTGGGGCATTGCACTATTCATGCCGCGTCGAAAGTCGTATCGGATATCCAATGGAATAAATGCAAAAACCAATGCATGGGTGCCTGGCTGATTGACTTGGAAAAAGCCTTCGACACTGTATTGTTAGAATGGCTTTATTATAAGTTTATTCTGCTGGGCATAAGTAACCCACTGCTATATATGATTTTTGACATGTTAACAGGTAGAAAGTTCGTTGTGAAAATTGCCAACACTTGAGTTGAAAATCAGCTTCCAGAAATTAAAATCTCTATTGCTCAGAACGCCTTTGTCTAGGGCCTCTCGGGACACTAGAAAAAATTGGCCCAGGTTCTCAATTTTTGGACCGGACAGCCGCCCACTGGCAAGTAAAAGTGTAGTCAGATACCTTGGGATCGTGCTATATCATTATCTTTTGATACTTTGATTTGATTTTGACAAACATGTAGATGCTGCTCTTGAAAGGGCCCAGCAGCCAACTTAATCAGGCCCATTACTGCCTATGGATGTCCCGTCTGGTTCAATGTGAGAACCAACTTATTGGAAAGGATTCGGGTGTTTAAGAGACAAGGTCTCAGGACTTGTCTTGGGCTACATAGGACACACGAATCTGAGTACACAAACATTTTTTTCCCGAACGAGGTCCTATACAATACGGCCAGGATTGTGCGGGTGGATAATTTTCTGATTAAACTGATTCGAAGCCATGTTGCAAGAGCAATGACTTCGGTCAATAGTCTGATCCTCGGGGCTTACTACCCCAATGATTTATGTCACGAGAGAGTGTGCCTTAGCGTGGGTCGCAATCCCGTGGAACGGTGATTCCTCTACGGACCTGATGTCGAGCTCCGTGAGCCCGAGCGCCTCAGGCTCTGTAGATCGGTGTCACGCCGGGATCGAAGATACGTAGTCCGTCAACATCAACGCTATTGGTGGCTGGAGACAGCTGCGTCAGAGGAGAGAGTCATTGCACACCTCAATAACTTCAGCCTCTTCAAGGCAGGGCCATCAATCGCAAGCTTACAAGGCTAGGGTAGGTTAAGGTAGGTTAGGGTAAGTTAGGCTAGAATAGGGCTAAATACAAAAAAGAAAAATAACAAAAAAAGGAAAAAAACAGGAAAAAAAAATACAAAAAAATAACAAAATTAAAAATTAAAAAAAAAAAACTGAATAAAACAAAAACAAAAGAAAAAATATAATAAATATATTGAAATTGAATAAAAAAAAATATATATAGGATATACATATGTTTATAAATATATAAATTTTAGTTAAGGCAGAATAAGTTAGATTTAGTTAGATTAAGGTTTTAAATATAAAATTAAATATAAAAACGGTCGCATGCTTAGTTTTTAAAATGAAATATATTTTTTTAGCTGATGTTAATTTAATTATAATACTTTTGCGTATTTGCGTATTAAAGGCGCTGAACGAAAAGATGGGAGAGAAGAACTAAGTTTTTGAATGAAACACAAAATGAGTTCAACTTTTCGGCTGTCTTTATTTCAGTAGTCTAGATGAACGATGGCAGCTCGGTATACAGTTGTCGAAAGATATAAATTTAAGTTGTTCTGTTTTAGAGTGTCCGCCTAGGGCCAGTTAGATATTTCGATTTGTTAAGATAGTTAAGCTAGTTTTAAACATTTTTGTCTAGCGTAAATTATGAAGTAAAAGTGAATTTAAAAACTAAATCAAAAACTCGTGTTTTGGTTTATCTTACTAAATCATAATCGGTTTCCGAATGCAATCAATTTGAAAAGTTCAAATATCCCTAATAAAAAGATTCACTGAAAATTCCCCATTGGATAGATATTTCTGAGAGCGGGAATGTGAGGTATAAAGTGAACTTTGTCCTTTTGCTGGGTCGGAATTGATTAGACTGTTTATATCCTCGCTGGAGAATGTCGTTTACGCAAGACATAACAGTAAGTTTTGAAAGTATCTGTAAATAGTTACATTTTTAATAAATTTAAATGTATTTTTCGATAAGAACTTAGAAATCCGATTGTGGGTCTCGAAGCTGATGTGATCTTAAATGACGAAGCAAGACCAATGGTTTTCAAGGCATATTCAGTTCCATTGGGTTAGCTTAGGTAAGGTTTGAGAAGGGGAGTGTGATGGTTAGACATCACTTCCACTCGGAGGCCAAGAGGCCCATTGTGATTCCCTTCGTTTGTGTGGGTACACATAAAATTAACCTGTCCTATCACGTGGTGGCTGAAACCACCCCGTGCTCTTGATGAATCTTCAAAGATCCGATATGTCTGCATTAACCACGTCCGCAATCTCTGTAAAGGATCTTTGGCCTAGCGACACTAGGCGTCGATTCTGGAGAGCTGGACAGTGGCAAAGCAGATGTTGGATCGTCTCAGTTTCCTCCTCATCGCCGCAGCTCCGGCAGAGATCGCTGGATCCCGAGTCCCATTTCCGGACCATTGCTCCAATGGGACAGTGTCCTGTGATCACTCCGACGAGCATACGGATCGAGTTACGGTCCAGGAGCTTCTTTGTTTTTCCGACATTGAGCTCTGGCCACGATGATCTTGTCGTGTAGCTGTCGTTTGTTGTAAGCCAAGACGAGTTGGCCTCTTTGATGATTATGTCGTTTATGATCCGGAATAATGCGCTGATCGGTGGTTGCAATGACGTGTGCGCTTCGCTGATGTCCATTTCAGAACCTTGCCTGGCCAGTTTGTCTGCTCTTTCGTTCCCTGCGATTGAGCTGTGGCCCGGGACCCAGCAGAGTTTAACATTATGGTGTCTGATGGACTTCAGTGAGTCGCGACATTTCTTGACAGCCTTTGATCTCGTTATACAGGATTCTATTGACTTCAGTGCAGCCTGGCTGTCTACGAAGATGGTGATATCAGATGGTGGGATATCGGCTACCTGTAGGTGTTTGGCTGCTTTCTCTATTGCCACGATTTCTGCTTGAAACACGCTGCACAGATCTGGGAGTCTGAATGATTCCTGTTTGTGGAAGGTATCAGAGTAGAACCCGGCCCCAGTGCCTGTGTCCATTTTCGATCCGTCGGTGAAGAGGGTGATCTCATGGTCGTTGGTTACGGCGTTTGATAGCCACTCTTCTCTGTCGGGGAAAAGGATAGGTATACTGAGAGAGAAGTCATTTTGGAGGGGAATATACTCGGTCGTAGCTGCGAGGCTACTAAAACCATATTTCCTTCCCAGGTCGTCTATTATCTTAAGTATGGCCGCATGTCCATAGTTGGTTTGCTTTTACAGAGAGGACTCTCTTAGTCTGAGAGCGCTCTTTGCAGCGTAGCCTTTTATGAATAGATCCAGGGGGAGGAGATGAAGAATCATGTCCAACCCTGCTTGCGGCGTGCTTCTCATGGCTCCCGTTGTACAAACAGCGGCTGACCTTTGTACTTTGTTGAGCATGTTCATATAGCTTTTTGTGCTGCTAGCAGTCCACCAGACTAGGGCCCCATAAGTTAAAATGGGTCTGATGATTGCTGTGTACATCCAATGAATGATGTACGGTTGCAAGCCCCATCTTTTTCCGAAGGTCTTTTTGTATTCATAAAAAGCGTTCAATCCTTTTTTCATCCTTTCCTCCTGGTTCCTTTTCCAGGAGAGCTTAGAGTCAAGAATGATGCCTAGATATTTTGCTTCCGCTTTGAGTTTGAGTGGGGTGCCCTCTAACTTTGGGGGAGCAAATATCGGAATTTTCCTTTTCCTGGTGAACAAGACCAGCTCGGTTTTCTGGGGGTTTATTCTCAGACCGTTCTGTCTTGCCCACGAGGAGAGTTCACTCAGCGCAGATTCCATTAGTTCACTGATAGTTGGTAGAAATTTACCTTTTATCAAGATAACCAGGTCATCCGCGTACGCTATGATCTTTGTGTCTTTTTCCTTAAAGAATTTGAGGATCTTGTTGACTGTAAGAAGCCACAGTAGGGGGAAGAGAACTCCTCCTTGTGGTGTGCCTCTAGTTGTCACTTTCCTTATAGAACTGTGTCTCAATCCAGATTACAATGGATTGGTCTACTTTTATGTCCTCAAGAGCTGTTGTTATGGCCTCTGTGCTTACATTGTTGAAGGCCTCCACTATGTGGAGGAAGGCTGCCATTGTGAACTCTTTTAAGTTCAGCGAGCCCACAATTTCACGGACAACACTATGCAGAGCACTTTCCACTGATCTGGTAGGCGTGTTGAGTGTTGCATAAGTTTCGTGAATTTGTGAGTCCTCTGATGTATAGGTCAAGGAGTCTCTCCAAGGTTTTTAATAGAAATGACGAGAGACTAATTGGCCTATAGTCCTTTGCGGCAGTATGGGATGGTTTACTTGCCTTAGGTATGAAAATTACCTTTATTTCTTTCCACTGTGTTGGGATGTACCCCGCGCGCAGGCAATTGGAAAAAACGCTTACGAGATGGGGTACAGTGTTGATCTGTGTTTTTTGAAGCATCGCTGGTAAGATATCGTCCAGGCCCGGAGATTTAAAGGGTTTGAACGAATATATTGCCCATGATACTTTATCCGCTGTGATAATCTTGTTGTGTGAACCGTAGGAACCGTCGTCTCGAAGGAGACTGTGGTTTTAGGGTTTTTACAGCCTAGGAAGTGGGTTTCAGTCAGCAGTTCTAGGGATTCCTGACTTGATTTTGTCCGAGAACCATCTGGTTTAAGGATGAATCCCGGGACGCAGGGGTCCTTGGATAGGATCTTCCTGAGCCTTGCGGCTTCGTTGAGATCCTCAATTGATTCGCAGAACTCCCGCCAGGATTTAGATTTTGCTGCTCTTGTTTTGCTCTTGTATTCATTGAAGCTGGATTTGTAATTATCCCAGTCTTCGGTTCTGTTTGAGATCTTTGCTCTGTTGAATAGAGTTCGGGTCCTGGTCCTGAGTTGCTTTAGCTCTGTGGTCCACCAAACTGCGCTGGTCTTCCTGCAAGCACGCTGCAAAGGACAGGGTTTGTTGAAAGCCGCTTTCAGAATTCTCACTCATCAACTCTCAATGTAAGTTGGATCAGGATTAGTGGTGGCTTGTGGCGGTTCTAACCTGTTGGCAACTAGGTTTGAGAAAAGATTCCAGTCTGTCTTCTGAGGGTTTCTGAAAGGTTTCGGTTTTTCTTTAATGACGTTAAGGTTGAAGAGTATCCGGCTATGGTCCGAAAAGGAGCAGTTAGTGGACACTCTCCAATCCTCTACTCGGATGGAGTCGGACTCACTTAGTAAAGTGAGGTCAATTACCTCTTCCCTAACCCGATTGCGAAACGTGGGTGTATTACCTTTGTTGCAAATATTGAGGTTGGTGGAGATAATGAAATCGAAAATGGACTCACCCCTTTTATTGATGTCGCTGCTTCCCCATTGAGTGTTGTGTCCGTTGGCGTCGCAGCCTATCAATAGACACAGTCCGCGTGATTTGGCGTGTCGCACGAGTGTTCGGACTGCGTCTGAAGGTGGATCCTCCTCATCGTATGGTAAGTATGCGGACGATAGGAGCAAAATTGATTTGTACTGTTGTTCGTACGTTACCACCGTGAGGTCTCCGTTGCTGTACGTACCTAGGAGAGAAATGTTTTAGTATCTCTTGGCGACTATACAAGTTCGTAGCTTACCTTCGGTATATGGATAGTATAAATTATACTCCTATCCCTGAATTTTGTTCCTAAGGAGCCAGGGTTCTTAGATTTAGGCTATATCCATATCTTCCTGCAGCATGTACATCATCAAGTCGTCGGTGGCTGCTTTGCAGTGGTGTAAATTAATTTGCACCACTAGCAGCCCCCTTTGATTTGCCGCGTTCATTGGGGAGCCTTACCTTCAGGGTTCCCAGCCCGAACTTGATGCTGCCAGATCTGCTGCGGATGTGGTCGAGTGGCTTTTGATCAATGGTAACCATGAGGTCCTTTCCCACTCCGTTCTTACTCTTGGCTGAAGAAATTATTCTCCAGCTGAGAGTGTCAAGCTCTTTATTCTGCTTGTCAATTAGCTTCAAAATGGATTCGTCCTTTTCGGGAACCGGTGGAGGGATCCATATTGAAGCCAACGTGCGAAGCGGATGCATCGAACGAGAGATAACCTCGAGTTTAGCGTTCTGCCAGATTTCGCGGCAATTGTCGATTGTGCGCTTTAAGAAGTCTAGAGACCTCTGATTGTCACAACCGACAACTTTGACTCCGTTCTGCCAGCCTGCTCCGTCGAAGTTAATCTCATCGCTGCTATCCGCGACAAGCATCGCTTCCAATATTTTGGCTTCAACCGTTAGCCAATTGTCAGATGTAATCTTCCCATCCGGGTTGGAACGATCGACAATAGCCACTTGTAGACTCAGGGGAAGATTGAAGATTGGCTGATGTTTTCGCCTTTTTCGCTTCCCTAAGAGTTTCTTCTCCGGAGCGCCCCCTCTTGACGTTCTGCTTCGATCCTGAGGCAGTGTGTCCCTTGGAGGCGCCCGGTTGCTGTGCGTTCTTTTCGACAGTGGCCGGTTGTGTTGGCAGTTGTCGAGTCAATTTTGGGACGTTGGGTTTGAAAAGGGCCGTGTCCGATGGCTTCTTATCTCGCCCTGTGTCCTTTTTCGAAGCGTGAGTGGAGGTGGGAGCCGATTTCTTCTCGAATTTGGCTACCTCTTTCTTGTGCTTCTTGATCAGGAGTTTTTCGCGCTCGGAAAGCGTTGAGGGTTCTCTTGCGTTCATTTTCCTGATATACTGCACCGACCTCTTATAGCTACTCTTTGCTTTTTGGGCCGGTGTTTTTACCTTGCTCGTTTCTACAGGTTTGCCTGTGGCCTTAAGAGCGACCTTTTCTTTCAGCAGCTGGGCCTCAGTTTCAGAGACCACTTGCATGGTGTTGCTTACCGGTGATGAAGCCAAGGATTCATCGTCGGTAGCGGTACCAATCTGTAGTCCCTGAAGGAGAGCCCCGGTTACGCTGTCTGTGTCGATCGCGCCTTCGGCCATGGCAACCTGCGCTGTTTGCCTCTTCAGAGGATGCACTTTACTATTTTTATCAACATTTTCCATATGTGATCCCACGAGTCGCGCAGGAATTGGTGGTCGACCTGTACAGAGCCTCGCAGTATACAGGCAAGGCTATTTGATCCAGGAGGGCGCCAGGTATCCTGGATACACCGTTAGCGACTGGGCTATTATTTAGACTGGGCCCCCAGCCTGGCTGACTCTCGGCACGGTACGGTTTACACCTTAGTCCAGCCCAGGGGAATGGAGGGGATACCCGGGGAAGGAAGGAGGAGATGATGGCTACAGCTTAGCTTCATGTCTCGTCATAGAGAATTCATGTCCAACATGGAAAGTGAAAAGAGTCATTGCCAAATACTGAGCCTTCGCACCGCGACAAGGTGTGCAGCCACGCGAAGGTCCATTGGGTTAAGAGACAAGTATGTTGCGGAGCTTCAGAGACTCATTAGTATAGGCACTTTGGAAAAAGTTAGGCACAGTGAGTGGGTGAGCCCGTTAATATGAGTCAGGAAGAAGGACGATGAAGTCAGGTTTTGTATGGATTGCAAGGTATCCATAAATAAATAAAGTGTGTTTTTTATAGAGGTATATAATTTTCAAATGGAATAGAGCAAAGATGGTTTTTTTAAATTGACATGAAATTGACTTTATTCGAAAGATAATCTTCTGACATTAGCACACCTAACAGTCAGTTTTTGTGGATGTAACGGTGCCTCAACATACACTTGAGGATTATCATCACTCTAAATACGGCAGTTTTGTTTATTGACGTATCCATTCAACCAAAAGTGAGCATCATCGCTAAACAAAATTCGCTTATGAAAATTGGGATCAACGGCAATCCTGTTTTGGGCCCATTCACCGCCAGCCGTGGCGGTCATATGTCAGAAATTATATTTAAATCAAAATAAATAATGTCGGAAGATTATCTTTCGAATAATGTCAATTTCATGTCAATTTAAAAAAATCATTTTTGTTTTATTCCATTTCAAAGTTCCATACCTCTATAAAAAACAACCTTTATAAAGGGTCCGCCAAATAATTTTTTTTTTTTTTGAAAATGCTATAAAAAAAACTACTGAATATTTTCTCAAATTTCTTTTTTTATTTGAAAGTACAATCCTTCCGGTTAATAATGGAAAATAATTTCATTCAAATGGCTGCCTCGGCTGGCCATGCAGTAGCCTACACGATCGGTCCAATTTTTAAGCACATTATCGATTGTGTGCAGCTGTATTTCACCAATGGCTTCACGAATATTGTCCTTTAAAGCATCAATTGTCTCTGGCTTGTCGGCGTAACACTTATCTTTGACGGCACCCCACAAATAATAGTCCAACGGTGTCAAATCGCAGCTCCGAGGTGGCCAAACGACATCAGCTCTGCGGCTGATAATGCGATCTTCAAAAACAGGGCGCAAAACATCGAGTGTAGCTTCGGCTGTGTGGCACGTAGCGCCGTCCTCTTGAAACCAAATGTTGCCAATATCCTCCTCTTCAATTTTTGTGAAGAAAAATTCGTTCAACATGGCCCGATAACGATCGCCATTGACTGTAACGGCCACTCCTTGCTCATTTTCGAAGAAAAATGGCCCAATTATGCCTCTGGACCAAAATCCGCACCAAACAGTGGCTCGTTTTGAGTGCACCGGCTTTTCAATGTATGCGTGCGGGTTTTCTGTGCCCCAAATGCGACAATTTTGCTTGTTTACATACCCGCCAAGATCAAAATGAGCTTCATCTGAAAAGATGATTTTTTGGCTAAATCCGCATCTTCTGTAAGTCGATCGCAGGCCCACTTAGCGAAGCGAAAACGCATTGGATGGTCAGTTGGCTTCAACTCCTGAAGCAATTGGACTTTGTATGGCGTCATACCAAGGTCTTTATGCAAAATTCGTCTCAATGATGTCTCCGAAATGTTCAATTGTTGAGAACGACGGTGAATTGATGTTGATGGCGCTTCACGCACACTTTCTGCCGCAGCAGCAATATTCTCGGGTGTACGCACTGTTTTTGGCTTTTCACGCTTTGGTTTATCGATGAGGATGCCAGTTTCTTTCACTTTTTTCACAAGATAACGAACATACGGAGCTGACGGTGCTTCTCTTCTTCAATTTGGATTATGCGTCTAGTTATATAGTTATATAGACGATATTTAAATCAAAGGTACAAGTTTTGCAGATTGCATTAAGAAAACAGTAGTTGTTTAATGTAAATTTTTTGAAAGTAGAATCAAATATTTGGGATTGGTTATAAGTCAACCTTGTTTTGATAAAATTGATGTTATAATGAAATCCCCAAGGCCGAAAGATGTGTCACAGCTGGGTTCTTATTTAAGTCTTGTTAATTATTATTCAACTTTTCTGTCTAATTTATCGTCTGAATTGCATGAGTTATACATTTTGTTAAGAAAAAAATGTTAAGTTTATTTGGACTAAGAAATGCAAGGAGACCTTTATAAAAACCAAACAGTTGCTGAGGGGTGATAAGATAGTCGCTCATTTCAATCCATCTAAAGAAATATTATTGTCTTGCGATGCAAGTCCCTACGGCATTGGATGTTTTTTATCGATTGTTGAAAATGACCAAGAAAAGCCATGCATGTATGCTAGCAGTTCGTTGAGTTCTTCCGAGAAGCATTACTATTAAAATAATATGTCCTTATTCCGTGAAAGTCAAAGAAGAAGTGAACGTTTATTGAAAAAGGTTTACAAAAGAAAAAACAGTAACTGACATATAAAACAAGGGAAACATATAAAAAGGGGAACAGTACAGTTTCCTCTTTTTATAGATGAACTATTTTTACACTCCCACTTTAATCGATACAAAAATTATTCACAAATCAAAAACAATTTAAAGGAGATGAGGAAGCAATTCTTCGAGTAGACGCTTGAACCATATTATTTCCTTAACTGCTTGCGTCGCTGCCATATATTCGGCTTCCATAGTTGATAGAGCCACCCATGATTGCCTCTGCGATGCCCACGATATCGGTGACTGACCCACTTGTTGAACGTCGTGTGTCAGGATCACCGGCAAAGTCTGCATCGCTGTAACAACTCATAATTAAATCAGAGTTTTCTTGAAAAAATATACCATAATCCAAATTCCCTGCAACGTATCGTATAATGCGTCTCACCGCATTTACGTGCTGCATAGTCGTATGTTCCAAATGTCGACTAGCAATGCTGAGAGCATAAGAAATGTCAGAATGTCAAATGTGCTTCTGACTGCTAAGTACATGAGGCTGCCCATACCTTCACGGTATGGGAAGTTCGTTTCAACGCCTGAAGCTCCACCGCTGCTTAGCTGGCTTAGCATCAGACATCTTGAACTTTGTAATGATTTTTTCAGCAAAGCTCCTTTGCCGTAGGAAAATTGACCCATTGGGTTTCCGTTCAATCTCCATTCCTAGGAAGCAAAGTGCATCGTACACCTTCACTTCGAGTACGCTTCGCAAATGTTCCACAAGTTTCTCAATGTCGCACTCACTCGTTGCTGCAATCAAACCATCATCGTGTATATTGCAACAACAAATATTTCTCCAACAAAAATGCAAGGATCTGCTTCTGATGGTTTCAATTTGAATGACCGAAGGAAAGTAGTAAATTTGTCATTCCAACATCTTGGCTCCAAGCCATCATCAAAACCTTTCGGATGTCTCATATATATTTCTTCACCGTAAGAAAGGCTGTTTTTATGTCGAAATGTCTCAAATGCATATTTTTAGATGATGCAATTGAGAGAATCATTCTAATCGAAGCGAATTTAGCTACTGGACGATGTTTAGTCCAGTAGATATAATCGACATCGTACTTTTGAGTGAATCCCTTAATAACCAACCTCGCTCGAAATCTTTCGGGTTCATTGCTGAACACATCTTTCATCTTGAAGACCCAACAATTGTCGATAGCTGCTTTATTGTGTGGCAGTTCAATCAGGTGTATGGTTTTTATTCAACGCAAAGATTTCCTCCCTCATTGCTTCTTTCCATAGATGCTGATTTTTCGGCTACAAATACATGGTCATCCAAAAGAGCTATCATTGATTCGGGTACTTTTCGTGCACTTATCGATGCTTAATAGGTGTGTGTTCGTTACTTGCATCGTCATTTCCCCCTTCTGTATGATCATAGACGGGTTCTTCAGTTAAGATAACATCAACTTCCTTTTTAACAGGTAGAGTTGAAACATGTTCAGGGCCTAAAGCTGCTGCATCTATGTTCTCATTGCAACTGATAATAACTTGATCATTGTTTTCACTGGAAAGAGACGAGCTTTTAAAAAATATGTCACGTTTTACCTCTACTTTGTTCGTTCCAGGAAAATAGATGCGATATCCCTTAATGTTTTCAGCATACCCAACGAAGATCCCATGCTTGGATTTAGCATCCCATTTGCACCGTTTTTGATTAGGTACGTGTGCATAACGCTCCGTACCGAAAATGTGCATATCGTAGTAGTTACTATTTTGATATTTTCCTAGACACAGCTCCAATGCAGTTTTACTATATACGCCAGTAGGAGCTGTCCTATTTAATGCAAAAACACCATAGTTAACGGCTTCCGCCCACAGTTTCACTGACATGTTTTTAGCATAAATCAAAGTCCTTCCCGCTTCCACAATTTTTCGGATTTCTCTCTCTGCCCTCCCATTTTGCTGCGGTGAGTATGGAACAAAGGTCTGATGAACAACGTGTTCCTTCTTTAAAATTGATTTAACTCGCCCGTTGACAAACTCTAGTCCATTGTCTGTTGGGAACACTTTTATCGCGAAACCAGCCTCCGTTTAAATCTTTTTTAAAAAAATCTTTTATACAATCAACAACATCCGTTTTTTCTTTAAAAAAATATATGACTCGATAGCGTGAAAAATCGTCTTTGAACAGAAGAAAATATCTAAAGCCACCGAGCGAAGTATTCTGCATCGGCCCAAACAGATCAGAGTGTACGAGTTCCCCTACGTGGTTTGCCCTGCTTTTGCTCTGATTAAATGGCAACTTATGGGAATTACCCAGGGCACATGCATCGCAAAAAAATTTATTTTCATCGACAAAATCAATTTGCCCTTTTTTAAGGAAATTACGCACATAGATCAAGTTCTGGTGACCGAGCACTTCATGCCAGTATTTAATTGACGCGGTTTTATTACTTACGAGTACATTAGCACTAGAAGGTTTTTCGATTTTGAACATCATCTTGAACATGGAACTATGCCGCACTCCCACTGCAACGGTACAGCCATTCAACAACAGTTCACACTGGTTTTTATTGGAAATTGATTTCAAATTTTTATCGAGAGCAGGATTTGAAGAAAAGAGATTATGAGTTAGATCTGGACGAATAGCACATTAGAAAGATATTTGGGTACCCACTGTTCTTTATCAAAAGCGAGAATATTGATATCACCAGATCCCAGGGCACTGATTGTCTTACCGTCACCTATTCGGACAAATTGGGGATAAGCGAAATCTTGATAATTAACCATCCAATCTTTCCGGAATGTCATATGGTCACTCGCACCCGAATCAAGAAACCAATCCGGTTGATTAATCGTACCGTACACCGAATAAGCCGCTACCATCGTACAAACAAACGCATCCCGATGTTCACCTTTCTGAGTAACACTTGCACTATTTGCTCTCCTTGATGGGCAGTCTCTTTTCCAATGTCCTGGTTTTTTGCACCAGAAGCATTTTCCCGTTTTATTTTTCGACCTATAACCACTATTGAAATTAGGGTTTTGCTGCTTTACCGCTCTTCTCGCCACCATAGCACAGTTATCTGATTGTTCTCGAATATTTGTCAAACGCGATTCTGCCATCACGAGCCGGGCTGTTAGATTTTCAATGGTTTTTTCATCTAGGGAAAAATCATCCGATCATCGATCGCACGGTTATTCCGTCCGATTTAGTGGTTCTCTCAGTTTCATTTTCCTTTTGTACGGTCTACCAAGTAGTTTAGTTGCCTTTGGACGAATAAATTATAACGTACATACACACTACTTCTACAAGAGCACCTGTTTGAAACCATCTTGCACAACAAAACACAACGCAACAGGTGGTGCTGGCAACTGCCATGGTAAGAGTTAGGTCACCCAAGGAGAGGTACTTTAACTTTAGGGCACTTTAGGGGACATGAGTACACGAAGTGCTGATGTTGAAGTCGAGCATGCCATCGGTATGCGGATATATCGTTTGGATCACTACACACCAACTTTGAAATGACCACTCGAGCCTATGTGTACAGGTCCCTGACTGGCCTTCTCCCGACCAACAAACTGAATTTCAACCAGTGGGCTGATCCACTTTTCCATCGACCAGCGACAGTAGATATACTGTTGGGCAGTGATGTCTATGGCGACCTTCTTCCTGAGGTCTTAAAGGGAAGTGAGGGATCTCCTGTTGCCCAGCAAACCCAGCTAGGTTGGATCTTGTTAAGCAAGATCTTAGCCCCAACAACAACTGTGAGGGTCTTCCACCACACTATGGACATTGATGAACAATTACGTCGGTTTTGGGAGATTGAAGAAGTGCCATTTTAGCAAGTGGCAAAGGAAGAGGACAGACAATGCGAAGAACATTACGTAAAAGGTACGAGGCGTTTGTCAAAAAGGCGCTACGAAGTATCGCTTCAATTTTAAGATGATCACAAACCTGCGCTTGGATCCTCGAGGTTAGGGGCCTTGCGTAGGTTTCATCGGTTAGAGAGGTGACTTGAAACAGACAGCAAACTACTCACGGAATATACTAAATGTATAATAGAGTACCTGGAGTACCGGCTGCAAAGAACATGGATGGCAGATTTTTAAACGCGTGTCTTTCAATTTTTTTTTTTTTTTTTTTCAACTTCAAATTTTATTTCATGTACATATCTTGTAATGGGTACAATGTTTTTTTCTTACCTGCGAAGCCACATGGCTTATCTGCAGGAGGTTATTTCTCAAATTCAATTTATTTCATTATCATATCATCCGATGGACGGTATTTTAAATAAGTGTGTCAAGTTTACAAATACTTATTGACAATTTTTTTTTTTAGTTTTAAAAAAAGAGTTACTAACATTCAAAGTTAAAATGAGGTATCGGCAGATTTTAAATAAATATCAAGTTATAGTATCTAGGAAATATTCCTTTAATCTCTTCTTTCTTAAATTGGTCTGATTTAAATTTCGTAGTTTGTAGGTATGGTATACGTCAGTTGACGCTTGCCGTATATGTTGTTGAAAGGTGGAAGATGGTACATCCTCTCTGCTCGTCTTCTGGTGTTGAAGTTGTTGATTGATTGGATTTCGGAACCTCTCATCGTCTTAGTACTCCAACGCTGCTATCATATTAAATATCTGCTTCACCGTGAGAATTCTCACTCTGCCACCTATGCTGCTTCTTTCGAAGAATAATTTTATCGCCTTGTTTTGAATATCTTACAGCTTCGCGATGTGTGTATCGGCAGCACCTCCCCACGCTAGTATGCCATATTTCAACCTTGACTCGATAAGAGCATTGTACACTTGTTTTTGCACGCAGTTTAAGGATTTATGTTTCAGGCAAGCCAGTGCAAACAGGGATCTTTTCAGCTTAGTCCGCAGATCGCTTATGTGTGGTTTCCATGTAAAGTGACTGTGGATCGTTATACCCAGATATTTGAACGTATCCACGACGTCAATAACCTAACAGTTTCTTGGGTCGGTGCAGTTGAATGTTTTAATATTTATTTCTGATTTTGGGTACTGCATGCTACGAATATGTAATCATTTTGTTTTTGTTGCATTTATTACTAGCCCACTATCGTGACACTATTTCCCTGCTTCATCAAACTCTGCCTGCATCATCCTGGTTGCTTCTACAGTCGATTTGTGGAAAACAACAATCGCCGTACCATCTGCATATGCGAAGGGAAAGCCCACCTTAAAGGATTTTAGTTGTTCGTTAGTATATATTATGTACAATAAGGGGCCAAGTTTAGATCCTTGTGGGACTCCATACTGCACTGTGTTGGCTTTGCTGCCATAGTCTTTGGTTTTCACGCGAAATGTTCTCGTTCTGAGATAGTCTCTCAACCAATCTATCAGTTTCCCTCTAATTCCTATTATTTGCATTGCATCGATAAGTTTATGGTGGTCGAAGGTATCGAATACTTTGCTAAAGTCTAAAAAAAGCACTAAGACGTGGTGACTTTTGTTAAGGCTTGAGTTATTCAAGTTTGTGAAATCGCCGAGAAGTCGATTGGTGCTTTTTCCCTTCTGGAACCCGTACTGATTCTTGCTGAAAGCTTATGCTTATCAATAAATTCCCATATTCGATCTGCAATGATTTGCTCCATGATTTTTTCTATCACCTGCAATATTGCAATCGGGCGATAGTTTGCTATCTCGTGTCTGGCTCCTCCCTTGTAGATAGATCTAACAAGTGCCTCTTCGAGCTTTTTTGGCACCTTAGACGTATTAAAACTCACATTGTTAACATTCGTAATTATGGGCGTGAAGATATCCGCATTTGATTTTACATCTATTGCCATAATACCATCTATCCCAGGTGCCTTTTGAATATTTCCGCACAGTCTGTATCTCTCAAATAGATTGCGTCCCGTAAAAATGTGTTCTGGTGGTTGGATGTTACTTTACTACATACATACGTGGATTATTGATGCTGCCTGCTGCGAAAATGAATTCGCAAAATTATCTGCGAATATCTCAAAATTATTATATTTTTCACAATTGTTTCGTCTAACGACGGCTTCCTTCGTCCTAGTTCGTTAATTAGCGCCCAAGTTTTTTTCGGATCACATTTTACTTGCTCGAATTTTCTTTTATGGTATTGTTCCCGGCTTCTACATATTTTTTTGTTGACCTGGTTGCGTAATCGTTTGTATTCGGTTACGTATATTATGTTGGTCCGATTATTCTTCCACCTGCGATATAATCGATCTCTTTCTTTGCAGCTCTCTACGATATAACTTGTAATCCAATCGTGACTTTTTCTTTGAGTTTTCTCCTTATAGGTGTCTGTCGAGTTTTTGTATACAGGGTGTCCCACGAGCAGTGTGCCAAAAAGCTAGAGCGTGTAGGTCTGGTCAAGACAAGAAAAAATCGTATGGGAGGGGGAGGGGTCCATTCCCCCCCGTTTAGCCGGGAGGGGCAATTTTCTAAAAAAAATTGACTTAATTTGGAAAAAAAATTATTAAAAATCAACTTTTTTGTAAAGCCAGAAACCTCTTCTTTCATCTTGTTTTTAAACGGAGCTATTTTAAGGAATAGTTTTTGAGAAATTAATTTTCAAAATTTCCGAATTTTTTAAAAATAATAATAAGAGGTCAATGTTTTATACATTAATTTGCCTACTTTTTTAATATTTTTTAATAATTTTTAATAATTTTTTTTTCCAAATTAAGTCAATTTTTTTTAGAAAATTGTCCCTCCCGGCTAAACGGGGGGGAATAGACCCCCTCCCCCTCCCATATGATTTTTTTCTTGTCTTGACAGGACCTACACGCTCTAGCTTTTTGGCACACTGCATATGGCCCATTTTTTTAGCTAGTACATCAAAAAGAGTTTCGGTGTCTGTTTCTTCTAACATCGGTGTCCAGTCGGTAGTTCTAATCAGTTCATTCACTTTTCTAGTTCTAATATACGATATCGATGGCATTGCATTTCTTGTTGTAAACTCTTCATAGATACCATACCAGTGCTGTAGTGATCTGATATATTACTTTGAACTGTGGCCGAAAATATTTTGTATTATGTTATATGATCAATTTTCCGTGCAGGGACGGGTTAAGAATATCCCTGCAGCGATACCTCTCGCTTGTCGTAAAAGGCGACTAAACAAAGGTAAACAAAAATCACATCTAGGCAATTTAGAAAATACCAAGGTGAGCCTAGGGACACATATACCACCATTAAACTGCCCCACAAGTGTACATGCAAATCAGTGGGTTGACACGACTGGAGATCACCGGTGTTGTAAGAGTAAGATCAAACAAAACAAATCTGGAGCATGCCCGTGTCACAAAAAAAAAAAAAAAAAAAAAGGCAGGCCGAAAAACAATTGGTGCAAACAAATGCAAAAACACCAGCATTTGATTGGCCTCAGCGATGAAGTAATCCCAAACCGGGAAGCCTGCCACTACTTTCTGAGGTCAAACCGGCGGACCCCACAAGCGGACCAGTAGGAATGCAGTTAAGTGGGAAGGTTATGGTCCTACACTTCTGACCATAACATCGCCGGAAAAAGGAAAAGAAGAAGATGTTATATGATCAATATATGATCGATCAAAGTGCAACTCCCTCTACTTAGATCTATTCTTTAATGACGTTGCGCAATCCATTCGCAGCCAGCATTTCCTGATAACTAAGGACGTAATTATTCGTACTATATTTGATATTTATGTTCATGTCGCCCAGAATGATTATATCATCATTTGCTTCTTTTATGCTCGTGATTTTCAAGAGCTCATCAATGAATTCATTTTCAGCATAATTCGGCGGTCTATAAATTCCACTGACTATTTTCTTTTTTCTATTTAAATTAATTTTCACGGTTAAATTTTCATACGCTGTGGTCTCGATATTTATCCTTTTATAGTTTATATGATTTTTAAGGAATATTGCAGTAACTCCTCCTTTTCTTTTATTTCTATTAGTGAATTCTGAACAGAAACCATCAAGACAATACAGACTATTTTCTTCTTTTTTTATATTTATTTCCACTTCTTCTTCTTTTAGTCCAGTCAAATAAGACTTTGAAGGTTACAATAATTCCCATAGAGCTAAAAATTGGTATGAATGTTCAGAATACCATTATAAATGAATTGTGAAAAGTCCCCATCAATCCCCCTTGTGCAAAAAATTTTATCGATGGTGAAAGTTTGCAAAAATAGGTTTTTCGCGTTTTTCAGCTTAACGGTGAGTTTTACAGCAAAAATAGTTCAGACAAAAATTGTAGATCATCCGATTCTCTACAAAAAATGTATCTACACTTTTTTTCATAAGTATTGCCATTTCCGTGATATAGCGGTTGAAAGAATTGAAAAAAATATTTTATTCGTAATATGCACACGTTTCCACACCACCTATGAGGTAGTGTGCTTGGCGCTTTTTTTTTAACGTGGTTTCCCCGGTAGGCCTATTCCACGATCTATTATGATCCTATTGAATGCAAATGGAGTATTGAAAATGATGAAAGCTGCGTAAATTATGTAATACATAAATGAAAAAATAATTTGGAAAAATTATTCATCGGATTCATAATAATCCAATGGAACTTCTAGTATATTGTCTTCGTTTTCTTCTTCTTCTTTTTCTTCATCTTCTTTTTCCTCATCTTCCTGCTGGACACAAATATGTTCTAAAAGTGATGGATCATATGTCTCATCACTGATATCGTAATTATCCTCATCTAATATCGATTCAACATTGGAGCACGACTGTCCTTGACAATTGGTGCATGCTAAACGCCGCATTTAGCATTGCAACCTTTTTTGCAATTGCAAAAGATGGTGTTAAGGAGTTTTTCTGGTGCAGGTGGGAGTAACGTATGAATTGGTTCCAATGCATTGTCAACTAACTTCCAACCCCAGTCTTCTGGATCCATTTTATTACCAAGCCACACTTGAACTTGATAATATACCCGGAATAGATGTTGTTGAGCAGCAGCAGAGGTTGGGGGAAGACAAGCTAATTGCACTTGTTTTTTATTAT
This sequence comes from Merodon equestris, assembly GCA_958301585.1. Lineage (NCBI taxonomy): Eukaryota > Metazoa > Arthropoda > Insecta > Diptera > Syrphidae > Merodon > Merodon equestris. The sequence continues at coordinate 89,661,420 of OY284416.1, forward strand.
AAGTTTTTTTTGCAAAAGATAAGTATCGGAGCTTATCCAAGCAGGTAATTTTTTTTGGAGCTCCGTACATAGAAAGAAGAAAGCGAATTCCATTAGTGATTATAACTTCTGGAGTAGAGTTACTATCTTTAAAAACTTCAGCACAATTAATTAAATTTTGTTTCTCGAACAATTTCAAAACCGTTGTACTCCGAAAACTCATCACCTCTTTCAATACTTGCATCAATTAATGCTTTCATGCCGCGATCAACAGTAACAACTCCACTTTCAGTCAAAGGTTGACTACAAATAAAGCAGAATTGCGACATTTTTTTTTTAAAACAGTAAAATGCACAAACTTTGTTACAAAATATAAGCGATAGCCACGAGTTGTCACTACGAAGGAATGCTTACGACTAACAGTATTTTGTTGAGTATGAGACCTTCGAAACGGAGCAGGTATACGAGCATCGCCACGCTGACAATTGAATGGAAGACAGATGTTACTCAAGGCCATGCGACTAAATGAAAATAGGGGAGGAGTTTTTGACGTTCATTTATATTCTAAGAATTTTATAATTTGTATGTATAAGACATAGGGACTCATGTATTTACTCATATAACGGTTCAAAAATGTATATAAAAGTACATTAACGTGCATATTACGAATAAAATATTTTTTTCAATTCTTTCAACCGCTATATCACGGAAATGGCAATACTTATGAAAAAAAGTGTAGATACATTTTTTGTAGAGAATCGGATGATCTACAATTTTTGTCTGAACTATTTTTGCTGTAAAACTCACCGTTAAGCTGAAAAACGCGAAAAACCTATTTTTGCAAACTTTCACCATCGATAAAATTTTTTGCACAAGGGGGATTGATGGGGACTTTTCACAATTCATTTATAATGGTATTCTGAACATTCATACCAATTTTTAGCTCTATGGGAATTATTGTAACCTTACCTCTATTTTAAGGACTAATTTGACTGGACTATTTTCCTTTTTCCGGCGTTGTTATGGTCAGAAGTGTAGGACCATAACCTTCCCACTTAACTGCATTCCTACTGGTCCGCTTATGGGGTCCGCCGGTTTGACCTCAGAAAGTAGCGGCAGGCTTCCCGGTTTGGGATTACTTCATCGCTGAGGCCAATCAAATGCTGGTGTTTTTGCATTTGTTTGCACCAATTGTTTTTCGGCCTGCCTTTTTTTTTTTGTTTTTTTTTTTTGTGACACGGGCATGCTCCAGATTTTTTTTGTTTGATCTTACTCTTACAACACCGGTGATCTCCAGTCGTGTCAATCCACTGATTTGCATGTACACTTGTGGGGCAGTTTAATGGTGGTATATGTGTCCCTAGGCTCACCTTGGTGTTTTCTAAATTGCCTAGATGTGATTTTTGTTTACCTTTGTTTAGTCGCCTTTTACGACAAGCGAGAGGTATCGCTGCAGGGATATTCTTAACACGTCTCTGCACAGGTATTTATATTAATTTCCACAATTATATCGACATATGTAATTCAGAATCGGGCTTACATTAGCACAAAAAATATCCAAGTTTTTCCTCAATGACCTTATATTCAGACATAGACAATTAAAATTCAGTTTCTTTAATTAATTTTTTGCTTGACTGAAATCTAAAAAATCGATATTGACGTTTTTTTCTAAATCCATTATCATATAAAAACAATTTGATCGCACATACATACATATGTACATTTACAGAGTTAAGTTAATTGCGTTTGGTTTTGTTTATATCAGTCATGCATTGTATAAGCAAAACCTCCGCATTTTCCTCTCTGCGCGCGAGTACTTTTCCAGTGCTATCCCGTACAAATATCCCACCTTCCTCTCTTGCCTTCTTCTTTGTTAGCCATAACATCTGTTTATTCAGACCTGTGAGCATATTGTTTAAGAGGACATTGTTGTTGTTATTGGCTACGATCAATATTCCACTGCTATCCATGTTCTGATTGATTTTGCCAATTGTCAGTGGACGAGTTATATGGGCATTCTTTAAGAAGTTTGTTTTTGTTATATTGCTGTTAGAGGTGGCGATGGTTGTTGAGCGATCGATGTTTTTTGGTTTTGTGCAGTATATAAAGGGTCCGCCATCTAACGTTTTTTTTTTCAAGTAGTGCCTATTTCGTGAATGGTAACACTTAGCTCATGTCTGATTTGACAGATAATTAGTTTTATCCTTCCGCTGAACGAATATGGTTGTGTATACGCTTGAACAACGCTTCGCTAGGTGGGCCTGCGATCGACTTACAGAAGATGCCGATTTTGCCAAAAAAATCATCTTTTCAGATGAAGCTCATTTTGATCTTGGCGGGTATGTAAACAAGCAAAATTGTCGCATTTGGGGCACAGAAATCCCGCACGCATACATTGAAAAGCCGGTGCACCCAAAACGAGCCACTGTTTGGTGCGGATTTTGGTCCAGAGGCATAATTGGGCCATTTTTCTTCGAAAATGAGCAAGTAGTGGCCGTTACAGTCAATGGCGATCGTTATCGAGCCATGTTGAACGAATTTTTGTCCACAAAAATTGAAGAGGAGGATATTGGCAACATTTGGTTTCAACAGGACGGCGCTACGTGCCACACAGCCGAAGCTACACTCGATGTTTTGCGCCCTGTTTTTGAAGATCGCATTATCAGCCGCAGAGCTGATGTCGTTTGGCCACCTCGGAGCTGCGATTTGACACCGTTGGACTATTATTTGTGGGGTGCCGTCAAAGATAAGTGTTACGCCGACAAGCCAGAGACAATTGACGCCTTAAAGGACAATATTCGTGAAGCCGGAGACATCATTGAGACGAATTTTGCATAAAGACCTTGGTTCAGGAGTTGAAGCCAACTGACCATCCAATGCGTTTTCGCTTCGCTAAGTGGGCCTGCGATCGACTTACAGAAGATGCCGATTTTGCCAAAAAAAATCATCTTTTCAGATGAAGCTCATTTTGATCTTGGCGGGTATGTAAACAAGCAAAATTGTCGCATTTGGGGCACAGAAAACCCGCACGCATACATTGAAAAGCCGGTGCACCCAAAACGAGCCACTGTTTGATGCGGATTTTGGTCCAGAGACATAATTGGGCCATTTTTCTTCGAAAATGAGCAAGGAGTGGCCGTTACAGTCAATGGCGATCGTTATCGGGCCATGTTGAACGAATTTTTGTTCACAAAAATTGAAGAGGAGGATATTGGCAACATTTGGTTTCAACAGGACGGCGCTACGTGCCACACAGCCGAAGCTACACTCGATGTTTTGCGCCCTGTTTTTGAAGATCGCATTATCAGCCGCAGAGCTGATGTCGTTTGGCCACCTCGGAGCTGCGATTTGACACCGTTGGACTATTATTTGTGGGGTGCCGTCAAAGATAAGTGTTACGCCGACAAGCCAGAGACAATTGACGCTTTAAAGGACAATATTCGTGAAGCCATTGGTGAAATACAGCTGCACACAATCGATAATGTGCTTAAAAATTGGACCGATCGTGTAGGCTACTGCATGGCCAGCCGAGGCAGCCATTTGAATGAAATTATTTTCCATTATTAACCGGAAGGATTGTACTTTCAAATAAAAAAAGAAATTTGAGAAAATATTCAGTCGTTTTTTTTATAGCATTTTCAAAAAAAAAAAAAGTTATTTGGCGGACCCTATATCTATTACATCCGCGTTAGTTATTTCCTGTTTTATTATGTTTTCGATTGCTTTGACAATTTCGGTTAAATTTTCATTGTGTGTTGGTGGAATATTTTTAATTTCTATGGTGTTTTTTAGTTGTTGTTGTTCCAGTTTGTTTATTTGTGTTTGCATTTGTGAAATGACTTGGTCTTTTTCATTATGTGCATTTTTCAATTTCTGGATTTCGTTCATGAGTGTATCCATGATAGTATTGTTTTTTTCAATGTTTTTATTTATATCGTCGAGTTTTTGCGAGATGAAGTTACAAAAATCTGTTATGCTTTTGATTTCTGTTTTCATGTTCTTAAGTTCCAATAGTATTTCGTTTGTTTTTGTGTCTGCTACAGTTCCATTAGACTTTTCGGTGTTTTGTGGGCTAACAATTTCTGACCGATTTCCCTTGTTTGATTGGGCATTAGGTGTTAGAGGACGCGAGGAGGATTCCAGAAGCGCGGTGCCTGCATTTTCACTGGTGTTTCGGCAAAACTGGCACTTCCATGTGTCCCTTTTGCATCCCATTGATCTCCATGATCGGTAACTGTAGTGTAGTCGAAATGTAATTTTCGTGAGCATATAGGACAGACAACAAAATCTCCCGTAAGCGGCAGATTTTCTTTGCAATGATCGCACAAGTTCATGTTACTTACTGAATGAAATATCACTTTTGTGTTCAATTTTTCAATAAATTAAATTTCAAAAGTCACTATCTTAAAATTTATTTTGAACAGAATTTTTTTAGTAAACTCTGAGCACTCGTAGAAAGTAACCTTCACTGCCAACATCGAAAAGATGTACCGCCAGACCCGCATGAGGCAAGACGATGCCTATTATCAAGTGATCTACTGGCGAAGCAACAACCACGATCTCATCAAACTTTATCGATTGGATACCGTCACATTCGGTACGGCCAGTGCACCATATACAGCCACTCAATCAAATGGTTTGCAATGAGGAGCAACGATATCCTGTCGATGGGCAGATGGTGAGAGAGGAGATATACGTTGTCGATTTCATCTCTGGAGCAGATTCGGTGGAAGAAGCGGTTCGGAAGCGTGACAAAGTGAGATACTTGCTGGACACCGCTGGATTCCATTTACGAAAGTGGAGTAGCAACTCAGAGGAGGTTTTACGGGGTATTCCCATCAGTGTCGGACTAAGAGGGGGGCGGAAGGGGTGGCACGCCCCGGGCCTCCGATCTTGGGGTGCCCCCAAATGCCTCCGCGTTCCCCTGATCAAATCCTAAACAAGACTTTAAAAATCTGCTTAGTACCTACATATATAATTTCATCAAGTTCAAAACACTACAGCCATCTAGACTTTTTACGCGGTACTAATATTCTTTTAACTTTGCTGAACGCGTCCAATACGCTGGGGGAATTCCCGTCTTTGTAGCGGGTACTTCCCTGAATGAATGAAGTGCAAATAATGCAAAAAATAATAATTCACTCTTGTACGCCTACATTTACATTCACTACATTCTATTTACTTCGAAAAATAAACATTGGCATCATTTAAAATATATTGTATTAAATTTCATTACGTTGATATTTAATAGTTTATTAGTGTGTACTGATATTTTCGCGAACAGTTCAAATCGTTTGATCCGTTCAAAGTAATTTCATGAAAAAGTGTAATGGTGTTTTTGATTTTTGTAGCGGTATACATAAAAGTAAATGAGTTCAGAGTTGAGTTACTGCATTTTCGAGTATTTGAAAAAAGTAAGTAATTCTTCGTATATTTTAGCCTAGAAATTATAATCCGTAGTTTCTAGTCAATATGCACCTACGAGTACATTGTTTCAGTTCTTGCATTTCGCGAGTGGTCCTTATTTTATTTGTAGTGCACGTTTATTAGGGACGTGCATAGGTATGTAATTGTTCTCATCGTGAGACTCAACATGGCAAAGTCTCTGTACATTTATATATCTATATCGTCAAATCAATAATGAGGCTTAATTTAGCTATCTTTTATAAAAGTTTCTTATATATCTCATTATTTTTAGTGAAAAGGATTCAACCATCTGGCTCCCAGAAAAGGAAGCTAAAAAAATCGAAGACTGAAGAGGCAAAATCGCTTGCTGGATCTTTATCCAAATACCTTTCGAATTCTGAAGAGAAGAAAAGTGGCGTTGCCGAAGAAATTAATCAAACTGTTGAATCGTGATCTAATATACAAATCATTGATATTGAGACAGCAAACATAGGTGAAAAGTCTACCAAATCTGATATTAATAAAAACTCCGACGTGACTGACACTGAAATACAAGACTATAAAACTAATAAATTAAAGAAAAATACTGAGGAAGCCGAAGAATACGTCGTTTCTAAGTTAGAGTTCTTATCATCCAATGATGCTGCACATTGGCCAATACCTGTGCCAGAGCATATCAGAATTTCGATTATCGAAAAGGGCACTGAAATATTTCAAAACAAGGACGGACCTTTTGAATCTGTAGAAAGACCTGGTGAAAGCACTAAGGAAACACATCGTTAAACACATCGACGTTTAACTTTGCCGTGGTTTTACTCACATTTAAACTAGACTAAATATTTAAGGAAATGGATACCATCAACAAAGAAATTATATTGTTACTGCTGCCGGTTATTTGCATCTGAGGGTGACAATTACACTAATAAATTTGTCTCTGGTTTTTGTCACTGGTGGAAATTAAATCCAAGAATATCACAGCATGAATCGTCTCATGAACATCTATCAAACTTAAAAAAATGGAAAACGTTGACAATGGGCTTGAAACTTAATAAAACTATTGATAAAGACAACTTGAAGATTATTAACGATGAAACTAAGAAATTGAGAAACATTTTACATCGCCTTTTAGATGTAACGCTATTCTTAGGCCAACAAAATCTTGTCTTCCGAGGCCACCGTGAAGATATTTCTTCGGAAAACAGGGGAAATTTTCTAGAATTAGTACAACTGTTAGCGAAATATGATCCGGTGTTGAAAGAGCATTGCTTAAAACTAGAAGAGGCTGCTGGTGGGTCAAAGAGAGTACCATCTTATTTGTCAAAAGGAATACAAAATGAATTTATTCAATGTTTGGGTGATCATGTAAGGCAAAAAATTATTGCAGATATTAAAAAGGCTAAGCATTACGGAATCATTTTTGACAGCACTCCTGACGAAAGTAAAATAGACCAAATGAGTCAAATCATTAGATTCGTTCATATAGAGAATGACATTGTGGAAGTACGAGAATCTTTCTTGGGTTTTTTTTTAATGTCTGGAAAAACTGCTGAGGATATGTTAAAAGACATTCAGCAACAGCTGGAAATAGATGAACTGGATATTGCGTTGTGCAGGGCTCAAGGTTATGACAATGCCGCGTCAATGTCAAGTGTCCATGGAGGGGTGCAACGAAAAATCCGAGAAGTAAATCCAAAGGCACTGTTCAGTCCTTGTTCTAATCATTCCTTGAATCTTTGTGGAGTTCATGCATTTGCATGCGTTCCTTCCAGCGCACAGTATTCGATATGGCCAATTTAGAGGGATAAAAGGTATATTTACAAAATTAAACAGAAGTTTAAAGCAATATGTTATATAAGTCGCTGGACGTTCGGTGCATATGTTATGAGTGAAAAAAGTAACGCCCGAACATGTCCATACATGTTTCAATAACCAATAACAAGATCTGTTTTGACGCGTCTTATCAGTGCGCTCGCGACTCTCAACGATTAAAGTGTTATTTATGTGATTAAATATTCATTTTATTCCGTCTAGCTATGGATCCGTCTTCTAAAGGTATGGCTATACTAATATAACAATATTATTTATAATATTACTTTTTAGTAAACCCGTAAGCCATTTGTAATTACATTATAGTAAATTACTCCTAAAAATACCGGATTTTAATAACAAAAATATACTGCAAGGCATTGCAAGGGTTTCAAATGTATTTTAAACATTACTTTAATTAATGTACTTTACAGCAAGTATAAGATTAGAGTGCGGAGCCTTGCGAGTTTAATAATAATTGTAATTTTTTCAACAGATCGTCGAATAAGCAGAGAAGTGCTTTTTGAGGTATGGCGTTCTACGAAACTCACACACCGTTCAGAACATTTGATTGAGTTTGTGCGACAAAATGTAGAGATAGTAGACTTAAATAACCAGGATTTAGTCAAAATAAAGCATGTAGTAAGAACAGAAAGTGAAAAATTCAGACAAAAGTGGTATGATAATTTTATAAAATCCTACAATGAGTGGCTGAATGAAGAAATAGATTTTGGAATCGAATCCATTAACAAAAAATCTGATACAACAGTAGGTCGGCCTCAGAAATGTTTTGATGAGAGTTCTTCTAAAACCAAACATAGGAAGGTTAAAAGATTTAGTAGTGCGGAATTGTCTTTTGCGGCAGCGACAAGTGTAAGGGCTAGTGGCAAGAGAACCAGCGCTAAATTAATTCAAAAAATTGTAACATCGTCTCCGAAAAGTCTTTCAAAGTATAAAAAAATAATAACAAGGACTCCACTGGAACAAAGGCGATACAAGCCTGATGAAGCGTTAGCTTTGTTTATTAGCAATAAAATGACAGTAAGACAATATAAAAACATTCAACAGGACATGATGCGTTACATGCTCATAGCTTGCGACCCTCACATAACATTTTTGAGGAATCTCGGACAAAAAAGAAGAGGAATCGTTAATAAGGACGTTTTATCTTTGTTAAAAACTTAATATGATTTTTTTTAATCAATAAATAAATAGATAATTAATTATGTTTGCATTATATTACTCCATTAACCATAATAGAAGCTACAATTAATAACTTAGCCGAATGCAATAGTTGTATATTTTTGTCCCCCTAAATTGGCCATATTGAATACTGTGCAGCGTCACGTGTTTTGGAACAGTAGAGGAATTATATTCGTTCTTTTCGCCATCTACACAGAGATGGCAATTGCTGAAAGAAAAACTGGAAAAAATTTAAAATGTTTATCGGATACTCGCTGGAGCGCTCATTACGAGTCAGTAAAATTGGTAAAAGAAAACATAGAGACAATTGTGAGTAGTTTGGAACATTTTCGAGATCCAACAAAAGCAAATCTAGATACAAGATCAGGAGCAAGCCTGCTCATGCCGGCTGTTTGTGATTTTACATTTCTAACCAATATACAATACAATTCTGGCTTTCTATACTGGAGGAAGTAAATTTAGTTTTACAATATTTGCAGTCTCCAAAAATGACTCGGGATACAGGAATCACCAAACTAAACGCCTTGAATGAGTATTTAATGACCGAACGAACCAGGATTGTAGACAACGCTATAACTTTTGGCATAAAAAAATGCAATGACATGGACATCAACATCGAGAAACGAGGAAGAAGGAAGGTAAAAAGAACGATGCAGGGTGAATCAGCTCATGATGCTGGATTATCAATTCAAGAAGAAATACGTCGGTCAATGTATGAATGCATAGACCGATTTATACAAGAATTGTCGACACGATACGGGGCCATGAAACAAATCAATAATATTTTCCAAATTATTGAAACAAAGTTTATGCTAGAAGCTTCAGAAGACGCTCTGGCTGTAGCAGTTACCAATCAAAAAGGTACCGCAGGCATGTAAAAGCCACCGATACGAGTATGGACGTTGCTGCCAAATGCAGAGCCCAAGAAATCCTTCAATTTATAATAAAATGGGACTTCCGTGAATCGTTACCCTGTATATCGCTTATACTTCAATACTTCTTGACCATTTGCATCTCAGTTACATCATGCGAGAGGAGTTTTTCGAAACTTAAACTAATTAAAAATTATCTTCGATCTACAATGGGTCAAGAGCGACTGGTTAAGTCGGCTAGAGCCGTGCTTTCAATAGAAAAAAAAATTTCCAAAGAAATCGATTTCACAGAAGTTATCGAGGAGTTCTGTAAATTGAAGGCACGAAAACACATATAACACGCTACAAAAAATAAAAAAAACTATCTTTGATTTATTTTATCTAATTTTTTTTTGTCGATCGATTCGTATTTTATTTTCCTCACCCATATCCATTCCATATTGTAGGTATGTATGTTTATTTAGCCTAAATAATTTAATTCGAATTTAAAATTCACTTGCCAGATTTTAACGAAATAAACATAAACACTTACATATTTATGTATACATACAAATGTGAACTGAATAAAAAGCTTGTAAAACTACATTTTTTTAAAGCTAGGGGGCCTCATTCAGCTTTGCCGCCCCGGGCCTCTGACGGGCTTAGTCCGCCACTGATTCCCATTGAACAGCAGGAAGCAAGTTTTTCGTTGCCATTTGATTGTTCCGAATATGTCCAAACCCTAGGAATAAAATGGTATCCGGTAACCGATTCTTTTCAATATCGCAATGTAGTCATTGATACACGTATCAATCCAACAAAGCGCACAATGTTATCTACAATCGCACGACTGTTCGACAGTTTAGGTTTGATTGCACCTTGCATCATTAAGGCCAAAATCATGATGCAGGAATTAAGGTGTCGTGGTCTTGCTTGGGACGATTCCATCCCGTCAGACCTTGCACGGGAATGGACACTGTTTCGTTCGGAGGTAGGGTTACTAGAACATATCCATATTCCACGATGGATTCATGTGCAGAAGGTATCCAAAGGGATAAAGATACATGGTTTTAGTAATGCCCACATGCCCGACATCAGGATGTCTAAAACCAAGGGCGCACCATTGAAGACCATCAGTCCACTCCACTTGAGCTGTGCGGTAGTTTTAGCCAAGCTGCTCGAATATATGAGAAACATCTTACGGAGCAACGAAGTGAAGACCTATGCTTGGACCGACTCGACCATTACCTTGGCCTGGATTACAGCAACAGCAAACTTTTATCGTTAACCGTGTTGCGGAGATACAACGGCTGACAACTTGCAGTTCATGGACACATATTCCCACACGCGACAACCCAGCTGACTTGGTCGCACGTGGCCTCTTGCCGTCTGAGTTGGAAGGCGAGAACTTTGATGGGAGTTCCTCAGATCGAACTGGAACTTCCAATCACCTCCACAACCAACAAACATCACGACCGAGGACGAGGTTCGGAAGGTTCGCAGCCACTGTTTGACTATAAACGACAACCAAATCATCAGGCTAATTGAACGGCATTCAAATCTATATAGACTATTATGTATCCTTGTTTATTTGAAGAGATTTGTATTCCTATGCAAGCATTCACGGAGTCCACAAGGGATGCCGGAATCATCAGCTCTAACACCCAGCGAGATCAACGTAGCCTTGAAGTGTGCTGTAAGGCTTGTCATAGGCTGATATTCTATCCTGATCTGAAATACAACCAGTCTACTCTTACCGGATTAAAATTCCTAAGCCCTTTGTGGCTGAGGACATGGTGTTGAGAGTCAGGGGTCGACTACAACACGCCAATTTGGATTACAATCAGTGTCACCCTATGATTCTCAAATCAACAAAACACTTAAGCAAATTGATCATCCATGACGCCCATATAAGGACATTACATGGCGGCACACAACAGATGATAGCTTACCTGAGGAGAAAGTTTTGTATCCTTAGACTGCGGAACGCAGTTAAGAAATGCATACACAAGTGTGTCATATGCTTTCGGTATAGAGCTACCCCATACCAACAATTTATGGGTAACTTACCGGCGTCAAGAGTCCGCATTTCTCGTCCGTTTACCTACACGGGCATTGACTATGCTGGACCAACCGACGTCAATGCATGGAAGGGTCGAAGATCCAAAACCTTTAAGGCATACATGGTGATTTTTGTGTGCTTATCTACCAAGGCGCTACACCTTCAGCTGGTCGGATGCCGATGGATGACGTCCCAAGCCTTTATAGCAGCACTTCGTCGATTTACGGCAAGGCGAAGAGCTTGCCGTTTCGACGTGCGTTGAAGCAAATAGGGAGCTACATAACTTACGAACAGCAGCAAGTTTCGACCACAGGTGAGTTTCCGACTACGTAACGAGGGAAAGAATTAAGTGGAACTTCATTCCACGAGCGTCACCGTGCACACGAGGCCTCTGGGAGGCCGGCGTCAAATCTGTCAAGCATCATTTAAAGAGAGTGGCTGGTAACTCAGTTCTCACCTTTGAGGAACTCGCAACGCTTCTCGCTCAAATTGAGTCATGCCTGAATTCCGGACCACTCTGTCCAATCTCGAATGATGTTGACGATTTCACTGCGCTGACTCCCGCGCACTTTCTCATGGGAGAGTCAACAAACACCATTCCAGAGCCATGTGAGACCGACCACGCTGTTTCCTACAGAGATCGATGGCAGCTGATACAACGCCTGTATTAAACCTTCTGGAACCAGTGGAACTCAGAATATCTCGCACGTCTCCAACAACGGCCACAGTGGCTCAAGGTTGAGGCGCAACCAAACTTAGGAGATTTCGTTCTCTTAAAGGATGAGCGTCTTCCACCTTCCAGATGGTTATTGGCCCGAGTTATCGATCTCCATCCGGGGAAGGACAACTTAGCGCTCGTTGTGACACTCAAAACTCAAACCGAAGAACTTAAACGACCGATAACCAAAATATGTGCGGTACCGAGTAATGAAAGCGCGACGAACGAATCGTTAATTTAGTCAAATACACTTCTCACAAGTAAAAATATTAAAAAAACTAAAAATCTAATCGGGATCTTAATCCTAGCAACGAAAAATAAACAATTAATATAAATCAATCAGACACTTCATCAGGAAATTTCTTACGTTTGTTTTGGTTATCCACTTGGCTAACATGACATTCCATCCTTTCGCGAATTTGACTGTTAGCACCTCGGCATTGGGCTTGTACTACTCACTTACCTACAGTTGTGAACACGAAAATAGCAGTAGGTCAAAAATAATCGAAATATTATAATATTTTTAATACTGCGATTTTTTTTTTGAAACTTTAATTTGCTTTTCAATAAAGCATTTCATAAGACATCCAATCGTAGTAATTCCTTTAACTGCAATTCATGACAATATGTTAAAAATATGAAAAATATAATTTTTGAACTTAACATGAAAATAGCAGTGCTACTTTCAGATCCAGCTTTTGCTTTCATTTTTTTTATACAGGGTGTCCCACGAGCAGTGCGCCAAAAAGCTAGAGCGTGTAGGTCTGGAAAAAAATCGTATGGGAGGGGGGGGGGGGGGTATATTCCCCCCCGTTTAGCCGGGAGGGGCAATTTTCTAAAAAAAATTGACTTAATTTGGAAAAAAAATTATTAAAAATCAACAGTTACAATGCCGTGATATAATTTTTTGTAAAGCCAGAAACCTCTTCTTTCATAACGTTTTTAAACAAAGCTGTTTTAAGGAATAGTTTTTGAGAAATTAATTTTCAAATTGAAAATTTTGAAAAAAAAATGAAAAAAAAAATTTCGAACCATTTTTTTTCAAAATTGTATGTAATTAAGTACTAATTTTTTTTTTCAAAAATTCAATTCTCTTGTTAGTTTTTAGTTAAAAACAGAAAACCGGATGCAAAAATGTCTTGTAGTTTTTGAGAAATTAAAAAAAAACCCGAACAATTTTTTTGTAAGAAAAACCTTTTTTTTGGTTTTAACGCGGCTGGACTTGTAGGCAAATTAATGTATGAAACATTGACCTCTTTTTTATTATTTTTAAAAAATTCGGAGTTTTATGAGGATACAATAAAGTGACACAGTATTGGAATAACCCTGGATTAATCCTTTTTTTTCATTGATAACCCCTGAAAACTGACCTGTCAATTTCGTCTGGGTCCGCCCGCCGCCGATGGGTTCTACCCGCTAGGACCTTAAGACAATAAAATCGCAATTTTCCTTTACTGAAAAACAAAATATTTGCAACCCAAATGTAAATAAAAGGCATCGCATTTAAAATAAAAAACCATTTCCAAATTGGATGTTAACTCATCAACACATTACGATGTCAAACTCATACTTTCGAGAAGAATTAACGGACATGCACTTCTGCTACGGTTTAGCTAATGGTCGAGATCGTGAAGCCAAAAGACTCTACGCTGAAAGATATCCCAATGGGAGGTGTCCCAGTCGTAGCATGTTTTCAAGAATCCACCGACGTCTGCAAGATCAGTTACAGATGGATCAGGAATCTTAGATGAAAGAATTTTGGATTTGGTCCGACGTAATCCCTCCCTTAGTACAAGGAGGATAGCTATTATGCTTGGAATGCCCAAATCTAGAGTATGAAGAGTGCTTCATACCGAAAATGTACACCCGTACCATTTTAGGCCAGTTCAGGAACTCACCTCAAACGACAAGTTTTTGAGAGCAGAATTTTGTCGATCATTACTGCTTCGAGATGAAACTGAACGAAACTATTTTGCAAGGATATTCTGGACGGATGAAGCACAGTTTACCAGAGATGGGGTTACTAACTTCCACAATTTGCATCATTGGAGTAGGACAAACTGTAATCGGGCCCCGGTTTTTGAATGCCGTTATTAATGGAGAATCATACCTGCAGTTCCTACGAGACCTTTTGCCCGATTTGATGGAAACGTTCCTTTGGCCATAGCAGATAATTTAATCGACCAGCAAGATGGAGCACCAGCACACTACAGCTTACGGGTTAGAAACTGGCTGGATGATCATTTTAGTGACCGTTGGATCGAAAGAAGGGGCCCCACGGAATGGCCACCTAGATCACCAGATTTAACTCCTCTAGATTTTTATGTGTGGGGATTCATGAAGAATTATGTTTACGAAGTGAAAATAGTATCTTTGGAACAACTGAAAGAACGGATTGAAGTCGCTGGAGTCAAATTTCAGGAAAATTTGTCGAGCATAGACTTATGTGCAGCCATTAGAAGGAGATATAATCTTTGCGTTTGTAAACTCCGATTTTTTTAAAAATAATAAAAAAGAGGTCAATGTTTCATACATTAATTTGCCTACAAGTCCAGCCGCGTTAAAACCAAAAAAAAGGTTTTTCTTAGAAAAAAATTGTTCGGGTTTTTTTTTAATTTCTCAAAATGTCAAATATTATGAAAAAAAATTTATTTTATTAATATTTTGTTGTACTTCTCTTTTAACATTTCCCCAAAGATTTTCAATGGGGTTCAGGTCGGGAAACTGAGCTGGCCAGTCCATAAACTGAACCCCATTAACCCGAAACCACGCTTTTGCTTTTCGACTGGTGTGTTTTGGGTCATTATCTTGTTGGAAGACCCATCTTAATGGCATTTCTTTCTAGCAGTAGGGTAACATGACATTTATCAAGATGTCTACATACACATTTTGGACCATACTGCCATCAATTTTATGCATTGGACCGACGCCGTTGTAGGAAAAACATCCCCATACCATGATTTTCGAGCCGCCGTGTTTAACAGTTTTTGTGCTGTACTCAGGCCGGTATTCGGAAGACGTCTTACGTATTGGCGTGAACCAATACATCCATAAAAAAAATTTTGGACTCATCTGTCTATAAAATGTTTCGCCATTTTTCAACAGGAAGTCCAACATATTTTTTTGCGAATTCTATGTGCTTCGCTTTATGTTTTTTTGTCAGTAGTGGCTTTTTTCTCGGACCACGTGCTCCTAAATTGGTCTCCAGAAGTCTTCTTCTCAGGCAGATCACTCACAGGTAGATTTAACTCTTTTTTTATTTGTATCGCTAGGTTTTGTTTAGACAATCTTACGATTCGTCTGTCATCAAGATTTGTTGTTTTCCGTTTCCACCCCTTGTTTCTGTCTTTTGTACATATTTTACGGCGTTTGATATCATATTGGTTGAACAACAACAAATACGCTGTATTTCCGCATAGGACTTGCCTTCCTTTCACAGCGATAATATTAATTTTCTTTGTTCGTCGGTACAATGCTTACCACGACCCACTTTTGCACACAAACATTAAAAAAATATGTGTATATGTGTCCTTAGAAATGTATTTATTATACAAATGACTTTTTTTCCCCTTAATTTCGCCAACAAATCTCGATTTTTTTAATAATAATCACAAATTAAACACACGCAATGCTAATTTAATGTTATCTTCAAATGCGATCTTCAACTTCAAAATCTACCGTTATCTTATTTAAGGGATGTTTTAAGGATGAGGTTTTGTCCTTCCATTCTGCTGGATTTGATATTACATTGAATGCATTTATTTTTAATGTTAGCTCTAGCCCCCCATTTAAAAGTAAAAATAAAAATCATGGCGAGTTTCATGCAAAAGGCATCTTAAAGTTGCCGTGAAGGCAGTTCATCATTGAGTTAATACTGCTGTGCTAAAGTAGACCGGCGTCAGGATGAATGTTCGAGTTAATAAAATATTCGAATTAAGAAGTCAAAAAACTCTTACTTGAATTCCCTCAAACCTAGCCCAACGAAAGGGAATTCAAAATTACTCAACAAAAGTAATTTATTAACCATTCAACTCGAAAAGGTTCATCGCCGACTGTAAGAAAAACAAAGTGTCGACAAGGAGACAAGGACACCCTAGTATTCAATAACCAGGACCATAAAAGGAAAAAACAAAGGGTTCAGCATAAATTGGCCATTGAAACCGACACTGTTCCTTAGTTTCGCACCAACGTGCAAACCAATGTCCGCCCTTTCCGACGTTTGACGGTCGGGAATAATAAAACTTTTGTGAAATTTTAACATCTACACCAGCTGATAAAATAACACCAAGACGCTAGTATCCGCTTTAAACAAAAGCACCGTACACCATATTCGTAAAACCAGGAGGCAGCTGAGGTAGGAATTTACTATAATTTTGTGTTTGTTTTTTCATATTGATTGATTGATTTTTTTTTTGATCGAGCGGAGCGTAGCGGAGCGAGAGCAATCACCCACTTTTTGGCCTAGCGCGTGCATGTACGGGGAATATAGTGGTCCGAAACCGATTTCGGACTAATCTTGTACGCACTAAATGTAGATATCGGCTATAACCACACATGTGTGCAGCATGTCATTCGATAGATCTAGGTCTGTAGATGAGCCATAAATTATCAAATGAAATTGTTTGATTGAAAAATAGTGAGAAATAACGAAGTAAAGTTTAGAAAAGTGCCATGCGGAGCGAGAGCAAGGTTGATAAAACAACAAATTTGCTCGCTCGATCAAAAATTTTCAGTAGCGGAGTTAAGCCCGCGCATACTGATCTGCCTAGTATTGATTCATTTAAGACATTAAACTATGTATTAAGCTTAGATCGACAAAGACTTACGGGCTTGCTGCAGAGGACTGTTTACAAAAATTGCAAAAATATTGAGTTCTTCTATTTATTAATTACTTTAAATTAATTTTTATGATGTTTTCATGTGTTTGAATTTAAATAAATGTGTTTGGCTTTTTTCATTAAATTATTTTGGAAAGATTTCTAAATTCTATAGGGAGCTCATTGAAAATTTTTGGGATCGTTACATCGTATTTCCTGTGACCGTATTCATTCCAGTATCTCGGGATGTAGTTTCGACCTTGATGTCTTCTTCTAGTGTTGAATATTTGCTGGGTAGGGATTTTGTATGTGCTGTCATTATAAAAGTTGGATATTATTTCTAGTTTGTGTAGTTGAGATAAAGTAAGTAGTTTGATATCGTTTCCGATTTGTTGTGTGTTGTAGTAATTTAGCTTGATATACAATATTTTGTAACTTAAGTTGTATATTTTCTAGTCCGTTAAGTTGAGGTGCATTTCCCCATGCAAGTATTCCGTATCTTAGATGAGATTCGACCAGTCCAAAGTAACATTGCCATAAAACGTCTGCAGGGAAATAATATCTACGATGAAATAAAGCGTATGTACTTTGTCATTGTAAGTGCCTTAATGTAGTAGCTCCATTTTAAATTATATAACTCCCTGGTACTTGTGTATGGATACATTTTCAATTATAACTGAGCAGCTGTCATCTTTTTGCAAATAAATGTAGTTTCTCACTCTATGCATATGATATGATGCATATTCATGCATTTTTATCTTTATTTTGAACTTTATGATGTGTGGTGGACGAATATGCATTATTTTTGTTTTTTTTTTTGCGTTAATGACTAGACCATTATCGTAGCACTATGCAATGAGAGCGTCAAACTCTTGCTGCATTTTGGTTTCTGTTGTCTCAACGTTGCTATGACTTACTACAATAGCTACATCATCTGCGTATGCATAGCTAGTACTTTTTTTAAGTATTGAAAGCATGTCATTCGTGTATATTATATAAAGAAGTGGCCCTAACTTTGATCCTTGTGGCACTCCGTATATAGTTTTCTCTTCTTTACTATATTTGTCTTTGATTTTCACTTTATAAGGGGCGGACCAATTATTCCACCAACCCATAAAGCACACCAAACAGTCAGTTTTTGTGGATGTAACGGTGCCTCAACATACACTTGAGGATTATCATCACTCCAAATACGGCAGTTTTGTTTATTGACGTATCCATTCAACCAAAAGTGAGCTTCATCGCAAAACAAAATTCGCTTATGAAAATTGGGATCAACGGCAATCTTGTTTTGGGCCCATTCACCGAATCTACGCCGTGGTCATATGCCAGAAATTATATTTAAATTATAATGTCAGAAAATTATCTTTCCAATAAAGTTAATTTCATGTCAATTTAAAAAAAATCATTCTTGTTTTATTCCATTTCAAAGTTCTATACCTCTATAAAAAACACCCTTTACTTTCTATCTTTTAAGTATCTTTCGAACCATATTAAAATAGGACCGCGCACTCTGACTTTTTCCTGCTGCCTTAGAATATTTAAATGACTTATGTAAGGTATCGAAAGCTTTTTAAAAGTCAATAAATAGTACCACTGGATTTTGATTTTAATCTAGGCTGCTATACAATCTATTTGTAGAATCCCCAAGTAAACGGTTTATACTTTTGTTCTTTCTAAATCCGAACTGAGTCCCTTCCAGAATTTTATGTTTCTCCAGATAGGTATATACCCTTGCAAAAACCTCTTCTTCAAGTACTATGTATATAGGACGTAAAATAGAGGTTTTTAGCATGTTTGGCACTGACGATTGGTCAAGACTCATGTTTACTAGTTTGGCTATAATAGGAGATAGTGTTTGAACATTATTTTTCAGATCTTTTGGTCTTATGCCATCGATTCCTGAAGACTTACACACTTTCAAAGAACTAAGCACGTTTTCTATTTCCCTCACAGTAACTTCTTCCGTAAATAGTGATTGCTGTGTTTTGTTTGATGGGCCATAAAAGGTTGCATTCATGTACAGTTTTGGCTACTTCTGACTTGAGTGTTTTTGCGAAACTATTTGCAAGTTCTCCGAACTGTATTTGGTAGACTTCTTTCCTAGTATTTTGTTGACTAATTTCCAAGACTCTTTAGGATTTGACTTAAATTCGTGAAATTTTTGTTTATAGTATCTGATTTTAGTGATATTTATCTTTTTGTTTATTTCGTTTCTATATCTTTTGAAGTCCCTCTCGTACTTCTGGTTTCCTCTGTTGTTTTTAAATCTTCTATAGTCTATCTCTTTCAATACACGCGATTCGCAGTTCGTTTGTTATCCAATCCTGTCCATTTTTTCTTGTCTTCTTTTTTATTGAGATAGTTGAAGATTCAATGATTCAATGATGCGGACTTAATTTCATCGTTTTGCACTCGTACTAAGCAGTGTTCAACTAGAGTTTTAGAGTTTCTAATTGCTAGATCTATTCGTGTATCCGATAGTATTGTATTAATTAGTCCTTTTGAGGATATCATGGATAGGTAGTTACTTACACCAGAGCCACTTGTTTTCTTTATATTAATATTCATATCTCCCACTACAATCAACTTCTTTAACCCTTTGAGCCATCTTGTGGATTGGGATGTACATCATTTTCAACAAGCGATATCTCTTAGCTCGTAAAAGTATGAGACAAAAGTTTAGAAATGCTTTTAGTTCCAAGTGTTGAGAAAGTGAAGTCGTGGTCTTGTTGCTAGGTTAAAAAAGTTGGATTTTATTTGTGATCAGTGAGTTTTTTATATTTTATTCATTTAAAGCATTTTAATAAATTCAAATAATGAAATGAGTACTCTATTTCATAAGACCTATAAAATTTATTTATTAGAAAGTTTAAAAACATGTCCATTGACATGGACATTTTCGCTTAACGGTTGTGTCCATCTGGATCGACGTAATTAATTTGTCCATTACAGTGGACAACTGGCCGCATTTTAAAATTAATTTTAAAATGCATGTCTTGTTTATAATAAGTTATATACAATATTTGACAATGATTCAATCAAATATAAAAAGCATATGATTTTGCAGTTTTTTTTTAAAAACAAGTACAGGCAATGTTCATTCAATATACGAATGGTGTGTGGTTCTGACGAACTGAATTTTATTTTCAGATAATGCTACTTAAATACCGGGTCCGCCAAATAATTTTTTTTTTTGAAAATGCTATAAAAAAAAACTACTGAATATTTTCTCAAATTTCTTTTTTTATTTGAAAATACAATCCTTCCGGTTAATAATGGAAAATAATTTCATTCAAATGGGTGCCTCGGCTGGCCATGCAGTAGCCTACACGATCGGTCCAATTTTTAAGCACATTATCGATTGTGTGCAGCTGTATTTCACCAATGGCTTCACGAATATTGTCCTTTAAAGCGTCAATTGTCTCTGGCTTGTCTGCGTAACACTTATCTTTGACGGCACCCAACAAATAATAGTCCAACGGTGTCAAATCGCAGCTCCGAGGTGGCCAAACGACATCAGCTCTGCGGCTGATAATGCGATCTTCAAAAACAGGGCGCAAAACATCGAGTGTAGCTTCGGCTGTGTGGCACGTAGCGCCTTCCTGTTGAAACCAAATGTTGCCAATATCCTTCTCTTCAATTGTGAACAAAAATTCGTTCAACATGGCCCGATAACGATCGCCATTGACTGTAACGGCCACTCCTTGCTCATTTTCGAAGCAAAATGGCCCAATTATGCCTCTGGACCAAAATCCGCACCAAACAGTGGCTCGTTTTGGGTGCACCGGCTTTTCAATGTATGCGTGCGCCCCAAATGCGACAATTTTGCTTGTTTACATACCCGCCAAGATCAAAATGAGCTTCATCTGAAAAGATGATTTTTTTGGCAAAATCGGCATCTTCTGTAAGTCGATCGCAGGCCCACTTAGCGAAGCGAAAACGCATTGGATGGTCAGTTGGCTTCAACTCCTGAACCAATGGGACTTTGTATGGCGTCATACCAAGGTCTTTATGCAAAATTCGTCTCAATGATGTCTCCGAAATGTTCAATTGTTGAGAACGACGGTGAATTGATGTTGATGGCGCTTCACGCACAGTTTCTGCCGCAGCAGCAATATTCTCGGGTGTACGCACTGTTTTTGGCTTTTCACGCTTTGGTTTATCGATGAGGATGCCAGTTTCTTTCACTTTTTTCACAAGATAACGAACATACGGAGCTGACGGTGCTTCTCTTCTTCCAAAATCCGTACGCAATTTTCGCACACATTCTGCAACATTACCATGATTTTCAAAGTAATGTCGCAATATTTCCCAGCATTATTCAAGCGTATACACAACCATATTCGTTCAGCGGAAGGATAAAACTAATTATCTGTCAAATCAGACATGAGCTAAGTGTTACCATTCACGAAATAAGCACTACTTGAAAAAAAAAACGTTAGATGGCAGACCCTTTAGTATAATTTTGCTTATTCTATTGTACAATAAATATGATATTACAAATTTGCTTATTCTAAGTAAGATATATGAGCCGAAAGAGATGAACAGGTGAACGAAAGAGGAAAACAAAGTATAACATTTTGCTGATTAATTCTTTTGACACCGTCTGGCGTCAAGTGTCTGTAATTGTTGTGGTTGAACACAACAGGCAATTTTAATTCAATGAGACCCCAATTTAGATTAAATAACAACCAAGCTTAAGAGAAACGTGAAGGTAGTCACACTTTTATTTTAAATTTGTTTTAGTTGTAATTTTGTATTATCTCATTTTATTTGAATGGAGATGTCTAACTTCCACCTGTGCAGGAACGGGTTAAGAATATCCTTGCAGCGATACCTCTCGCTTGTCGTAAAAGGCGACTAAAACAAAGTTAAACAAAAATCACATCTAGACAATTTAGAAAAACACCAAAGTGAGCCTAGGGACACATATACCACCATTAAACTGCCCCACAAGTGTGCATGCAAATCAGTGGGTTGACACGACTGGAGATCACCGGTGTTGTAAGAGTAAGATCAAACAAAAAAAAAAAAAAAATCTGGAGCATGCCCGTGTCAAAAAAAGGAGGAGAAGAAAGAAAACGGTCAAACCGTAGCATTATGGAAAAGAACGCTAAAAGGAAAAGCACTACCCCGCCAGGCACTACTAATGGGCGTGATCCTGGGACGAGCAGCAATGCTCGGGTCAGAGTTATAGGATTTCCGGGGGATAGCAAAGTAATGCAACGGCGTAAGCCACACTTTAGAGTCGCGAGTTGGAACGTTGGAAGCATGAGTGGTCGCAGCTATGAGCTTGAAGAAATGATGGTTAGAAGGCGAGTAGACATCCTGTGCGTACAAGAGACGAAATGGCGAAACACCGGTAATCGGGCACGTTTCTTGGACGTTAAAACAAAAGCCTACAAGATGTTTTACTATGGATTGGAACAAGGAAAAAACGGAATCGCCATCATCCTTGCGGCAGAGCTACATGGCAACGTCTTAACCATTTCAAAGTCCAGTGACCGTTTGATGGCTCTCAAATTGGTGATGCATGGTGAGGTGTGGAACATCGTAAGCGCATATGCCCCTCAAGTAGGATGCAAACAAAAAGAAAAAGATGCATTCTGGCTAGATTTCCACAACCTTGTCAAAATCATCCCAAAGGAAGAGCTTTTGTTTGTTGGGGGAGATTTAAACGGACATGTCGGGAAGACAAGCGAAGACGATGAGGACTACCACGGAGGGCTGGGATACGGCACCAGGAACTCTTCAGGTGAAGATATCCTAAACATGTGCAAGTCGTACGGTCTTAAAGTGCTAAATACCATGTTCGTCAAACAAAGCCGGCACCTGAAATGAAACTCAAATAGACTATCATTTGGTATCCAGTTTCATGAAGCCACGAGTTAAAGATTGCAAAGTGATCCTGGGAGACGCGATCGCCCCTCAACACCGTCTCCTCCTGACTGAATTTTTTATGGAGGCGAGTAAGAAGTCAAAGCAGCAAACGAAGGTGTCTGATAAAAGCTGGATAAAAGAAAAGGCGAAGCTTTTATTACCAGCATGAAAAACTACCTCTTTTCCATTATCGATGAGGTCGATAATGAGGAGTGCAGAGCACAAGACATGTGGGATTCCCTACAACAATCTGGCCTGGAGAAAGCCAAATCACTGCTCGGAACATCTAAAGGCTCCTGCCAACACGCAAAAGAAACCTGGTGGGGGACAGACGAAGCCAAAGCAGTGATACGCGAAAAGAAAATAGCTTTCCAAGCTTGGTCAAAGTGTATAAGGTATATAGATATTGCAAAGGTATCGCGAAGAAAAAGTGTGCCGAATTCAAAGCGAAAAGCATGGAAGCCCTATACCAGGAGTTGGAAGAAATATCGTCTTCCGCGTCTGACAGGAACCAGGCTACCCAGGAGCTTCGACAAAGCAATTTGAACAAAGGAGCAAATATCTTTAAGATAGCCGCCCAGAGAAGGAGAAATGCTCAGGAGATTCGTTTCCCAAAGTTTATTAACAATGCTGAAGGCCAACTCCTTGTGGAAGACGAAAAAATTCTCCACAGATGGCGACAGTATTGCGAGGAACTTCTGAACGAACAGTTTCCCCGAGTGTACTTTCCAAGAGCCGCCCCGAATCATGCCGAAATATCCGACATCACAGTCGAAGAAGTTCGGTACGCGGTTAAAAACTCCAAGAAAAGAAAAGCTGTTGGGCCGGACGGGATACCCTCTGAGTTCTGGAAAAAGATGGGAGACATCGGGTCTAGATGGCTCATGGTTCTTATCTCCAAACTTATGAGAGGCGACACTATGCCTAATCAATGGAGTGAAAGCTATCTTCTTCCTTTGCACAAAGGAAAGGGTGATACGCGAAATTGTGATAACTACCGTTCTGTCAAGCTGATGTCGCACACCATGAAGATCGTTGAACGGGTGTTAGATAGCCGACTGCGGAAAATAATACGACTATCTGATGACCAGTGCGGGTTTGTCTCGGGTAAATCAACAACAGATGCAATCCAAAGTATAAGGGTTATGATGGAAAAGCATCGTGATTCGTCAAAGGACTTGCATATGGTGTTGGTTGATTTCGAGAAGGCCTTTGACCGGCAACCAAGAGATCTTTTATGGGTAGCGCTAAGACAAAAAGGAGTTCCAGAAACCTACGTGCGAGTGATCATGGACATGTACAATAGAGCACAACAAGAGTAAGATGCACCGCAGGAGTCACCGAAGAGTTCGCAATCAAAGTCGGTGTACACCAAGGGAGCGTCCTCAGCGCACTGTTCTTTATAGCAGTCCTTGATTGCTTGCTTGAAGGAAGAGTGACGGACCCCAATGTACACCAGCTATTCTTTGCTGACGATGGGGCCATTATAAGTGATGATCAGGCGTCCCTACAACGAGCACTTGATGTGTGGGTGGACATTTTTGAGGGACACGGGTATCGTATTAGTTCAAAGAAGACAGAGTATCTGTGCTGCCCGTTCTCTGACCCTCATCAGCCTATTCCAGACATTTACTTGAATGGAAGAGTGCTTCCCAAGTGTGAAAAGTTTAAATATCTGGGATCTATGATTAATAAAGAAGCAACTTGTGATGACGACATCAACCATCGCGTAAGCGTAGGGTGGATGAAGTGGCGGGAAAACTCCGCCATCTTCTGTGATCGAAAAATGCGTCCTAAGCTGAAAGGAAGGCTCTACACTTCAGTTGTACGTCCGGCGCTCACATACGGTTCACAATGCTGGACAATGCACAAAAAGTATGAGAGCAAATTAACGGCAGCTGAGATGAAGATGCTTCGCATGACAGCGGGAGTAACAAAGCGTGACAGAATTAGAAGTTCAAAGATCCGAGGAAGCTTCCACGTAAAAGAAACCATCACAAGAAATATAGAGCGCGACCGACTCAGTTGGTATTGCCATGTTCAAAGGAGAGATCCTTTGAACCCCGTCCAAAAGGCAATATCAATCAACGTTCCAATTTCAACACGCAAAAAAGGCAGGCCGAAAAACAATTGGTGCAAACAAATGCAAAAACACCAGCATTTGATTGGCCTCAGCGATGAAGTAATCCCAAACCGGGAAGCCTGCCGCTACTTTCTGAGGTCAAACCGGCGGACCAGTAGGAATGCAGTTAAGTGGGAAGGTTATGGTCCTACACTTCTGACCATAACGACGCCGGAAAAAAAGGAAAAGAAGAAGAAGAAGGAGATGTCTAACTTCAAAGATGAAGAATTTATAATGCAGTACGTGTTAGAAAGTAAAAATGAAGAAAAGGGGATCGATGGTGACGATACCTTTTTTGAAGAGTATAGGGAAATTTAATAAACTTCAAGAAAAATCAAACAAACAAGGATTGAATTAGAACAGTACTCTGAAGACTGCAATGACTTTACTAATGAAATAATTGAAGAGGAATTCATTCAGGTCCTGGCATCAGGTTCAACATTTTCGAAAGAAGTTGTAGTGGTTGCAAAAACCTGAACTTCGAGGTCATTGATCAGGCAGTGGTGGATAGGGAAATGAACCTTATAAGGAAAAAAGAAATTGAGTGGCGAAGATCTCGACATCAGGAAGATATGTACAAGGATTCCATTTGTGAAAAGAAGGTGTGAAGATCGTAATTTGAGATTGTCGATTATTAAATTATACCTATTGAATTTATAAAGTATATAACAGAGAAACTTTTTCAAAGAATGGTTACGTACGCCAATATATATAGAATGCGAAAAGATAAAGGGTTTAAACCTACAAATTTGACCGAAATGAAAATAATGGTCGGAATCTATTTATACATGGGCGCTATCAAATTCCCTGAAATACGAATGTATTGGAATCAATTAATTGGATTAGACAACACCAACAACACCATGACTAAAAACCGCTTCTTCCAACTAAGAACGAATTTACATTTTGTCAACAACCTAGAAATCTCCGAAAACAACAAGGACGTTTATTACAAGTTGCGCCCACTTATAAATACCATAAAACAAAGATGTTTGCAGCTTCCGTTGGAAGAAAAGTTATGCATTGACGAGCAAATGATTCCGTTTAAGGGGAGGCTAGGTGTCAAACAAGATGTAAAAGGAAAACCCTGTCTATGGGGTTCGAAACTTTTCATTGTTAAGTGGTTAGATAATGAGTCTGTTCAAATAGCATCCAATTATGTAGGAATCGGAGAAAAACACGAAGTTAAGCGTTGGGACAAATCTAATAAAGAATATATTGGAATAAAGCAACCTCAAATCATACAAAAATATAATAATTCAGTGGGAGGAGTGGTTTTTTTAGACCAACGCATATCATATTATAGAATATTCCTTAAATCTATTAAATGCAACTCAAGAGTTACTACTCATTTCACTGATTTTGCTCTTCGTTCAGGTTGGCTCGAATATAAAAGCAAAATGAAAGAAATTGGCATGTAAAAAGAAACAATTGATCTTTTGGAATTCAGACTAAACGTTGTAAACCACTTGATAACCGTAGAAATAGTTGTACCTTAAAACGAAGAAACCATTAGGTCGAGAGAATATTGAATCTCTAATTTCACCAACATGTTGTAATCGTAATATATCTGAGATTCGGCCACTTAAAGAAGTGTAATATGACTATATCAACCATTTACCAAATTTTGACATGAATAAAAAAGCTTGCAGATGCAAGTCGGCTGCAAGGGTAAAACACATAATTTTTGCACCAATTGTAAGGTTAATTTATGCCTCACCAAGGAAATTGTTTTACAACTTTTATCGTAAATAATACTTAATATCGATGTCAAAGGTATCTATTAAATTTTATCCAAACTTTATTTTAGACTGAATTTTTAAAAATTAATTTTGTGATTTTTGTTTTTTTAATAAATAATATAATATAATTTAATTATATTTTTATTAAATACTATCCCATGTAATTTGTATTATTATAAGTTATTTTAAATTAAATTTTGTGATTTTACTTTAATAAAAAAATCTAATTTAAGTATCTACTACCTTTGAAAAAATGTTGCTGCAAAATTTCTTATGTAATGAAATCTATGTTTTTTGTAAGTTTATTTATAATTTTTTTGCAATGCAAATTGCTTCCATTGTACCTATAAACTTTATTGGAAAATAAAATATTTTTTTCTGAAATAACATATTGCAAAAACAAACAAAGTCTTTTAAAATGTAAGAAAGAAGTTCAATGAAAATGCAAGGGAATGGTACAACCGTTGTCAGCATTTGCCCATCACAGTGGACATCCCGAAAAGACCACACACCAAAAAAAAATTGCTCGCCTTTTTTCTATTTTTATGTTCAATTAGGTCTAATGAACCAAAAAAATAACATAAATATTTTTTTTTAAACGCTAGAAATAATTCGGGTCTCAAAGTGGTCTATATACGGACACTACAGTCATTCCAAATGTCTACGTTTGATATTAAGTATAATACTTTCGTATGTTATAAATTCTCCTTAAATTTTTTCATACCCATCTTTAATAAAATACTGCTATTACTCCTCCCTTTGCATGGGATCTGTTAAAGTATTCTGTGTTAAAGCCATCAATTTTATAAAAGTCATTCACTTCTGATTTTATGTTTGTTTCCGACAAAATGAAGAGATCGATATTTTCTAATAATTCATTAATAATCAACAAAAAAGCATTCCAATTTTTCCGTATTGATCTTATGTTTAAGAAAAAAACAGGACAATTCATTTGTATTTTTTATATAATCTATTATTTTTTGATTTGACTTCAAATTTTTAAAATTAATATTTATAATTCCACTTTCTTCATTTTCCATTAGTGTAAATAATCCTTTAGACGCAAGTGTCGATTTAGATAGACAAAAATGCACTATGCAATTTGGTTTTTGCTAACTACAGCATATTTTTGAAATGCGCGACTGTTTATATGTACGTATGTATGACATGGTTAGAGTAAATTGAGCTCATAGATGTGTTTTCATTTTTGTTCATACCGCGAATGTCACATTTTTCTTTACTTTTGTCTTTTCTAGGATGCCACGTTTCGTTTCTTTTCGTGCAAACCTAACTGATATATTCTTCAGTTGTTTGTTTTTTCGATCCGCGTACGCATATAATTCTTCAATGTCGTTCTCGTTTATGTCCATTTGTAATGCACCTACTGCATTCACAACGTCATACACATTATTGTTGTTCTTCATTGGCATTCCTTTTATTTCAGTAGTATCAATCTGTTTCTGTTCCAATGTGTTGATTTGTTTTTGTAAACTTGTTATAAGTACATCTTTTATTTTATTTTGCTTTCTGTATTCTCCTATTTCTTGCATTAAATTTTTAATTAGATCTTTGTTTCTGGCAAGTACCGTGCTTAGCTCGTCATATTTGGGACTGGTGAATTCGACTGTTTTTACAATGGCTCATAAGAGCACTTGCTTTTATATTTTATAATTTTATTTATAGTTAAAAATAATTATTTAATTGTATTTAGTTATGTAATTTAATTATATTAATAAATTTTATATTAACATTAGCATAAAGTTTTATTTTAGCTTAAAAATTTATTATTAATTTATAATACATGTAAATTTTTGTGTGATTTATAAATTTATTTAATAAATAAATTTCACCTATACAGTCACACTAGCAGAGTTGACTGTGGCAACCAAAAGAGGTTCACCCTTTGTTAATTCCCATAGTTTTCCGCTGAACGTATCGAGGATGAATCATAGAAGGACGAACACATATCTACCAGTATAATGTGCACTCAATCCTCTACAAAGATATCTTTTACAAAGCCTTTAATAATAAAACAGAATCTAAAAAGCGGGTTATCTTCTAATAACAAAAAAATAAGAAAAGAGAGAAAGAAAGGAAAGGAATGTGTATTCAGGCCACTTTCATTCGAGTCATGTCATCTCCCCCTATTCTGCAGTCGATATATAGTGCGGCACCCAACCGACCGACCTCTTTATGCTTAAGATCGCATGCTAAATTTTCGCTGCACTTTCATTTCTTTCAAGTTACTTTGCATGCCAAACAGTCTGCATGCTATGCATATATAAGTTATATGTTTGCGTGTGCCCACAAGGACCTCATATCGTCTTCACCTTTTTGTTATGAACGAGCAAACGCATTTCGGTGTTCCACATTCTGGTTCCCATGAAAATTCCCAAGCGATTGCAAATGGGAACAAAAACGGGAAATACAGTTCAACCTCATCAGTTTCTGGATGGAGTACTTACATATACTCGTGGGTAAGCATGTAGTATGGTGACGGCTGACGGGAGCGATGTTGGGGTATGTTTGTGGATAAGTTATCTACCTCACCCAACCAATGTCAGTGCTAAGGTTTTGGTCTTGTTCTTTTCTATATTTTTTTCTTCTTTCTTTTATTATCTGAAGTAGTGTACACCCTCGTTCATGAGCACATTCGTTATCCGAGATGGGATGGTCCTGGTGATTTTGTTACGTTCTCAAAGCGACATGTTGACAGCTGTGGTTCAGTTTTCTTCTCGATTTATTTTCTTTTCGTCATTTCATACAATATTTATGTTTTTGTTCTTCGTTTATGGAAATGGTTACTAGCTTGGATATTCGGCGTACAATGACCCGTTTAGGATGTTAAATAAAGGGAAAAAAGCATTTAAAAGTTTTGAGAAATGTATGAGCTTCTTAGGTAAATTTATTTTAAAAACTATCTCCCTTATTTTAGCCTCTTTAATAAATCATTCCCGGGTACTTTTATTCCCGTTTTTACTGCAAGGAGTAAAGGAAAAAACATGTGCTGCATTACCATTTCAGAAAACACAAGTATGTATTATATAAATTGAACGTCAGAAAGTAGTTCCAAAGGAATGTTCTTCAATACCACGCAAGTGACGTTTTTTACGATTTCCTTTCAAGCTCGTCTAAAAGTATGTATTTTTATCGTCAGCTCAGCCCGTCTACCGGTCCGATCGATCACATTGACAAAGATCGACATTATTATACCCCAGTTTCCTGACCGTCGTCTCAATTTATAAATAAATAATTTTGTTATACATTTGCAGTCATATAAACCGCATCATATTATGAGTTTCCAGAAAATGGGTAATTTCACCTCCTTTTTTTCTATTATAGCGGTATTTCCCAAAACGACATTTGGGTTCGTATTCAAAAGAACAAAAAATCAGCTTGAATTGAGTTATGATTATGATGAGTACATAGAAGTGAAATGTCTGGTAAATAAAGGGTTTTTCAATTGGCGCGGGTAAATTCGGCGGCCATGTTTTTCGATGGCATTCGTCAAATATGTTGCTTTTTCTTCAGTTACTGATGCCAAATTACCAGTTACATGATTGAACAGCACGTCAAAAAAAAAGTAAATGAAACTTTATTATCAAAAAGCGTGTTCATTAGTGCTAACGTTGCTCGCGTTACGTCCTTTTCAACGATTGGTGGCTAAATTTGAGACGGACGGTTTGGTGATCAATAAGCCAACATTTATACGTCAAAGGAACGCAAGATCATCGCGGGGTCCATAAAAGTGTACAGCAGAATCCGAGGCAGTCGATTCCTCGCCGAGAAAGTCAACTCGGCCTTTTGTAGACATCAACTTGGCGAACTTTTCGTCGAGACTTGGACTTATACCCGAACAAATGATCTAGGAACTCAAAATCCATGACCATAGACAACGCCTTTTGTTCACTGACAGGACTTCGGAGCGTTTCGAAAATAGCTCCAATTTTGGACGAGAAATTATCTCTAGCGATGAGACGCATTTTTGGCTGTGTTAACAAGCAAAACTGCCGTATATGGAACGAAATCAACCCGCATGAGGTTCATCAGGTACATCAATGCATCCTCAAAAAAAATTACCGTTTGGTCTGGATTTGGGCAGAGCGCAGCCGTCCACCAATGGCACGTACTAGAGAACGATGATAACGATTTTTTTATGGGCCAAATTGAACCATATGGAACCAGCACCACGGCGCTACGTGTCACACAGCGGACGCACTATTTGAGAGTACGGTTATCTTTCGCAGAGGTGGCGTTAGTTGGCCAACAAAATCATGCGATTTGACCCCGCTAGCCTTTTTCTTGTGGGGTCTCCAGAAGTCGGAGGTCTTAACGAATAAACCACAGTCGACTGATGTCCTTAAGGTGAACATAATACAGGCTATCGCTCAAATTCAGCCGCAGAGGCGGGCATTTAAATTATCATTTCAAAATTCATACTCTGCGTGTGCATTTCCAATATAACATCTTAATGGCTTGGAATAAAATTACTGTAAAACTACAAACAACGCGACAAATTCAGTCGAATCTCTCGAATCCCAAGACACCCACCCCTGGAGAGTAGCAACTGAATCGAAACGAAAAATTAAAAATATTGACTTTTCATAAGATTGCGGCTAAAATAGGATGCCAAAAGATTAGCATGAAAAATCGCTGTAAGAGTGCTGTCTAAATAAAGGAAGGGCTGCATAAATTGCATCAAGTTGATATAAAAGCCGAAACGATACAGAGAAGGCTACGTAAAATTGGATTGATGACAAGCGAAAAAGCCTCTCTTTATCACGAAAATGAAAACAGCTCGCTTGGAGTGGACGAGATAAAGAATATATTAAGATGTGTGATATGATTGGAAGAAGGTGAATTTAATTTGTTGTGTTCTTACAATTTGCCACACGTTTAACGGCCAACAGGTGAAAGGTTTAAGGATGAGTGCATGGTCAAGAAGTTTGCTCAAAGCCAAATGGCTTGGGGATGCCTTTCTTTGTACGTTTTGGGTCTTTTGCACTTTTTTAATGGATCTGTGAACGCTCAAAGATTTGGGCAAATAATAATGGAGCTTTTTGTACTAGCCGTTGAACAACATCATTCCTATACTGACAAATACGATTTTCAAGATGATTCTGAGCCTTGTCACAGCAGCACAATAGGTAAGTGTGTAAACTGTTGTATACTAGCCTCTAAATGCCTTCTTTATAAGTAATTAATAAAATACTAACCACAGTTTTTCAATAATTTTCAGCACAATAAAAACATTTTATGACATCGGAATTTCCAGTCTAGATGGGCCAGCGAATTTGTCCTGCTTAAATCCAACCGAACACTTGTGGCATGTAGTGAAACGTAAGATCCGACGAACATAAATCAGAGTAAAAAAAAGCTAAATAAAGTTCTGGACAAAAAAGAAATGGCTTTTTACATCGGGTTCTGACGGGGGATGAAAACTGGACATTCTACGATAAATTCAAGAAGAACCAATACTACGCTAAAGGTGGTGAATGCATCGACTTCAATATCAACACCAAAGCAAAATTGGAGCTCGAACGTCATGCTATGTATATGTTTGCTGGGAGCGACAGGGTGTTACTATGGACTACTATCAGCCGGCGAATATGGCTACAATTCATTCGTTTGAGCCGTGCCTTACTAGAAAAAGAGAATGCGAACAAAGATAAGACAAAGTAATTTTTTGCACAAAAAGGCTTGACTTCATACGCAAGCGTCGTAAAAAAATAATTGGAAACGATAAAGTGGGATGTTCTACCTCCTCCTATTCTTTGAACCTTGTCCCTTCTGTTTATTGGTTATTCAGATAAATGCACCTCACTAGCAACAATTATTAAAAAAAATGCTATTTTTGTTCATATATTTTTCAAACATTAAATAAACAAATGGAAATTAGGTAAAAAATACCTAAGAACTGTTTTGAATGTTAGTGTTTTGATGTGCTTGCGACACGGCTTGGCGATTTCATGCTCTTAAAAAAAATGAATCAATGAATCTGTATAAAATTTCGTCTGAAAATTAAAATTAAGTGCTCCAACTTTTTTTTTTGTTTTTAATTCGTGCAGGTTCAAGAGTGTACGCTCTTATGATGTTTGTCACACATGGTTTGTGTCGAAGATGTTCGTTCACTACTCTCCGGGGGTGGTTGTCTTGGGATTCGAGAGATTCGACTGAATTTGTCGCGTTGTTTGAAGTTTTACAGTAATTTTATTCCAGTGCTCCAAGTATGGCATTTAGTAATTTACTCTGATCACCAAAAATGTTTGTAAGTGATAAAAGCTCTTCACAGAAGACCGAGAAGATGTCAGTGACGATGCCCACCATGGACTCCCGAAAGCTCCCTTAGGCGGACAGCGACGGCCGCAGCACTTTTGTCTAGTTAAGGGAGTTGTGCGTC
Organism: Merodon equestris; assembly: GCA_958301585.1. NCBI lineage: Eukaryota > Metazoa > Arthropoda > Insecta > Diptera > Syrphidae > Merodon > Merodon equestris. Next base: position 89,694,409 of record OY284416.1, read on the forward strand.
CATGGGAAAAAAATTAAAAATTAATGGCTAAATAAAGAAATATTATCAAAACATAACAAAAATTTTATTATTTTAACTGTATTTCAACATTTTACAAAAACAAAAAAAAAAGTATTTCAATATAACGGGTGATTCATTGTGAGCTTTGATTTATAATGTAAAATAAAACACATAAATTTGAAAGTCAACTTAAAATTTTTATTATCGGTTAAAAGAACAATTCATGGCATTCACTTTTTGAAAATGATATCATGTATGTAAATGTTGGCCCCGACTCCGTCTGAGGTGGTCCATTCAATTTTGGGCGACTCGTCCGAGCATAGGGACGGTATATCGCGATTAACACGAGTAATGTTGGCTTTCAAAGCGTCAATCGTAGCTGGCTTATTCCTGAAGACCTGAGACTTTACATATCCCCAGAGAAAATACGAGTACTCCAAAGGTGTAATATCGCATCTAGACGGCCAATTTGCCGTAGCAAAACGTGAAATTAAGTGCTCACCAAAATGATTTCTCAACAAGTCCATTGTTTCACGCGCTGTATGGTTCGTAGCGCCGTCTTGTTGAAACCAGAGCTCACCTAGACCATAGGCTTGAAATTCAGGAAGCACGTAGTCCGTTAACATGGCGCGGTAACGGTTAAATGTGGACCAATGATTCTACCAGCCCATAAACCACACCGTTGTTTTTAATGGATGTAATGGTAGCTCTTGTTACTCTTCGGATTGCTCATCAGCCTAAAAACGCCAATTGTGTTTATTAACATATACATTGAGACAGAAATTGGCTTCATCACTGAACAAAATTTCACAATAAAACACCGGATTTTCATTGACTTTTTCCAGAGCCGATTCACTGAAAATACGACACAAATTGAAGTCGCCTAGCTTCAATTCTTGCACAAGTTCAATTTTGTACGCTTTTAGGCCGAGATCCTCATGTAAAATACGCCTAGTTGTGTACGACTAGTTGAATACGACTAGCCAAGCTGATGAGAACGACGACGAATCGATTCGTCACGGTCTTCGCGTACACTCTCAGCTACAGCTGCTATAGTCTCACCACTACGTGCTGGATGTGGTCTAACCGGTCGAGTAGAATCCACTAATGTAAGCTGGGACTCATATTTGCGAATGGTTTTGGCAATAGTGGTTTCAGTAGGTCGATTATGCGCACCGTAAGTTCCTCGAATCTGGCGAAAAACATTTCTCACTGAACGCTGATTTTCGTAATACAGCTGAACAATTTGGAGACACTGTTGTGGTGTGAATCTTTCCATGAAGACTTGTCAAATGATACTGAACAAAAATGACAAATCAGTTTGATAGGAGTCGCGCGTGTTACGTCAATGCCTACAATGCATTCAAAGGCATTGACCGAACCCCGGTGCTCGCTACTTCCGCACAAAAGGTTTATTGCTTGATCGACAAAATTAAGTTCGATGCGCTTTGGCATATTTTCATTCTCTTTCGGCCGTAATTTCCGTTGTCCAAATTTCGTAATCGAAGTAATGAACCTTCTGTGCTGAGCTAGCTACTAAGTATTTTTAATTAGGTCATAAGGAATTTCATTGTCAAATAATAATAAAATAAAGACAGTCTTAAGACCGAACCAAAACACTACGGTTGTGTTTTATTCCATAACTGGCGCAGTCGGTTAACTTGTTATCAAAAGATATCTAAGTTCGAATCGCGAAGAATATATAACAAAAATAAGTTAAATAATAAGTGAAGTGACTGAAAAGTGAAAAACGAATCATAAGCGCTTATGAAAAAAAATCAAAAACAAAGAAGATTTAAACAATGGCAACCAGCTCAACACCGACAACAGAGGAAGCACTGAGGGCGCAGATATCAACCCTCACGGCGATAATCCAGGCACAGGAAGAAAGGATGCAGCAGTCAGACCCCCGTCCAGCAAGTTACCACTGCCAGTTCGGGATGAGCCCAGATAAAGTCCTGAATCAGTTCCGGCAACTTAAGCCCTACAATGGAATGGATGATTACAGTCTTGCATCCTTCTTCAAATCTGTGGAGGCAACACTACAGTTATGTGGCAATAATGAGGAGCTCTACAATTATGCTGTAAATATAGTTACAACTGAGAAAATATCAGGGAAAGCTGCAGTGTGCATTCGACTACTGGGACATCATGCTACATGGACAGCGGTGAAGGACCAATTGCGACAACATTTTCGACCAACGAGGACCTACTCGGAAGTCTTCAATTATTTGCGATATGTTAAGGTTAGTAATTTAAGAGAACTTTTTAATATATTTAATAATGCCAATCTTGAGTTAAACGAAATTTACGACTACGATGAACTAAAGCCAGCTTTATATAATCCTAGTCGTATAGAAAGAGATCTCAAAGAGATCCTCGTAGAGAAAATAGATGGCATTATTAGATTACATATTGAACTAGATCATAGTATGATAGATATTTATAATAAATACTCAAAATTAAAGTTATTAGATGACGAGAGAACAATAGATATAAGGCACAAAAAAATTAACAGTAGAAATATAATACAGCAAAATAAAACTTTTCCTTGTAATTGGAATTATAATTCAACTCGATCAGGTAATAATATTCCTAGTAAGAACATGTCAAATGAAGGTGCACAACGACATTCACTACAAGATAACTTTCACACTCACTATGGAAACCCCAACCAAAGATTTTCGGGAGCCAGTCCCTCTGTTCGAAATCAATTTTCAAATGCAAACCAATGCAACTATTTTAACTTAGATCAACCACCCCATAGTACTAACAAACCAAGGGAATCCAATGAAAATTTTCAAATACCGCCTCAAAACAAGACCTACCGATAGTCAGAGTAACATTAGGAAACCAAACCATAAAATGTTTAATTGACACAGGATCAACAACTAGCATAATAAAGCCAAATATATTACGTAACTATAAGCAGGAAACATTACCCAAACCTAAGCACTATTTAACTCTTAATGGTCGAACTGTAATTACCGCAAGAATTAAAACTCCTGTCCCTTCCGAATTTGGAAGTTCGGGTACTATAAATTGGAACGTTTTCAATATAAATAGTAAGGAGTATGACGCAATTTTAGGTCTAAACATTCTTGTCCCATATCAAGTCAATATTTATTTGAATCAGAAATGTGTTGAAATTAAAGGAAAACAATTCGAATTTATTACAAATAATTATCCCATTGACCCCAATAGTGTTTGCTCTCTAGAACCTATAGATCCTTTGTTAGATCACGTTAATGTCGATCACCTTAATGGAGAAGAAAAGATTGGAATTAAGAAACTACTTAGCGAATATAAGAATCTCTTTTATAAAGAAGGCGATAACTTAACATTCACTCACGAAATTACTCATGAGATTATTACTACAACAAGTAATCCAATATATTCTAAAATATATCGGTATCCAAGAGTACACGAAACAGAAATACAGCACCAAATAAACGAGATGCTACAGCAGGGCATTATAACGGAAAGCAACTCTCCCTACAATAGTCCGCTATGGGTTGTCCCAAAGAAGACTGACAAAAATGGAAATAAAAAATGGAGGATTGTTATCGACTATAGGAAGTTAAATGAAGTTACAGTAAGCGACAAATTCCCAGTACCTAATATTGACGCGATATTGGACAAATTGGGTAAATCGCATTATTTTTCTACTCTTGACTTAGCTAAAGGCTTTCACCAAATTTTAGTCAGGCCTGAGGACAGAAAGAAGACTGCATTTTCGACACCATTTGGCCATTTTGAATACGTGAGGATGCCATTCGGCTTAAAAAATGCACCCTCAACGTTTCAAAGGTTAATGAATTCTATTCTTAGAGAGTATATTAACCGGATTTGTGTTGTGTATTTAGATGATATACTCATTTTTAGCACATCACTCCAAGAACACTTAACTAATATTAGAAAAATTTTTGAAACACTTAAGAAAGCGGGACTCAAAATTCAGATTAACAAATGCAATTTCTTGGCTAAAGAAACGGAATATTTGGGGCACATACTTACTTCAGAAGGGGTAAAGCCTAACCCTGACAAAATTGTCGTCATCCGAAACCTTAAGCTTCCAAAAACCCAAAAACAAATTAAATCTTTTCTCGGGTTAACTGGTTACTATAGGAAATTCATCAAGGATTATGCCAAAATCGCATACCCAATGGTGAAATACTTGAAAAAAAATTCTAAAGTAAACGTTAATGATCCCAATTATATTTCCGCATTTGAGAAACTAAAAGACGTTATTACTGACTACCCAATATTAAAATATCCCGATTTTAAAAAACGCTTCAAATTAGTAACTGATGCAAGCAATTTTGCATTGGGTGCCGCCTTAATGCAAGATGGACACCCAGTTTCGTTTGCTTCTCGTACTCTTAACGATCACGAAAAGCATTATTCCACGATCGAAAAGGAACTGCTTGCAATAGTTTGGGGAGTTAAATACTTCAGGCCATATCTCTTTGGGAAAGAATTCGATTTGTGTACTGAAAATCAACCAATACGCTGGTTACATACAAAGAATATAGGAAGAGATTTAAATCCACGACTCCAACGTTGGCTTGTACAGTTAGGGGAATACGAAGCTAAAATCGATTATGTAAGAGGCAAAGAAAATAAATTGGCTGATTTTCTAAGCAGAATTGATGCGAGTACTAACGAAATTAACCTGTTGGAAACAAATACATACGACCAGATCCCTATACTAGACACAATAGTGAATCGGTTTAAAACACAATTGATACTATGTGAAACAAAGGAAAGAGAATCTACAAATCTATTCAACAACAAAAGGATATTTATTGAAAAGAATGACATACCAAACAATATTGCTGATATCGTCCGAAGGCATGTCAGTAAGGGAAAAGTTGGAATTTATTCACAATTAAATAGTTTTATGTTCAATCAAGCACAGCCAAAATTGCTAGAGATATTCCCAGCTAATTCTGGTATAAGATTCGTTAAATGTTGCCACTTCGCAAAAGATCTAACTAATGAGGATGAAGCTATTAAACAAATTTCTCTCTACCACAAAGTAGAATCTGGACATTCTGGTATAATCGCTAACTATGAAGGTATGAAGCACAAAATCTTTTATCCAAAACTTAAGATTTTAATCAACAAAGTAATAAATAATTGTGACATTTGTACAGCTGCAAAATACGACAGAAACCCTATTAAAAAGAAATTCCAGTTAAGCGAAACACCTACTGATCTTAACCAAATAATTCATATAGATACTTATGTTAATTCTAAGCATTCATTCCTAAATTTCATAGATAAGTTTTCTAAACATGCGGTCAGCTTTTACCTTGAAGATAGAAACAGTAGGACCTTAATTGGAAAAATACGCCAATACATTTCCATCAAAGGAAAAATGACAAAAGTAGTTTGCGATAACGAGTTCAACAATGTCAATTTGAAGAACTTCTTTAAAGAAGAAAACATAGAGGTTCATTTTGTAAAACCAAACAGCCACACCGGAAACGGCGACGTCGAACGACTTAATAACACACTAACGGAGCGAATACGTGTTTTGAATTTAGAGAATAAGATACCAATTAAAGAACAAATGTTTAAAGCCGTAGAACTTTACAACCGTTCTTTTCACTCTTCTATCCAGACCACACCCCTTGAAGTTCAAAATAATAGAATTGATAAGAATATAATAAGCGATAGGTTAAATAATTACAAAAGAAAGGTCATTACCACTAGGAACAGGTCTCGAGAAGAATATAATGAAGTTCGCCAAGAAGGGTTCATAAAGAATTATACAAGTGTTAGACATAAGGAACAACCGAAGTTTAGAAAATACCCTTTGAGCAACGTTCACGAGTCAAATATTAAACGTCCCTTTAAATTTACAGGTGGTACTTCCTCATCTGTTACTACTGGCTCTGATACCCATGTCACTCCAAACCTTGCAAATTGAAAAAATCGATTCGCACCTCGGATACTCAGAGATAAATATTGGTAAAGTAGAAATAGTTTGTAACTATGACATAATTTTACATATAATAGACCCTGACGAAATACTAGATACACTCAAACAATTCACTAAAATTCTAGACCATATTGACATAGACAAGGACCGAAAAAACTTGTTAGTAGGAGAAGTAGAAAATATTAAGGGTAAAGTTTTAACCATAATCCCACATAGGTATAAGAGGAGTCCCTTTAATTTCGTAGGCAGCGTCTTCAAATGGCTTTTTGGAACACTCGACGATGAGGATAAACAAAATATAGAAAAACATTTTTCGGTTACAGATGAAAATAACCATGAGATCATAAGAACCGTAAACCAACAGATTAAAATAAATGAAAATTATAACGAGAGCATTTCAAAATTGAAACAGACAATCGAAACAGATAGACAAAGAATTTTAGAAAAGTTTAACCAAATCGAAGGTCTCTCTGCAAGGCTTCACGCTGAAACCTTTTTCATCGAACAAATGTTTAAGCTTGGGGCTCTCAAGGAAAAGGTTGAAATCTTACAACAAAATATAGCTTCAGCAAGATTAGGTGTTCTACATCCTAACCTGCTAAGTTATGAAGAAATCGTAACCCACAATATTGATTTTAGGAAACTCTCAAATATTCGAACAGGCGTCGCTACTTTTAATAATAATAAAATAATTTTTGCCATTAAGCTACCAGCCAATTTTACGATCACTAATAAAAAAATTTTAATGCCCATGCCGAACAAGAACAACATTGAGATAGTTTCTGATTTCGAAATTATAGTTGAAATAGAAGGAATAGCCTATACATTCGAGGAAAATAAATCCTTAAAGGAATTAAAAAAGAGTAAAAACTGCATTTTTCAACAAAATTGTCCCCTTAATACAAATGCTTTAGAGCAAATAATAGAAATCGATAGCACAACATTAATTTTAAAAAACATGAAAAATAAACGGTTTCAAAGCAATTGTGACGAAAGAAATTTTGCACTCAATGGAAATTATTTGTTTTCCTTTAACAATTGCACAATCTCATTTAATAATATACAATTTTCCAATACTGTATTCGAATATAAAGATAGTTTTGTTATTCCAAATAAAAACCAAACGCTCCCTATTGAAAAAATACTGACATTTGACGACATAGTTTTGAAACAAGAAAGTAATATTAAAGCCATCGATGAATTAAATGTCCACAAAAGTTTAAATTATAGCTTCGTAAGTGTAATCATTCTTATATTGATTGTCATTATTGTAGTAATAAAAATAATACGCCAAAGGCAAACTAAATTAAAATTACAGTTAAATACTAGTGTTAATGAGATTAAGGAAAATGGAATCATTCCTAACGACGTACATATTTGTTCTATCAATAAGATTAAAGAAAGCTATGGAATAAAATAGAATATAAGAACAAAAAATATATATATTTTTTTTTTTTTTTAAAAACATAAGAAAATAATAACTAATATGTAAGTATATAGTGAGATCCAGGAGTATCTCACAGCTAGGGGGGGAAGTGTTACGTCAATGCCTACAATGCATTCAAAGGCATTGACCGAACCCCGGTGCTCGCTACTTCCGCACAAAAGGTTTATTGCTTGATCGACAAAATTAAGTTCGATGCGCTTTGGCATATTTTCATTCTCTTTCGGCCGTAATTTCCGTTGTCCAAATTTCGTAATCGAAGTAATGAACCTTCTGTGCTGAGCTAGCTACTAAGTATTTTTAATTAGGTCATAAGGAATTTCATTGTCAAATAATAATAAAATAAAGACAGTCTTAAGACCGAACCAAAACACTACGGTTGTGTTTTATTCCATAACTCGCGTGATCTGTCAAAAAAAAGCCTATTGAAAATCAAACCTCACAATGAATCAGCCTTTATATATGTACATATATTTATTATTTAAATTTAAAAAAATCTCTTAGCATTGTTTGTTTTTTTCGTGAATCATTCAAAACATTATCCATATAGGCTCGCAACTTGAAAAGCATCTGAAGTGCTTTCCCATCATTTTTCTTAGTAAAATTTTTTTTTAGTTTTTTAAGTCCAATTTGCGCCTCCTTGTATGGGCTGAATGCCATTTCTCTGGATCTTCTTCGTCATCTTCAGAGCTGCCGCCGATGTCGACGATGTTGTGAACTTGTGCTGCTGCCATTATATCATCATCAACATATGTATATGCACATGTCCATCAATGTGTAAGAAGCTTCTTGGATCAACATCAGATTGGCACTCATGATGTGCCATGATCATCTTTTGGGTGTTTATAAAAAAATGTGATTTGAACAAACTTCATATACCCAAAGATTAAAGATAATAAAGATATCATGACGCTTGATGAAGTTCTGTTGTGAATGGTGCTCCAAAACCAGATTTTTTAAAGCAGTTTACAATTGTTGTAGCTTGTACTTGCTCCCATGCAGTGTTAATAAAATATATGGCATCCAAAATAGTTACAGCTTTTGCTAGAGCGCTTACATTCTCAGCATCATATATGTTGTTGACAATATGCTTCAACATAAGTGAACGGTAATGAAACTTAAAATTGCTTATTACTGATGTGGTGTTGGGCGGTAGAAACAAAATTTTGGTATTTTTTAGTTTTAAATTTTTGGGATGGGAAGATGCGTTATCCAAAAAAAGGAGCACTTCGGTCATAACTCCTTGAGTCATCCAAGATTTTTTGTTGTTTTTCCATTCAACTGGAAGCTGGTCATGTTTTAAGTTATCAAACGCTAGTTGACGATTTGCCTATAACTATGAGCTTTTCTTTTTCACCTGCCATATTTGCACACTATAAGATAGTGAGACGCTCTTTCGAAAATTTTCTGCCTGTGCATGTTTGTCCTTTAAAACACATCGTCTTAACAGGTAGAGCCCTGAAAAAAAGCCCTGTCTAGTCGGCATTGAAAATGCAATCAGTACTGTAATTCTGTGTAATCGAAGGTAACTTTTCTAAAAATGACTTCACATCATCGGGATTAACATCTGACGCTTCACCAGAAACACATTTGTATGCTATAGCATGGCGCTTTCAAAATTTCTGAAGCCAACCTTCTGAAGCCTGAAAATCTTCAAGACATAAACGTTCGGCAACAAATTTCGCCTTGTGTCTTATCATTGATCCAGAAATGGGAACATTTCTATTTCTTGTCATTGTACATATGTATGTACCTAAGCTACTCGAATACTTTTTCGTCAACAACACTTCTCACAGGCGTAATGAAACGCCTTCTTGTATGATTTACCACTGTATTTGATTGCTATGAAGTCTATGAAATTCGCAAACAAACTAAAATGAACATTAATATAGAGGAAACAAAATACAAGGACAGAATACAGCTGCAGAAATAAAATCCGTTATCCATTTGAGTAGAGACAATGATTTGATGGCACGTGCAACACACACACACACTGTGCTGTTACTATTTCGTTGTTTTCCTTGTAAAGTCAGTTTTTTTGTCTTTATCGTTCGCTTATCATGCAAAAAAAAATTCTGAAAAGTTTAGCTGAAAAAAAATGTATCCGCCTAAGAGAATTAAAGTTATCAAATTGCGGCTGACGGCCTTGTCCGCGTCCGGGTTAGGGAGTGTCCACTAAAGGGAATATAAAATGTGTGGAACTTCATTTCAAGATCCACGTTCGTGAGAAATTGTCCGCTCAAGGGGATTGTCCGCCTAAGAGAGGTGTCCGTAATAGGAGCTTTCAGTGTAACATGATCCATATTGTTTCCAAGGTATGCATCGTACTGTGTTAAACAAAGGTGTGCTCAGTAGTGAGAATTTGTGCAGCTCGCTTAATGAAGGGATTGAGAGCGCTTCCCCGGGCTCATGTACTACATAAACTGACTTATAGAAAAAAGTACAATAGTAACTGAAAACCGACTGTAAAAAGTGTCACGCAAAATAACATCTAGTTAACCTACTTTGCAAGCTGCTCTTACATACATACATATATGTAGAGGACCATTCCCAAATGTGATTTCGCGCGAGATATTTCACAGGTCAAGGTGTTCATATAATGTGAAATACCACACTTCTGAGTACTCACATAAGTAATGTCTCCAGTGACAGCATGAAAAATAGCTCAAGGAGCAAGATCGCAACTGCAAATAGATACGTATGCGTATATGTACATACTTTTTTGTACTAGTGACGACCAACAGCTATTTGTTTAACAGGAAAACTTCTCCCCCATTGGATTTCAAAACGCATAAATTAACTTGTCCGTTTTATTAATTATCGAGAAATTGTATTCAATTGAGCTGCTTACATTCATCACATTGTTTCGAAACTATCTGGCAACTTTGTACGAGCACTATACCTCTTTAGTGACTTTCAATTACATCTTCTTGGAAAAGCAGTCCGCTTCTTCCGTTTTACTTTTTGTATGTATCTAAATGCTGACACTCTCTAAACTTCTTCGATGTAAAATGTATCTTCATCTTTATCCTCCTGGTGTGAAGCAGCTGCAACAGAAGATTACGAATTTTGACATCCCGCCAGTTAACGTTCATCTTCCAAAATACTTTGGCGACTTTTCAGTTCTTTTTTTTTTCCTTTTTATAGTAATCATTCCTTTTCTGCTGGGGTGACAATCTCAACCAGCTCGATTCGAGTTGGTTGCTTTTGTTCAATTATAACAAAAACAACCCCGGGCTCATTCTCGTGCCCTGCCAGGGTATGGTTCATTGGTAATTCTAAAGGGCAAGCCCGAAAAATAAAACTGTTGAAACTTTTGCTTTTGTAAAAGTTTATTCGACATCGTTGCGCTTTCCGTCTTATAGCGATAGACTAACCGAAAAACACGGCGAGTGATGGCAACTGGATGTGAGGGAAAGTAGTTGCTTATGCACGAGAAAGTACTTGAACCTAACTTCCGTTTCGCTTGGATAGGGAAATTGGCGATTTATCAAACGGAAATTGAAATTATTTTGTTTTTGGGTTGTTGAGTTCGGAATGGTGGAATTGAAGAGGGAACTCTTTGGTATAGAAGTTTCATCATGAGGAAGCGTCGCATACTGGCTACATGAAGTTGTAGAATGATCTTAGTCAGTGCGAACCAGATTGAATTTAAGTTAAGTTGTAGAAACTTTTGAATCTTTCTAATTTCGATTCGACAAATCTTTGCTGCACAATTTTCGATTCAGCAATTAATTCGATTTAGAAGCGGATGAGTGTGACAACTTGATACTCAATTTGTCATACAGACTGTTTACACAGGACTGACGGGAATATATTTTTGGGTAAAAAAGAGAACCCGGGGTGCAACGATATCATCATAGATAAATTATCTGCCGAACTTGAAAAAAGGCATGAAGCCTATAAGTAAAACATTTTTGGTTTCTTAACCAAATTATTATTTATTAATGAGGATGAAATACGTCTCAAAGCAAAAAATTTAGTCGATGTTTATTCCGAAGATTTAGAAATAAATTTATTAAATGAGCTTGAACAATTCGTACCGTTATTGAAAAAACAAAAAACGGTTTTTTTTTCAAATTATGAGCACAATGATAATACTTTATATTCTTTAAATGTATTGAATTGGATGATGGAATCGAAATTGACCGATATTTTTCCAAATATTTATATAGCTTATAGATTATTTGTAACCATTCCGATAGCCAACACTGAGTCCGAACGATCTTTTTCTGTATTAAAGAGGATAAAAAATATGTATAGATCATCAATGTTAGAAGATCGACTTTCGGCTTTGACAATCATGTGTATAGAAAAAGATTTATTAAGATCTTTGGATTTCACCGACATAATTAACGACGTCGCTCAAAAAAAAGCAAGGAAAAAAATGTTTGTTATTTTCATGCGTATAATTTAATTAGAATATATCTATGTATACATTAATTTAATCGTATTATATTTAATAAAATGAATGTTGTTAAATTGATATTTGAATCTTATCCTTATTTTTCATCTAAGCCACTTTTTACATTAAAATTTTATTGCGAATAATAAATTGGGGGGAGGGGGTCACATTTGTGTTAGCCCCGGGCCTCATGCACCTTTAATCCGTCCCTGACTAAAAGGATTGAGTTTTTTTTATTGCTAATATGAAAAAATGGAACAAAATAATACCAGAACAAAATTGCAAGAGGGAGACACATTTTGGGTCACTTTGTATTTTTATTAACAAATATTATCATTATAGTCTCCAGCATTTGAGAAAGAATGGATTAAAATTTGCAGAGAATCTTGATACCTGCTGGCACTTTCCGTCGGGCATCGGATCATCAGATAGGAAGCATGTAGCTTTGGAGCATCAAAGACAAAAGCTATGTCTATAGCTTAGTGCCTTAGACATGGGATCCAATAATCCTATCAGTGATAGAGAAATGTTTGACTGGGTGTGATTTACATAGCTCACAATGCGGGCGAGTGAGGTTCGATTCCCAGTGAACGACTTTACTTGTTTTATTTTATGTTTGGGGGCTGTGAGTATATAAGGGAGAGCAGGCGAAGGACTCGGAGAGTGATCTTTGGTATGGGAAGAATTGCTTAAATACATACATATGTATGTCGCGCGATGGGAACACAAGAGACCACAATCATGCTATGATCATCAGATCATCACGATACATGTCCCTCATATAAGGAAAAGAAGAAGTAAGTGTGCAGTCAACCTAAGATTTGTTGGTGGTGGTGCGGGTTAAATCGTCTAAGGGATTCCATGGGTCGTAGTTTCGAATCCTCGAGTCGCGGGCGAACCTTTTTTTCTCTGGATTCGTTTTGGTTTTTTCCTTCTTTTTTACTATTGGATAGACGACACGGTGTAGGGTAGTTTTAAGGCCTAAATTCTTATCCCAGTTTAAGTTAAATTAAGAAATTCAAATTGTATAAAATTTGCTTTAATAATCGTGTTATTCCTACGAGTGGTACATTAGAATTCCGCGAGTCTCGCATCAAATTCGCGATTCTTGTTGCGGGTAAGTCGGCAAAAAAGCAATCGCGTTACGCCCACCATAACACCCCAATTTAAGACCAATCTTCGCAGCTGGCCGAGTACCCTTTCGTACGACGCGGGCAGGTGGAGAGACGTCCGGTAACAACGTTTTACAATTTTACAATAAATAAATTTATGCCAGAAAAGCGCATGCAAATTGTGCATATTTATTTTGAAAACCATGGATGGGTTCACCAAACTTATCGTGAGCTACGTCCATTTTACAGTCGACTAATCGACCATCTGAGCAACTTATTCGGAACAAGATGAATTGTCTCCGCACGACATACATACACCCTAGTGGATAATACGCATACACTACTATAAGACGACAATCAGTGGGAGGAAAAGAAGTTATTGCCGTTGTGGAGCGCAGTGTTGAAGAGAATTCGAATGAGTCGGTTCGGCATCGTTCACAGGAATTTGAGCTATGCCCATCCACTTTGTGGAAGATTTTACGGTCTATGCCGATAAACCAGAGACGTTTGGAAGTCAATATTCGCCATGTTATTGCTGATATACGGCTTCAGTTGCTCAATAAAGTTGTCGAAAAAGGGACTTTAGGATTGCCCTTCATTCGAACCAGTTGTGACATTTATATATGTGACATTGTATATGCGAAGTTTATTTCGAAATTGCTAAATTTTGATCGAAAGAACGGTGAAAGAACGGTAACGATAGGTTGAACCCAAAATTCACCAAAATAACTGTCAAGCACGGAGATGGGAATGTAGTGGTCTTGAGCGCTGCATCTCTTGGCGTGGCATTGGTCTAATGCATCATGTTGGAGTTTTTATATGGCCCAAAGATTACAAAAAGCTCATACAAAATGGGATGGCTCCTTATGCAGAATAGGAAAAACCGCCGGTTTGGTGGTTTCAACACGATAATGAATCCAAACGTACCTCTAGGCTGGTCAAAATTGCCTAGTGGGGAAAAATATCAACAGGCTGCAATGACCACCCCTTCTTGGCCCTCAATCTTCTTCCCTTCTTCTTTCTTCTTTCTTGGCCCTCAATAAGTTAAGTTTAAGTAAGTATATGTACAAAATAGGTGTAAATCATTAATAGTTAATAACTGTTTGTCTATTATGTCCGCAGAGGATCAGTAAGTTATTTTAAGTTAGTTAAATCATTTAAGATAGTTTTAAGAATTTTGCCTGGCGTAAGGTAGCTCTAAGTAAAATGACTAAAAATGAATTTACAATCTTTAGCTAAATGTTTTAACTTTAGCTAAATGTGGAACTCATTGGCCATCGTATAGAGGAAAACAGGAAATCAAATATTTAATAAGAAAGAAAAAGATCGTGTTCTAAAATATATGTTTTATTGAAAACCACAAACTTTCTCCTGTACAACGTAGTCATCATCGATGATAGTACTCTCCCAACTTCATTACCAAATATTGTGTTTTTCTTTTTGTTTTTAAATGCAATGTAGTTTGAATTGAGTACACCTAATCCCAACACACGTCACCTTGTAAGTATACTACATATATGCACTATAAAAAGAAATCTATCTTTAATTAGCTTCTTAGATTATAAGTTTTTGATATTTTTCGGCTAAGCTCCGTATGGCCTCAAATCCATACCTATACAGGAAACCTCTTCTTTCATCTTGTTTTTAAACGAAGCTGTTTTAAGGAATAGTTTTTGGGAAATTTATTTTCAAACTCAAAATTTTGAAAAAAAATGAAAAAAAAAATTTCGAACTATTTTTTATCAAAATTGTATGTAATTAAGTACTAATTTTTTTTCAAAAATTCAATTCTCTTATTAGTTTTTAGTTAAAAACAAAAATGTCTTGTAGTTTTTGAGAAATTAAAAAAAAACCCGAACCACTTTTTTCTAAGAAAAACCTTTTTTTTTGTTTTAACGCGGCTGACTTGTAGGCAAAATAATGTATGAAACACTGACCTCTTTTTATTATTTTTAAAAAATTCGGAGTTTCATTATAATAAATTTTCAATATGATCACCATTTTTTAGAAGGCAAAGATTATATCTCCTTCTAATGGCTGCACATAAGTCTATGCTTGACAAATTTTCCTGCAATTTGACTCCAGCGACTTCAATCCGTTCTTTTAGTTGTCCCAAAGACACTATTTCCACTTCGTAAACATAATTCTTCATGAATCCCCACACATAAAAATCTAGAGGAGTTAAATCTGGTGATCTAGGTGGCCATTCCGTGGGGCTCCTTCTTCCGATCCAACGGTCACTAAAATGATCATCCAGCCAGTTTCTAACCCGTAAGCTGTAGTGTGCTGGTTCTCCATCTTGCTGGTAGATTAAATTATCTGCTATGGCCAAAGGAACGTTGTCCATCAAATCGGGCAAAAGGTCTCGTAGGAACTGCAGGTATGATTCTCCATTAATAACGGCATTCGAAAACCGCGGCCCGATTACAGTTTGTCCAACAATACCAAGCCAAACATTACAGCTAAAGCGGTGTTGTGATTTATTTTGTTTTTTGGTGTGTGGATGGGTGCTACTCCAATGATGCAAATTGTGGAAGTTAGTAACCCCATCTCTGGTAAACTGTGCTTCATCCGTCCAGAATATCTTTGCAAAATAGTTTCGTTCAGTTTCATCTCGAAGCAGTAATGATCGACAAAATTCTGCTCTCAAAAACTTGTCGTTTGAGGTGAGTTCCTGAACTGGCCTAAAATGATAGGGGTGTTTGTTTTCGGTATGAAGCACTCTCCATACTCTAGATTTGGGCACTCCAAGCATAATAGCTATCCTGCTTGTACTAAGGGAGGGATTACGTCGGACCAAATCCAAATTTTTTTCATCTAAGATTCCTGATCCATCTGTAACTGATCTTTCGTAATGTGTTGATGTTAACATCCAGTTTGGAAATGTTTTTTTATTAAAAATGCGATGCCTTTTATTTACATTTGGGTTGCAAATATTTTGTTTTTCAATCAAGAAAAATTGCGGTTTTATTGTCTTAAGGTCCTAGCGGGTAAAACCCATCGGCGGCGGGCGGACTCAGACGAAATGGCCAGGTCAGTTTTCAGGCGTTATCAATGAAAAAAAGGATTAATCCAATACTGTGTCACTTTATTGTATCCTCATAAATCTCCGAATTTTTTAAAAATAATAAAAAAGAGGTCAATGTTTCATACTGTAATTTGCCTACTAGTCCAGCCGCGTTAAAACCAAAAAAAAAGGTTTTTCTTATAAAAAAGTGGTTCGGGTTTTTTTTTTTAATTTCTCAAAAACTACAAGACATTTTTGCATCCGGTTCTCTGTTTTAACTAAAAACTAATAAGAGAATTGAATTTTTGAAAAAAAATTAGTACTTAATTACATACAATTTTGAAAAAAAAAATAGTTCGAAATTTTTTTTTTTTTCATTTTTTTTTCAAAATTTTGAGTTTGAAAATTAATTTCCCAAAAACTATTCCTTAAAACAGCTTCGTTTAAAAACAAGATGAAAGAAGATGTTTCTGGCTTTACAAGAAAGTATATCGCGGCATTGTGGATGAAACTGTTGATTTTTAATTTAATTTAATTTTTTTTTCCAAATTAAGTCAATTTTTTAGAAAACGGGCTAAACGGAAGGGAATAGACCCCCCCTCCCCCCCCTCCCCCCCTCCCCTACGATTTTTTTCTTGTCTTGACCAGACCTACACGCTCTAGCTTTTTGGCACACTGCTCGTGAGACATCCTGTATAATTGAGTCTTCAATTGTAATGCCCTCACGTACGTACTCTTGCACAAAGGCACGCAGAAACTAAATTCAACTACTTATTTATCGCCTCTCCACGAAGCTAAAACATTTTCCAGTAAACGAATTGGGCATTCACATTTTTAACATTTTTCAATTCACTTTGTTGGGTACCTACAACCACTCGAATCGAAAATCACCCATTAAATCTGTTTTCGCTCTTCGCCTGGCCATATTTCGCACCTTAAGCCCTATCTATTCCAATAGAGAGATGGAAGGAAAAATGCATCGATAGTCCAAAGCCCATTTGCTTTCTGCTCCTGCTCTCTGCATAAGTTCCAAATAATAAGGGGACACAACCTGGAAATCGATTCAACTGACAAATGCATTTGTTTACCGATGTAAGTCTCGGTGACTGATGCCAGGTGATTTTTCGTCTGACGAGCACACAATTTATTGGACCACATATCGTACAGTAACGGTCACTCTGAAAAGTCATGTTAAAAACAGCCAATGGAATGCAAACTGCATGATAAAAAACGAAAAAAAACCCTGAAGTATAGATAACCTAAAGGAGAAAATAGGATAGAACAGACGTAGTGCCGGCTATATGTGATTTGTTTTCAAATCGAGTGCATTGTAGAATGCATGGAACATCGATTTGTGTTCCCTACCCTACCGGTTAGGGAGGTTTCCGAGCGAGACTCGTTTATTTCTTTACCCTTATTCCATGCGATTACCGCAACTTTGCACCAAATCCATCGGTTTTTCTTACAGTATTGTGTGTATCGACCTACCCTTATAGTGAGGGAGATGGGCTACAACTGCTTCTTCTGCTGTTACTGCATGTGAATGAATAAATGGATTTTGAGGTTTTCGGCTCATTGGCTTTAGAAATTCGGGTGCTCTTTACAGTCTACGGAAAGAAGATTTATTCCACTGTATTTCAAATATTATTTTTCTTTAATGTTTTATTTCCCTTAAAGAACTGATTGTAGGTTCCCACTGTTGCTTTTAAATAACTATCGAGCTGGTTGACCCTTTTAATTTTTTGTATTTTTTACGAATTTGTATCGCATTTTATTTATATTTTTTCTTAGATCCCTCTTAATGTGGACAAAAGTGCTTAAGCCTCATTTAATATAGCGGTAAAAATTTGGGCAAGCTCCTCAGTAACGACGAAAGCCAGCTCATCAAGCTTATTAAAAATCAACATAAAGATGCACAAAACTTTAAGTGCATTTTATTTATATTTTTTCTTAGATCCCTCTTAATGTGGACAAAAGTGCTTAAGCCTCATTTAATATAGCGGTAAAAATTTGGGTAAGCTCCTCAGTAACGACGAAAGCCAGCTCATCAAGCTTATTAAAAATCAACATAAAGATGCACAAAACTTTAAGTGCTTTTTATTTTTATTTTTTCTTATATCCCTCTTAATGTGGACAAAAGTGCTTAAGCCTCATTTAATATAGCGGCAAAAATTTGGGTAAGATTCAGAATAACGACGAGAGCCTGCTCATCAAGCTTATTAATCAACATAAAGATGCACAAAACTTTAAGTGCAGACTCATCGTTGATGAAAGTACAGATCAATATTTGTCCAAGAAATTACCCTTTTGGAACTCATTGAACTACATTGCCACCAGTAATGATTTTGAGATATTCCTGATATATATGTATGTAGCTGCCAATAGGTTTGACAGCTATGTATATCACTGAAATAAAACAAATTTTTGAGCTTTCACATTGAAGTACTATGATCCACCATTTCGAATGTTTTCGAAGCATCAAGCAGACAAAATAGGCTCACATAGCCCTTGTAAAACTGCCTTATTAGGTTTATCATAACTCGAGAGTATCTGCCACTAAGATTTTTTCAAAAATGTCTGATATTCAAGGTGTATGCTCGTTGGCTTGATGTCAGAAGAGTAATTGGCGTTTAATTTTTCTTCTTTTGCTATTTGAAAGAACGCTTGCAATTTTCCAAGATTATTAAAAAAATTATATGTTAATGCAAAAGTTAATAATGTGAGTGAGATGAACTACAATCCGGGACTACAATCCCAGGTAAAATAAGTTCAATAAACCGTATTGATAGACCATCCTCTCCACTAGCATCAGATTTAATTTCCATTGTGCATTTATATACTTCGTTTTCACTAACCAAATCGAAATCGCCTAGTTTGTGTACAAAGCTTCCCGACTGCGCCGATATTCGATGAGAATAGAGATTACTTTCATGCAGTTGGTCTAAAGTTTTCCGGCGGATCATGAAAACCTAAAAACAACGTTCCCAGAAGTAACTCCTAATGTTGTAAAAGGTAAATCGATAAATATAAGAAGCCAAAACGAAAAGAAAAAAAATTATATTATCTTATAAAAATAAAGGATTTGGGGCGGATTACAATATATTTCTGTCCTAAGGCTATAGTGATATGACCAATTAAAGTGCTTGGACAAAATCGACACATCGATCCAAATAATTTCGTACATTTGGCTGGTAACGATAAGCGCATTAGTTTTCTAGCAATTTAATATTAAATAATTTTATTTCAGTTTTAACGATTACGATTATAAGGTTGAGTAATCAGGTGATATAATGTAGGTAAAGACAAATATTTTCAATATTCAACTGAAAGTAATCAATCAATTTTCAATAATTTTTCTTTGGTCCTAGCATCAGGTAACGCAAACATATAGCTTTGAAACCCGTTCGTTTAAGGTTTTGGAGAAAAACCTTTCAACTTGGAAAAATTACATTTTTTTAGCTCTACCTTTCGAGGAAAAATTGATTAGTTAAAAAAACAGTGTAAGGGACACATGTAAAGGGTAAAGTCCAGTTTTCGCCAACTTTATCGAGCAATTGGGGCCGTATATCAGCAATAACGGCGAATATTGGCTTCCAAATTTTCTAACGTCTCTGGTTTGTCGGCATAGACTAGTGACTTCACACACCCCCAAAGAAAGTAATTTAAAGCTGCGAGATCACAGCATGACGAAGGCCAGCTCACAGATTACATGAATTATGAGCTCAGCAAATGGTTTCCGCAATAACTTGATGTTGCGACATCTTGTTGAAACCAAAGCCCTGTCTCGTCAATACCATTCAACTGAGGAACGATGAAGTCAGAAATCGTGTTTCTATAGCGACCTCCATTGACGGTAACATTCTAGCCATCATCGTCCTTAAAGAAATATGATCCGACGACTCCAACAGCCGATAAAGCACATCAAGCAGTGAGTTTCAATAGTTGTAAGGACGGCTTAAGTAAGGCTTACAGGGCTTATGGGTTTTCCCACTACAAATACGGTAATTTATATTATTAGATTAATTGTTAATGTTGAATCATCTCCAGCAGATTTTATAAGTTTCGGTGGTATAAGGTTGACGCCTACGACTTTGTTAGCTAGCTAGCTATGCTTATAAAATTCTTCTTCTTCTTCTTCTTCTTCTTTTCCTTTTTCCGGCGTTGTTATGGTCAGAAGTGTAGGACCATAACCTTCCCACTTAACTGCATTCCTACTGGTCCGCTTGTGGGGTCCGCCGGTTTGACCTCAGAAAGTAGCGGCAGGTTTCCCGGTTTGGGATTACTTCATCGCTGAGGCCAATCAAATGCTGGTGTTTTTGCATTTGTTTACACCAATTGTTTTTCGGCCTGCCTTTTTTTTTTTTTTTTTTTTTTTTTTTTTTTTTTTTTTTTTTTTTTTTTGTGACACGGGCATGCTCCAAATTTTTTTGTTCGATCTTACTCTTACAACACCGGTGATCTCCAGTCGTGTCAACCCACTGATTTGCATGTACACTTGTGGGGCAGTTTAATGGTGGTACATATATGTGTCCCTAGGCTCACTTTGGTGTTTTCTAAATTGCCTAGATGTGATTTTTGTTTACCTTTGTTTTAGTCGCCTTTTACGACAAGCGAGAGGTATCGCTGCAGGGATATTCTTAACCCGTCCCTGCACGGGTCTAGCTATGCTTATAAAATTATGCTTATAAAATTAATAATTTTTTTTTATCTTCTTTCACACTTGTGATACGGGGCTACCCTCCTGTATCGTCAGATTCCACAAAAACCACTGCTTAGAATGCGACGAATTATCGAGATTCGGATCGAATATTTGGCCGAGATTGTTTTTTCGGTAAGACATTTACTGATATCAATCAAATATCTTGTCTCTTGTCTTGAATTCCCAATAATATTTGTTTTCGTTCATGTTATTATTTAAAAAACAATTATTTTGTTGAATAATTTAATATAATAATATTTTAAGGTTGGTATACAATCGTTGTCTAAGATTTTCAGAATATGTTGGTAATTGATCTTTATCGTGCCGCTCAAGAACAGTCTTTTCCCACCATAAGTAAAAATTCAGTTCCCCACATTATTACTTGTCAAGGTAGGAACTTCAGTAAGAGCATTAAAAGTTCATAACAACTCACCCTTCTAGGCCAGACCAACACCACCTCATGAAACCACTCCTCTATTATTTGTTTTTGACAGTAATCCACCATAATTTACTTTAATTTTACATTGATGCAATTTATTCGCTTTGATAAGAACGGACATTGCACTAAATGCGATTGTAAACCATATGTCTGTCCACAGCCAGTACAGACATGTAAAGCGCAATTACACTCGCGGCATCCCATCCACCGTCCCCTTTCTAGTGGATTCACGGCTGACCGATCGATAGGTATAGGGATATTACAACCATTAAGGTTTGGGACGGTTGTATATTCTTGTTTTCCTTTGGACTACATTATTAAGCCTCATGTATACCAAAGAGTTATAATATCAACTATGCAAACATAATGCCTCAGTGACATGATATCACCACTGCTCCCGTTATCGGCACATCAGCAGTAAGCCTAACACTGTTATGCTCCCACAAGGTCGATGTCCTGATGCAATATTTATTCGGAAGTTTCAACGGCGGCTGAATATTGCTCGTTCTCCGTGCATTCAACAGTGCGAGTGTGCACGTGATAGCGTCCTGTAGGTGTATAACGATTGGAAACATTTTGTGATAAATTGTGATCCGGGTCGCGCCCTTTCTTTGCTCGAAATTCAATTTATTCACTTGTCCTTCCTGTCAGGCAAATTTACCATATATCGATTTTGACTTAAGAATAAATCTGTGAAGTGTGTTATAAGGTTTAAAGCAGGTAATTTGTATCGGTTGGATTTGTGTTGTTTTTACTGCTCGCTACTTTTAACAAACTACAAGGGGAAAAAATCTGAAATCTGAAACGGCTGCGATATCCAAGTAACACGAATTAAATCGAATAAAGCACGACACGACAAAGAGGTCATTCAAAATCTGTTTACGGCCCACTGCGGTACCATTACAGACGTTCTCACTTGCTGCTGCGGTGAGTTGGTGTCCGACCGCGCCTTCGTTCTGTCGGTCCAGTTTGTTGATGTGGTGCTCATGGATGTGTTATTGGACCCGTGACCACATCACACGCGTTTGTTTTTTGTTCGGGAATAAAACATCCCGACCAAACAAGGAAACGAGAAACTTAAAAATTGGCAACACGACGTACGCTGTTGTCTGCCCGAACCAGCAGTCGGGATGTTTAAATTTTCCCTTTTTTTGCATTGGCCCTTGTTTTTTTTTCCTACAAAATACTGGCTTTTGTAGTTGTCATCCTCCACCACGAAATACATGACTGCAAGTGGAACAAACACGCCAATCTCAGATACCTGGAGAAATTGCTGGGAGGAGACTTGACTTAACCGATATGAAGGTTTCATTAAAACGAATTTCGAAAAAAAAAAACAGGACGTTAAGTCGTCCTGGCTCATAACAGCTTAATGGTGAATGGGGCACTAAGATTCAAAGGGGTTATTTGCATACTTACTCTGGATACTAGAATGGAACAAAGTTTCCATGATAATTTTGACCTGCATACATGAGTTGGTCATCAACTATACTATTTTGTATTTCAAATAATTTTTTTTGCTTTCACTAAATTATGTTAGTGTAGAAAATCATACACCTTTCCCAGAGCAAATTATAATCAAAAGATTGAGATTAATAACTAGACTTTAATTCTAAATTAATTTTCTTATAGAAAGTATATATGTATGTACTTACGCCTCATGTTCTTTTAAAACAAAGTAGAAAGTCGTGTTTTATTTGTCTAACTTATTCTCTAAAACATTAATTATATTTTTGTAGATTTTCGACTAGATATCTTCAAAAATATTCTATGAGCTTCTCGGCGTCCTTTTTCGTTATGTGTTTTTCCATGTAATGCGAACAGGAAATATTGACTTTGTTTTCGTGTAATCTATGCATGTATTGCATGAAATGCGTCTCATTTGACATATACGTGACCATAACTTCGTTATTTATTAATTGTACTTTGGGGCGCTGCAGTCCGGTGTGAATCTGGGCCTTAACCAAAAAGCGTCTCCAGCTGGCAAGATTTTTTGCCAGTTGCTTCCAGTGCTGTACTCCCAATTGGTTAATCTTTCGCCCTCAACATATTTTTTCTAACCGCTCCTCACACTGGTGTATCACATTCACTAATGGCATCGATATTCCTCCTTTTCGTACCACTCTTCTCAAAAACTTTTACTACATCGTGTCGTGCAAATTATTTAATACACTGCCTGTGAATATCCGAAACATTAGGTCCGTGCCTCAGCTCCTCACATTGGTAAAAATATGACTTCTCAATTTTAATCGCGAGGAATTTAACCGTAGACCTACGTTAAGAAAAAACGACAAACTCTACGTTTAGGGTCGTTTTCGATCCTCATATATTTTATTGTATAATGAAAGATAATATAAAAATTAATATTTCCTCGAAAAAAAAACAATATTTCATGGTACGATTTATCCAAAACCTAAAAATTTAAACATTTTCAAGGCATTTAACATACGCATTACGGTTGTGCTTATTTTTACAAATATTTTTTCCGCATCCACAGCACAGCAGACAAGTTCGGTTTTATTTTCCTTGTTTTTTGCATTTTCGTCCACGCAAAACGCACATCGTCCACGCTTTTTCGGTTGGGGCGATAAAAATCTTGATCTTTTTGCAGACGTGATTTTTGGCTCTCATCTTAAGTAATTGTTGTCTGAAGTCCAAGAGAAGATGAGGAACGAGGTACTCTTGACCTCTTCGAGATATAATCTCTTGTCAACTCGATACCCAGGTGATGCAAACATTTTTTGCAGCTTTGCTTTCCTCTCGATGTTTGATACCCTGGATCGATCCGGGCGAAAACGATAAAAGCATTCAGCAGAAATATCTATGATATTCGCAAAAACGCACATTGGCCAACGATTTGTTTTTTTCTTTGCGCGGAAGCCGGATAGCATTTTGTCAGCATTGTTAACACCGCCTTTTGTTTTATTGTAAAACTGCACAATTCCAGCCATCTTTTTAAGCTCAAGTCCCACATCAACACCGTGATGCACTTATTTGCACAGTGCGCTTATTTTCTTTACTGATGACACTGACAAGTGTTGTTGTGTCCGTAAAAGCGAGTGTGGATTGGAACACTGGTTGCTTATAATAATTTTGGGGGTATACTTCCCTTTTTTTGTTTTTTCTCATCGTACCAACCATGGTCAAATGTTTTTGTAGAAATTTTTGGGCTAAGTCGTAGGAAGAAAAAAAGTTGTCGTTGTAACATTGTGACCCTTCAATCCATCAACTAGGTCCAGAACCACAAGCTCGCCTTGATTTTTTTCAGCTGCAGCACCGACTTTTTTTCCTAAATAGGTTTGCATCTTCCAAACGTAGGAAGTCTCAGCACAAGTGCAATCCCAAAACTTCAAGCCGTATTTTTCAGGTTTGTTCGGCATGTATGCCTGAATGAGCACCTGCCATGAAAGCCGAGTAATTGCTCGTCAACTGTTACGCATGGGGATGGGTTGTAATATAGAGGCAGCAATTCGACCCATTTGTCCCATAAATTGCGAACAGGAGCAAATTCATCGCTGGTTGGTTTTTTCTACAATTGGCTGGGTCATCGAAACGTAAAACTTTTGTAAAATATTGAAAAGTTTCTTTGGACATAATTGTTCGGAATATAGTTCGACCAAAATTAGCATCAAATAAATCTTCGAATTAATTCATTCAAAAACAAAAAAAAAACAAAAAAAGTTACTACGAAATATCTTACTTCTGTTCATTTCCTTATGTTTCCATTTCCTTATGTTTGTCGCGAAACTTGGAGCGAACAAAATTGTTTGTATTATCGATTATTATTTGTTCGATGTAAGGTGGAAAAAAAATTAAAAATGAATCCACCAAAACATCAATTCGAGCAATAGCATAACGAGTTACACCTGGTTTCATACAGCGCGAGCGACTAAAACCACAAACTTGAGTCAAAGACCACCAAACAAACCAAACAATTTTACCAGATGGATTCAACGGAACAGGCCTCCAAATTGTATTGTTCTTTGAAACAAATAACAGATCGTTATCCCCTGAATTCCCAGGTGCATTATCATTCTCGTTGTCTGATGCATTTGAATCATACACTTCAAAAGCACTTTCGACTTCATCAAAAGCACAAAATCTTCATCACTACCCGAAAAAAAATCATCACTTGAAGAACAATTCGACATTTTAGCAAAATAAACTTTTATATTTGAAAGAAAAAGAATTATTATACTTCAACTTTCGTTTGCTATGAAATCACAATGAAATTCTAAAAAAGAAAACGCTTTGGGGTTTGGCAGAAATCACATAAATTCAAAAAATGCTAAGCCATCTTAGTTTTAAAAATATAAAACGGATATACTTCGATAGATAATAGCCCAAGTAACAAAATCATGAAGAAACAGCCACAAATACTAATAAGTTTTTAAAATATTAGAAGTAGTGAACACATTTTGGTCGAAAACGACCCCAAGTCTTTGCTGCACTATGTTGTCTAAATATGTACTCGTTATTCTCTGTTCAAACTTTATTTTATATGATATCACGTTAAATTTGTTTACTTACTTGTTAACTTTCTGTATAAATGATTAAATTTTCATATGTAAATTTATTTAAACATTGTTCACCGCACATTTCAAAGAAATGTATTTTATAAAGTGACATTAACACTATTTGTTATTATATTAATACCAATGTCACTACCTATTCTTAATCTTAATATTGTAATTGTTGAATAAGCAAATAAAAAAAAATTGTTAAATTAAAAATAATGAATAAACTAAATTAAATTCAACCAAACTAAACATACCCTACCCACAAATATTTAAAAATATTATTTAAAATTCATTTTATAAATTAGTGTATATATAATATATATTTTATTATTGTATTATATATATAATAATAAAATGTATATTATTATTATAAATTCATATTTTTATTTCATCAAAACAAAATATGATTAATAACATAAAATTTAAACTAATTTAAAACCAATCAAATTCATAAAATATTTTAAAATAGTATTATAGTTTTAAAAGCGATCACATTACGCTTATATTTACTACAATTATGTGTACTCCAATGTATTATTTTAACAATGGGATAAATGTTTACTTTTTTAAACACAAAAATTCAAATTTCTCAATTTCAAATAGAGAGCATTCTATTCATTGCAGTGAGCGATGCTCCTCGGGAAGTCGGCTGTCACACATATATTTTTATATATTTTTCCAAGGTGATTGGCTGCTGATTTTCAAGATTTGAAGTTGGTTCATTTTCGGCTTCATTATTCAGTAGTATTAGTATCTCTTCGATAACATGTTTCAAGGCCCATCTCAATGTTGGCACCTAGACTTTTCTTTTTAATTGCGGCTCAACAAGGCTGTTTCTTGTTAGTTTTTTATCTGGTTTTGCAAGGGAGTGAAGAATCATAGCGTTTATGACACAGTGATTCAGCATACCAAGGAAAACCCTCTTTTGGTGTCATTATAATCGAGGATCATTTGGGCCTTTCTTGATTCTTGATCTATCGCATCTGAGTAATGGTTGGTGGATCTAAGCAATGTGATTCTATTTTTTTTTTTTGGGCGAAGAAAACCAAGGTCTTGTTAAGTATCTTCTTCCTTCTTTCGCAGAGTGCCCAACACCGTCAGATTGACGATGCTTACGGAACATCGTCTGGAACAGAAAAACAGAAGGAAATCAGTTATCTTCTGATTAATTCCTTCCTCTTCCATGGATACTTGCGGACAATTTTTTTGACATAGTAGGACATAGTAGGCACCTACTCATTTGCTGCAACGTTGACCTTGCCGACGTATGGAATAGCGTTAATAATGTACCAATTCTTAGCGTCGTCCATCATTACAAATTTTACGGAATGGACAATTGCCTCTATAATCCATCAGTTGCTCGTCGAAGGTACAATATGCAGACGGCGTGTAAAGCGATTTGCAATTTGTGATGAACGCATCCCATATTTCCCGAATATGCACATTGGTCGTCTACCTTACGTTCAGCCCTGTTTGTCATCAAATCGCAGGCACGTCCCACTAAATTCATAACGATGAAGCGACATTGTTGCTCTAAAAACTGAAATCCCAAATCTTGTAAAGGGTTCGTTGAGAAACAGCTTGGCAGCTTTCCTTACACCGGCAAGATATGATAAGTCAATAAAAGTCTTCAGTTTGATGATGTCTATCTTTCCTTGGTATGCTTGTGGTGTAGTTGTTGTTGAAGAACAGCACGTTATTTGCTCATTTGTATGCGCCATTAATTTCTCCAAAATATCGTTACTCCTTAAGCTCCAAACTTCAAGAGGGATTGTGATATTTGTCGCCTCACCATTGGGACCAGGCAAATGAGTGACCAAATTTCGCATCTTATGCCTTCCTCGTCTCTCAGGTGCGAATATGCTCCATTTATAAAAGAATTTCCCTTTCAAAACAATAAGTCTCTTTTTTTTGTGTAGCAGGATGTGGTTCTTCACTTTCTTCCTCCTCAGCACTCTGCTCACTCTCAGAACTCGACTTTTCTCCAATGTAGTCCGGATCTTCCCCTGCGAAAAGATATGATTCGTCTCCGCTTTCTAAAAGCATTTCAGCATCAAACAAAAGCCTTTCAATGGATTCGTTTCGAAGAAAAGCCATTTTGACGAAAACTAAAATTAATATTATCCTATACTAACTTACTTTATGGCTGAACAAACCTCAAACATTTGTTTTATTAATTTTTAGTCCAAAATAACTAAAGAGAAAATATTTCACTAAAGCTAACGACGACTGAACAAAAAAAAAAAAAAAAAACTGAACCATCGCTTGCTACTGCAAAGAGTTTAAAATTAAATATACATAGGCATACATAGGCATGGCATGGTATCTCTTGCCCCAGTGTGTGGTTGGAAGGTCAAGGTCCCTTTCCGCCTGTGTGCGCCACCTTAGATTCGGTCTTCTTCTGCTGCGTCGTTCCTCGGGTTTGGATTCGAAGACTCTTCGGGCCGGAGCTGTGTTGTCCATTCGCTCTACATGGCCTAGCCCTTTTCGACGCTGGATCCAAAGACGTAGTACTAGGCCGATGTCACTGTACTGCCCGTACAGTTCGTCGTTGTATCTTCTCATCCTCTCTCCATTTATACAAACGAGGCCATAGGTTGAGCACAGAATGTTCCTCTCCAAGCAACCAAGGGCATTCTCTTCCGTTTTCATTAAAATCCAGGCCTTTGCTTCGTAAAGAAGAATCGGGATGATCGAGAGAGGGGTCTACTTCTCAATTTGTCGAAATCCTTGACCACTTTGAACTTGTAGCTTCCGATTGTGGCATTCTGGCAAAGACGTCGGTGTTGTGCGTCTTTTTTGGATGACAGCATGTTCTTCCACTCTCCCTCATTTACCGAAAGACCTATTATAACCGCTTTTGCTTCTATGCCTTCGAACGCTTCATTAACGTCTCGCTGTGTTCGTCCAATTACGTCAATGCCCGTACGCAAGCAATTGTGCAAACTTGGAATAGATCGTACCTCTGCTGTTGGCCAGTGAGTCTCGTATGATCTTTTCAAGCACGATGCTGAAAAAGTTACATGACTGTGCGTCGCCTTGCCTAAATCTTTATTACCATAAAGGTCTCAGTTAATTCGCTGCCGACCTTAATGGAGCAACGAGAATTCTCCATTATCATCCTGAACAATCTGACGAGTTTGGCAGGGATGTTAAGTCTAGATATGGCTCGGTATAGCTCGTCCCTATGCGCACTGTCATATGCGGCTTTAAAATCGGTAAAGAAATGGTGTGTGTCGATTTCGAATTCTTTTGTCTTCTCTAAGATCTGCCGCAGTGTGAATATCTGGTATATTGTGGATTAACTTGTCCTGAAACCACAGTGATTAGAACCTGTCGGATTATCCACAAAGAGTTTCAGACGTTCACACAGTACAGCAGAGAAGATCTTATATACAATGTTAAGAAGACTTATTTTCCAATAGATTAGGCAAACAATGCTGAGATTCCATTCGTCGGGCATGCTTTATTTTACAGATGAGCTGATGTATGCTCCCTACCAGCTCTTCTCTAGCTGTTTTAAATAATACAGCGGACAGACTGTTTGCGCCTGCGGCTTTAAGCCACGGCATTACATGCTTAATTTCATCTCGGTCGGATGGACGAAATTCTCTTGTGTCTTCATCCGTTGCCAATGGATTATTCTGCTTGACAGCGGCATCAGATCTATTTTCACAGTTATACAGTCTACAGAAGTGGTCTTTCCATATTCTCAGCATCGACTGTGACTCTACTCTAGTTGTCTGTCTTCATCCCTACAGGCTTCTGCTCTGGCTTTATAGACCTGGCATGTTCATTTTACTTTCTCGTAAAGCTTGTGAGCGTCATTTCTGTAGTAGCATCTCTCCGTCTCCTCGATCTTACGCTTTTCGGACTTTGTGAGAGAAACGTCTGACAAACTAGTGTTCTGCTGCGATTGTAGCTTTCCGACGTCAAACTTTCTTTATCCTGCTCTGCTCCGTAACATTCTTGATATCCTCATTCATACCTTGGCTACATTAAGGTAGTGATCCGAGTTGATGTTTACTCCTCGGAAGGTTCTTATATTTAGCAGGCTGGTGGAGTGTGTAGCGTCGATCAATCATCAAGTTGATGGCCGACTGATTCGTTGACCACCAGTTTCCTTTATGGATGTTGAGATTTGGGAATCATGTGCTATCTAGAAGGAGGAATTTGAAAAATAAAAATCTTGACCTGATGTGTAAAGAGGAGTGTTCATAAACGCTTGTCCGAAAATGTTTGACGATAACGAAATTTATCGTCTTCAAATTTCTTGCCTCGGATGTGTTCCTTAAGCCGAGGAAGGAGGTAGAAGTCACTGGGATCTAGATCCGGCTAATAGGTAGTTGGAGCAGTTCGAGACCCGTTTCTTGAAACACAGCCATCGCAACTGTGGCTTTGAAAGCCGGTGCGTTATTCTGATAAAACAGCACTCCGACTCGCAGTTAGCCGCGTCCTTTTTTCTTTAACGGCTTCCCGCAATCTTCTTATTGTATTTCGCCTCCGTAGTAAGACCCCGAAATAGTGGGTTCCTTTTCCAAATATTTCACCATAATTATTCCTTCAGCGTCTCAAAAAACGGGTCCCATTTTCTTTCCCGCCGAACTCGACACTTTGAATTTCTTTGGCGTCGGTGAGGAGGTTCGTTTTCAAGTTATCGATGGTTGTTTGGTTTCAGGATCTTAATGATGGATCCAGGTCTTGTTCAATATGCTCCAAATGTCGACTCGTTTTGTTTTTCCTCGTAGGTTTATCGGTACCCAGTGCATAGAGACCTTTTTCATATGCAGGACTCGCGAGGTCTCTTTGAACGACGCCATATAATAAAATGCATTCCTCCAGCACTTAACTTGTGCACGAATCCCCATGCACAACACCTTGGCGCAATCCTTTGTGATTAGTTCATATCACCAAAATACGAAGTAGCTCCTCAAGCATATTTTTTTACAGTAAAACCGTAATGGGTCGTGCGTTCGAATTGATGATAACGGTTACACTCCTTGCTCATTTTCGAAGAAGTATCCAGGAAATGATGTACTTTTGTAACAGTGCCAGTTTCGATCTGTCGATTTCAAAAATTTTACAAATCAAAAACATGTCGGGCTTCGCGCAGGTCATGCTCTCGTATATCAAAGATAACACAAACCCGCTATATTCGACGTCGATTTCTAATCGTGTCGCGTCAACTGGGCAAACATTCCGGCGCTTAGCTACTCAATGCGAACAGATTAGAACCACAGAAGACCATGCAGGGTGTGGCCGCCACCTAACTAGTCGTTCGGCTGAGAATATCGCGGCTGTGGCTGCCGGTGTCGCTGAGAACGAAGAAATATCAACCAGATGACGGGCCCCGCAATTGGGCATTACCAGACGGACCCTTCAGCGAATTTTATTGAAAGACTTACACATGTTACCATACAATGTGCAAACAGTGCATCAGTTAATGCTAGCTGACCGTCAGCCGGGTGTGAATAACTACGAGTATAAAGCCATCCTTAATCTCAACAACGAAGAGGACGATTTTGTGTCGAAAATCATCATGAGCGACGAGGCGCATTTACACTTAAGCGGTTACGTCAATAATCAAAATCTTCGTTTGAAAATCTGCGTGTGATGTACGAAGAGCTATTACATTCACTCAAAGCCACTGTGTGGTGCGGTGTTCACGTGGGAGGAATGATTGGGTCATATTTTTTGGAGGACGCCATCGGCAATACGGTCACTTTTACTGACGGCCCATGATAAATGACTTCTTACTGCCGGAGCAACTTCTTACGAGCCACAATGGACATTGTGAAGGAAGCGTTTCCTGGTCGCTTAATCTCCCGTTTTGGCAATTTGGCATTATATCAAGATCGCCCAGACTTCTTTCTTTGGAGCTACTTGGAGTCGTGGGCTTATGTCAACAAGCCTCAGACAATTGCAGCTCCTAGGTAAGATTAGGTTAGGTGGCTTCCCTCTATAAAAGGCGGTGACTTAGACCAAGATCGATCTGTTGTGCTACCACTTGAGTCGGCTATTATTTGAACCATTGTGAGTGCTGAATAAAATTCGATATTTTGTAAATCTCCGTTTTATATAGATCCGTTAGTTCATTAAAGAAATACTCTCAAAGCAATCGTCTTCTTAAGGAGGTAAATTACATAGGAGATGAGATGGAGACTCTTCCTCTTCCTCAACATAGCACCTACTGCAGTAGTCGTTGTATGGCAGTTATAATCTTGCGGCACGTTTTCCTAAAGCGCAATGTCCTGTTAGGACGTAGATTAGGCTGCTTATAGTCCGCCTGCGTATTTTTAGTAGGCTTGTTATTTTACGTGGACAATACCTGAGCCATGTTTGCCTCGCGTAGAAGCATGTTTCAAGGTCACGCCACCTCCCATTTGCCTGTTGCAGGACATTTTTCGAGATTTTATAATTTTGCATTTCCATTGATTTGTGGATTTCCCCTTTAACAGTCGAGATCCCAGGTACCCATGTAACGAGCTTTCTTTTGTGACACCAACAGACGTGCTAGTGGTTTGCGCACTACGCTGTCCCTCTGGATTGAGACCCGTTCGGGGTACTCGGTCGTACCGGTGCCTTGTTACCTCGTAGCTGTCGCGTTGACAGCACCCAGTCAGTCTCCTTATGGGTGAGAACCCGAGTCCGGATCCCGACTGGTGATCGGTTGCCAGGAACAGTGTGAGGCCGAGCCCGTCTGAGTAAGAACCTGAGTCGGGGCCTTAGCTGTTGTTGGTTTGTGCCCTTGAGCGCAGCTACAACGCCTGGTCAAGCCCTTCCGGGTTGCAACCCAAATCGGGGAACTGACCCTAAGGTATTTGCCTCGGGAGTTTTTCGTAATAAGGGTTGGTGGGTCTCGTATGGGTTAAAATCCGAGTCGGAGAATCCTATTAGTCCCCACTCACCGTTTTACTCGCTGAGTAACTAATGTCGACCACACACTCGTCCTTCCCTTGTAGGTGACGTAGTCGAAAGGATTTTATTATTATAATAATTTTTATTTTTTTGTTAAAAAAAAATTATTTCTGGATTTCGCGCAATGTGATGCCACCTTGGCATCAGCACTGCGTCGTCGTCTTGACAAACACTGCTTACCTTGTTGTTATCATAATTCCATCTTGCTGTGGCTTCGGCCGGACGTTGGTTTCCTTCTCTACGCTATTGTCTTGGTTGCCTCATTGGTTGTTGTAGTTGTTGCGACTGCTTTGCTCTTTCTGCACAGTCCTGCTTCTCACTGCTTGACCTTGTGACAACTGCCTTGGCGTTTTATAGGGCCAGGCCGAACGGCGATGTGAACGACGCCTTTCCAGTCTTCGCTGACATTTCCCCTGTTTACGTGATCTATTAACCGTGACGGCAGCCGTAGCCGTTTGTCTTTGGTGTCTTTCACCTGACTGGTCATAGGCAAATTGCTAAAATGAATATGATTTTTTTTCTGTGCTTTTTGTTTGATCGTTTTGTGTTTAATTTTGTGTTTATTTTGTGTTTATTTTATACATACATACATATGTGTTTTACTTGTTACTGTGTTTTGTTGAGTGTTTATTTTATTTCTTTGTTTACTTTCGTTTATGTTCGGATGAACTTAGGTAAGGTAAGTGAAACATGTACATATGTACGTTTGTAAAGGAAAATTTATTTAATTCATTTTTGTTACACCCAGCACAACGTTATAGCGCATCTGCTCGATATCTCATTTAAAGACGTGCGGCAGTGCCTGACCTTTTTTGATCTTAATATTGGTGACACGAATAGTTAGATCCGGCGTGTAAAGGTCACCAGACTAAGCAGCCGTATATTATTATAGGTCTAACCACCACACTATACAGCCTGTGTGTAATAGAGTTGTAAAAGAATGCAGTCACTTAGTAATGCAGTCAATCCAGTAACAGTTAATTAACTTTTCTTTTGAATGTAAGTTAATACACTGCCAAAGGTACTTAACTGCAAAAAATGTAGTCAGCAGTTAGTACTAATTTTTTAACTTATCAGTGACTAAAAGCAGTTAATTGACTTTTAGTTAGTACTTTTAACTTATTCCAGTACTTTAAGTCAACTGAAAGTTTTTGTACTAGAATAAGTTTGTAAGTTAGTCAGCAAGTCATTTAACTATAGTCAATTAACTAGAAGTCAGTTTTACTAAAACAATTCTGAAACCATGACTTAGTCGTTTCTAGAGAGTTCAATGATTTATATGATATAAGAGTATTTCGTTTACAACTAGCACCCAAAATTGCCGCGATACTGCTCCTCCTTGCGATGTGCCACGTTTTACAGCCCTTTTTGTGTGGAAGCAGCCAAATTTCTAATGAATCAACCTGCTTGAAAGCATTTGTCTGATCCAAAGAATTTTATCACCATTAACCTCTAGTATGCTCAATGTATTGGTGATGGCTAGTGGTTTTGTGTTGTTGAAAGCTTCTTTAATACCGCGGAAAACAATCATGGTGAATTCTTTCTTGGAAAGTTATTTTTCAACGGTTCCAATTATCGCGTGTAGAAATGATTCTACTGATTTCCCCTAAAAATAAGCATGTTGCGAATTTGAAAGCATACTTTTTGGTAGGTTTTCTCGAATGTGCAGGTCCACTAGTCTTTCTAGTCTTAAGAAGAAAGGAAGAGAGACTGATAGGCTTGTAGTCTTTTGCAATTGTGTGTCCTGCTTTTGGTATAAATATAATATTTACTTCCCTCCAGGATAGTGGGATGTAGCCCCAATGTATACTGGATGAGAATAGTACCAAAAACCAAGGTTCGAGAATGCTGTAAGCACGTTGCATCTTTATCGGAGAGATTCCATCCGGACCTTCAGATTTGTATGAAAGGCAGCAATTTACTGCCCATTGGAGTTTGCTTTTGCTTACTAGTTCCTTTGAAATGAACGGAAGACTCGGTATAAGTTGTTCCAATTTGTAGTTACTAGCCTCTGCGTTGTCGGGAAAGTGTGTATTGAGTACGAGGTCTAGTGACTTTTCGCTAGTAACCGTTGCGGTGCCATTTGGTTTGTTAGTTAGGCCGGGTATAGTAGGAACCTTTGATTGTATTTTCCTCACTCTACTGGCCTCATTATTCTCTTCTATTTCCGAACAGAAATTACGCCCTTGGCGTTAAGGCGTTGTCCTTTCAAAATCATTTCCTTCTTATTTAGTAAAAAAATAATTCAAAAATAAAATTGGATGATTTATTTTGCACCACCTTGTATTTCACTATTTTTCCAGTTATGCTTCTACAGTAGTAACACATATGTATGTAATTAGAAAATAGTAAAAATATGCGATAGAAATAAAGAATTGAATTCGAACTAAGGAGCAATTCGTATACCAATTGGATACGTAATTAAAAGGGTTGACGCTACATTTCTCTCCACAATCGAAGGCTGGTCCCTATCAATTTTGAGTTTTTTCCAAAAAGTGAAGGGAAAAAACATAGGCTGAGAGGACACCCGAAAGCATACGTAAGTAGAATAGCTTGAAAGAAAAGCGTCAATGAAAGTGTTTACCACAGCAATGAGAGCGGTAGTTATGGCAATGGCAAAAAACTTTGAAATAAGTGCTTTCATTGTAAACCATTCTTCGTTATACCTTACTAACTATACAACAGGAAAGGAACAACAACACACAAGAAATACATTTCATTTCCCAAATTATGGCTAACCATTTGTCCCGGAAAATATTTAATTGGTGGGAGTCGCCATAAATGCAAGGAAAATAAATAAACACAGCCACTCGTTCTCGAATGTTGAAACTGCCAGAATTAATGTTTTTCAAAGTCTTTCCGGTTCGTTCCCCTTTCTTTATTGTTCCCGGTACATATTCTTTAACGAAAATGCTCAATCTAAAATTTTATACGTTGAGGTTTTATTTCTCAAATTTATTTTCTTTAACGGTCCTTTTTCCGGTTTTCCTTTTTTTGGTTGCGTTAGAAAAGCGAGCGGTTTCCTGTGGAAATACTAAAGTAGTACTTTTTAAATATGTACAACGCAGAGTTATGAAAAGTTTTCAGAACAGTAGATTCGTGTTCGGGCAAGCTACGTCATTTATTCTGTATAGAATAGGCTATGAGTCTGCCCAGTTGGAGGATCAACAACGGCAACAACAGTCCCGGCGGTAGCTATGCTTTGACCTGATTTCGACGCGCTCTGCCTCATAATGGAATAAACCCAACAAAAGGCAAGTCAGCACCCACTGACTCGCCGCACAAAATTTGTTTTAGCAATTAAGTTGCAAGCTTGAAATTGTCTTCTTTTATTTTTCATTCACTTAGCTTTGTTTTAATAGATATTCGTAGATGTCTAACGTAATGGAATGGTGAATAAATTAATACTATGGAACAAATGCCCGTTTTCGCTCAGAATTCTTACCAAAACAAAAAATTGCACAAAAAGTCCTGTTTATCGTCTTTGAACAGTAACAGTGCCGTTAATTTAATTAGAAGCTCGGAATATTATCAATTTATTTCGTGGTTGTGAAGGATAAGTTGTGTCTCGCTTTTGAAGATATAATGGGTACACTGAAATAATTGATTTCGATTTTAATAACAACCGCAGATAAAAAAAGAAGGTAAGATTTTATTCATTATTTAAAAACATAAGGACAAAGGACATAAATATAAGGAAGATACTACTTACTGTTAAAGCTCAACATTGCCTTTCAGAGTTTGTAGCACTTATTGCATTCAATAGTATAAAAAATATTTAAAGGCCTTTTTTAGAGTACGTGATTATCACATTTCTTTAACGCAAAGTGTTCTACAAAAATGTTAAGTGCAGAAATTGCTAAAAAAGTTCCGTATACGGTTGTGAGATTCAACGATGAACATCTTTTTGAAAGGATGAACAAAAAAGTATACGGATATTAAAAAAAGTAATTGAAAACAATGTAAACAAAGTTAACTACTTAGATACAAAATAACATCAACGTAGCTGCACGTCCACTTACTGAAAGCAGACTGCAAATCCTGGCGGTGAAAGCTAGCTTACGGGTTAAGATTAAGCGAAGAGGCGTATTTCTCAACGCATTGCCAACGATATGCTTTTGGATTAGGAAACAAAGCTAAGCCGGAACCGGAAAATCTGGAATAGTTCTTACAAAATATTGTAATGTAAAGAGTGTTTTTTTTAGAGGTTTGGTTTTTATACTGGCAACGCTCTCGGATACATATAACAGGAATTGGATCTACGTCGGCTGGAGTTACAAATGGGGTGGTAACATTGAAAATACATTCCCGGTTTAATTTGAATTTGTGGAAAGCAATTGCTTTGTTTTGCCAAAGAACTCTTCTTCTCTTCCAGCCTTTATCATGGACGGGTTATCTAAGAATCTGCTACCCGTTGATTTAACTGATCTTACATTTTATTTGCCTGGTCCTATTGACATCCTGTTAGGTGCTGATAAACTTTTTACCATCATAACTGGAGCAGTATAGGAAAACGGTGGAACTGGTGTGACTGCAATTCCCATTATTCTATGGATGGGTAATGGCGGAACGTGGATCAACACTTTTCTTGACAGAACCTGAAGTAAAATCATATTTCACTCGGGATCATCGTGTGGGATTGCATTGCTGCCTTTGGAATCTTGTTTTATTTGGGGAAATATGAGTTGAAGTATTAAGGCGTACTGAATAATAATTTTATTATGTTTTCTCATAGTCAATATTTTTTTTCTTTTCGTGCACTGTCAGTTAAAATTCCGATAATAAATTAAAGTCTTGGAAAAAAAATACCGTGATTCTCTGACCAGAATGCAGCGGGACAGAAGAGAAACCCTGGAGACATTGATTCTAGTCTTCAATTCCGTACAAACAAAAAAGGGGGCAATCCTTTCTATCAGGTTTTTGTGAGTAATTGACTCATTTAATTTTTTTAATGCCTCATGCGGAGGTGGTTTCTTCCCAGCTCTTCTTCTTGAAAGTCTTGACCTCATCATAACGCCTTTAGATACAGTGTTTAAATTTGACAGGAGGGCAAACTTTGAAAGTGGATGGCAAGGAAACATAGCTAAAAATTGAGGCTGAAACACGTAATTGATTGTTCACAATTAAGATGAGACTTCTTTTAGTGAAATAATGCATAGTAAATGGTTGAAATGCAAGGAAATTGCACTACCTCTACCGATAACAATAGAAGGGTTTCCAGCTTTGTATAGTGACTGCTGATGAAAAGTGGATCCTTTACGATAAAGCAAATCGAAAGAAATGCCGGGAGTGCCACGGCCATGCAGCAACATCGAGGGCGAAACCTAACATCCATTTATTTGATTGGAATGGCTCGTTATAGTCATCGAGTAATCGAGTGAA
Source organism: Merodon equestris (assembly GCA_958301585.1). Classification (NCBI taxonomy): domain Eukaryota; kingdom Metazoa; phylum Arthropoda; class Insecta; order Diptera; family Syrphidae; genus Merodon; species Merodon equestris. The sequence goes on from OY284416.1 coordinate 89,732,285, forward strand.
ATAATCACAACTAATCCGTTTGAGCCGAGCAATGAAGTAAATATGGCCACAATAGTAGCAAAGACACAGCAACGTCCGACCACACATGTTGTTCCGCGCCATAAAACCTATCTGGAAGCATGGAAATTGTAGTTCTCACTCTATTTATAACTCGCCTTATACTCCTTCTGAATACCAGTTCTTCTGGTCTATTGATGCTATTGAACTAATGGCCTAGCTGACCAACACAACCGATCTTTGGAAGAAGCCAGCCATTCTGTCCAAAGTAGAATTCGTGTGCTGATTTGAAAGAATTTTTCCGAAATAAATCTTCAAATTTAAAATAACAAAAACGGCAGCATATTCTTACATATATGGGGGACTCTATTAATCATTAGTTCCTCCAGGAAACGAAGGACAGAAAAATCTCGTGCCAGAGCAGATATGAATTTGTTTCAATATCGACAACCTACCTCACTATGCCTAACAATGATTAATAAAACATCACTAGGGAGGGAAGCAAAAGAGTAAGAAAGCGTTCAGTTCACACGAATCCATTAACAACGGTACAGCAATATCTTCGCATCTTCTTATTCGGGCTCGAACTATTTGCAACTTATTTCATCTGTAGTGAATACACTACATGCACCTATTATATCACGTACCAACACCACGATTAGCCATTCCATAACCACGGTCAAGCCAAATGTCTATGCTCAGCATTACGCTCAGTGCCTCAGTGCCTGGATCGAGCTTGACCTACATTACTCATCGCTTTGCTTAGCAGTGACACCCTAAATCACGTGCACTTAAAAGCAAAACAAATGCGATGTAAACAAACGGTGAAAACCAAATGTAAACAAACCGAGTCAGTCGAATAGGTACAATGCCGATGATGCGCTTGTGCCTTTGACCGGTTGCCCAATGCATTGTGCGCTTGTGCCTTTGACCGATTGCACAATGCATTGGACTAAATATTCAAAATAGCTGATCTATGGTTATGGGAATTTCGCAATGCATGTACGTGATAGAGGGGATAATATTCCTGCGACAAATTGTATAAAAGGAAAGGATTGAAAGGAAGGAGCAGCAGTACAAAATACGGCAGTGTAAAAGTGTTATTCAATAAAAACGTAATAAGTACCATAAAACCGAATTTTTACTCGCTCCGTTAGATACTCTTCTCCCAATAAAAGGGAAAGCACGGTATCTTACGCACAACACATCAGTTCTTCTCAATTTTTCTTTCACGTTTGTTTGGGGCTCTATCTCTTTGAAGGAATGAACACTTCGCGGAAGTAATACATCCCAGGCAGGTGTGCCATGGCAACCAACGCAATTGGAAAAGCCTGTTCTATATGAAAATTTAAGTAAAATATCTAATTTGGATGGGAATAAACAGGATAAGAAAGTTCCATATACCGATTCTATAATGAATATACGCGCTCTCACTCCGACAGAAAAAAAACTCGAGGTAACTAATGAGGGTTTTTTTTTTTGTTGAAGGTTTCGGCTGGCTGCTGGAACAATCCGACGCAATTACTGGTCCAATGTACTGCCAAAGAGACACCTTAGATGGCGTTACAGCTCATGAAGAACCAGAGCTAAACTTCTCTCATTCACTTACATATGTTGTGTGCGATTTGTTTTTCACACAAGTGACCGGGACCTAGAGCCAACACTCTACCCATAGGATGGAATGCTGTGGGAGTAATTCATTTTCAGCTTCTAAGTATCAGTATGATCCTCTTTTGTTTCAAGAATAGACTATAACCTTTTTGGCATCGATGAAACTAGCTTGAAATATGTTCTATCGGAAGTCCGGACTTTTTGGAGAAGAATGCAATTGCTTCAGAACATTATACAGGGTGTCCCACGAGCAGTGTGCCAAAAAGCTAGAGCGTGTAGGTCTGGTCAAGACAAGAAAAAAATCGTATGGGAGGGGGGTCTGTTCCCCCCCGTTTAGCCGGGAGGGGCAATTTTCTAAAAAATTGACTTAATTTGGACAAAAAAATATTAAAAATCAAGAGTTACATCCACAATGCCGTGATATACTTTTTTGTAAAGCCAGAAACCTCTTCTTTCATCTTGTTTTTAAACGAAGCTGTTTTAAGGAATAGTTTTTGAGAAATTAATTTTCAAACTCAAAATTTTGAAAAAAATATGAAAAAAAAAAAATTTTAACTATTTTTTTGCAAAATTGTATGTAATTAAGTAATAATTTTTTTTTCAAAAATTCAATTCTCTTATTAGTTGTTAGTTAAAAACAGAAAACCGGATGCAAAAATGTATTGTAGTTTTTGAGAAATTAAAAAAACACCCGAACCATTTTTTTCTAAGAAAAACATTTTTTTTTGGTTTTAACGCGGCTGGACTTATAGGCAAATTAATGTATGAAACATTGACCTCTTTTTTATTATTTTTAAAAAATTCGGAGTATTATGAGGATACAATAAAGTGGCACAGTATTGGAATAACCCTGGAGAGCACGGAGTGCTAGAGCATCGAAGAAGCGAAAGATCAGTTACAGATGGATCAGGAATCTTAGATGGAAGAATTTTGGATTTGGTCCGACGTAATCCCTCCCTTAGTACAAGGAGGATAGCTATTATGCTTGGAGTGCCCAAATTTAGAGTATGGAGAGTGCTTCATACCGAAAACTTACACCCGTACCATTTTAGGCCAGTTCAGGAACTCACCTCAAACGACAAGTTTTTAAGAGCAGAATTTTGTCGATCATTACTGCTTCGATATGAAACTGAACGAAACTATTTTGCAAGGATATTCTGGACGGATGAAGCACAGTTTACCAGAGATGGGGTTACTAACTTCCACAATTTGCATCATTGGAGTAGCACCAATCCACACAACAAAAAACAAAATAAATCACAACACCGCTTTAGCTGTAATGTTGGGCTTGGTATTGTTGGACAAACTGTAATCGGGCCCCGCTTTTTGAATGCCGTTATTAATGGAGAATCATACCTGCAATTTCTACGAGACCTTTTGCCCGATTTGATGGACAACGTTCCTTTGGCCATAGCAGCAGGATGGAGCACCAGCATACAAGAGCTTACGGGTTAGAAACTGGCTGAATTATCATTTTAGTGACCGTTGGATGGCCACCTAGATCACCAGATTTAACTCCTCTAGATTTTTATATGTGGGGATTCATGAAGAATTATGTTTAGGAAGTGGAACAACTGGAAGAACGGATTGAAGTCGCTGGAGTCAAATTGCAGGAAAATTTGTCATGCATAGACTTATGTGCAGCCCTTAGAAGGAGATATAATCCTTGCCTTCTAAAAAATGGGGACCATATTGAAAATTTATTATAATAAAACTCCGAATTTTTAAAAATAATAAAAAAGAGGTCAATGTTTCATACATTAATTTGCCTATAAGTCCAGCCGCGTTAAAACCAAAAAAAAAGGTTTTTCTTAGAAAAAAATGGTTCGGGTGTTTTTTTAATTTCTCAAAAACTACAATACATTTTTGCATCCGGTTTTCTGTTTTTAACTAACAACTAATAAGAGAATTGAATTTTTGAAAAAAAATTATTACTTAATTACATACAATTTTGCAAAAAAATAGTTCAAAATTTTTTTTTTCATATTTTTTTCAAAATTTTGAGTTTGAAAATTAATTTCTCAAAAACTATTCTATTTAATAACTAACTAACTATTTTTTTTTTGTGTATTGTGGAAGTAACTGTTGATTTTTAATATTTTTTTTTCTAAATTAAGTAATTTTTTTAGAAAATTGCCCCTCCCGGCTAAACGGGGGGATAGACCCCCCCTCCCATACGATTTTTTTCTTGTCTCGACCAGACCTACACGCTCTAGCTTTTTGGCACACTGCTCGTGGGACACCCTGTATACCAACAATTTAGCTCGAATGCTGTATGCATGGGTCGTTGTCCAATTGGAATATAGAACTTTTGCAAAGTCTAATTTATTGACTAATTAACGTAAGTTTGTCTCCACGATGTTGAGATATGTACATGTGTTGGTTCTCGAAGAACACCAGATGATGCCACGTGTTCTGCGATGCTTCATAAGTTCTTCAAATCCATATCGGATCATTGTGCCCAAAAAGGTTATATTTGTTCTCATCGGTGAAAATAGTTCAGTTTCAAAAAGATAAATCCTAATTTTTATGTGCCAACAAACTCTTTTCGTTTATCTTGCTTGCATTACTAATAATTAGTCTTTCGTGCATTTCTGAAGAAATTGTGCGTCACATTTGTCAGTATCCATTTATCTTTGAGCTGCTGATCGTGGCATATTTTCAAACATTGTATGGGTCTACTGAAGTGCCTGGCAATGGACTTATCATGATGCAAAAGCCTTGGCTTAAGCCCGACATCGTTATATTTAAAAGAAAAATTCGTTGGGCACCATGGTATTTAGGTCGAAAACAGTGAGTGCTCCCTCTGTTGGTAATATAGGTAATGGTTTAATAACTACAGAACAATTTTCATTCGCTTCAGTTTTTGTTCGAAGTTAAAGGTAGACTCTTTAATTATCAAATTAACGTCATGTTAAAAGAAAAGCATATAATAGCCAAATTAAACACATAAGAGCTAGTGATCAAAACTATTAGAGGTTGCCCGTAGGCGGTTGTCTTATTCCCACTTCTATGGTTAATTCCAGTAGACGAACTTCTCTGGGTACTTAATGGCTATACAGCCATCGGATATGCTGACAATAAAACCATAATTATAAAACGAAAACATAGGAAACCTCATGGAAAGAGCCGTGGAAATTACCTGGAACTGGTACGAAAAAAAAGATCCTCGACCAATCCCAGCGAAACACACATAATTCGATTCACAAATACAAATAATCTTCAAAATTTAAAAACCAAACAAAACTGCATTCAATCTAGGTGAGCTCTGGTTTCAACAAGACGGCTCTACGAGCCATACAGCGCGTGAAATAATATATTTGTTGAAAAATCATTTTGGTGAGCACTTAATTTCACGTTTTGCTATGGTAAATTGGCCGTCTAGATCATGCGATATTACACCTTTGGACTATTTTCTCTGGGGATATGTAAAGTTTCAGGTCTTCAGGAATAAGCCAGCTACGATTGGCGCTTTGGAAGCCAACATTACTCGTGTTATTCGCGAGATAACTGTCGCTATGCTCGAACGAGTCGCCCAAAATTGGACCTTCCGAATAGACCACCTCAGACATAGTCGTGGCCAACATTTACATGATATCATTTTCAAAAAGTAAATGCCATTAATTGTTCTTTTAACCGATAATAAAAATTTTAAGTTTACTTTCAAATTTATGTGTTTTATTTTACATTATAAATCAAATTTCACGACGAATCACCCGTTACAATCAAAATGATAAAACCAACCATACTTTATGGCGCCGCTCTATGGTGGGAAAAATGTGAACGAAAAAGCGCCACGAGTAACCTCAATAAAATACAAAGGCTGGCGTGTATCTGCAAAACTGGAGCAATAAAAACGACCCCGACGGCAGGATGGAAGCAATTCTAAATACCTATCCCATAATTACACACTGCCATACATTCTGAAGCTGCAAAACGTGCCTTAACCTTACAGAGAATATATAAATACAAAGAAGGAGACTATGTGTGTTTTCCAAAACGTCAAATAATTACGCATCACACTGCAAACGTTGTGATGCAAATGTAATGATGCAAAGTAAGTGATGCTTTTGCATAGAAAACACTTTCCATGTGGCATTATGACATTTGCCGATGCTCTGTTTGCTTTTGTGTGCGCAGTAGATCTGTTCACAATGCGTCTTGGAAGAGTATGCATTGGCATTACCTTTTTTGTTTGCGTTTTGGAATGGTTGCCATTGCAGTATTAGAGCAATGATGCGTTTTGAAAAACACCCTACATTCGCAGAAAGCCTTTAACTCTAAGACTCTGGGAATGTCACATTACACTAAACAAACTGGCTGTAAATAACAGATTAAAGCTGATCTGGGTGTCAGGTCATGAAAACCATGAAGGCAATGAAAAGGCTAACATATAAGCCAAGAAAGGTGCTTAGATATCTTTTACGGGGCAGTCCCCCATTTATGGTTTTGACCATTTGGACCTAAACCTACATTTACATAAATGGATCATTAAACAAAAGAACCAATTCTGGTATGGGTATTAAACACGCAAGAACGTTTAGAATGACAATCCCAACGTGCCAAAGAAGAACACTTAATAAAGCCGAAACAAGAGTGTTATGTGCTAACAGGACGCGGGGCATACAACTACCACCTTCATAAAATGGGGCAATTCTGTGACAGCACAGAAATCTGTAGGCGATATGGGCAGGCTAAGGAAACCATGGAACACACACCGACCGTCTGCCTAAGCCTTTGGTTGCCAAACAGGATGTTTATTCTGCTGTCAGCTGTCAAAAAGTTTATGCGTGGTTAGAATCTATTACATGTACGACCTGCAATTTGAATTTTTTTTTATATTTTGAATTCTCAAGAGTGCAGAGATGTCATTATTAGAGAAATGTCTATGTGTTTACTTCGTCCGGCCATGAACCTTTTTCATCGCCGCTTTTCTTGAGACCAAATTTTAGTTTATTCCGATTTTTTGAATTAATAATGTTGGAACAGACATCTTCAAGTTGCATGGTCACAAGAATTCGTATTCATCGTTTTTGAAAGCAATATCTGTATATGCGTTCGCACCCTAAAAAAGACAAAATATATGTTCGTTCGCTTTTGTTCGCCTCGCCTATTCCGAGGACATACATATAATGGTATTGACTCTAGACCGTTTTCGTTCCACGTAAATGGATTCTTGAAATTCAGGCTTGCAAAAAACAAAAATTAATTGATGATTTGTTTTTATGACGAAAAAATTACTGCATAGTTGTTTTAAAAAGTTTCTCATCTCGCATATCTTGAGGAGAAATAAATGAGAAGTTGGTATTATGGCTAGACCAGCTGCAGTTATGAACTTATTTTTGTCATGATTTTCAATTACAGTATTATAAGTAGCAATATTTTTTCAGCTGAAAGTGCTCCAGGTTGAGGCACACGAATTCCACTTTCCAGTTTCTCCAATTCTCTGGTTTTTTATTACTTTTTTGAGGACACCGAACCTCTTGGGCCTGTGAAGAAGATGCTTTTTGGCACTTTCTACAGTTGATTTAATTCGAGTTCTTTAAGTATTTAAATTTCTAGTACTTAAATTTCTAATAAAGGAGCATTTATTATTGCTATTTTCGTCAATAAATGATGTGTGTGTTTCTGGAAATTGATTAAAACTTGATGATGCATTCATCTGTTCTTGAGTTATCTGCACCACGCGAGTTTGTTAACAGACCCAATAATATTCAGTGACTTCTTTCTTGCCGGAATATTGTAAATATATGTATGGCTATACATATCAGAAGGCTTAGTCTGAAAATTGTTCATCACAGCGTCAACCATAGAGAAAACAGGAGCAGCTCCGGCCCGCCCACCGCTTTTTTTGAAATGTTCTGAGCTAAGAAATCATTAATTTAGGTTAGTGAAGCTAAACTAACTATAATGTGGAAAATATATTGTAGTTTTAAGAATGTGTTGTATGTTTTAGAGTACGAGAATAGGGCCAGTAAAGTATTTGTAATTAGTTAAGATTAGAACTACGTTTTTGTCACACATTTATTAAAAAACTCAATTCTAATTTAGTCACACAAGTTAAGTGTTTTCTTACTATTAATAAAAACACTTTTTTCAGAACTTTTATTAAGATATTTTTTTGGTTTTGGATCCCAATCGAAGAACAACCCGGTGACATCGGTGATTGTCTTTTATTCCTACTTCCTGCTATCGGTGCAACCTCGGCAAATGTAGGAGAATGAACTTCGTTGAACTCGTTACCAGGTGTTTGTGACAAAGTCACTTCTGTTGTTGACGATATTGGAGTATGATCTCTGTTGAACTTGTTCTGTGGTGTTGCTGACGAAATCGTTATTATTGGTGTCTTGTATGTAACTCCTCCTCGGTTTGCTTTAGAATTCTCCTAAATTCTCTGATCAACACTATTTTCTATATTTATAATCGTTACACTCATTTTTATTTTTCTTAACCAAAGTTTTAAAATGATTACTCCTATTATGAAAAATGTAATAAATGTTGCATTTATTACATAGGAAAGATTCTTATGCCATTTAAGTTCTTTGATTTATTTTATCAAAAGTAATCATTTCGACTTGAGTCTTATTGTACTTATTATTAGGATAAAAGAACTTATCTTGAATAATCTTCTGTTGGTTATTAAAGACATCTTGATATAATTCTATTTGACAGTTGTAAAAATTTATTAAGTTATTTTCATTTCAGTTAATATTTCTGTCATCACAGTTTTGTTTCAAATTTTCTTGCATCGCATTTTTAACTTATACAATTTCATCATCTAAAGCTTCAATTTTAGTTTTATTATTCAACCTAAATTTACTTTTATTTTTGAAAATATAGTTTTTACTGACTTTTAAGTCTTTTAACATTAAGGTGGAGTCATAATTAAACGTCTTACATATTTTCTATTGTTGCAATATATTCATCTTCCTCATCGATTTCCAAATAATCTTTCTTAGTGATTTTAATAGCAACAATTAATGATTATTTTTTGAATTGTAAAACTCCTACTTTTATTAGTTTTTATTTATAGGAATCAATATTGTACATTTATATTTCTTCTGTAGTGAGAATGCTAGGGTGAATTAAATTAATTTTGGCACCGGGAATATTATCTTGGGTTTACTCTACTTTGCTTTTTAAATACTGTAATTTCACAATTTGATCTAAATACATTGAATGTCTTCTAATTTCATCGTTTTCTTGTTTAATTTGGTTGATTAAATGTAGTGTCTTTTTCCTATTGTATCTTCTTCTTGCCCCTCTGAGTATATTGAATGAATCATTGAAATGAGTGTAAATTGAAATTTGTTTATTTAAACTGGTAATAGTGTTATGATTATTATCGGCGCTGACATCTAACTTTTCTAATATTTCCTTCCTATAGTTGTCGTCTATTGTTCCGAACAACCACTTATGCATTGTACCTACAAAATTTATTGTATCAAGCCCCTTTTTTGCCCAGTTTCTTTCGGAATGGTAGATAAAATCTTTGCACGAATATTTCTTATTTCCTGATTTAATAAATCTTTATTATCCATGTCTAAAAGATTAATGTTAGTTTGAATTTAAGAAAGTATATTATATATCTCTATTGGGTTTATGATTTGTAAGATGGTATTTGTTTCATTTACGATTGCTACCTCTTTCATTTTTATAATGGTATATCCAATTTCCTCATGAATTGGACTTACTTGCAGGAGTCCTTGGGCCATCGTGGTCGCAATCAGGTATATTATTGCCAAGAACCATATCTGTAAATTTCAAAGGTCGTTTAATGTTTGCTGAATGTACATTTCTTAAAGAAGCTTGTCTATAATAAGGTTTATCTTTGTGTCTAAGTTTTTTATAATTCCTTATGTATCTCTTATATTTGTTCTCAGTGTAATCTTCCATATAGAAATTTCTTTTGTTTATTATGTGTTGTTTAGTATTAATAATTCTTTCTTGTAATTATATATTGAACGATATCGTTCGTTATAATTTCTTACGGCCATTTGTATATTCAATGGGTTTGAAAGCTCATTATCCTCGATTCCTACTATTGTATCCAGCAAGGTGGAATGTAATCTCGCTATATTGCCGGTATGATTATTTGGTTTTGTCAAATGAATGTCTACATTTTCACTCTTTAAATAACTCATTAATTGTTCAGATCTGAATTCGTTGTCCATTATGATTTTCTTTGGTTTTCCAAATTTAGCAAAGTGTTCCACTATGAAGGCTTTTTTCGTTATACAATTTCTGTCTGTTATATGGTATGCCGCTAGGAATTCTGTTAGCTTATCTATTGTGGTAACAAAAGAATGTTTCTTAACCCTTTGACTGCGCCACGCGTTTTGAGATTTTGTGGTCGCTATGCGCATTGATTTCAGTGGTTGCGTGTTTATTCGTATAGAGCATTTAATTATCATTTTTTAACGTGAAGAATCACAGACTATGTTTTTTTAATAAGAATATTCGCAAAGAAATGAAGAATACATTACACAAATGACAGAAAATTTATTTCAAACATTTTTGCTTTTAACACCTTGCATAAAATTAATAATGTTTTTTAGTGTGAAAAACCTCAAAGCAAGGTACAACACATAAAGAAACATTACAGGGTTCACATACATAAGTAACGAGATTCTTTACGCTTTTGCTTTTTTATGCATACAATACAACGTTTTGCTGGGTTCGGTTTTGATACTGTTCCAGGCAGGAATGTTGGAAAAGTCTAGCTGTTAGCGTAATAGTGAATTGGCATCTTCCGGACGCCTACCAGATTGATTGCGTTGTTGGGGTGTATTATATGCATGAAGTAATTACGTACTTCACAGAATGCTAGAGGCAACTATTTGATACGTCTCACTAAGTCAATTTTGGTTGAAACACGCTCAAACATGTTCAACCTTGAATAATACTCAGCGAATATAATCGTGTTGAGCAATAAACTAAATAAATACAAGACACGAACATACTCGTTCAGAGCGTATGGAGCACATATTTTTTTGGACGAACATACATATGTACATATATGTACGTCCAGAGCAGTCAAAGGGTTAAAGTGAAACATTTCTAAGTGAATAATTTCATTCTTGTCCTCCGGAGTTTCGGTTATTTTAAATTTCGGCTTTATTGGATTCCTGTTATATTTAATTTGTCGGCATCGGTTGCAGTTATTTATTATTAGTTGAATATGGTCTCTGAGCTTCGGAAAATAAATGTTGTTTTTTAAGTTACATATAATAATGGGTGGAGTTCCGAATAGTACTCACCCCCGATTTTTTTCAATTTTTTTGTACGTGTAGTCTAATGTATCAAAGTTAAAAATCCAAAGCGGTTTTTGGCGCAAATGACTGGAAAGGACTAAAAGGATGTGCTAAATTTGAATATCCTGCAGAAAATATCTTGAAAGTTACAACAGCTATATTTATAAGTGATATCGCAAATTAAAGCAGAAATTAAGTGCTTTTAACTGATAATAAAATTATAGTATATAGTTTACAAATATTGAAGATATGAAGTATTTTGGAAAAATAGGTCAATATTTTCAAGGAAACATTTTTTTTTTGAAAGAAAGTGTATTATGAAGGCATATTTTTTTTTTGGAATTATAAAACTACATTCGAAAACCTTTTTAACGATACCAAACATGCTATACTTTTCGTTAAACATCACCTTAAGAGAGGAGTTTTTTTCTTTAGAAGTGACATTCATCAAGCTCGGGTGAGCCCTGGGAGTAACATTTGTATAAACAAATGTTTTTCCCCTCGTATAACGGCGATAACGGACCCAAGTAAAGACAACCGATGATGAAAAAGCTTTTCGTCTCTTGTTGAGTAGAAACTGTCCACAAAGGTAGACCTAAATTTTCCGCGATTGTTCATACTTTGCATTTTGCAATGGATTTAACGTATAATTTATTTCAATTAGCAAGTATTTTAAGTGATCATTCGAAAACTTTGCAGTGGTTAAGAGATCTTGGACTAATTCCAGCGACAAAGTATTGTCATAAGCATAAAAAATATATGGTATTAAATGAATTAAAATTAATATGTGGATTATTTGAGTGTCGTAAGACAAGCAAATACTATCATTGTGAAAGTGTTGCAAATAATACGTGGTTTGAGAGATGTCGTATTTCACCTGAAGTTTGCATACTAATTACTTATTGTTTTTCTTTAAATATGTCATTTGAACAAACCATCCGGGAAAGTTCAATTATTGATGGAAAGTAAGTTTCCCGTGAGACAGTTGCGGATCGGTTTTCGTTTTGTCGAGAAGTCTGTATGTTGGCGTTAGACGAACAATTCGAGGAAGGGGGTCAAATAGGAGGTGTTGGTCAAGTTGTTGAGATTGACGAATGTAAAATTGGTCGTCGTAAATACCATAGGGGGCGTGTTGTTGAGGGTTCTTGTGTCTTAGGCATTATACTTCGTGGGAGTCCTTCTCAATACCGTCTCGAAATTTGTCCCGAAAATAAAAGAGACAAAAATACTTTAATAAGTCTAATACAAAAACATGTGAAGTTGGGAACTACTATCCACACAGATTGTTGGAAGGGATATATGGTCTTAGAATCTTTCGGATATCATCACTTTACTGTCAATCATTCCAAAGAATTTGTAGATTCCGAAACAGGGGCTCATACCCAAAATATTGAGTCGTCGTGGCGGTGGATGCGTCGTCAATTATCTCGTGGTGGTGTCCGTGTCGACAATATGGAGCAACATTTATGCGAATTTTTGTGGCGTCGTCGCGTCAGAAAGTTGAACCAAGATCCTTTTAATCAGTTGCTGAAGGATATTAAGCGCTGTTACCCTGGTCAATGATTTGTATTGTCAAATTGACGTAAATTAAATATTATATTTATATATATAATAAATATTTATATTGTGTATGTGTGTGTGTATCAAACTGTATATAAATAATGAAATGTGAAATAAATGTTATTGTAATTTGAATTTTGATATAAAAATGTTATATTTAAAAGTTATTATTCAGGACTAAATTTGTAAAGAGAAGATGGAATAATGATAAATATTAACAAAAGAGTACTCCTGCCCGATTTTGAAAAAATTTGAGTATATGGTAAAGGGCATTCTAATATTTTGATACACATATGTATGCACAACCTCATACTTTGCACCTACCCCAACTTTGCACCTACCCCAAATCCTACAGTGAGCCCAAGCAGGGGGGTTGCAGGGGGGCAGCATGCCCCCCCATAGGTATTTCACTGCGATTTACTTATAAAAACGGCGACGCACATATATACATATGTATTCATGGCAGAAAAAAGAGCATTTTTCATTCCTTTTAGCAATTATCTTGTAAACTATACTTTGATGAATGTTACTTCTGAAGAAATGAACTGTTCGCGTAAAGTAATATTTTGTGAAAAGCATGTTTGGTATCATTGAAAAGGACTTCAAATGTAGTTTTATAATCCCGTAAAAAACATATGCCTTTATAATACACTTTCTTTTTTAATTTTTTTTTTCCTTGAAAATATTGACCTTAATTTTTTAAAATTCTTCATATCTTCAATATTTGTGAACGGATTACTATACTTTTGATGTCAGTTAAAAGCACTTAATTACTGCTTTAATTTGCAGTATCATTTACAAACATAGCTGTTGCAGTTTTAAAGATATTTGAGTTTTATTTCTGCAGGATATTCAAATTTAGCACATCCTTTTAGTCCTTTCCAGTCACTTGCGCTAAAAACCGCTTTGGATTTTTAACTTTGATACATTAGACTATACGTACAAAAAATTTTAAAAAAATCGGGGGTGAGTACTATTCGGAACTTTATCCATAATAATATTCATTTACTCCACTATGCAATTATTCATTTATGTGGTGTAATGATATGATGTCATGATGGAATACTCCTATCAACAATTGTTGGATTTTGTTGAATTCGTGATACGATAGTTTAGTGTATATTCCAATCAGTTTCCGTGCAGGGACGGGTTAAGAATATCCCTGCAGCGATACCTCTCACTTGTCGTAAAAGGCGACTAAAACAAAGGTAAACAAAAATCACATCTAGGCAATTTAGAAAACACCAAAGTGAGCCTAGGGATACATATACCACCATTAAACTTCCCACAAGTGTACATGCAAATCAGTGGGTTGACACGACTGGAGATCACCGGTGTTGTAAGAGTAAGATCAAACAAAAAAAAAATCTGGAGCATGCCCGTGTCACAAAAAAAAAAAAAAAGGCAGGCCGAAAAACAATTGGCGCAAACAAATGCAAAAACACCAGTATTTGATTGGTCTCCGCGATGAAGTAATCCCAAACCGCGAAGCCTGCCGCTACTTTCTGAGGTCAAACCGGCGGACCCCATAAGCGGACCAGTAGGAATGCAGTTAAGTGGGAAGGTTATGGTCCTACACTTCGGACCATAACAACGCCGGAAAAATTAATAGAAGAAGAAGAAGTGTGTATTCCAATCAGGGTTTTTACTAAATCTGTCCAATAATCCCTATTCTTCGTCATATCAATGAATATTATTTTCATATTGTGTAAAACTTCTAATTTTTTATTAGAATAATAAGTTAATATTAATTCGGTTTTGTACTTATTTACTATTGTTTCTTTTATGGGAATATGGTCTAATTGTTCATCAAAGTTGCATTAGCGGACAAGTGGTTTATTGATTGATTGCTTATCATTTCTTGGTTCTTATCACGCTCGTGAATCCTGCTTAGGAAGTCTGCAATGCTATTTTCTTTTTCTTTTAAGTATTCTATATCGTACTGATATTCTTCCAATTTGAGAAGCCAGCGTTGGTTTCTCTGACTAAATTCTTTCCCTGTGAATTTTTTATTCAGATATTTAATGGGTAAATGGTCGGTGATTATTTTGAATCGTTTGCCCCATACTATGGCTAAGAATTCCTTGTCCGTTACTGAATAGTTCTTCTCATGGTCGTTTAATGATCTTGAGGAGTAACTAACTGGTTGACCATCTTGTGTTAATACTGCTCCTATCGCGTATTTACTCCCCTATCGTAAATAGCGTGAACGTTTTGTTAAAATCAGGGAATTTCAATATTGGGTGTTGGATAATATTCATTTTCAGAGTTTCGAATGTTCGGATGTATTCTGGATCATTAGTATTGATCCGCTTCCCCTTTTTCAAATACTTTAACATTGGACTAGCGATCCAGTTGCGGAACCAGTTACTCCTAAGAACCCCTTTAGCTGTCTTTCTGTTGTTGGCATAGTATTCGTAAATTCCTGATTACATTTTATTTTGTTAGGGTTTGGTTTCATACCCTCTGCTGTTAAGACATGTCCTAGGAATTCGGTACTTTTTTTCATAAATTAGCACTTATCAAACTGTAGTTTAAGACTATGCATAGATAATCTTCGAAGAATTAGTTTTAGAGAGTTTAAATTATTACTGTTTGATATTCTGATTATTCCGTGCATTTCCATTTCCTGAATTTGTTCTCTTACTTCCACTTCGTGTCTAGGTGGTAGTCTATATAATTTCGAATTAATCTGTTGATTAGTTGTTGTTTTTATTTCATGGGTAATTGAGTTCGTATTTCTTAATTTATCTCCTTCCATGTAAAATGAAAATGAAATGAAAAATGAAAATTTGAAAATGATTTAAGATGTTTTGCATTGCCTTGCGTTCTTCATTGTTCAAATGACTTAAATACACTTCTCTTTTACCTGAGCTTAATTCGAAGCAATCAAGAGTTGCTTCGCCACCAGGCGTGTAAACGGGGACTTAGTATCATTGTTTAATATAATGTACTTTTTGTCAAAATCCAGGGTTTTGACAAATTTGCTGAGAATATCCATTTCGATAAGAAGATCATATCCTCCAACTTTCTTTTATACCATTTTATTGCATCCTGCGGACTATATTTTTTTTTTTTATATTGTATATTTTTATTTTGTTCCGTGCAGGGACGGGTTAAGAATATCCCTGCAGCGATACCTCTCGCTTGTCGTAAAAGGCGACTAAAACAAAGGTAAACAAAAATCACATCTAGGCAATTTTGAAAACACCCAGGTGAGCCTAGGGACACATATACCACCATTAAACTGCCCCACAAGTGTACATGCAAATCAGTGGGTTGACACGACTGGAGATCACCGGTGTTGTAAGAGTAAGATCAAACAAAAAAATCTGGAGCATGCCCGTGTCACAAAAAAAAAAAAAAAAAAAAAAAAAAACGGCAGGCCGAAAAACAATTGATGCAAAAACACCAGCATTTGATTGGCCTCAGCGATGAAGTAATCCCAAACCGGGAAGCCTGCCGCTACTTTCTGAGGTCAAACCGGCGGACCCCACAAGCGGACCAGTAGGAATGCAGTTAAGTGGGAAGGTTATGGTCCTACACTTCTGACCATAACAACGCCGGAAAAAGGAAAAGAAGAAGAAAGAAGAAGTATATTTTTATTTTATTTCATATGCATTTTGTTGACAGATAGCATAATATCGTAGCAATAATTCATTAAGACAATAACATTTTACATTAAGGTGACATTTTTATTTTCATACATATAGTACGAAAATAGTTTCAATGCCACTTCATAGAGTTATAAATTATAAGGAGTACAATTCATTAGGGGGGTGACTCTATTAACTTGTAACAAGAGATAAAATAAAAGAGTGCCACTTCATAAGAAAGGAGATACTTTGACGATCAACAACTATCGTCCCATTTCACTATTATCTGTTTTTTCGAAAATACTCGAAAAGGGTATAAAATCCAGAATTCTTTCGTTTTTTAGTAGGACAAAGTTCTTTAATAACTGTCAGTTTGGCTTTAGAAGTGGTAGGTCGACAGAAAGTGCCTTACTTAAATTCACCGGGGAAATATACGATAGCTTAAATCTATCTCAAACATGTGCAGCCCTATTTATAGATATTACCAAAGCATTTGATACTGTGGATCACTCTTTGCTATTAGATAAGTTATATCATGCAGGCTTTAGAGGATTTATTCTTGACTGGTTTGCCTCCTACCTATTAAATCGGAAACAGATGGTTAAAATCAAAGATTCCATTAGCTCACCAAAATATGTAAACATGGGAGTTGATCTGTTTTAGGGCCTATTCTGTTTTTGATTTATGTTAACTCTCTGTTCGTCCAACCGTTTAAAGGCAAAATAACAGCATTTGCTGACGACACCGCTATCTCATACTCCAATAATAACAATTTTAATATATTTCTGGATGTAAACCATGATCTTGAATTACTGCGATTATGGTTTAATCATCATAAACTGGTAATTAGTACTAAAACTAAGTTTATGTTTTTCAACATCAGAAATAAGCACTATCAAGACCTTTCCTTAATGTACCATTCCCCGAGTTGTACACGTTTTAGTTTAGTCTGCTGTCCGAACAACTCAGTCACCTTTGACAGTAACTCCAGTTGTTGCGAATCCTGCTTTGAAATAGAGTGTGTTGAACATTTTAAATATTTGGGCATAATTTTGGATCATAATCTCAGTTGGAAGGATCATACTTGTTATTTGAAACAATACATGAATAGAGTAGTAAAACAGCTATATCATTTAAGTCCATACTGTAATACAACTGTCTTGAAATTAGTTTACAATAGCTTATTAAAATCTAAATTACAGTATGGATTATCTTGCTGGGGAGGTTCTTATTACACGCATATCAAACCCTTAATAAATAAGCAAAAACATGCAGTTAGAGTTATCTGTAGAGTAAGCCGTAACACTCATAGTTTTGAACTTTTCAGAAATCTTGAATTTCTTCCACTAAGGCACTTATACGCTTTAAAGTCCTAAAAATATTTTTTGAAAAATGTGGATTCTACGCGGTTAGACTACATGATAACTACAACTTGCGTATCAACACCAGAAATTTTGTAACAGTGCCAGCAGACCGCAAATCGCACTTTTCTAGGTTTTATTTCGTCACTGCGCCTCGACTTTTCAACTTGCTTCCTGATAACATCAGATGTGAAAGAGTGAAAATTGTTTTCTTAGTTGCTATTAAAAAATGGCTTTTCTCGTTTAATTACACGGCTATTGAACAAACTTTTACACTGTTAGTTTAAATGTTAATATGTTTGGATATTCTGCTTTTCATTTTGTATTCCGTCTTCGAAATTTCAACATATTGTTTTTCCCATCAACATTTTATTGAATTTTATGTAATTCTATATTTGAATTGATAGTACATTCGCCTCTTGCCTGGTTGACAACAGAATGTATTTAAAAATTATTTCATTGTTTAATTTATCTAATTATTTTGTTTTTTTATTAGCTTTAAGGTTGCAATGGAATAAAGTTTGAAATTATTATTATTATTTAATTATTATTATTATTGGGCAAAATAATAAATAAGTGAATAAATAAATAATAAATACAAGGGATTTTCAAAAAAGATATTAAAAAAAAACCAAAGTTCAAAAAAAAGAAAAAAAAAGAAAAAAGAAAAAAAAGAAAAAAAAAAAAAAGTCAAAAGAAAAGCTTAATTTACACCAAAATATTAGATAGGATAGATTTTATACTATCAAAGTCTAGATCGAGCAGCCAATATTTTACACTTTTTAAGATTTTTTTTGGGTTTGTAGTAGATCTTAAGGATTGGGGAAGATTTTTAAATAAACCACAAGATGAAATATCGTAGAAATTGCGATATGCGGTTGTACGGAAATGGGGACAGTCACAACATTTGAAAAGTTTCTACGTATATTCTATATTGTAGTCTGAAATTAATCTGTAGTTGAGATTTCCAGAACGCATAAAAAAAATCTTTAATGTTTTGCACCAGTATAAATGGCGAACTGGAAGAATTCTTAAATCACGAAACAGTGGAAGGCTAGAATGAAGACGGCGTTTATTGCATATTTTCCTTAGTACACTTTTTTGCAAAATTAATAAGGGCTGGATCTTAATCGTGTATGTACCTCCCCAGCACAAAATACCATATTGTAGTTTAGAATGTAGGATACCGTAATAAATAATTGTTAAAAGTTTCTTGGAACATAATTTTCTGAGAAAATAAAAATGACGAAGAGTATTAAATAAATATCTTTTTAAATACTCTATATGGTTACTAAAAGACATCTTCGAGTCAATTGTAAGACCAAGGTATTTGTACTCGTATATTGCTTCAATCAGAAAGCATTTCTCACTGCAATTAGTGCTGAAACAAAAAGTTTTTCGCGGAGGGCAAACG
Organism: Merodon equestris; assembly: GCA_958301585.1. Lineage (NCBI taxonomy): Eukaryota > Metazoa > Arthropoda > Insecta > Diptera > Syrphidae > Merodon > Merodon equestris. Next base: position 89,751,078 of record OY284416.1, read on the forward strand.
ACACAATTGAGCCATTCCAATACGAATCTATTACAATCAGGAGCGTGAAAATAAACTTCTGGAAAAGAATACGTTGTAGTAGATAAACTAAAAGGCATTGATTTAGTTTTCGAGCTGATGTCTAATCTGTGTTCAGAAAACCAGCTTCTTAGGAGACTGAGATCAAAATTAATGTCGCAGATTAAATCCAACAAACTGTTGGAGGCGTATGACTAACCCACATCATCCGCAAAGGCTGTCACTTTTCCCTTTAGGTAAGATCTAAACCAGTCCAACATGAAGCCTCGAAACCCTGCCCTTTCGAATTTTTCTAATAAAATAGAATGGTTAACCATATCGAAAGCCTTAGTTATGTCAACAAATAGTCCAGCAGTGAACTTTTTATTATCAAGGGAGGAAAAAATATTTGAGCAAAATTTAAGAAGAGCTTCCTCAGTTGACTTGTCCTTCTGAAAACCAAATTGCATTGGACTCAAAAACTTGACTTTGTGCAAATATGACACTACCCTCAGTTTGATGACATTTTCAAAGACTTTGCTTAAAGTAGGGAGTAGTGAAATAGGCCTATAGTTTTTCATGTCATCTGCAGAACCTTTTTTAAATAAAGGCACATTTGAGAGCATTTGGGAAATCTCCTGTAATCACATTACGGTTAAAGATTACGGCTAGAACATCAACCACATAGCAAGCGATACGTTTCAGCAGCATATTCGAAATGCCGTCGAAACCACACGCATGCGAGTTTTTTAATGACCCAATCGCCTTTAAAATTTCTAGTGCAGTAATAGATTCGAAGGCAAAACTATTATTCTGCCGATGCTCAGCGAGATTGAACGCATTGGTGCAATGATTGCAAGTTTTTGCTATATATTGTGATGTTGCACCATCTGCAACAGATGTAAAATATGCGTTGAATGCAATAGCAATGTCAGATTTACTAGAATGCTCAAGGTTATTCACATAAAAAGGTTTCGCAGTAGTGGAAGATTTGTTCAAAATATTATTAAGCAGTTTCCATTCCGATTTTAAATTGCCTTTTGCTGAAATGAATTTATTACGATAATAGCTATCACGACAGGAAGGAATTTCAATCTTAAGCTCACGACAAATCTTTTGATAGCTTTTTTTCAATCTTAGATTTAAAGGGTTTTTTGAACATTTAATTCTTATTTTATGTTTCCTCTTAATTTTTTTAATTAGATAACTTGAGATCCATGGTTTTAGCCTTTTATCACCTTTTTTTAGACTCAAAGAATAGGAGCAGTTAAGTATAAGTCTATTTAAAGATGTAATAAAGATATCATAAGAAGCAGAAGCATTGTTCTCTTTGTACACATTATCCCAAGGCTCATGAAAAAGAAGATGCTTAAGCTTAACAAAATCGATTTTAGACTTTTTCTGGACGACATTTACAGTGCGGGCTTTGTTTATGTTAGAGCAAGTCTCTAGCAACAGTCCTATCATAGAATGATCTGATATTTTTAAATCCAGAATACACTTTTCAAAAATTAGATCAAAAGGCGAAGATCGAGCATAAATGTGATCCAAACATGCTCGAATACATACAATTTTGAAAAAAAAATAGTTCGAAATTTTTTTTTTCATTTTTTTTTTTCAAAATTTTGAGTTTGAAAATTAATTTCGCAAAAACTGTTCCTTAAAACAGATTCATTTAAAAACAAGATTAAAGAAGATGTTTCTGGCTTTACAAAAAAGTATATCACGGCATTGTGGATGTAACTGTTGATTTTTAATAATTTTATTTCCAAATTAAGTCTCCCCCTCCCATACGATTTTTTTCTTCTCTTGACCAGACCTACACGTTCTAGCTTTTCGGCACACTGCTCGTGGGACACCCTGTATACTGACTTGAATTGCCTTTACTCTGATTGTTGTTATTTTCATTAGAACTGCATCTATTATAAATTGGTCTTGCTTGAACATTGTTGCTCCTGTTAGGATTTCGGTAATAACTCTGACTATATCTTTGTAGTGTATTCCTACGCTTACTTTGGTTTATTTCGTTATTATTATTATATCTGCCGCTGCCCATGAACGAATTAAAATGTCTTAGCCTTAAATTTCCTTCATCCTCCCCTATAAACTTATTAATTACATTCCTAATTTCCGTTAAATTATTTTTTTCCATTATTGCGGCTGCCAAAGCACCGGATACTAATTCTTTGACTCTTTGCACAATCATACCACAGAAGATTTGTATCATTGTGGCCCCATTTTCATGAAAGGCCACATACTCGGTTACATTGTCAACTAATAGTCTTAACTTATTGTCTAATTAAAATATACTATGTACTTACTTTTACGATCCAATTTCCCGAGTTATCGTCAACTGATCTTTCGATGATCTGTAGTGTTGTTTAAATGCTGCCTTACATGATGTCCAATTTTCTGGTGGGTTAACATTTAGAAGTTCGAAGTAAATTAGTAAATTATTCGAAATACTCGACTCTTTTCCTCTTCATCAGCGTAGTCGTCCAGAGCTCTCGTTACCGAATCAATAAACGAAGGTAAACTGCCTAGTTCTCCCGAAAATATGGGTAAGAACTTTGTTTCTTTCTCGAGCCTGGATCGATTATTTGCTAGTTGATTGTTTTGCATAAGAAACTGCGTTAGAGCTACATCACATTATTCAACCGGATTAGCCATTATATCGCGATGTTTATCAAAGAATTTTTGTCTATCAATTTCTATCTATCTAATCAATTTTACGATCAATTTTGCACTTTTTTTTATAATTTTATTTAAATAATTTCGATTCGTTTTCACTTTCACTAGGATTTTGCTTTGACTCACTTGGTTTCTCACTATTGATTCGAAGCTCCGGATCTCTTAATATGAGATCCTACCGACTGCGCCAGTTAAGTGTTTTCTTACTATTAATAAAAACACTTTTTTCGGAACCCTTATTAAGATATTTCATTGGTTACTTATTCGATATTTTAACGATCGTTATCAGAGATAAGTAATGGGATTTTTACGATAACTACCGATGGCTTAGTCCAGAAAATCAATCAGCACAACGTCCTAGAGATGGACTTCACCCATTGTGCAGTGGTTTGCACCCGCTAATAGTTGGCCAGGTCTAGTAAATCAAAGAGGTTTTCTATTTAATCAGGATGTCGCTCGTCTTCATATAACTAGAATCATCGGTTGTAAAAAAATAGTTCATCCGCCTTATTCTCCAGATTGAGCATCTTTACATTTCCACATGTTTCGAAATCTGTATATGGTAATTTGGTTGATGGAAAAAATTTTAGATCTCAGGATGGTATCCAGCCCTTGCGGTGTTTTTTTTTTCGCCAAAGCCAATTTTTTTCTTTAGTGACAGCATTAAAAGGTTTCCTGAGGGTTGGATAAAAGTTTTGTCTAATGAAAAAAATTACACTGACGAATAATTTTTTGCATTTATACTTTTGTTACAACCTGATGCAACTGGCTTAGGTGAAATAACTGGAAATTCAAAATCTAAAACTTTACCTTAATTGTTGGGATTGGGTCTAATCGATCGCCGCGCACTTATGTTGTTTGGGGGTAAAGTATTAAATTTTTTTTTGTAATTTTTTGATTAATTCAAAAACTAATATTCAAAACTAATTTTTTGTGAGTAAATATCGGTCATCATTATCTATGACTTTTTGGCGTCATGAGACTACTCATGATCAGTATTTTTGATTTGAATTTCTTTTCTTTAAGGGAATTTAGCAGAGATCGTAACAAATCAAATGTGTAGGTTCAAGGCCTGGGCTTACCCAATTTTTGCTGCGTCAGACGGTGTAATTTCATCGATAAATTCTGGGACGCTTTTTCAGGGTGCTTGCTTACTCATAGTCGAGATCAGAATCAATTGTTTGACCCGGTTATAACATCCTACAATGTACGATCTCCTTCTAATCTCACCATACAATCAACATCATCTAACGGGGTATCATCTATGACTTCGAGATCGTTTATATCGGTTCGCCTCGCCTTTTCCACGATCTTTTTCGATAATAGCGTTTCGCTTATATGTATCTACTGTTTCAGTCCCTGAAATTCTTCACAGTCAATTGATCCGGCAACCAAATGTCTTTCGTCTGGGAAAAAAATTCCATGGCTGTCGCATCATAATAATTCACCTGCTCATTCATCGATGTTCATGCACGTATTATGCCTCAGCTACAGTGTTCACCCTACTTGGTCCCCCGCGACATTTTTTCTGTTTCTGAAACCGAATAGACTCATGAAAAGACGGCGCTTTGCAACAAATAGGAGATTAAGACAATTCGCTGAAAGAGCTCAAAGCTATACCAAATAGGGTATATTAGAAGTGCTTCGAGAACTGGAAAAAGTGCTGATGAAAGTGTGTTATGTATGAAGGTTGACAGATGTTTATGAATAAACAAAAATATTTCGAAATTCCGCTTTTTTTAACAAATTTGGTTCAACGACTATTTCAGCAATCTCACTCATTTTGACATTAATATTACCTTTGAATTTAAAAATTGCCTACACCAAACTTGCAGTTTGAAATGCCACCACCAATATATCCGACGAAATATGTATGACACCAAACACCAATTGATGAGAGACATCTCTGAACATTTTTTTCCCCAGACCAAAATATAACATGAGACTGGGAGAGACAAGCCAATGTTGGTTACAACAAAAATCTTTTGGCTCGTACTAGTCCCCTACGCTACGCCAAATTCTAATTACTTGGTTGATCTCAATATTAACACCCAGCGGAAGTTCTCACAACTGGGATAAAATACTCCCAGTGAACGTTAAACGATTCGAGCCATCTGATAAAACGTGTGTACGAATAGATCTGCATGTACATGGATATACGGCATACCATAAGAATTTGTTAAAACACAATTTTATTATACTATATAATACCCTCGCCGTCATAGCCCCAACACAATATCCTGCTTTCATCTATTCGCCTTCTATCACCGTCCAGATCTCTCTTTTCATTATTTACACTTCCCCACAGAATTCGCGGCACACGACCAGCAACTAAACCAGGAGCAACTTGACTCTATTGACATTTCCATTTTTGCCTCGATTATCTAAATTATAGTCAAATGTTCGTATATAGAACGCTTTGTCTCTGTCGTGCTGAATAAACGAATATTAGCCATGGAACACAATCTTCACTCCCTCGACCGAAAAGCATAAAAAAAAGAAAACCAGAACAAAAGCAAAAAATGTTCACGGAGGGACATTAAATGACAAAGCAGGCAAGAATCCAGAGGAGCATATAGTGATGCGCACAAAACACCGTCCACGTTTAGGAAGGACTGGACTAAAAATGAAGCACTCACCACGTTCAAGGAACAAAATTGTTGGGCAATAATTAAAATTAATGAGGATCAAGATTCTCTCTTCTATCTGTATTTTACTTAAAACGTATTGCATGATGAAAATTAAATGGAATGGTAATTGTGCCTCGAACAGTTGTTAGTTGTTTGCACAAGTAAATATGTCTTAGATTATACATAGGCGAGTGAAGGTTTAGCCTTCACTGCTTTCATAAATACATAAATGATTGAATAAGAAGGACAAGGGCTTCGCTGGATTAAAATAATCTACTTGTTCCGAAGATATACTGCGGACCGTGTCCTCATAGCCTTTTTGTGCGGTAACAGATGTTGCGTTGCTGGTATTTGAGGATCCGGAAGCTTTAGAGAAACATTGAAGATGCCCAGATATTACCTAATACGGGCAACCAGTTAATAATTCCCTGGGAGCTTTGTGCATTGAAAGGATTTAAAATGAAAATATAGTTCAAGGACTGTATCGAGCTAATAGAAAAGTTTCTATCGCTATGGGTCTATATGATCACACTGTAACCTTTACACTGAATGAATTCATAGAGACCTTTCGTTATCAACCAATTTACATTCCAGGCAATTTCTATACCCACAACAAGCGCCCTCCTTTGGTCTTGATAAATCAACTTTTGAAAAGCACCTATTTGTAACTCAGGGTACGTACCTATAATTTCTCAATGGATAGATGAAAGATTTTGTTCTTGGCATGGTTGGTTACCTTGTAACCTGTATATCTAATTTTGAATTTGAATCTATTTTATACCACTTGAGTGAGTTTTCTTTTACTCTATCCAACCATTTCGTAGGGGGCTAGTCGGGATTTTGCAACGCAGTCGGTATGTCGGAAAGAGTGAAAAATCGCATTAGAAGCACACTCGCCTTGTGTTGTATAAAACATTCCGTTTGGTAAGTGCTGCATCTCCTGGCAAGTAACCAACAAAACAAGCAAGCGATGTTATCTTCCATCGTCCGTAGGACGTTTGTAATTCGCACACAAATTGAATTGAATAAAATGAAAATACAATACAAAACATGACTGAGTTTTGTACTCTTTTGGACGAGTGCTACTATTGCATCCTTCCGAAGGCAAGGAATAAGATAGCAAAACTTCCTGTTGATTTGATTATGCACTTCTGATGTAATGCGGAATGGACGTACCGAAATAGAAATACTTTTTGATCCTTATACTCACCTTTCTCCCTGACAATTTAGGATTTGAAAGAATTACAAGATGCATAGGTATTAAAAATATGTGCCGCTGACGCATATTCCTAGGAATGCTAGTTTTGCGGCCAATTAGGATTGACAAGACTTATCTTTTATTGCTTAAGCAAAAATGACTGCAAAATAACTTGATATAATACTGGCTCCTCGGAATGTGATATGTATTATACTATAGCAGACTTTTACAGATTTTGAATCAACCCTATGTGTGGCCAACATTTTATGTGCCGCTTGGCTGTTTATAAGTAAAAGGTATATCATTAAGGGCGGGTAGATGTTGAAATAAAATAAAACAAGCCCATGTGTCCCGTTGTGTATGAAGAATGACATCTTTTAAATGCCCGGTGGCACGGGTTCAAGTGGTCCAATTTTTAAGGATTCTTTCGCATAGATCCGTCTAAATTGAAGCGATGGCTTGTGTCATGTTCACCTTAAAGACATCAGTCGATTGTGGTAATTTTGTATAGACCTGCGACTTCGGGAAACCCCACGAGAAAAAGTCAAGCGGGGTCAAATCACATGACCTTGGTGGCCAATTCACTTCATCTCTGCGAGAGACAACCTCATTCATGCAGAATGTCAATCGATGGCGCATACAGCGGTAAAATTTTTTTATGTATGCTCTCTTCGTATATTTGCTTGAAAAGTTTGCTCGGTATGTCGTTTATAACGACCGTGAAATGTTTGAAATGCGCAAAAACATTATTCACACACCACGAACTTTGATAAGCCGTTCAAGTGACTTCTTCGTATGAAATCTTAAGGCTTCCTTGCCGTTTTTGTACAGGGAAACAGAAAGAAGATCCAAAATATTGATTATTCAGAGGGTACCCTTTTTTGTTTGAACACTCACTAAGCCAAAATGATCAAAAGTAACGCGACATCAATATCTTTGTACTTTTGACCGCATCTGATTTGCAGATTTGATCCAAACTCTAAGTGAAATATCTACTCGCCAAATAACTTCAAATGCCATCGGAATCTTAATTTTACAATTAGAATTCAGCTTTCATTAGAAAATGGGTGTTTTTTTAAAGGTTTGGTTTTTAAGCTGGCAACATTGTTTCCACAGATGGTCAATTTGACAGTTGAAAGTTGATTTATGATAAGTCCACATGCCATTTTCATATTTATACTCGTCGATCAACGCCTGAACAACGCATGCCATTTGAGCAAACCTATTTTGAAAACCATGGCTCGGTTCGCCAAACCTATCGTGCGCTACGTCCATTTTACGGTCGACATAATCATCCCTCTGAGCAAGTTTTCCGGAGCCCGATGAATCGTTTTCGCTCCACGTATACTCTATTGGATAATACGCATACACAAAGAAGACAAACAATGCGAAAAGAAGAAGTTATTGCCGTTATGGAGCGCAGTGTTGAGTCGATTCGCACGTAGCAACTGGAGCTATTCCCGCCCATTCTGTGAATTTTATGAAAAGATCTTAGCTTAAATGCTTATAATATCCAACTTGTGCAAGAGTTGAAACCGGGTGGCTAGGTTGCGTTAATGGACCGAAAACCTGATTCAGCTTGATCCTCATTTTCAACGCAAATTTTTATTCTCCAATCAAGCCCATTCTTGGTTAAATGGAAATGTAAACACGCAAAATAGTCGAATTTGGAGTGAAGAAAACCCAAGAGCCCTAATAATCATTCAAACTCATTGTTTGGGCTGGTGGAATCAGCGACCCATATTTCTTTAAGGACGATGCCGGTCAGAATATTGCCGTCAATGGAGAGCGCTATAGAAACATGATTTCTGACTTCTTAGTTTCTCAGTTGAATGGCGTTAACGTGACAGAGTTTTGATTTCAACAAGATGGCGCAAAATGCCACACGGCGCGCGACACCATCAATTTATTTCCGGAAACATTTGCTGAGTGCATAATTTTGAATAAGGGACCTGTAAACTGACCTCCACGACCCTGTGACCTCAGACCTTTAGATTATTTTTTTTTTGGGGTATGTGAATTCACTAGTGTATGCCGATAAACCAGAGGCATTGGACGATTTGGAAGTCAACATTTGCCGTGTTATTGCTGATATACGGCCGCAGTTGGTCAATAAATCTGTTGAAATTGGAACCCACGATTGCACTTCATTCGAGCTAGCCGTGGCGGGTATATTCCCAAAGTTATTCAAACACTAATGACATACAATTATGTATTAAATTAAGCTTATATCATAGATATTGACGTTAGATTCATGTGATTTATTTCATATTGAATTTGTATACCTCTAAAAAAACACCCTTCATATAAAGGTTGGGTAAATCCTTGATACTCTTACAGGACTCCTTAAATAGTCCTGCTAATGATTATGATGAGGTGATGAAGGTTGGAAGATTGCTTATCCTAATTTGATATAGGTTCCACGGTTTTATTTTTGAGAGTCTAAAACCGTTGCTTTTATCCATATCTCTTTTCTTTTATAAATTTTGTAGGCACCATTTAACAACTTTAACTTTCAATGTTGGAGTAAGCTAAGCAAGAATCCATCACTTTAAGGTAAAGTTGGAGCTCTTCCGCTTAATAATATGGAATCAGATTAATAAAGGGTCACGCCGACTTTGTCAACTATTATAATAGGCCTTGAAGAAAAGATTGTACTGCTAGACAAACAACCATCATCTTATTATATTTTCTCCGTTTTCTAGAGAAAAATACAGTGTGACTCTACAAATGTATTTGTTTCTTATAAATATCAAGAACGTTAATGTGCTTATTGTAGTTGCCCCTTAATATGTTAATGCCCTTATGTTTTGTAGTAAATTAGTAAATTATGTAGGATGAGGAAGCAAGTCATCGGGATAAAGCAAACAGTCTACATGACGGCCAGTGTCTTACAAATTATTGTTGGAGGACCTAACCAGCGAGATCTGGATCTCGAGTGGATTCAAGTCCCAAGTAGACGTGCTTTCAGTCATTTTTTTTTTTGGGACCCTATCCAGTCTTCAAAATAGGTCTTGAATTCACCTATAATTTTGGAATTGATGATAGAGTTAAGAACAGCTTGGAGCACATCTTGCCTGTCACTTCACTTGATTGCGAATGCTTCTGCTTGGAAGACGGAGGTATATTTGCCAATTGAAAATTGCAGTCGATTGTATTTGTACTGGACGAAGAACCCATTATAGACCCTTGACCCGACTGCTTTGGTTGCAAGCCAAGCCCAATCGTGATGCTAAAGAAATCTGCCTAGTAAGTGACCCCTGGATGATTGGATCAAGTGAATCGTACTAAAAACCATCTCTCAAAAACCAAGATGTGGCTTGCAGTATTCACGCCATGGTAATAATATCAAAACGGAGAAGATTTAGCAAAGAATACAGAGCAGAGCCCGGGGTGCTATAAAATTCTCCTGTGCCGGTAAAACAAAACATTCTTTGGAACTGTAAAGAAGAGGCTATAAGACAGCTTATTCCACCAGGTATAGGACCATGGCTATAATCATCACCGAATACATCCAGAGGACCTCATTAAACAATAAGCCAACAGTCTTTCGAAATTGTGTCTGCATTTTGACTTGACGATTTTGATCACAATAGTAGCTATTGTCTAGGGCGACACCTAGAAATGTTTCACTGAGAATTAGTTTCTCGTACACCAATCAGCAACGAAGTGACCCGGGCTTTAAGGCAGGTATGAATATGAGCAGACGGAAAGGACAAATATTGATCATGCATTCGCTGTTCCATTTCCTCTAGCTCTCCATTGAATAACAGCTCTACCTTCTGTGCTATTTACTGTTCATAAAATACACCTTGCTTTATAAGCTTTTTGGCAAAGAAAAATACGTTTCGACATTAGATACGGTCGTCTCCCGGGGTTGGAATCGAAAACTCTTCAGTGCAATCATGTAAATTCGCTCTAAGCCATCATTTTTAGCCTGTGAGCAAACAACAAGTATCAGAGCATTACTGAATATTTGCTGCCGCCAAAAAACTGTCCTTTATATTCCAGTTCAAACATTCCTCTTACTAACATCAATCTAGCCAATCACTCTTTGCTCAAAATATAATTTTGTTGCAACGCTTGCATGAAATTATCTCAAGTTTCCCGTCAGGGAAATGACAAATTCTAAACGGCACAAGAAGTTAACGAAATGTGAGCCCGCACAATGAAATTTGCTTGCCATATTAAAAGCCTGCATTCATTCAGGCCTATTATTGTATATGTAATAGTTTCTCTGGAAAATTCGCTTTTGATGCCTCCCCCGCTGCAACTAAAAATATTCAAATAGGAATCTGCACTGCACGCTACTCGCCCTATAAAGCGAACCTATTCGCAGCCACGGAAGAGCTGTTGAATCAGTAGTGCCTCGGCATCGTCGATTTGCCTTCTACACACAGCCATCATAGTACGAATCTCTTGTCGCTTCGGGTATTCAAACTTAAGCTTCTTGGTTAATATTCTCATGCACAGAAATTTTATATCCACAAAACTTTTCCCTTTTCCTTGGAATTTTTTTTTGCAAGGACGTAGCAAGAGGGAAGACAACAACAGCATCTACCCCATTATATTGAGGAAATGAAAGAAGCCAAAAGCGAAAAGCGCAAAACTAGACAAGAAGATGAAACTCATATTCCACTGACATTAGAAAGCCTGTTGTACCATGATACTACTCGGAGCGTAGGTGGAAACTTTCCTTCACCGAAAAGAAAATAAAAACAAATAAATACGACGAGTACGAGTGGATGGAATGGGAAAAAATCGGTTACTTCCCTTTGTCGTTTTGGTAAATATTTTCATTCTTCTATCTTGGGATTGGGGATGTGGGGACTTATGAGTGCTTGTTGTTGTTGTGACATATAGCAGTCGTTTGAAGGACGAATTGTGACAAGGAAGTTTTTGGATGAGCTCAAGGGGGAGCCTCTATTGAAGATCTTCTTTTAGATATCATTTTGGACTGAATCTTTAAGGCTACAGGTGGAGAGTTTACCATTAAATAGAAACTGTATTGATTCTGCATTTGACATCTTCACCCCTTTTTTATTGGAGTACCCTATCACTTGATTGGGTATCATTCGTCTTCTTTGCTTTTCGTATGACCTTTATCAATCTCACAAAGAAGTATTTTATAATACACATTCAATGACTTTGACATTCTGATTAAGTCCAACCTAAATAAGCCCCACAGTTATTTTGGAAGCCATTTGATCGCATTTAATTCATGAATTCATTTCTTTTTGTGACATTCAATTGCAAACAAGTTGTCGTAGTCAGGAATTGCCTTAAGTGTTATTCGTTCCCATTGTTCGGGCCTGGACACTCAGGACAGAAAAGTAAAACGATGTCAAGTGCGCACATAGGGACCAGAAAAAAATTAAGCAAAAGAACAGAATGAAAAGGTACTCATCGTGACTTTGAATGCCTTGGGCAATTGTATCAAAATTTAATTGTGTCATCATAGTAGAAGCTTCACTGAAGGATTGGACTAAAGGTGAAGGACAAGGAGGTCGGGAAAGGAATGAAGGCGCTTTTACTCGTATTATTATTCGTACATGGGTGCAATTGGTTGAGTTCAAAATTAGACGCTAGTTGTGTTACTTCAAGCTAAAAGGAGGTAACAAGTTTAGAGTCAAAAATCGATACACCAGAAAAGGCGTTAATCAATTTTATACCTGAAAACTTTCACTTCAGTGAATGCTCTACACGGGGTGAAATGTGTTTTTTCTTGAAAAAGTTTGATTCGTGCTAAAGTGTTTGCTCATGGTTAACTTTAATCAGAACTAATCTACTAGTGTCAGGATAATGGTGAGCTCCTAGCAGGTAAAGAGAGGCCTCGGACAAAACCCTTGTGTCTATGTCATACTAAGGCATGCAAACCTAGGTATAACATCGAGTTCAGTGATGTTCGAATTTTTTTCTTTCCCGTTAAAAGGAATTCCTTCTACAGCGACAGGCAGAATGATGGCACGTACAATATTAATTTCGCATTACATCCAAGTAGTCAAATAGACGAAATGCAAAGTTTGAAAATGTTAATCACAAGAGATCACTGTGCAAATTGCGACACAGGAACTTTATGCAAAGTTCTGCATTGTCTGCAATAACCTACAATGGCCCTTGTGTCAGACTTCTTTTGAAAAATGCCACGTGATGATCCAATCATTACTTTCGCTAATTTTGACTACACATAAAACGATATTGAAGAGACCACAATAGATGATAGCTGTTTTCCGACTTAAGTAGCACTATTGGAACTGGAGTCTAATAACCAAAAAACTTTCCCTTGGTATGTGCATTAATAAAACACTTAATCGGAATGACAACAGCAACGCTTCGCTATGCATAGGTTTCCATAAACGGTGTAAAAAATATTTCATCCCTTTGATTTGGCTTCAATTTATAAGGCTTTTATATCCGCACCAAGCTTGAGTACAACGCTTATATCTGGTCTGGTGCTCTCAAGACCCCTTTGGCACTGCTAGATAGAATTCAAAAGCGGGCGACAGGACTTATAGAAGACATTCATATTGCGAGGTTTCTTGTCTATCATTTATTTATCGCCATTTCAACAAACAATGCTAATGCTTTTCCTAGCCCAAAATTTCGCACATTACAATCCACAAGCTTGAAAAACCAATTTTCACCGGGACCTCCTCCTCAATGTCCTTCTATACCTTCGGCCTGTGCTATGCCTTGACGAAGATCACGTAAGAGAATACGTAAACCATTTAGCAAGCAATTAAAAAATAAAACAAAAACAGAGTTTTATTTAATAGAATATTATTGAGGTAAACGAAAAACGAATAGAAAACTTTTTTGTGAAAGCTCTTTTGAACGGCCATAAGTATGCCCGGTAATTACCTTTGGCAGGTCCATCCTTTTTGTCGGTCGAACCGCCGGTTGTACATTTCTGCGGTGCGATATACGAGAATACTATTAATTTATAGTAAATAAAGGAGCGAAACGTTCATTACAAAAGCTATTATATTGTTTTTTGTCTGTTTTCGGGGGCTTAAGCAACATGTCGAGAGCTCCTCCAACTAATTTTTATAATTTTGCCTTCACAGACATGACTCTAAAAAGACTCTCAATTTTGTTTACATTTTTTATACACCTCTTTTATCCCGATGACAATGTTTTGTTCATCTGTCTACCGCTTTATCTTTTCCAGATCATCTTCCTTGCCTCGTTCGTCCCTCCTTGCCTTTTTGTTTTTGCATCATAATCGCCAGCTTGAACTTTGAAAGGACACTGGGATTAGAGATTCGTATACAAACAAAAATTCGAGATCCTGCACTTCTTAGAGCGCTCATCTGTGTAAGTATATTAACTACTCGCTGCATTTTGTTTTCTAGGCTTTATAAATATGTATGTATAATGTATATAGCAGGAGCCAACGTAAAATCAACGACAGCGTAGAGTGGGTGTAGAAATGTTGACTCGTTAAAAAGAGCATACTTGTTACCACTTGAAGCGGCGGAACTTTAGTTGCGACTCTAGTCGTTTTTTTTTTATTTCCTATTCTATTTTTGTTTTCTTTCATCCTCTCTGCTTGTTTTTCTCCTTTTTTAAACATTTTGTTGTTTGCAAAGTCATTATCGTTGAGTTAACTGCGGAACGACGCGAAATAAAGACTCAGTTTTTACTTTTGCTAAAATCATAATAACAAATCCTCGAGTCTTAAATTGTCCGATTAAAATATTTTCAACATTCTGCGTTGCAGAGTTGTGAAAGGTTTTCCGTGTAAAATATCATTTTGACTTAATTTCTTTTCTAGGCAAGGACGTGAAATTTTTATAAAATATTAAAACTTTCTGCATAATTTTTTTCATAGCCTCTATGTTTATACTAGAGGCGTTAAAATTCAACCTAATGTGCATTGGGTTGCATACGTCTTGTTGCATACCAGTCTTTGTATGCTGACGTTTGACACTGTTCGTGATGGGGTTCATTCACGGATGCATATTTTGATGAAAAATCTGTCAAATGTGTAAACGTATAGCAAAAGAATTAAAACAGCATTAGGTTTTGTGTATTTGAGCTTTATATTTTTAATATATGAGGAGATGGTGCTGAACTTAGGAGTGAATTAGCACTTTAGCCTACCACTTCCAATATGGACCACCTACGATGCTGCCGTCTTCTAGTATACCGTCACCGTCTCACAAGGTTATAATCGAAGACTCTCCGGCCCGGGGTATCAGCCCCGTGGCTGTAATATATTGCAAATAAGTTTGACATTGCTCGCTGTTTTTTTCAGTATTAGAAACTGATAGCAGAGAGTTATTTTCGATAGATTCTGATATTGTATTGTATGATCCCCATCTTCTGCATTTCTAATTTTTGATGCGTGTATTATTCAACTAAAATTTTCAGTGTTCCTTCGAATAACCTGATATTCTTAATTTCTAATGAAGTATGACCTTTGGGTGTCGGCCTTGCTTCAACAACTGCGGGTTCCCACTTGTCTCCTATTTTATGCACTACACTATCTCTCGGTTCTAATAATAATTCCTTTCTATGTGCGGTTTTATTATTGGAAATAACCTGCCTGACCTTTACTTGTTCCATGCTGTACCTAGCGACGTTGATTACGACATGTGGCACAAACAGAGTTTTTGGAAAGGATGTTTTGTTCTCAATAACTTACTTCACAAAAGCTGAAATGGTGCGAAACCCACACTTGGAATGATAGAGCTATGGTATTACAACAAAGAAACGCTCTTGAGAACCTGCTTCATTTTTTTTCAGCATATTTTTAACTATCTGGACAGCTTTCTCAGCGAGACCATTGGATCTTGAGTAATATGGGCTGGAGTGTATAAAAGAGCACTCCCAGTTGCGAGCGAATTCATGACATCTAATAGAATTGAGTGGCTGATTATCGCATGTTACTTGCTCTGGTTTGTCATTTGCCTAGAATACGTCGTATGACTTTAAATACGAATATATTATTGTAATAACAGTGTTCTCGGATTTGTCCGAAATCTCTTTGACGTCGTTCCATTTATTTATTTATTTATTTATTTTTATTTAAATAGTTTTTTTTCTTAAAAAAGAAATATGTCGCAAGCTGCTTTTTGAAAATGATAATCTGTAATTTTACGCGTAATCATCTCACGTTTATTGTTTGCCGACCTGAATTTTTCACATATCTGATATCTAGTTTAGGCATTAAGTTTTCAATATCTCTGCAGATGTACGCCCAATAAAAAAGGGACTTTGCCCTTGAAATCGTTTTTGTTACTCCAAAATGATTCTCGTGCAACCTTTTCAGAGACGCTTGCCTCAAAGTACTAGGTACAAGAACTCTGCCATCAGAAAATTCCAGTCCGTCTTCTTCATACAAACTATACTTAATGCTCCAATAAAATGTAAGTTCCTCTTCTGACCTGTTTTTAGCCTTTGGCCACCTTTCATATACAATTTGTTTAAATTCAATAATATGTAATCTCTATTGGTCTGTGTTTGATATGCTTTCTATGCAGCATCACTCATGCTGATACTGTGAACTACTTCTTGCAGAAACTGGTGCAAGTCCAGGTCTATATCTGCGGGTAAATCTGCAATCAGTAATTCTTTTCCAGGAATATAATCGTAATTTAGCAAATGTCACATTTCAGTAGCTTGATTTTCACTGTCTGCATATTTGCTGAGTAGCTTGAACGCAGAGGTTTTTCTAAAATTTAAATTAAAGTCGGTATGAATTTTCACCCTTTTTCCATAAATAATGTCATGGAACTTTGTACAGGCGTATACAACAGCTAGAAGCTCTTTTTCTATCTGTGCATAATATGTCTCTATAGACCCTTGTCAGACTCTTTGAAGCATAACTTATAGGCCTAAACCAGATTTCGATGCGTCTGCCTGAAGTACAATAGGGTTATTCGGGTTAAGACTATGCAACATGGTAGAAGATGATAATCTTTGATTAATCGCATTCAATGCCTCATTACGTTTGTTTGTCCACATGAAATAGGTGCCCGTGCGTAACAAGTTGCTTAAAGGTTGTGTAAACTCAGCAATGTTTGAAATGAACTCTTTCAATAATTAATAGTGTCTAATATATTTATTAAAAGATATGTTCTAAGTACCTTACCTCTAGCAAACGACATGGAAACTTTTTCGGATTAAACTATATAATGAACTTCTTAGCTCTTTCAATAACTGCATCAAGATTAGCATCATGTTCGTTCAAAGTTATTCCTCCGACAATTATGTCGTCTATAACATAAACGAATACTCCTCTATTCGATTTCCAAAATATTTTGTATTAGTTTTTGAAATTTTTCGGGAGCATTTTTTACTCCATATGGACCCACATTGATTTGATAACACCCAAACGGTCCTCTATTCGATTTCCAAAATATTTTGTATTCGTTTTTGAAATTTTTCGGGAGCAATTTTTACTCCATATGGAACCACATTGTTTTGATAACACCCAAACGGTGTATTGAAAATGGTTAGCTTCTTCGATTCATCCCACAGTCCAACCTGCCAAAAGCCCTCAATCAAATCGAGAACAGTGAAATACTCGTACTTCGAATTTGAACAACGGTCGATGAACATTAGGGGTGTAAAGAGTGGAGAGAAAAAACAACCGTCTTCTTCAACGTTACAAAGCAGCCAAGCGCATTTTTATTTGAACTAACATTAACATATGTATATTGTATTACAATTGCTGACGAAAAAGGGTAATTCATTCCGCGACGGGAAATTGTGATAAGAGCGAACTCAATTATCTGGCGTCAGTTGTGTAGAGCGTAACATTCTCCCCCCTCCGATGAGCGAAGATCATCTTTTTTTTCACCTGTATTTTTGTTTCTCGCCTTAGTCTGTTCTTGTGAAACGTGTTGTTTCTGCTGGAAGTACTCGTATGTATGAAGATTCTCGACAATATCTAAACTCGAAACGAAAATTGAAGTGAAAAGAGAATAGAGAGTATGTATGTATGTATATGTATGTATTATATTTGCATGCATATGTAAACAATGAAAGAAACCAAATGAATTAAAATTTTGGTTTTTTGCTTTTTTTTTTAATTTGAACCACTCAGGTAAGTCCTTTGGATGGTTAATTAGGTTGTAGTTAATTTGATTTTTTGATTTGTATTGTGTTGGGTTAAGTTGCGGGTCCGTCGTTGGTGTGCATTGGTGTGTGTGCTTTGCTATTTGCAAGAGAGTGGACTGTAGTTTGAAGTTTGGGTCATATTTGGAATGAGTGTGGGCGTACTCGTATGTACTTGAATGTTGGTTAAGAGGTTTTATAGGATCGGCATGATAACAGTGTCGATTGCATGTGTTCATACAATTTTATTTAGATTCTGAGTTTGAGGATTCGTTACCGTCGTTACATGGAAGTGGACATAATTTTGTTATCGGGAATCTTGTGCGTCTTGATTTTTACCACCCTTGTTATGTTGCCTGGCCCAGAGTAAGTTGCTATTATGCGGCCTAAGCTCCATTTGGTGGGAGGAATTCGTTCATCTCTAATGAGCACCAAATCCCCTTCCTTGCACTGTGGTTGTAATTTCAGTCATTTTGGTCGGTGTTGAAGGCGATTAAGGTATTCAAGTTTGCCACTGTTTCCAAAATGTCTGCAAATGTAGTTGAAGGCTAAAATTCGCTTCGGTAAGGTCAGGTCAGGTTCTGGAATTCTGTCCAATAAGAAAGTATGCCGGTGTTAATGTTTGAAAATCCGTGACGTCTTCTATTAAGGAACAAAGTGGTCTGGAATTAAGGCACGCTTCTATTTGTGCCAGAAGTGTGGAGAGTTCCTCGTAGGTAAGTTTCCCATTTCCTACTATTCTCTTAAGATGGAATTTTACACTCTTTACACCTGCTTCCCACGGTCCGCCAAAGTGGGGAAGAGGCGGAGGGTGAAGTCCCACCTTATAGTCCTGAATTCCACCTTTCAATAGGCGCCTTAGTTCAGCATTTGCCCCTACAAAGTTTTTACCGCAGTCACTGTATATTTTAGCCCAGACTCCTCGACGTGACGTGAATCGCCGAAAAACTTGAATCGCTCACCACTTCCAGATGGATTGCTTTCATGGCTAGGCAGACGAATATGGCCAAGTATCCATGCTCTTATGTATGTGGGTCCCTCATAATCTATACCGGTGTGTGTAAAGGGTTTTGACATAGTGACTAGAGGTGATGGTAGTTCTCCCATAAACTGCTGCGCCCTTTGGGCTTGAAACTTGTGACAAACCACACAACTACGCATGTGCTTTTTTACTGCATTTTGTAGCTGAAGGATCCAATTTTTGCCTCTTATGTTCGTCCTCATGAATTGAATGTAGGGATTTTGGATGCGCGTCTCGTATAATTAATAGAGCGATTTGATGTCTTGAGTCCAGGATAACTGGGTGTTGTTGGTTGAAGGGTATATTCGCTTGACTAAGTCTACCCCCAACAACTCGGAAGATGCCGTTGCCATCTACAAAAGGATTAGTGATCCCAGACCTCTTGTTTTTGAAATATTGCTTGTTTCAATTCTGCTGGCGTCAAAGATCTATTGGTGTTTTTGTTTTTGTTTCGGCGACTTGGTTCCTGGCTATGGAATTCGCAACGGTGTCGTAAAATTCTGATAAATTTCAGACAATATACAACGATTCTTACCAATTTTAGCCACACCTTATTCACTAACTGTAAAACTGAGTTATATTTTGTGCTGACAAATTTGTTGGCTGGTTTGGCATTTGAAAATCAAACGATTTGAAAATGTCGGTCCATCCCACCGCAAATGCTCTTGAATTAGCGCCGAAGGCAGTACACCTCGAGAAGTACGTCATTCCAAATTGAAGGATCTGTCAACCCATGAATTTCTCCCATACAGTTACAAACGAAATGCTCCCATCTCGTTTTGGACGATTTTATCCAGCACAACGTGTTGAATCGGTCCAGGAATAAACTTTGGCATTCTTCAAATTCAGAACACATGTGACGAGATTGATGAGTCTCGCTAGCAACACTGCTCCTCATAGTTTTAGACGTGGAATGCTAACTGGTCTAAGGGAGCGACGGGAGTCTTGGAAAGAAGAAGTTCTATGTGGTTCGAACTATTTAGACATGGTACTCGTAGATATACTGCAGCTCCATACGCTTTCTCTGATGCATCCGCAAAACCGTGAATTTCCACCTTGTCGAGTTGTTTCCGAGAATATACTGATTGAGGCAGGCTGATTCTGTTTATTGCCTCGAAATCTTGAAATCGGATGGTCCAATCTCTTGCAACCTTTGATTCCAGAAGTTTATCCCACGTCAGCTGCTTCGTCCAAAACAACTGGAGGAAGCACTTTGCTTTGATTATGCACGGTGTGATCTAGCCCATTGGATCGTACAATCTCGCTATGGTGAACAAGGTAGATCTTTTGGTTGGTTTTGCATGGCTTGGCGCTATATAATTGTACAAGAATTGTACAAGAAACAGGATGCCACGGAATATCCAGCATTTTGAGTTGCCAGTCTTTCGCATGGAACGAAAAGGTTTTCTCCCGCTCGTCCAATGGCACAACCTGTAATAGACCTTCAGTGTTCGACGTCCATTTCTACAAGTTAAATCCCGCTTCTCCCAAGGCTGTTTTGATTCCCATGATTTTTCTCCAAGCTACTTCGAGGGTGTGTGCTCCAGAAATTAAATCATCCACATACATCTCATCTCCTCTTGGATCATTTTTGATGCGCGTGGAAACTGAGAGAGAAACTCCTCTGCTAACCATTTGAGTATCCGAACGGCCAAGTATGGAGCGGACGCTGTACCAAAAGTAACAAATAAAATGAATCCTTATCATCCATCCAAATCTGGCCATACATTTTCCCAATATCGGCTGTAAAAGTGTACCTGTACAGTCTCCACCTGAGGATGATATCAATAATATTATTTTGAAGAGTTGGCCCTATCATAAGTCTGTCGTTGAGCGACGTTCCATCCGAAGATTCGAATGACGAAACTACCCTCAACATGGCCGTTGAACTACTTTCTTTTATTACTGCGTGAGGTGGTAGGAAGTATGTAGTGTTAAGTAGGCCATAACTTCACACGTCTAGGCATGTGACGTATTCTTTTTCATAGAGTGTGTTTTTGCGTTGACGCATTTCGAGTTGTTTTAATCTCTGGAGAGCGCCTTCTATTGACCGTCCTAACACTGGGCGAACATTACCTTTGAAGGGACGAGCGACTTCGCACCGACCATCCGCTACTCTTTTGATGTTCCTTAAGAAGTGTTTTTCACACACAATGTTTTTTGGCATTTCGGCCACTTGAAGCGGTGTTTTATCTAACTCCCAAAATTGTGGCATGTTAGCCTCCATTGCATGTTTGATGAAAAGTGTTAACTGTCTGTGTCGAAAACGGTGCACGTCCGAAGAGAAGCCATCCTAGCTCTGTTTTTTTGTGCTATAGGCCAATCAGGATTACTGGGTCGAAACAAGTCTGCTTGCCACCTAACAACAAATCTACTTAAAAAATCGGCTTAAAAAAAAGTATGAATCGGGTAAACTCAAGCCATTGAGGTGTCTCCTATTGGCTACGAAGATCGTTCAGGCCGGGATATGCCCAGACAGTGACTTAAGAACTAGGGCCTGTGTGTGCATGGTAAATATTGAATGGTTGGACACAATCGTTACATCAACGATCTTGCTGCATGTGCCACTGCTGACCAAACCTAACCCGGATACCTCGACCGAAGTTGATTTGTGCTTTTGGCCTAATAATTGAATCGTGGATTGGTGATAAAGGAAGCCTCTGGAAGGAAGAACTGGAATCGAGTAAAACTCGGAATTAAATGACTGTCCCTAAGGACTACAGACTTTGACCATGTGGCTAGCATCACATGGGTATCCTCATGCGCCGCTAAATCATATGTGTGACCATATTTACTGCAGCATGGTTGTTCTCGTTCGGCGATTTTTGTACGTGTGGAGACCTTTGTTGTAGTTCAAACGTATAGAAGTTCGCTGCATTTGAATTCAAGACGGATCTGGAATCATTGTGTTGGGGCCTTTGGTTAGACATAAAAGTAGTGCACAAGTGAGGATGCGACATTCGATTTTTGTAATGCGGAGCTGAATTATATAACGATGAATTGTGGGCTTGCTGACAATAATAAATCCTATAACCACTTGGACACCCTTCAGCGAGATGACTATACGCCAAGCAGTTTCTACACAAAACCAACTTGGAAACGGTGTGAGAACCACCATTAATGCTCATTTTCAAGAACCTGTTACATTTACGAATCGCGTGGTCACCCTTATTGCAGAGTTTACATGCAAACTTGGAAATGGATGCTTGCGCAAGAAAAGATTTCCTTTGGGTAGGTTTTTTTGATTGTGTTATAGTTGTTTTTCCCTGCTGACGGTTGATTACTTACAGAGCCCAGAATCTTGTTTCAAGAAAGTGCTTAAATTCCGTGAAAGTTGGGCGTCATTTATTATTCTCCCGGGAATAGAGTTTTTCCTCCCCAAGCTGTTGTGTTTTAAAGGGAAATTTTTGCAGTAGAACATAAATGATTTGTACCTCCCACTGGTTAGTAGCCACCTTTAAGTTGTCAGGTCCGTGTAGAATCTCTGTTGATTTGTCTAGCAGTTTTTTGATGGAGTCAGATCGCCCTTCGGTTATCGTCGGCTGATCGAAAAAGCATTTCAACTATGTGTTGTTCAGACATCGTGGCTGATACCTGTCTTGAATAATCGCCCACGTCTTGAGATAATTGCCATTTTTGATTGCAAAATGCGACAGAAGCTTATAAGCTTCACCCGAAATGCTCGTTATAGATAAAGCATTTTTTGACAACGAAGAATTGTGATACACTAAAGAGACAAATATACTAGGCTCCAAATGTCTACGCTCCTTTCAAAATGTCTATCATTTAAATGTTTATCTAAGGACTCATCGGAAAAATAATTCTTAGAATTCTTATATTATCTATTTCCTGTACCAATATAAGATGCCTGAGTCAAAATTCTTAGTACAGACTCGCCCGCGGGTAGAAATAACGGCACTTTATATGATGCGACCCTAAAACTGCAGAAGTCAAAACTGTACGCTCATCATTCCATTTCAGATTTCCTTCTGCTGCGTACGTTACAATATATTTAAATAAAACCGTGCATTTTATGAAAATAGTAAATATAGCATTTTATTCCGTTTTCCTATCACTTTCACTATGGTGGTGTGGTTTTTTCATTAACAATGCAGTCACAAAGAAAGGAGGCCTAGACGTAGGCGAAAGAAAAGTTTTTATAAAACTTCATCAAGAAGGTTAAAATCACCGCTTAATAGCTAAAACTGTTGGAAGAGCATGGACGTCAGTACGGACATTTGTTAATAATTTTGAAGGAACGGGAGTCATAATTCCTAAACCAAGATACGGCCGACCTCCTAGGTTAACCCAAAGGAAGCCAGAAGTACTCTGCCGTAAGTTAAGAAAAATCCTAAAATAACTGTGTCGCAAATAATTCAGTATATTCCACAAATTTTTCAAAAGAAAATAAGTGTTTCCACAGCCCGAACAATTTTGAAAAAAAACCTAATATTTCTCTGATAAACCATCAAAAACGCATTACGAGTACATTCGCAACTCAATACTTGAACATGCCTCCAGAGTTTTGGTAGAAAGTTTTATTTTCTGACGAAACGAAGTTCTGCATATTTGGCATCAAAGGGCGGAAAATTGTATGGAGAAAATCTGATACTGCACTAGACAAAGAGAATCTCTTACCTACAGTTAAACATGGTGGTAGAGGAATAATAATGTGGGGATGTATGGCAGATGGTGGGGTCGGACATTTTGAATTTTTCGTATCTACTATCGACAGGTTCGCATATTTGGACATTTTAAAACGCAATGTATGATAAAGTGTTGAAAATTTGGTTCTGCAAAATGAGTATCACTTTCAACAAGACAATGACCCTAAGCGCCGGTTCCGGCCGAAGTTGTCAGATTGTGGCTTCTTTATATATTATGTTGGTAAACAGTTGGCAACACCGCTTCATTCACCGGATTTTGAATCCAATCGAGCCCCTTTGGGCGTTATTGGAGCGTAATATATGTATGTACATACGTACATAAACACATTATGGCGAGTAATGGCGGCAGGTTCAGGAAAGACGGTACAAAAGCCCATGACTGTTCCTAAAGCCCAAGTGCCTGTCTCTAAGGCACCGGTGGCCGAGGTGGATGTCTGTTCGATCGTGCTCGCAATCCAAGGGCAGATTGGGCAGCTCCAGCAACAGATCCTGGAGACGGCGACCCGAGTAGATAGTATCTACTCGCTTCTGCCGGGCCTAGCGCATCTAAGGTCGTGATGGGTACGCTGGTAGAGAGACCCTTGAAGATCCTGTCGGTAAATGTAAATTCACTGATAAGGATAGAGCGACGAGTCGTAATTTTTAACCTGTTGCAGGGCGAAAGCCCCGATGTACTCTTGGTTAGCGAAACAAAGCGAAACCAGAAGCACAAAATCCGGCACAGTTCTTATAGAATAATTAGAAGGGACCGACCCTACGCTATTCAAGGCGGGGGAGTTGCGATCTTTATTAAAAACAATTTTAAACATAAAGTCATATATAGCGGTGAAGTGCGGAGGTTCCAGGTGCTAGAGGCCCGTATTGTGTGCATTCCTCTCCGAAACGGAAAGAGAATGTACATTGTATCAGCCTATGCACCTGAAGCACCTCAACCCAATATTTTTATCGCAGAGCTCGAGACACTTTTTCGATCTCTGCGCTTAAACTCGGTAGAAAACTTTTACATTCTGGCCGGCGATTTAAATGCCAAACATAGTGATTAGGGAAATAACATTCCCAACACTAGGGGGAGCCTATTAAGCCATTGGTGGGTTCTTCGCAGCATTGAATATAGAGTCAAGTTGCTCGCAACGGATAGTCCGTCGTATCCTAGGAGCGGCTCCTATCTGGATCTCATGCTAATAGACTCTCGACTGAGACTGGCAGACACGAACGAATGGTCTATTAACTGTCAACGGAACTGACGAGTTCGCGGAGATGGTAGAGTGTGTCCAAACGCACCCCTACGATTACAGTAATGTGTGCTGGCCGCGCTTTGCCAATTCCCTGACGAGAGCGCTCACTTCGAGCGCCTCCTTTCCACCGACTAATAGGAACCTGTCAAACTACGAGATTGACAGGTATCTCAAACAAATGGACTATGTCATTAAACAGACAATGAACAGTACGATACCACGCCAAAGACAGCACGATACCACAAACGTATACCGAAACGCGACAATCGACGCACTGCGCAGACAAAAAAGTAGACTACTGACAAGACTCAAACTCATGTACAGGCGGTTTACCGACAGACAAAACTCGGAGGTCAGGACACTGAAGTTACTGATTAAAAATATCCAACAGTTAATCAAGGAAAATTACAGAATATCTGTAAGTTTGCATTGGAACAACAGAATTCGTGCTGTAAAATCCAACAGCGCGAGTATGTTCCCGCAAATAAATAAAATATTTCGGAGAAACAATCAGAATAACATTCAGGATCTAAAGCTTCCGAGAACGTCAGACAATGAACGCTTGCTACGAACAGTTAGCATCGATCCGGAGAGCGCCATCCTGGATGACGACTTCTTCGTGATCGAGGATCCTCAGGAGAAGGTGGCGACAGTGGGAGCTGTCTTCCAGGAGGTGTACAAGGTAAATGATAGTATTCGCCCGAACCACCACCTGGAAGATAGAACCCTGCTTCATCACTTCTATCTTCGAAATGATATCGATCATTGGCGATCAGAGAACAAGTTTTACGAGACAACAGTTTTACAAGGTTCAATGAAGATTTCATGGCAAACAATATCATCGCCAATGAGGGGGTTAATACCCTGTTCATATCGACGGAAGATCTTCAGATGATCTTCGAGTCATTGAGGAAGAAAAAATCCGCGGGAGTCGACGGTATATCCAATGTTGTGCTTAGGCACCTTCCGCCAGTAGCTGTAGAGAGATACACCATCCTGTTCAACAATGCACTGAATAATGCATATTATCCAGTGCACTGGAAGACAGCGGTGGTGCAACCAATTCCCAAGAGGGGTAAAGACACATCTAACAATAAGTCAATAAGTCTCCTTCCGAGTATCAGCAAGGTCTTCGAGAAGGTGATCCATAGGGCCGTGTCTAAATGGGTTGAGGACAATAAAATCATCCCGGATAACCAATTCGGTTTCAGAGCGGGGCATGACACTATTCATGCCGCGTCGAAGCTTGTGTTGGATGTCCAATGGAATAAATGCAAGAACCAATGCACGGGTGCCTGTCTGATTGACTAGGAAAAAGCCTTCGACACCGTATGGTTAGAAGGTCTTTATTACAAGCTCAGTCGGATGGGCATAAGTAAACCACTGCTATATATGATTTTTGACATGTTAACAGGTAGAAAGTTCGTAGTGAAAATTGCCAACGTCACTTCTACCCAAACATTTGAAATCAAAAATGGACTGCAACAGGGTACGGTAAATTCGCCGATCCTTTTCAGCATTTACCTAAGCGATCTGCTAGTTTCTCTTCACCATTCAATAGCGTACGCAGACGACCTAATCGCGTACAGATCAGGTCCAACGATCGACGTTATTGTTATTCTTCTGCAGCGTGACTTCGAAAAAATTCAGCAGTATTGTGATGACAGAAATCAGAATCTATATTGTTCAGAACGCCTTTGTCTAGGGCCTCTCGGGACACTAGAAAAAACTGGCGCAGGTTCTTAATTTTAGGACCGGACGGACGTCCACTGGCGAGACAAAGTGTAGTCAGATACCTTGGGATCGTGCTGGATCAGTATCTATATTTTGACAAACACGTAGATGCTGCTCTGGCAAGGGCCCGGGGCACTTTCGCTCTAACAAGATGGCTGTTTCATAGCAGCCAACTTGATTCTAGGGTGAAGGTAATCTGCTACATGGCCTTAATCAGGCCCATGGTTGCCTATGGATGTCCCGTCTGGTTTAATGTGAGAGCCAGCTTCATGGAAAGGATTCGGGTGTTTGAGAGACAATAGGACAATAGGCTACATAGGACACCCGAATCTGAGTACACGCAATTTTACCCGAACGAGGTCCTATACAATAGGGCCAGGATTGTACGGATAGATAATTTTTTGATCAAACCGATTCGAAGCCACGTTGCGAGAGCAATGACTTCGGTCAATAGCCTGATCTTCGGGGCTTACTACCCCAACGATTTATATCACGAGAGAGTGCGCCTTAATGGCTTTGCGCCGCCAGAAGCATTCCTCTATTTAGATAGATGTGGGCTGATCCAGGATAGATTGGCGGTGCCGCTAATCTTCCACGTGGGCCGCAATTCCGTGGAACGGCGATTCCTCTACGAACACGATGTCGCGCTCCGTGAGCCCGAGCGCCTCAGGTTCTGTAGATCGGTCTCACGCCGGGATCGAGGAACGCCAGCATCAACGCTTTTGGTGGCTGGAGAGAGCCTCGTCAGTAGACACTTTAAGAGCTTCAGCCTCTTGGCCTGCCTAACACATAGGCTAGGGTAGGGTAAGTCAGGGTAGGGTAAGGTAGGGTAGGATAGGTAGTAGTAGGGTAGTATGAACATAAAAAAAAAAAAAAAAAAAAAAAAAAAAGAAGATATACGAGTACAGGGTGTCCCACGAGCAGTGTGCCAAAAAGCTAGAGCGTGTAGGTCTGGTCAAGACAAGAAAAAAATCGTATGGGAGGGGGGGGTCTATTCCCCGCCGTACAGCCGGAAGGGGCAATTTTCTAAAAAATTGACTTAATTTGGAAAAAAAAATATTTTAAATCAACAATTACATCCACAATGCCGTGATATACTTTTTTGTAAAGCCAGAAACCTCTTCTTTCATCTTGTTTTTAAACGAAGCTGTTTTAAAGAATAGTTTTTGAGAAATTAATTTTTAAACTCAAAATTTTGAAAAAAAAAATGGAAAAAAAAAATTTCGAACTATTTTTTTCCAAAATTGTATGTAATTAAGTACTAATTTTTTATCAAAAATTCAATTCTCTTATTAGTTTTTAGTTAAAAACAGAAAACCGGATGCAAATATGTTTTGTAGTTTTTGAGAAATTAAAAAAAAACCCGAACTATTTTTTTCTAAGAAAAACCTTTTTTTTTGGTTTTAACGCGGCTGGACTTGTAGGCAAATTAATGTATGAAACATTGACATATTTTTTATTATTTTTAAAAAAATTGGAGTTTTATTATAATCAATTTTCAATATGATCCCCATTTTTTAAAAGGCAAAGATTATATCTCCTTCTAATGGCTGCACATAAGTCAAGCAATTTGACTCCAGCGACTTCAATCCGTTCTTTCAGTTGTTCCAAAGATACTATTTCCACTTCGTAAACATAATTCTTCATGAATCCCCACACATAAAAATCTAGAGGAGTTAAATCTGGTGACCTAGGTGGCCATTCCGTGAGTGATATACTAATATCCAAACCCTATTTACGATATATGTACACTTTTGGACAGGACAACAACCATTTTTATATATATCGTATAATACGATAAGAAAAACTTACCACAGGAAAGCCAATGTAAAAATCAATGTGCGATCGTGTTGCTAACCGAGTGTTAAACCTTTTATGTACATATCTCTGTTCTCTTTACATGTTTAGATTATGTATTGTGTTTAAAGATAGTGACTCTGTTGTTTTTATGTACTTTAAGTTTCTGTACTCTAATTTTCTGTTAACCCAAGCTTGTTTGTCAAAATTATCAGTTATCTAAAATGTGTTTTTAAGAAAGTTGAACTCACTCTTGGCGCGAGCGTCGTCGAATAAAGATCGACTATAGTAAAAGCAAAAAAAGGAAAAGTTTTTTATTCTGCTGGTGCTGGTGCTCGATCTTGCTGGTAGATTAAATTATCTGCTATGGCCAAAGGAACGTTGTCCATCAAATCGGGCAAAAGGGCTCGTAGGAACTGCAAGTATGATTCTCCATTAATAACGGCATTCAAAAACCGGGGCCCGATTACAGTTTGTCCAACAATACCAAGCCAAACATTACAGCTAAAGCGGTGTTGTGATTTATTTTGTTTTTTGTTGTGTAGATTGGTGCTACCCCAATGATGCAAATTGTGGAAGTTAGTAACCCCATCTCTGGTGAACTGTGCTTCATCCGTCCAGAATATCCTTCCAAAATAGTTTGGTTCAGTTTCATCTCGAAGCAGTAATGATCGACAAAATTCTGCTCTCAAAAACTTGTCGTTTGAGGTGAGTTCCTGAACTGGCCTAAAATGGTACGGGTGTAAGTTTTCGGTATAAAGCACTCTCCATACTCTAGATTTGGGCACTCCAAGCATAATAGCTATTCTCCTTGTACTAAGGGAGGGATTACCAAAATCCAAAAATTTCGGTTTTATTGTCTTAAAGTCCTAGCCGGTTGAACACATCGGCGGCGGGCGGACCCAGACGAAATTGGCAGGTCAGTTTTCAGGCATTATCAATGAAATAAAGGATTAATCCAGGGTTATTCCAATACTGTGTCACTTTATTGTATCCTCATAAAACTCCGATTTTTTTAAAAATAATAAAAAAATATGTCAATGTTTCATACATTAATTTGCCTACAAGTCCAGCCGCGTTAAAACCAAAAAAAAAGGTTTTTCTTAGAAAAAAATGGTTCGGGATTTTTTTGAATTTCTCAAAAACTACAAAACATTTTTACATCCGGTTTTCTGTTTTTAACTAAAAACTAATAAGAGAATTGAATTTTGGACAAAAAATTAGTACTTAATTACATACAATTTTGAAAAAAAATAGTTTTTTTTTTTAATTTTTTTTCAAAATTTTGAGTTTGAAAATTAATTTCTCAAAAACTATTCTCTAAAACAGCTTCGTTTAAAAACAAGATGAAAGAAGAGGTTTCTGGCTTTACAAAAAAGTATATCACGGCATTGTGGATGTAACTGTTGATTTTTAATAATTTTTTTTCCAAATTAAGTCAATTTTTTTAGAAAATTGCCCCTCCCAGCTAAACGGGGGGGAATAGATTTTTTTCTTGTCTTGACCAGACCTACACGCTCTAGCTTTTTAGCACACTGCTCGTGGGACACCCTGTATACATATGTACGAGTATATAAAATATATGTTATGTATACGTATGATTTATATATATATATTTTAGTTAAGGTAGAATAAGTTAGGTTTAGTTACATTAAGGTAGGCTTAAGTTTTATATGTAATACAAAAAATGATCATATGCAAAGTTTTTAATAAAAAACAATTCTCTTAGCTTAAGCTAGATATAGTAATGTTAGTGGTAAGTTGATATAGTAGTCGAAAGACATATATTTAAGTTGTTATGTCTATTTTAGAGTGTCCGCCTAGGGCCAGTAAGATATCTAGATTGTTAAGATAGTTAAGCTAGTTTTTAAGCAGTTTTGTCTAGGGTAAGATAGATCTAAGAAATTATGAATAAAAATGAAGTAAAAACTAAAAAAAAAAAAAAAAAAAAACATTATGGCGAGTAAAATAATGTTGAAAGAAGTCATCAGAGAAGAGTGGAATAAAATTACTGTTGAAGACATTGCTGAGCTAGTTAATTCCATGCCAAAACGACTCAGAGAAGTTCTAACGCGTCGTAGATATTCAACAAGTTACTATTGTAATATATTTTCTTTTAAATATTATTTATATAACTTTGTTGTTTAAAGTAATTTTAGTGTATGAGCGTAGACTTTTGACACGTACATTTCTGAAATATAAACCATAAAAATATTTTTTAAATCATAATTGTAAATATTAAGTTAATGCCCGACGACGCTCAATAGACCACTTATCGATTTTCATACACAAAGGACACTTGTGTAAACAAAATTACAGTAATGCGTCCGATCACTTAGCGACCAAGGGTCACGAAACCAAACAACCCAATACCCAACTACAGTTAATGCGTCCGATCACTTAGCGACCAAGGGACACTTAACCAAACAACCCAATATCCCAGAATTGTGGGTCAGCATTTCAGATCCATCAACGATCAATAAATTATGTTGTCCCAAGAATTGTATTGTATCCATCTAGCCCTAAGAATTGACATGTAGCTAGTTTAAGATTCAAAATGTATTCATTCGTTGTGCAGCGATCGAACCGACCAGTTCGACATAAATAAAGTGTTGAATATTTTTAAAAAATGTTTTTCATTGAGTGAAAAATATAATTGGCGACCGTGACAGGACTACTTGTATCTGAAGCCAGAAAGGAAAAGTATGGTGATATAAAGTAGTCACGTGAGTTATTCTCAAAAAAAAAAACACAAATAAGTATCCTTCGAAGAAAGGAGAAAAATAAAAAATAAAAAAAGGAAAACCAGAAAGGAAAAAGTATGGTGATATAGTGCGCGAATTAATCTCGAGAAAAACAGACAGAAAAGTATCCTTCAAAGAAAGGAGATAACAAAATAATAATAAGAAATACTTTCACAAAACATAAAAATAAATCAAAAAAATTAACAATTATTGAAAACGAAACAAATCAAAAATATAAAAATAACAACATAACAACTTTCAAAGAGCACCAACCATCATCAATTACCCAGCTCCAGTGACACCAGAAACCACCAATGAGACGTCCCACTCAAAATTGCCGCCGACGTTTGCCTACAAGCTCGGGCGAGCACGTGGGTACCTCAAGTGCTGTCAAAAGAGCACGTGGGTACCTCAAGTGCTGTCAAAATTTTGTAAACAATCACGCACATTGTTATAATTCCAAGAGTGTGTATGGCGGGAGTATACTGCGGTAAAATGAAATGGGCTCACACGTATTCACGGATAGAAGCTGGTTTGTAACGGGTTTTGTCGCTACGCACCTGAACCTCTGTCAAAATCTCGTCAAAATTTCAGGGTGTTACGGGGGAAGACGTACGAAAGACGCACGTCTCATTCTGGTTTCTGAGTGACACCAGCAACATCTCAGCAATAGATTGATAAAAATAAATTTTTATGGCAGAACCAACTGAGTAAGATTAGAATTATAGTAAGCAATTTTTTTGTATACATATTGCACATATACGTGTACATAAATATAACTCTCATTAAAATCGAAAAAATAAATCTGTAAAGTAATTAGAATTATCATAAGCAATCGTGTTTTTAAAATATATTGTCCGTATATATACATATATATACATATATATTAGGGTGGTCCTTATTTTTCGACTTTTGAATTATCCCCGGGGCACTTTCTCATTTGTTTATATACCTCTAAATATGAAATAAGTTTTTTTTTTTTTTTTTTAGTTAAGATTTAGAGGTCGCTACCAGCTGTCAAAATTTTTACAAAAAGCGTTGAAGAACAGCTTAAATGATGGTTTTATTATTGTTTCATTTAGATGTTTATATCACATTTTACGTGTAAGTGAAACTGGCATAGACAATCGCTTCTTATCCCTTCCTCCCGTCGACCTCTCATCTATACGGACGCGTCAAAATTTAAGGGCTCGTCACATAGAATTCGTCCGTACGTGGTTTAGGATTCTTTGTATTGTACGCGTGCTGACGTCTATGTTGCATGTATCCCTGACTATTTGTTTAATGGTTGTGCAATTCGTTTTTGGGTTTTTTCTTATCGTATTCGTATCCTTTTTGCTAAAATTATAATCCTAAACAAAACAAAACCGGAAGATCAGCCTCCGTACGATGAATTGTGTCATTTGGACTGCACCATATTTTATTACTAGATTAAAGGGAATAGAATGAGGGAAAGGATGTGGGTATTAAAAACATCATAAAACACAAATAATAAAAATAATAATAAAAATTATTCATATCTATACACATTGACCAGTGTACAATTTAAGACGTACGCGTGCGCACTAACATCATAATAAGTAAAAATTGATTTGTGCGCATGCGTAGGCGTACAGACACCCTTAGCTCGCCACGCACGTTCTAGTATTAACGAGAGCGGACGTGTTTTATTTTTAAAAGTCATAGTAACGCGTTTCAACTTGCAATGGCGTCCACAAGTAGCGGACTCAGTAAAAGTACTAGAAATCAAACTAAAGTTTGGCTTATCGGTCAATTATTATCCGAATTAAACCAATCAACGTTGCCATCCATCGGTGAAGTTTTGCGTTTTTTTTTTTACTACAAAAATCAAGAAAAGAAAACCATACGTGAATCTGCGACTTTGACGGCTTGCGGAGTTATAAATTTGTGGGAAAAAACTAGTATATCAATTCAATTAAAAAAACATGTCATCAGTAAAATTGAAAAACTATTCAAAGAATGGCAGAATCTAAAAAAAATAAAGAAAACAAGAAAAAACGTTCAGAAACATTAAAGAAAAAAGAACAAAACTGGCAACAAAAATTAGAAGATTTATTTGATATTGCTCATCGTGATGCTTTAAATATTATGACTTTAGAAGAAGACAAGCAGTTTTTATTAGCAGTGCGACAAAATCGGCGCCAACTTTTAATTGGTTCAGTGGACAGAAAAAGTTTAAACAAATGTAAGAAAATGAAAGAGAAAGAAGAACGCCTTGAAAAATTGCGTGAGCGTGAAAACAAAGAAATCTCGGCTTTAACAGAAAAGTCTACTGCTGTAAATACCGGCTTAAGAAGTGGAGTATGCGTTCTTTTGGAGCGGAAAATGGACAAAAATATGCTTTGGCTTGCTTGTCGTCACCACATAATGGAAATTATGTTGTCAGCTGTCGTGGATAAATTGCTTGCCCCATCTAGTGGTCCTGATATACAATTATTTAAAAGATTTAAGAACAAGTGGAACACTATTGACCAAAGCGACTTCAAAACCATAACAGATGATGCTGAGGCAAATATTCTCGCAGAAGTGGCCGCAGACAGGATTTCTTTTGCCAAAAAGCAACTACAAGTACATCAACCTCGAGATGACTACAAAGAACTGTTGAATCTCACTATCATTTTCTTAGGAGGTGTTCCTGAAAAAGGCGTTTTATTTAGAAGACCTGGTGGTCTACATCGAGCTAGATGGATGGCAAGAAGCTTGTACTGTTTGAAAATCTATTTATTTAAGCTAACGAAGAAGGACGAAAAGGCTGTGAGAGAAATATGCATTTTCACGGTGATGATTTATGTTAAATATTGGTTTCAAGCCTCTACCGCATGGTCAGCACCAAGAAACGACTTGCAATTATTGAAAGACCTTAAAGCCTTTGAAAGTTTTAATAAAAATATAGCTACTGTTGCGCTGAAAAAGATCCTAAATCATTTGTGGTATTTGTCGGAAGAGCTAGTTTCGCTTGCCTTTTTCGATGACGAACTTTCAGTTCAAGAGAAGAAAAAAATGGTAGAAGCACTGAAAATTGAAGGCACAGAAGATTGCTTAAAAATAATAAACCTTGATATCACACATATTCACGAAAAAAATATAGAAAACTTCGTGAGTAGTAATTCCTTAAGATTCTTCCAGATCCTAGGTATCTCATCAATTTTTTTGAAAAAAGACGTGGAAACTTGGAACGAAGACACTGATTATGTAGCTGCCAAAAATATCGTTCATTCTTTGCGAGTAGTGAATGACATAGCTGAGCGCGGTGTTGCCTTAATGGAAGAATATAATAAATTAATTACAACCAATGAAGAACAAAAGCAATATTTGCTTCTATTGGTAAAAGAGTATAGGAAAAAGTATCCTAATATTAACAAATCAACCCTTGTATCTTAAAAATAAATGATTCAAATATTCTTAATTCATAAAAACAACAACAATTTTGTAATATTTTTTATGTCCTGGCTATAAAAATAAAAGAATCTAACAAATACAGATTTTGAGTTTTTATTAAAAATTCAAACCTTGGTAGCGACCTCTAAATGTCTGTGTGATAACACACCGAGGAAGTCGAAACTAGAATCCAACGATGAATTCCAACGAAGTATTGGGATAATGTGTGATAACACAACGAGGAAATCGAAACTAGAATCCAACGATGAATTCCAACGAAGTATTGCCAACGAAAATTGAATTAAACAAGACGAGTGCTTTTGTTCCGACTTCTTTGCTGGTTCAAAACGAAGTGCCGAACAATTTATTAATTATTTGAAATTACAAAATAAGAAAAAAAAGAGAAACTTAAAACATCGAATTCTAAGTGGGTTGCTAAGGGTGATGACACAAAATGAATTTTGATTTTATAATATGCAAAGTGTTGAAAGTGTTCTCGAACATTCCGCCGCCCCTGGAACAAGGTTTCAGCACGATGGTAGAATTGCCAGTTTCTGTACCGGACGAAGAAGGGTTCCAGCCGCTGTCTTTAAAGTGACTACTCTTACACATCCATCCTTACCAGGATGTAAATCGAGGACGCGTCCCATCAGCCATTTACTAGGGGGTAGATTGCCTTCCTTCACTAGAACGAGGTCATTTATCTTGATATTTGGTTCTACGTGTTGCCACTTCGGACGATTTTGCAATGATGTTAGATATTCCATACTCCAAAGTCTCCAGTAGCCTTGGACTTTAGCTTGAATTGATTTCCATAGTCGGAATCGATTGGTTGAAATATCTGAGGATGGTTCAGGAATTGATGAATATGGTCTTCCTAAAAGAAAGTGTGCCGGTGTTAATACATCAAGATCCCTGTCTGACGCAGCATATAAGGGTCTCGAATTCAGGATTGCCTCAATTTGTGTCAGAAGAGTATAAAATTCCTCAAAACATAGCCTATCTTCTCCGATTACTCTTCGTAGGTGATGTTTGACAGACTTCACACCTGCCTCCCACAAGCCGCCAAAATGAGGTGCTGAGGGGGGGTTAAAATGCCACGTTATATCATCGCGAGCGAGTGTTTCTTCGACCAATGAGTTATGATGCTCCGAAAGGACGAGCTTATGCATTTCCGACAACACGCGTGCTCCGCCACGAAAGTTTGTTCCATTGTCTGAGTACATGTTTGAGGGTTTCCCACGACGGGCTACAAATCGACGAAGTGCAGCCAGAAAAGCCTCAGTAGTGAGGTCACTCACTAGTTCGAGATGAATCGCCTTCGTCACAAGACATATAAACAGAGCGATATATCCCTTTGTAATATGTGACTTTCTTCCAATTCTAAGTTTAAGTGCAACTGGACCGGCATAATCAACCCCGCAATGCGAGAATGGATGACACTGCCGAATCCTTTGAGGTGGTAGATTCCCCATTTGTTGGTTGACGGTAGCATTTCTTTGTTTAAAGCACGATATACATTCATATGAAATCTTCCGCAGCAAGTTTCTACAGCCTAGAATCCAGTATTCCTGGCGAATGAGTGCGAATAAAGTTGATACTCCTGGATGTAGGAATTTCCGATGTGCGTCGATTAGAATAAGCCTTGTAATGCGGTGCTCCTTGGGGATTATAATGGGATGTTTTGCGTCGTAGTCAATGTTCGCCTCCTCGATCCGACCACCAACACGAAGTATTTTGTTTTCATCTACAAATGGATTAAGACTTGAAAGCTTGCAATTTTTGGGAAATTTACCAAATTTATTGAAATGTTGTAGAGATTCGCCGAAATGTATTTTTTGTAGCCATCTAATCAACTTGAACTTTGCGTTGCGAATTTCTTGAGCTTGTAAATGAGAAGAAAATGTATGATTTAGCTTGCAACAGTTAGAAATAAAACGAAACATAAAGGCTGTGCTGCGGATTAATTGTGTCCAAGATGAGAAGACAGTCGAGAGGTATTCGAAAGGATGATCCGAAGTAACGACCTGTAAAACTTGCGCTGCGTGTTTCCTTTCTTCTTTAACACAATCGGGATCTTCCTTGACTTCGCTTGCTATTGGCCAATTTAGAGATTCCTCTACGAGCCAATCTGGACCATGCCACCAAAGAGGATGTTCCAATAGTTTTGAAGGTGTTATTCCGCGGGAAGCACAATCAGCTGGATTATATTCCGATCTTACGTGAAACCAACGATTCCTTGGAATCGTATCCAGAATTTCTGAAGTACGGTTTCCCACGAAAACATCCCAGCGGCGGCAAGGTGACGATAACCACGATAAAACAACGCTCGAATCACTCCAGGCATATACATTAGTGAATTTGATTTGAAGGGATTCTTGTACTGTTTGAAGAAGTCTGGCTAGCAAGAGCGCGGCACATAATTCGAGACGAGGGATAGTCAATTTCTTTAGGGGCGCTACACGAGACTTAGCAGCAACAATTTGAGTTTTCAATTTTCCATTTGAGAGGCGCCAACGTGAATAAATTACGGCCGCATATGCCGCTTCCGATGCGTCCGAAAAACCGTGGAGTTCAAAGGAGTCTCCAGACAAACCAATTGCCCTTGGGATAGCGAGTTGAGTGAGGATGGTCAGTTCTTGGCGGTATTGAATCCATCTCCTAGAAATTGTGTCTGGGATTTCATCATCCCATTCTAGTTTGCGGTGCCAGAGATCCTGAAAAATGATTTTGAACAAAATTACTGATGGCGTAAGGAAACCAAGTGGATCAAAAATGCTTGCTATATCTCGCAATATTTGACGTTTTGTTATACATGTGTTAATATCGAGTTTAAAACGGAAACTGAAAATATCCTCTCTTGAGTTCCAATAGAGCCCTAATACCTTACTCCAAGGTTCGCCATTTGTATACATTGATTTAAAATCTACTTGTTCTTCTGTATGATTCGGTAACAGCTCCAGGCAGTTGCTTTGCCACTTGCTAAGCCTGAACCCCCCTCTGGAAAGAAGTTTTATTAATGACTCCCGTTTTCTTACTGCGTCTTCCAATGTATCAGCTCCTGTCGCAACGTCGTCCACGTAAAAATCGTTGTTGATAATTTCCGCTGCACTAGGAAACTCCTTCCTATAATCATGTGCGAGTTGCTCCAAGACTCGAATTGATTGAAACGGTGCGCACGATGTTCCATACGTCACAGTACATAGCTCATAGTGTTCAATAGGTTCGGATGGCGACCGCCGCCAAACTATGCGGAGAAAATTTCTGTCCTTTTGCGACACCCATATTTGTCGAAACATCTTGATAATATCTGCTGTAAAGACGAATTTATATTTTCGAAATCTTAAACTCACCGAGAACAAATTCCTTTGAATAGGTGGCCCCACCATCAAAAGTTCATTTAAAGATCTTCCCTTGTTGTCCTTGAAAGATCCGTCGAAAACAACACGAATTTTTGTCGGAGGACTGTCTTGTTTAAAAACAGCATGGTGCGGCAAGTAAAAGACGTTTTCCTTTTCGATATCCTATTTTCCAAGTTTGTGCATGTGCCCCAGCGATAAATATTCTTGAAGGAATTGAGTATAGCCTAAACGAAGATCCTCGTTCTTTTGAAATTGTTTCTCCATAGACTTCAGACGTTGAACTGCACCCTTCAAGGTACCGGAAAATCGAGGTGATTCCTTAAACGGCAGATCTACGATATATTTCCCATCGACGTCTCTTTTATGGGTTTTTATAAAATGCTCTTCTATCTTCTTTTCTTCTTGGGTGTAAAATGATTTTGGGTTTACCTCCTCAATAGTCCAAAAGGCCTGTAGCATAGAATCGACGTCCAAAATACTATGGTGTGATTGAATAATTGATTCATTCTCCTTGGCAGGTAACTGTCCTGCTAAGATCCATCCGAATGATGTTTTTTGCGCGATCGGATATCCTTCCCTATCATACTGAAATTCGCCCTGTAGAATTTCCCATACCTTGTCCGCTCCTAACAGTATATCAACTGAAGATGATTTATTAAACGAAGTATCTGCTAAGTTTAATTTGCTCAGGTGATTCCAATTATTGATATCGAAAGAAAAGGTTGGCAAATTTGCGGTGACTTGAGGCAATACATACGCATCAACTGAGATAACTGTTGACTCGAGACGAGAGAAGATGCGCATCGAGACTATTCCTTTAGATTTGCCCGCACTCATAGTACCTATACCATTTATTAGCAGTCCTGCTTTCCTACGTTGTAAACCTAATCGTTGAACACAGGATTCCGAAACAAACGACACTTGAGAACCTGAATCCAGTAGAAACCGCACTTGTTGATAATTGCTCCTACTATCGATAACATTTCCAACAGCAGTAGGTAATAGAGTTTGTGGTAAGCGATATGCGTTACTTAACGAATGATTAGTTACTATGTTTTGGAACTGCGAAGGCTTATGAATATCATGTTGAGGCTCGATAACGATTCGCGAAGAATTAGTAGATAGTAAATTAGTCGGATGTGCAGTAGAAGAACCGGAGTTAGTCGTATCCAAATGAACTAAACTGTGATGTCGAGTGTTACAAGTCCGACATCGTATTTTAGATAGACATCGAGCTGATGGATGGCCACTATGCAGACAGTTGAAGCATAATTTGTTTAATTTGACGAAGTCTCTTCTGGCCTGAATGCTAAGGCTTGAAAACTCGCTACATTGATATAAATTATGTGATTCTGAACATTTAGGGCAACTGGAAAAAGATGAAACGTGATGGCTTCTTATGACGGAAGCTTTAGCCCTGGGCTCTCGAAAATTAACTCTGCATGCTTCCAAAGCTTCACAACGACGTTCTAGGAAAGTAAGAAATTTGTCAATGGTTGGATACTCTTCATCGACGTTATACTCCGACCATGCTTGTCGTGTTTCTGCATCCACTTTATTGATTAAGATATAAATTAACCAAGGGTCTTTATCTAACGAGTTTATAGAATTCAAACCCCTGACTACTTCATCAGCTCCATCAGATATTTTGCGCAATATGGAAACATTTGAAATATTTATGGATGGCAAGTCCAAAAAACATTTTATAAAATTGTTAATAACATACCGAGGTCTGTCATACCGCCTTTCTAAACGATCCCACGCCGCAGGATATGTGGCATCACATATAGGAATGTGGTTTAGCAATGTCAAGGCGTCTCCCCGAAGATGTGATATAAGCAGATGAAACTTTTGCGTTGGAGATAAAGCCTTCCTATTATGCACAGATCCTACGTATATATCTCGAAATGCGGGCCATTCGCGGTAGCTTCCTGAAAATGGTTCTATCCGAATTGTTGGCAAGGTTGTGTCCTGATTGGACGACGACGCTACGATTGAATTATTAAGACGTTCTGTAAGGAGAGCTTGTTGAATTAATTTATCTACTATTTCATTTTGCTGTTCAGCTAGTTGGGCTATATTCTGGTCCGATTGTTTAACAGATGAATGTTTTTTTATAGCGGCAAGCAAAAGTGACTTGACCGTGAGGTATTTTGATTCGAATTCCTCGAACTCTGGATCAGGATCGACATAACCTTCTTGATCAGCAAACTCATACATAGCATCTTGAGAGGCCTTAAAATCATTCCAAATTTCAATTATTTTTTCCTTACGTACCTCTAATGCTTCTAGCGTTACATCCTCACTCAACGTTCCAATAAACGACGCTAATTTACTCAAAGAACTCTTTAGACGGCCACGTGTGCCGCGTAGTTTAGTTAACCTAACTTTTGTACTCATATTCAGGATGCAGATGTATTATTAATCCAAACGAATCCGGGTTGAAGGACCAATAAATGTGTGATAACACACCGAGGAAGTCGAAACTAGAATCCAACGATGCATTCCAACGAAGTATTGGGATAATGTGTGATAACACAACGAGGAAATCGAAACTAGAATCCAACGATGAATTCCAACGAAGTATTGCCAACGAAAATTGAATTAAACAAGACGAGTGCTTTTGTTCCGACTTCTTTGCTGGTTCAAAACGAAGTGCCGAACAATTTATTAATTATTTGAAATTACAAAATAAGAAAAAAAAGAGAAACTTAAAACATCGAATTCTAAGTGGGTTGCTAAGGGTGATGACACAAAATGAATTTTGATTTTATAATATGCAAAGTGTTGAAAGTGTTCTCGAACAATGTCATTTAATAAATTCAAAAAAAATACCGAAATACTTTCTTATGGTATATAACCAAACTACGTGGTGCCCCGAGAAATTAAAGAAAAAAAAATTTTTTCTTAGTAATAAGGACCACCCTAATATATATATAGAAAGACATAATAGACGAACTTCTGGACGAATTAATAAAATTAGACCTGACAATGCCGAACAATTCAGAAATGGAGAGTTTAGTATCTAGGTTGATAGCAGTAAGTACTGCATCATTGCAGGCAGAAATAGGTTCTCTAAAATCCGCTTTAGAATCGGTCACAAACACTAATGTAGTTACTGAATATAAGGCGCAAACAATTTCTGACAGCATCAATTGTAACGAAATTAAGTCTTTACCCGAATTCTCAGGCAACAATACAAATTCTTATGTCAGCTGGCGAGAGGCAGCACACAATTCAATGTCATTATACCCTAAAGGCAGCCGCAAATATTTTGCAGCTCTCACAATCCTTAGAAATAAAATTACACAAAATGCAAATGATACACTGACCAACCACGGTACAGTTCTGAACACAATTATCTCTAGGCTAGATTTCGCTTACGCCGACAAGCGCCCCACACATATAATCGAGCAGGGACTAAGTGTCCTCAGACAAGGAAGTTTATCTATAATTGACTTCTATAATGAAGTTAACGCTTCTCATAAACAAAACTATTATGACTAATGGTAACGATTCCCCAATAACGAAAGAATTAAACATAACGAATCGCCGGAATGCCTTGAGAGTGTTCATAACCGGACTTAGCCCTACTCTGTCCAATATATTGTTTTCATTGTCCCCGGAAGACTTGCCTAGTGCACTTGCCAAAGCACAAGAGTTGGAGTCTAACAATATGAGAGCAAATTTTGCACTCCAATTCGGTAGGAGCGCAAATAACAGTAACTATAGGAATAATTTAAGATTCCAACCGAGGAATAAAGTTCCTACCAATCAACAAATCAGGCAAAACAAGCCAGAGCCCATGGAAATCGGAAACTCTGCTCATAGACCTATAACAAGGTATGAACATAACCCACTTGCTCAGTACGGCAGAGGTTATAATAACAATTTACAACACCCAAACAATTCGCAACGAAATAGTTTCAGGCAACCCTTTCAGAAACAATTCAATAGACCAGATAAACGGCCTCATGAGAGTACCCAACGTAGCGTCCAACCCCCAATAAAAGTGGAAAGAGTCAACAATTTGAATGAAGATTATTTTTTAGGAGAAACACCGGACTACCCTACATATTCAGGGATAGTCCAACAAAAAGATTAAAGATTCTAATTGACACCGGAGCTACAAGCTGTTATTGTAGCCCTAACACACTAAACCATAGGCAGGAACTCATTATTAAGAAAAGAGTGAGAACTATAAATGGTTCGACCATCATAAGTCACTATTATGAAGTTTTAATTTTTGATAGGACGGTGAGGTTCTACGAGATAAAGAATTTAGAAGCTGATTTATTAATAGGCTTCAACTTATTAAAAAATGCTGGAATTGAATTAGATTTGGGGAAAGGAATTTTAAAATATAAGAATAAGTGTGAAAAAATATATGTACCCGAAGAGAGACACATGAATATTATTAGTGTCCAAAACGATCTTAGCCAAGCAGACTTGGTGCAGAAAATCAAACAAAGAGTGGAGCAAATACACTCAAACATAAATCTGAACCTTCCTTTCAGAACCGATATTAGAGCGGAAATTCGTACAACGGTTGAAACTCCTATATGGAGTAAACAGTATCCTTATCCGCTATCGGCAAACTCGTTCGTGAATAAAGAATTGAATAGAATGCTAAAGGATGGAATAATTCAACCATCTAAATCTCCATACAATTCGCCTGTATGGGTCGTACCCAAAAAGGGACTAAATAATGATAATACACCGAAAATGCGACTAGTGATGGATTATAAAAAACTAAATGAAAATACAATCGCGGACAAATACCCTATTCCTGACACGAATGTAATTCTGTCGAACTTAGGAAAAGCGAAATACTTTTCGACTTTGGACTTAGAATCGGGTTTTCATCAAGTTAAAATGAAGCACGAAGATATAGAGAAAACTAGCTTCTCTGTAAATAATGGCAAATACGAGTTTTTAAGATTGCCATTTGGCTTGAAAAATGCCCCTAGCATATTTCAGCGAGCAATGGACGATATATTACGAGAATTTGTAGGAAAAATTTGCCATGTATACATAGACGATAAAATCGTTTATTCCAATAACTTAAAAGAACACGAAGAGCATTTAAAGACGATTATAGATGTTTCAAAAAATGCAAATATGAAGATTTCGTTGGAAAAATCTAGTTTCTATAAAACCGAGGTAGAATTTTTGGGATATTTTGTTGGGCATAACATAATTAAAACAGACCCAAAAAAAATCGAATCAATAAAAAAATTTCCATTACCTAAAACATTGAGACAATTAAGAAGCTCCCTCGAGATGACAGGATACTATAGGAAATTCATTAAAGATTACGCAAAAAATACCAAACCTTTGACAAAGTATTTAGCGGGAGAAAATGGAAAAGTATCCCAATACATATCAAAGAAAACGAATAGAAGAAGCATTTAATGAACTTAAAAATCACTTAACAAATGAGGCCGAACTAACACAACCAAATTTTAACAAAAGATTTGTACTAACAACCGATGCTATAGGTGGAGTATTATCACAAGATGATAAACCCATCACATTTATCCTTAAAACTCTAAATAAAACAGAAAAGAACTATGCAACGAACGAAAAAGAACTTTATGCCATAGTTTGGGCATTAAAAAATCTTCGAAATTACCTCTACGGAGTTTCGAATCTGGAAATTCACACTGACCATCAACCGCTTACTTTCGCCGTTTCCCCACGAAACCCGAATGCGAAAATGAAAAGATGGCACGCAATTATAGAGGAGTACGCTCCTAAAATCATCTATAAACCTGGTAAAACGAATGTAGTAGCAGACGCATTATCCAGGCAGAATCTAAATCACTTAAGTGACAATTCCTCTACGGATGCCACTATACACTCAGCAGAAAGTAGTGA
This sequence comes from Merodon equestris, assembly GCA_958301585.1. Lineage (NCBI taxonomy): Eukaryota > Metazoa > Arthropoda > Insecta > Diptera > Syrphidae > Merodon > Merodon equestris. The sequence continues at coordinate 89,794,500 of OY284416.1, forward strand.
TAATACCAATATTAGGGAGACCAACAAACCATTGAATGATTTCCGACTACAAATACTTTTGGCAAAAGCGAAATTTACTGTACACGAACAGTTGCAGAAGACTGGGGGTAGTCGCAATTCATTGTACACCAGAGGATTTATACGACATTAAATTCAAAATTTTACAAACCTTCACAAACAAATTTCTTTACACCAAAATAAAGATGATCAAGCTGCAATCGTGCAGCAAACACACACTAGAGCCCATAGAAACTATAGGGAAAATATGAAACAGATCTATAAAGAATATTACTGGCCAAATATGCGTAAGCAATTCAAAGAATATACCAAAAATTGCGACATTTGCAATAAACACAAATATGACAGACATCCACAGGTGGCGCCAATTGGAGAGGCTCCAATTCCAAACAAAGAGGGGGAATTCCTCCTTATAGATATATTTTCCGCCCACCAAGAAAAATACCTTACATGCATCGATGCATATTCGAAATTCGTAATTGTTAAACCCATCGATAATAAGTTTAATCTAGAAACCAAAGTTTTAGAATTGTTACAAATTTTCCCCAACTGCAAAAAAATAACATTAGATAACGAAAGAAGCTTCAAGTCAATTGTATTCAAAAACCTAATGGATAGATTAAATATAGATCTTTATTTTTGTGACCCAGGTCATAGTACTACGAATGGTCAAGTAGAAAGGATTCACTCAACCCTGATAGAATTAACGAAATGTTTAAGGGAAGAATTCGAAATTATAGACACAACCGAAGCACTACTCAGAGCCGCTCAACAATATAATCAGTCCATTCATTCGATAACAAATCTCAAACCTTCTGATATACTTTTTAATAAAATTAATCACAATAACGTCTGTCAGAAACTGAAGGTAGCACAGGAAAAAATGTTAAAAAGAAACAATGCAAAAAGGAAAGTTAGAACATACAAACCCAAAGAGGTAGTGTACGAAAAAATATTACAGTTTAAGAATAAAAACAAAATGATGAATAATTACAAAAAACAAATAGTTGAGGAAGATTTAGGTAATAAGATAAGAACCAATAAGAGAATAATCCATAAAGACAATATTAAAAGTTAGACCTTTATTTTAGGAAAATGGGAACAGCAACATTAATTTTATCGCTTACACTAACTCTGGCCACAGCTGACATAGTTGACTATACAAGAGAAAATTACTTACTATTAGAAAACGGCGATGCCGCACTTTATAGCGAATATGGAAATATTTTTCACATCACCCACCTCAAATACTTCAAAATTGTGTTAGCAGAAACCGAATTCGAAATGAACACCAAATACCTTAAAAATACACTAGAAGCCAATAACGAAGATATACTAGATCCTAGCAGAGACTCAGATATAACTGCAATTAAAACACTTTTAGGACAGCTTAGATTGACAAAGAGGTACAGAAGAGGAATTAATGAAATAGGAACATTATGGAAATGGATTTCAGGTTCACCTGACCATGACGACCTAACTCTGATAAACAATAAGCTATCCGAACTTACAGCAAACAATAATAGACAGTTCATAACAAACTCAGACATTTTCGATGCAATTAAAAAACTTTCAGAATCAATAAATGAAATAGAAAAAGATGGGCAATTGAAATTAGTTAGAGAAAGAAATAAACTAATGTTAATGGAATTGCAAAATATAGCTCAAACAATAGTTCTGGCAAAATCAGGTATTCTAAACCCTGCAATATTAAATTTACATGACATAAAACACATAACAGAACACGAACATGGTAGTATGACCATAACAGACCTAATGGACGTTTCACAGTTTAAAATAATCCAAAATGAAGATGTAGTTATCGTTTTTATCAAATGCCCCATTATAAATGAAAATTGTAAGCTTTACGAAGCAAGGGCCATAAGCCAACCGGATGGAAAATTGTCAATAGATAAAGAAATTGCCAAATGTAACAACGAATTTATCAACGTTAAGAATTGTAAAATAGAGTTAAGATACAGTTTTTGTAAAGTAGTACCTAATAAAACATGCTTGTCAAACTTACTCAATAACGAAAAAGCAAATTGCAATAAGATAAAAGAGAAAAATTGTAATCTTGAAATTATAAAAGATGGATCTATATTAATATCTGGAGAACACACAGTTGAAAACACAACCATAAATGGAGTTTACTTAATCACTTTCCAAAATGAAACAACGATAGACGGAGTAACGTACGAGAATCCTACGGCCGCAATTCAGAACTACCTGAAAACCTACACCATAGATAAGTATGAAATAAGTAATTATTTCGAATCAACCAACGACGAACTGAAATTTGAAAATATAAATCTAATCGAATTCCTGCAAGACGAAGTGTCGAACAATCTTATGGTTACATAATTTACACTAATGATCATCACAGCAGTCACCACGTTATGCATAATCTATTACTTCAAGATGAAAGCAACCCGAAACGGCAGTACAACAAATTTAGAAGAAATGAGATTCAGCAGATTACTAAAACAAATAGAAGAGTTCTCCGAAGAAGCGGGGCGTTCTTTTTAAAGAAGCGATATTCGCCCAGACAGATAATTCGCTGTCCGAGCGGTGGAGTCCCTCTTTGCAAAATTGGATACATATTTTTTCAATTGCGTCAGCAGTCTCGCAAGTTTACCGTATTTCATAATGTAAGAATATACATAGATAAACACACTTACTTGGTGGTTTTAGTACTTCCAGCTGAGTCCAACTCTCTCTTGTGCACTTGCACACAAACAGCTCCATCTTCCTTGTCTGACTTCGTTGCCGTTGCATACACTACACAGCAAAATGAGCATTGAACTTCTTCCAGTTGTCGCTTAAATTTCCATCCATATAAAGTTGCTGCAGTTTTGCAAAATCCATTGGACTTTAATGGACTTGCTTGCGATGTATGAATCAATCAAGTGGTATCAAATATTTCTGGACAATTAGATATGTATGTACTTAGGAAACTTCACCGGCTGCGCGTGCGTTCAAGAAAACACATGCTTACAATTCCAGTGTCTTTATTCAAGTGGAGATGGTAAAACCACACGCTATATAAATGTATGTTTACATCAATACTACAGTGGTTCTCTCCATAAAAGTCACTGTAAACTATACTGGAAGCCTGTATAGTTTGTGATTGCATCTACCATAAAGGGGACCAGAAGTTCGCACGCATCACCGACGTCTGCGGTCGAAGTGTGCGCCGCCGTGGAAGCCATCGAGCTAAAGTTAATCATTTAACTTTCATCAATGTGCCCTCGAAGTACTTCGGATCTATGCTCGGAGTCGAGCACAATCAAGCCTCGTTCGATTCCTAGCACTAAATAGTGTCTGTCTTGCGAAAAACATGCACATGTCATGGCATTACCCGAGTCGTTTTCCTTTATCTTGTACACTGTTTCTAGGATGCAATTCAGTAAATAAGCATTCTGCTGAGGCAATGTTAGACATATAACTGGATCACGGTACACGAAATACATGATTATATGAAAGGCATTATTCCGATAGTATTCATATTTTTCGATGCACACAGGGCCCGACCTGGGTCCCCACTGGACTGAGAGAACGGCTATTGAGGTTACATAAATTCATCTGCCTGTTGTTGTTCAACACCATGTAGGAATGGAAAAGCTTAAACAGATCTGGTGGTCCTTTCATTCTCGTCTTTTGGTTGAATTGCCTACTGGGATTCCACGTATAGATGAATATATGTATGTATGTATCTCCATTAGCGCATGCGGAATGCAAGTCAAGGGACTATGCGGTTGTGTAATTCAATGAAGAACACTGTTTGGGACTGCTAAATACGACATTCGATACGGCGATTCGCTACTGCCAACAACAGATTACAAACCTGATTACCTTCTTTTTTAGATTCATCGGTTAAGCACGACGGATACGGAGAGTTGGTTTATATCGACGCTAATGAAAACTTCAGGACGTACATAAACTGTCATGACAGCTAATAACAAACTTCGTAAGCACTTTGGTTTATTTTGTTTCTTGAATGAAACCGCATGTTGAAGATGAGGATTGACGGGAAAAACATAGATCGACCAAGCTACCGTATACGGCTTTATATATTTGTAATTTATCACGAAATACATAGCAAGTTTTTATATTCTCGTACTAAATTGTTGAGCACTCAATTCGGCATTGACCTTGTGCTTCTTTGTTAACCGTTGCACTCTGCATATTTGCCATGTGCGTTTCATATCATCGAATCGAAGCGCGACTTATATGCATTTAAAAGCCGAGATTATATAATAAAAACGTTATAATTTATTTATTCTAATATTTGGAATATTTAGCAAGGGATCGTGAACTTGTCGTTCGAAAAATCCGCAAGAGACTGGCAATTACATTGTCTTAAACTATTGCTTAAATATACAAAAAAAAATACAAGGAGTGGGACTCCGATATTTTATGATGGGAAATTCCCAATTACCTTTTTGTCCTTTCCGGTCGTAAGTTTTATTATAGGAAAGTTCAGGCTAAGGATTAGGGAAACACAAATAAAACCTAATCAGGGCATACTGTAAAACAACTTATTGTAGATACTCGTTCCACTTCCGACCGGAACTATCTTTATTGGTTGGTTAGTCGCGACGGGAATAGAGGTAGCCGCCGTAACTCGCGTGAGAGCCTCTTTACCTATTTTCGATAATGTCCAAGTCTGTGCGCCGTACAAGTGGGACTGGGATGATCAAAGCTTTGTAAAGAGTTATCCTTTTTATCAAAAGGCTCCACTTATGAATTGCAGAAGCCGCACCGAGTATTATTGCGTCGGTAGGGATTCAAAGTAGACTAAATCCCTGATTGCTACAAAGGCTTCGGTTAGTTCATTAGTTAGATCAGAACGGCAGTTAGATCTTCTCGTTGGCGCAGTTATAGGATTTCCCTTTCTTATGAACCGGGCAAACGTTATTGAGCATTTATCCATCGGACATCCTTCGACTATGTTTAACAGATAAGTTGGTGCATATTTCCCATCAATTCATATCCCGCTGCTTTCAGTAGGATGTTTTCTTCGAGGTATACTAATTCATAATGATATAAAACAACTGAATTAAAAACAGCTCCAGTGATTGATACACCTATTTTAAAAATATGGTAAGTAGTTTTAATACTTCACAGATTTCATACAACTCCTTTATATCTGTTATTAAATAACGTTGAAGGTCACATTGCATATAGAGAATATAAGTACGCAGTACACAAGAGCCTCAAGTTTTCTAGATCCCTAAAATCTGGGCAACACAATCGAATTCTGTCTGAGACTGATACGTTTAAGTCATATGGTATACAAAAGCAAATATGCACACTCACCATGTAGATTAACATTAAAAAGAGAATTAAGGTATATTAAAAAAAAAACAAAAAAAAATAAACAAATCAATGGACCCTGAACTTAACCTTGCGGTACTCCATTTTTTAAAATACGAAATTCATTAAAGCGTTAAGTAATTTTAACTTTCGGCTTTGTGGAACTCAAATACGAACGGAAATAAATGATACCACTGCCTAAAGCCAGCTTTATGTAATTCATCCAGCAGTATGTCATGACTAATTATGTCATGTCAGCTGAAAGAGCCATCGTCGCTTTATTGCACTTGATGCTCTCGTACAGTTAGCTACATACTCTGAGAATTATCTGAAATCATATTCCTATTGTAAGATCGTACAGACTAATGATAAAAGAATTAATAAAGTCCAAAGATGACTCAATGCGATATTTAATAAGTTCTTCAAAATCTTTGGCGAAGATTAGTAACATATGTTAGATCTACATATATTTGCATATAGGATTTCTTATAACCTTTTTTTAATATGGGATAAATTTCAGCATCAAAATGATGAGCAGCAGGTTCTTTTGAAGACCAATAAATATATGATCAATGCTGTTTTAGACAAATCACGAATATAGGTAAGGTGAAAATGTCTCGGCCTGACACAGAGATGGTGTTCCGATCAGTAAGAATTCATTTTTCATATGACAAGTTTCAACTAGTTCTCGCAAGCAGTGAGTGTTTTTCGTCAATATAGATACAACTCTCGTGCGGTGATAAAATTCTTCTTTTCGGATAGAAATTCATTCGAATTTGACATAAGCTTACAGGGAGTCTGCTCTTTCGTTGTTATCCGTTAAAAGGCGGCCTGTTGAAAAATGTACGCACATCGCTCTGAGATGACCCACCACGGGGTGGGCAACAATACCGGAAACCATCGAAAAAGTGCATGATGTCGTGTGGACAAAAGCAAGGGATGGTGAGTGAGAGAGCTTAGGCTATGTTCTTTCTTGCACAAAGAATGCCGATAAAAAAACAGCCGGTTCAATAGGGATCCGACAGATTTTGTGCAACCATTTGTCACACTGCATGAGACATACCACAATCACACGCTAGAAACAAAACAGCAGTACCAGCAAAGGGTGGAAGCTGGTGATTGAGCACCAAAGAAAGCGAAGTCGATCGCATCTGCCGAAAACGTCTTGGCCGATGTGTTTTGGGATGCAAAAGGGATTCTGTTGATTGAATAATAGAACAATTACAGGTGGATATTACTCCAAACTTCGGGACCGGCTGGATGCCAAAATTCGCGGGGAGAGGTCTGAGTTCAAGAAGAAAAAACTGCAGGATTTGAGGTAGGATTTAGTCCGCCATTCTCTTTATTCTCCTGATTTGACATTCTCAGACATCCATCTGTTCCCTTGAAGAAATTTGTTTCAGGATGACGCTTCGCATCCAATGGAGAAGAGAGGGCCGTAGATGAAGCCTTCCAGAGCCTCCTAGACTCTCACTTCTGGGAAGGAATACTGCTGTTGCAGACACATTTGACCAAGTTGAGCGGAAGGTCTGTAGTTCAAGTCTGACCATTGCCAAGAACAATTCCTATACGGAAAAGACTGTGCAACAACACCAGTTGTGAATGAGAGATGATCAAAAAATGCTGACGAAGGCATAAAACTCGCCTGTTCAGTTTTTTTTTTGCAATTTCGTTGGATGTTTATTATGCAATTATAAATATGTCGAAAGAAATTGACGAGGCGAAAAACAGTTCAAGAGTATGCGGGCTTACTTACTTATAAACAATTTTTGGGTGGAGTTCCGAATAGTACTCACCCCCGATTTTTTTCAATTTTTTTGTACGTGTAGTCTAATGTATCAAAGTTAAAAATCCAAAGCGGTTTTTGGCGCAAATGACTGGAAAGGACTAAAAGGATGTGCTAAATTTGTATATCCTGCAGAAAATAAACTCAAATATCTTGAAAGTTACAACAGCTATATTTATAAGTGATATCGCAAATTAAAGCAGAAATTAAGTGCTTTTAACTGATAATAAAATTATAGTATATAGTTTACAAATATTGAAGATATGAAGTATTTTGGAAAAATAGGTCAATATTTTCAAGGAAACATTTTTTTTTGAAAGAAAGTGTATTATGAAGGCATATTTTTTTTGGAATTATAAAACTACATTCGAAAACCTTTTTAACGATACCAAACATGCTATACTTTTCGCTAAACATCACCTTAAGAGAGGACTTTTTTTCTTTAGAAGTGACATTCATCAAGCTTGGGTGAGCCCTGGGAGTAACATTTGTATAAACAAATGTTTTTCCCCTCGTATAACGGCGATAACGGACCCAAGTAAAGACAACCGAGGATGAAAAAGCTTTTCGTCTCTTGTTGAGTAGAAACTGTCCACAAAGGTAGACCTCAATTTTCCGCGATTATTCATATTTTGTATTTTGCAATGGATTTAACGTATAATTTATTTCAATCAGCAAGTATTTTAAGTGGATTCTTGGACTAATTCCAGCGACAAAGTATTGTCATAAGCATAAAAAATATATGGTATTAAATGAATTAAAATTAATATGTGGATTATTTGAGTGTCGTAAGACAAGCAAATACTATCATTGTGAAAGTGTTGCAAATAATACGTGGTTTGAGAGATGTCGTATTTCACCTGAAGTTTGCATACTAATTACATATTGTTTTTCTTTAAATATGTCATTTGAACAAACCATCCGGGAAAGTTCAATTATTGATGGAAAGCAAGTTTCCCGTGAGACAGTTTCGGATCGGTTTTCGTTTTGTCGAGAAGTCTGTATGCTGGCGTTAGACGAACAATTCGAGGAAGAGGGTCAAATAGGAAGTGTTGGTCAAGTTGTTGAGATTGACGAATGTAAAATTGGTCGTCGCAAATACCATAGGGGGCGTGTTCTTGAGGGTTCTTGGGTTTTAAGCATTATTCTTCGTGGGAGTCCTTCTCAATACCGTCTCGAAATTTGTCCCGAAAATAAAGAGACAAAAATACTTTAATAAGTCTAATACAAAAATATGTGAAGTTGGGAACTACTATCCACACAGATTGTTGGAAGGGATATATGGACTTAGAATCTTTCGGATATCATCACTTTACTGTCAATCATTCCTGGTCAATTTCTCGTCAATTATCTCGTGGTGGTGTCTGTGTCGACAATATGGAGTAACATTTATGCGAATTTTTGTGGCGTCGTCGCGTCAAAAATTGAACCAAGATCCTTTTAATCAGTTGCTGAAGGATATTAAGCGCTGTTACCCTGGTCAATGATTTGTATTGTCAAATTGACGTAAATTAAATATTATATTTATATATAAAATAAATATTTATATTGTGTATGTGTGTGTGTATCAAACTGTATATAAATAATGAAATGTAAAATAAATGTTATTGTAATTTGAATTTTGATATAAAAATGTTATGTATTTAAAAGTTATTATTCAGGACTAAATTTGTAAAGAGAAGATGGAATAATGATAAATATTAACAAAAGAGTACTCCTGCCCGATTTTGATAAAATTTGAGTATATGGTAAAGGGCATTCTAATATTTTGATACACATATGTATGCACAACCTCATACTTTGCACCTACCCCAACTTTGCACCTACCCCAAATCCTACAGTGAGCCCAAGCAGGGGGGTTGCAGGGGGGCAGCATGCCCCCCCATAGATATTTCACTGCGATTTACTTATAAAAACGGCGACGCACATATATACATATGTATTCATGGCAGAAAAAAGAGCATTTTTCATTCCTTTTAGCCATTATCTTGTAAACTATACTTTGATGAATGTTACTTCTGAAGAAATAAACTGTTCGCGTAAGGTAATATTTTGTGAAAAGCATGTTTGGTATCATTGAAAAGGACTTCAAATGTAGTTTTATAATCCCGTAAAAAACATATGCCTTTATAATACACTTTCTTTTTTAATTTTTTTTTTCCTTGAAAATATTGACCTATTTTTTCAAAATTCTTCATATCTTCAATATTTGTGAACGGATTACTATACTTTTGATGTCAGTTAAAAGCACTTAATTACTGCTTTAATTTGCAGTATCATTTACAAACATAGCTGTTGCAGTTTTAAAGATATTTGAGTTTTATTTCTGCAGGATATTCAAATTTAGCACATCCTTTTAGTCCTTCCCAGTCACTTGCGCTAAAAACCGCTTTGGATTTTTAACTTTGATACATTAGACTATACGTACAAAAAATTTAAAAAAAATCGGGGGTGAGTACTATTCGGAACTTTATCCCAATTTTTTTTTAAAAACAATGGATTCAAGTTTTAATGATATCACAGGTGTTACTGCAAAAACCGAGTCAAACATATTACAACCATCATTAGCCTGGGACTAGCTTATCGATAATTGACTTAAAATATAAGCTTGAGTGACACTCAAAAAATACGCGGCATTGTCAGTAAGAATATTAAACCTTCTTTTTTATATGACAGTTTTTAAACCTTTGTTTTGCCTGACGACATGTAATAACTTGTACTTTCATTGGTATGTATGCATTTTAGACCGAAGTGGCGAAGAATTTAAATATTCGGAATTTTTTTGTATTCTTCTTCTAAAAATGGAAAACAATAAAATAAAAATGGTTTCAACCAGACAAAAAAAGGATGGAAACAAAGAAATTCCACAGCGGATACCCAGCGCTGTCAACAGTGTCAACACTCCCAGAAATGCGACGCCCTTACTGCGGGCAAAAATTTCTATCTTCCATATACTCGTAGTCCCGTAATATGGCAGGAGCAGTCAGGATTACAAGGTACCCAAACATGAATTGGAATTACGTAGGCATTTTGTAAATATATGTGCAAGAGAACCCAATTTCACCAATTTTACTCTTCAGTTATTCCGAGCAAGTCAACTATGCCTTTTCCTTCAGGATAACTGCCTATTAAGGGAACGCCCGTTGGCATGAGCTGCGGTGGGTGTTGTGAGGAAGGTATAAAACGTATAATGGAATTTAAGCTATTTTTTGGTATTATGCAATTTTAAGATTTAATTTAGATAAAGCTGTCTATTGAGAGACACTTAAAACACTGACCGACAACATCCACCCGGTTAGGTTGGCAACCAATGCCACGAAGCTTCGAGTGGAAGGAGATGCAGAGATAATGTTTATAGTTTAAATTAAGGTGTTTTAAGAATATCTGATGGAGAACATTAAAGGGAAGCGAAAGTGACTGACGGATCGTTCTTATCCTTTGTTTATTTTATGGACCTTGCAGAGTAAAATATCGGCAAGTTGCTTGAAAACAATGAAAATAGATAATACCTATATACTTGGTGTGGCTTAACTATGAAAATTGAGCTCTTAATTGCAACTGACATAGAAACGTACGCTCATCCACACCGACGTACATATATCAATTTACATTTTAGCAAACTAGCCACCTATGCGGGAGACATAGTAAAATAAATAAAATTGTTTATGATTAAGCTAAATCAATTCATGCCGAACCCGTGGATGCTAGTTTAGGCCTAAATTAATTTGAAATTCAACGAAATTCAGCAAACAATTCAGCAGCATATTTGCGGCTCTAAATTATTCATTTAATATTGCCCACGTACTTTAGCACTGCGATTGTCCTATATGGGCCGAATGAAAATTCCTTTTCGCCCTTAAGCAGACGGGAGGACTTTCACCTTAATGCGGATGTAAAATGTTATCCTAGCCATCCCAGACAAACCTTTTATCCATCCCCAATGAGGGTATGCTGATGCTGTCATGCTAGAAAGCAAAAACCGAATTCGATCGATTCCATCATTATGGAATGCTTTTAGGGTGTTTTCGGGTAGTTTTATCTAAACTTTCACGGAACCAAGGGGTGGAACTGAATGCAGAATGTTGAACGTTGAGCATGACTTATGGACGATAGTGATACAGTGCAATGCGGTTATGGTTGAATGGCTTTAGGTTCTAAATTAACCCCGCTACTATGCTTCAGTTGATGAATGGGCCTTAACGCTGTTACGCTTGCTGTTGCTCTATGTGCTCGCTGCTCTCATCCTTAAGTGGGTGTACTTTTTACGCAAACAAATATAGACATAGGATTCTGATAATAATGGATGGACTTAATTTGCCAATGAAATTTTCAATTAGATGAAAAGCTTACAAATTTTTGTGTTTCCAGGGTGCCGGGTGTGTGTGTTGGTAAATTTTTGGTGGCCTCTTCCACAATGGGCAGGCGATGCGGTTTGGGTGTGGGTTAGACGACCGTAAGCCGGATTTTACGGACGGCCAAACATTTTTGACATCATTTTAGTTGAAGCTTTATTAGAAATAGACATACTCTTAGGTTAGGGGGTAGAGTTTCAATTAGTTTTAGGAAGTATAAATAATATTAATTTGACGAAGTTAGAATTTTATGTGACGACGGTGATGCATGGGACATTGACCAGGTAAGGGTAGTGTTCATATGATGACGGATTAAGGCTCGGCGATTATTTGCATAGAAAATGTTAATTAGTTTCTTCAGGTGAACCGATGCCCAAATAAGAGGATTAAATGCCTCATACATTTTTCGAGGACCTCATTTAATACGATTGAACGATGGCAAGTGAAGTATCATTCGCACAAAGCTGATTCGGTTGAGTTGATATGGGCACCATTGAAATGTAGTCTACTCGTTATGTAATTTATTTCCCATTTAAACAAAATTTGTTAACTGCCTTCGATAAAGAGCATTCCTGAGATTACACATAACAGAGTGAAACGAACACTCTATCAACTTACAAAGCAGCAAGCGGAAGAGCACCCTCTTCAAAAAATCTGACAAAACAGAAAAAAAAGGTTCTTGACTAGAAATTTTCCTCCCTCTGCATGGCAGATAACAGCACAGACAACAAGCTTGTTCCACATGCCCCATCGATATCGGCAACGAAAAGAGGCAATATAAATTCAAAACACATAACCCAAAACAAATCCCATTGATTTGTTCGGAAAAATTCCAACAGCAGTAGCAACAGCTTCATTCTCATTCTTCCAAGTGGCTGGCAAAACATCAGGAATTAATATAATACGCTCGTCTGAATCTATGCCGCCCTTTTAAGGGATTCTTCCTTTCTTTGCCTTCTTTATATCTTTTTCGGTCTTCTTTTGATTGCGGCTGCTCCTCAGAAGTTCCTTGGCCTTCCTTTTTGACTATCCTAACAAAAACCAAATACCTATTCTGAATAATTTACCACCACTGCATTGTTATGTCTCTCATCGGTGTCCTGGCCTCGGCAAAGGTTCTTCTCGAACGAGTCTAATGTAGATGATGCCCACCTCAGTCAAAGTTTTTGACTTCTTATGCTTTACTCTTGGACGTCTATGCCTGTATATGTGTGTTCATTGTGAGGTCACTTAAGAGCCCTGTGCGGTTAAATCTGTTTACCTATATATGTATAAAAGGACTGCCATCAGTTTCAACAGGCGTGACCACTCCGTGCGTGTGCACAATATTAAAATACCTTCTTAGCCTTTATCATTTCGTCCATTCTATTAAACAGCCACAAAATAGGTGGTGTTTTTCCAACCACGACTTATACTCGTATGCATTCTTGAGATCTTCTCTCTTTTCACATAATTACTACTACCAACCTTGTCGTAGTAACTCTAACTGGGGGAACATTGTTTTCCATCAAAGACTTGACATATCTTCGTAGTCACCTAATGTAGCGGTATGTAACGAAATTTCAAAATTATTTATTACTTCCCGCTTAGCAACACTGCAGGTCATAAGCTACCAATCAATCGTCATGGGTGAAAAGAAGAAAATTATTAATCATACACCTTGTTGAGCTGGTATTCGAAGTGACAGCTACCCAAATACAGTAGTGGGATATCCAATATTTATGTGCACTTATGATATACGAGTACGTTGGAAGGGAAGTTGTATTCGAAGGAAATGGAACGATTTTTTGTTATTATGCTAGATAAATATTTATATTGTTATGAGTTTTACTTTTACCCTCAAGAGGGTGGCCTCGGGAAATTACTTTGAAATTAAATGTAGTAAGAACTTCTTTGAAAAACGTTTTTTATTTCTGCGCGCCAATCCTAGACAACCGATTGCGCGAGCTATCAATTGTCTACAAAAGTGACAGTTATCATTTTTGACAACAATAATTGCCAGCAATGTGGGACGTGTTCAGCCAAGCGTAACACATGTGTTATACTCTTCCCTCCTTGGACTAGAGCACCCCTATCAGGCGCCTTTGTTAGGGGTCCCCATGCTTGAACATTATTTCCTCGATACACGGCAAGACGATCAATGTGCACATTGTCAATGTGAGATCATCGAAGGATACTTTTCGTGGCAGAACTATAATATATTTAAAGAATTCTTAGAAAACATTGGTGCATTTATATTAAACGGTAGAGTCTTCGGAGATAAAACTGGAGAGTATACGTTTGTGTCAAATAAGGGATCATCGATCATCGACTATAGCTGTCCATCATACAGTGCATTGGAAATGTTTGGAAACTTTTCGGTTGACAGCACAACACTTTTAGATCATATGCCATTGGTCCTAGATATCTAAGTCAACCTGGGACAACTCTGCTCCTCAGACTTAAATGGTCTGGAATGATGCCAAATGATAGCATTGAGGCATGATGTCTGGCCTTAAAAGAAAGTATCTATTCAGCTTAGGGCAGTCCCGGACGAGGTAATTATTAGGTATATTAAGTTTGAGTGAAAAAAAAACCATAGAAATGGATTGCTACAAAATTAGGAAATCTTGTCTTAAACTAATGAATATCTATAGGAAATACAACCCTGATGCGAGCAGATAACGTTTTTGTGAAGCTAACAAAAAGGATAAGGCACTACGTAAAATGAAACACCGTTTGTACTATGAACGCATTTCAAGTCAACTCTCTAGTATTAAGTCATCAAAAGACTGGTAAAAAGCTGCCAAGCAAAGTCGTAGTAATTCCAGGAATAATGTATTAAAATCACTGCGGCCGAGTTTATGGCTCATTTTGCAAGTGCTCTAAGTTACGCTGGTCTCCAAGATAGTATGTGTATACAAGAAGCACCTGCAGTTTTCAACCCACTGCTGGAAAGCCCCATTAACTTTGAAGTTAATCCTCCGCAAAGGAAAACAAGGCTCCGGGTATAGATGGCATTCCTTACCAGTTTTATAAAAACGCAAGTGATTATTTTATTGGGAAGTTCATGCTTTGTTCAACCAAATTTACGGAACTGAAACGATACCTTTCAAAAAATCAGTCATTTTCAAACTTCTTAAAAAGGGAGGCGCAAACGTTGTAGATAACTAAAGCGGACCCTTTACAGATTGTTTACCACAGTGCTCTCAAATCGACTAACCACTCAACGAAGGCCAAGCTGCTTATTGTAACAATTATATTGTAGTATAATACTATGGACCAAATTTATAATCTTTCGTGCCTCATTCAACTACAACTATGGCAAAAACTTTATGCTTGGTTTGTAGATCTAAAAGCGACAGTATCAACCGACAATCTTTGTTTCACAAGCGTATACAAGTTTGCGTCTTAAGCGCCTTACTATTCGTTTTGTTCTTAAACGATCTGCAATCAGAACTCCCAACTGGGCTATTTTTAGAGGAATATGGATAAATGTTCTCCTATATTCCGATAACATCGTGCTTCTGATCCATGAGTGGCAATAACTCAACCCACTTGGTGAAATAATACATCACTTATTTATCTCACCGTTTGGTAGATGGTAGTGGACCAAGGATGTCAACTGTTACTCATTGGAAGGGCTCACCAGGCAGATAGACTTAAAGTTCTCCCTTGATTCTCGTTTTCGGACCTCTTTTTGATGCACAGATATCGCATTCAGCACAATACTGCTCAACGTCTTTTCTGGCTTCGACCCAGTAAAATCGTGATGTGATTTTGTCAAACATTTTATTGGAACCAAAATGACCACCAAACGGGGTGTCATGAAACATTTTTATTACATCGCTAGTCAATGATTTTGGGACGATGGGCAACATTCGTTCTGGCTGTGTAAATGTTGTAGGAACCCACTTTTTGCAAAGCATTTGGTTTACTAAACATAGAGCGGCAAACTGAGCGCAATATGCCTTAAAGAGATTGCTGCCTCCGGAGGCGTTGTTCTGTTGTATTTTGCTGTTCTTCAGAAGTAAACACAGTTTTTAAAGGACACGGCGAGAACACAATAACTTTTGGTGTGCTTATGTTATCCGGTGGCTTTGATATGGGGGCTAAAAGTTCATCCAGCACAATCGTTTCTGGCGCATTATTTGTTTCCTCTTTCAAAAACTTTACATCCCGTGTATGAACTATCTGATGCTTAGTTGGAAGCCATACTCGATACCCTTTTCGGTCCCTAGGATATCCAACAAAAACACCTTCAATATATCTTTGTGCAAGCTTGTCTTTCATAGTATCCTTATTGAGAACAAGCACTCTTGAACCAAACACCTTCAGATGATTCAAGTTAAAATTTTTTTATTCCATTTTTCAAAAGAAATTTCACCTTTCAAACAGTTTTTTGGACACCGATTCCGAAAATGACAAGCAGTGGCAACTGCTTCCGACCAAAATGAAGAACTTAAGTTGGATTGCAGCAATAAACACCTGGCCATATCCAACAGCATTCGATTCTTTCGTTCTGCTACTCCATTCTTTTGAGGCGTATGGGGAATTTTCAACCTTCCCTTTATACCTGGGCTAGACAAATACTTATCAAATTCTCCATTGCAGTATTCACGACCATTGTCAGACTGCAAACATTTTATTTTAAATCCAGTTTGCCTTTCCACAAGTTTTTGGTAAAATTTAAAAGTGCGGGCAAACTATACATATATTAAATACATATTATGTATATAATTTATATATATATATTTTAGTAAAGGTAGAATAAGTTAGGTTGAGTTACTTAAGAAATTATTAAGGTAGGCTTAAGTTTTTTATATAATACAAAAAGTTATCATATGCTAAGTTTTTAATAAAAAACATTTTTCTTAGCTTAAGCTAGACATAGTAATGTTAGTGGTAAGTTGATATAGTAGTCGAAAGAAATAGATTTAAGTCGTTACGTCTATTTTAGAGTGTCCGCCTAGGGCCAGTAAGATATCTAGATTGTTATGATAGTTAAGCTAGTTTTTAAGCATTTTTGTCTAGGGTAATAGATAGATAGATCTAAGAAATTATGAATAAAAATTAATTAAAAACTGAAAAAAAAAAACTAAACTAAAACGAAGAGGAATGCACACAATGCATATTTCTAGTATCTGGAAGCTTCGCACTTCACTGCTATATATAATTTTATGTTTAAAGTTAGCTTTATTCCGCTAACCAAGAGTACATCGGGGCTTTCGGCCTGCAACAGGTTAAAAAGTACGGTTCGTCGCTCGATCCTTATCAGTGAATTTACATTCACCGACAGGATCTTCAAGGGCCTCTGTAGTACAGAGTCTGTACCAGCGTACCCATTATGACCGCCTCCTCTCTCTCCATCTGCTGTATTGCTTTAAACTTTTCGACTACGGCCTGTAGCTGGGCCCGTAGAAAGCGTTCTTCCTCCTCAATTTCGCTTGAAGGACTTGAAAGGGTGGTGAAGGGGTTGTTGTGCAGTGGCCGCGGCCTTCCCCACCTTCGGAGAGGTAGGCAATATCCGTTTCTACAGGGATCACTTATTTTGGTTCTTGTTGTTGTTGTTGTCCAGCTGCCTTGGACGCCGATGGTAATGGTAATGGCGCTCCTTTCCTCGCTTCGACCTGCAGCGTTTCGGTCGAAGTAGTGAGGGAGGGACGCTTAATTAAATTGGGCCTCAGGTTGACCCTTTTAAGCCTTTTCATGACAAGCCGAAACACCTCCTTCCACTGCACTGGTCTGTGATCAATTGGAAATGATGACATACTTGATCAGCGCATGGTCGGCGCAAGAGAATGTCAGCATTGAGATGCGCTTTGCCGGCGTGATGCTGTATTTTAAAGCGGTACTGTTGGATGCGCTGTAGCCAACGCGCAGGTTGATCCTCAGAATTCATGAGGGAGAGCAACCAAGAGCTGCATGCTCAGTACGGACCAGGAATTTTCGCTCACAAAGGTAAACGTGGAAATCTTCTATCGCCTTAATCATAGCCTACAATTCTTCGCTTTCTTGCGAGTGGGTGGTGCAGTACTTGAATTCGGGTTCGCTGAGTTCTCTACTATATAGTAAGCGATAACTCTCTCCCTACCATCATGAAGCTAGGATAATACTGCTCCTATTCCATGGTCGCAAGCGTCGGTATCCAGCATAAAATCTGCATCAGGACGAAAAGAACCCAGAATCGGAGGTGTTGTAAGGCATTTCTTTAATAAATTATATGTAGCATCACAATCAGCAGTCCAATCAGATGCAATATTTTTTTCTGTTAATCGGTGTAGGGGCCAAGTTATGTCAGTGAAATAGGATACGAAATATAGTCCAATAAAGCTTTTGACTTCTATTACGTTTTTTGGTACCGGCCAATTCCGCACAGCCTTGAGTTTAGCCTCACTAACAACATTTCCCAAAAAAGCTGCCAGTAGCCAGACTGACAATCAATCGTACTAAACCATACGGAGCAAGCTACTGAGCTTAGGGTGTCATCAGTTCTGGGTAAGAGGAAGGAATCCTATATCGTCACTATGTTCAGTTTGCGGTAATTCACACAGAATCAACACCATTATAATGGGCGATACCCACGGGCTGGTAGATGGTTCAATGATATCGCTTTGAAGCATCTTTTCAATTATCTCCCGTGACTCTTCCTGCTTCGCAAGTGGCAACCTACTTGGCGCTGGTATTACAGGCTTCGTTGTACCCACATCGATTTTATGTTGCACCGGTTCTACCCAGATGTCACAAAAGTCGCTAAGTAAGCAACCGGTCAACTCAATTTGCGTTGGCTGAAGATCTCCATTCTGGTTACAGGTCATAGTCTTTCAAACTTAAATTCCTTTTGGTAAATCATCATCAAGGGGAGAAACAAGGCCTTCAATAGGTCCTGCACTAGAGGTATTTGTTGAAATAAACGTTTCTTTTCTGGGAGGTATCAAGAATGAGTGAGTTGTTCGAAGAAACACAACTTGCACCAATTGCTGAGCTGCTAGGTTGCTCTGCTGAGGGTGTACTGAGTTTAATATTCAAAGTAATCCTGTTGCTTCGTATAGATATGACATTGCATGAAAATTCTAGGATGCTTTTGGCAGCTTTCAAAACATCCACTCCAAGAATACCCTGGCTATTAGTTGGGAAGGGGGATCGACCACCATGATTTTTATTCGACATTTGAACTTGACAATTTAAATCAACGTACGCCACTCTTGCAAAATATGAAGGTGTTTCCACATAAAGTTTGGATTACTGATTTTCCTGGCTGAAGTTGAGGATTCGAAGGTAAGTATGACGTCCTGACGTTCCACCGTGACTGAAGATCCAGTATCAACGAGAATCTGACAGGGAACGCTACCAAGAATGAACGGAATAGTATCCATTTGACTGTCAAAAGCCTGGTGATCAATTCTAATGGGACAGCTGATGCTGGATGAATTCAATTGACCAGTACAGGCAACCGCACTTGGAGAAGGTTATCTGAGCGGGTGAATCTTCTTGGGCGATTACTGTCTTTTCCATGGCGTTGTCTACATGTGGGGTTGAGCACTTTCTCAGCGAATGCTACTTCCCTTGGTGCGTCATTCTTCCATTTGTTGATCTTTTTTCAGTTAGGCGATTTCAGAATTTTGAGGGTTCAAACTTTCACTTAGTAAGGTTAATTGTGTGAGAACTTTCTCAAGTCTTTTAGTAGTCTCCTCCGACATATCAACTCGATGATCCTACTTCTGACACCAATGTTATGAGTATTACCTTTATCCTCAAGTGGGTGGCCTCGGGAAATTACTTTGAAATAAGGTGTAGTAAAAACTTGTTTGATAAGCGTTCTTTATTTCTGAGCGCCAATAAACGATTGCGCGGGCTATCAATATCAATTCTTTACCAAAATGACAGTTTGTAAAGCTCAAATTTAGCTCTCGCAGGTCTCCACTCTCCTTCGGAGAATTTCCCCTGTTTGCCACCTTACTACCTCACCTACCGCGCGTATGCTGTCCGAAGACCGCAGTACACGCTTAGCAGGTAACTAAGCAAAGCGGTTACAAAACTATTTGCTTTTCTCTTCACCGCGCGTAAGCTGTCCGAGAACCGCTGTACACGCTGAGTGAGCAGCTAAGCAAATATTCCCCCTTGATAAAGGAAAACAACAAAAATTAATATAGTCAATAAGAAGACTTTATTCGCTATCAAAAATATCGCACAAGTGTGGTACTTTTCCTGGGATGCTCGTGAGAACTTCGCTAGGCGAAATACCAAACCTGAGTGCCTGTCCACTGATCGGGCGTCGCCTTTTATACACCCGATCGTGGGTGTGCTCTTAACAAAAATGTTTATAACTAATGTTATTTTAGGGTTGCCAAGTCTACATTGCTTAACATAAAATATTATAAATAATATTTAAAAGCTGAATATAATATTTATATAATAGTAATATACATAATACAATAGTATAATTATGATGTTATTTTAGGGTTGCCATGACTACATAAAATATTATAATGTTTAAAGGCTGATAAAATATTTAATTTTAAATTTATATAATAGAAATATAATATTTATTTATGTTCTTTTAATAATATATTATTAAATATAAATATATATATGCGTACAACGTTACAGTTTCCCCCTCTGACGCTGAGATCGTCTCGATGATGCGGCAGGAAGTGAAGTTGTTTTCTTTGGTCGGCCGCGTCTTCGGAAACGTTGTACTGGTTCTTCGTCTAAACTTGTTGATGAATGTCTGAACTTCGTGAGTGCTGACGAGTGGTAGGTTCCCAAGGGAATCGTGAGGTCATCTTTGGAAGCGACTTGGTATGCTATTGATCCGAGTTGCTTGATGAATGTTTCAACTTCTTCTCCCCCTGGACCAAAACTGCGTCGATGACATAGTTGCGCTCAGCAGATGTGAGAGGTCTTGAAGCATTTTCTATTGGATGTTCGACATCGATAGCATAGATTTCGCTAAAGTATGCTTCGGAATCAAGATCTCCCTGAGTGCGTACCATACTTGGAAAGAGGTCTTCCTTCTCTCTCTTGCGATCTGGGGTGATGTCAGTGCATCTTAAAGCATCGCCAAATATGTTCTGTATCCACCCTGGCGAATAGTCATTACTTTGCATCGAAGAAGTAGTACTGCTCCTCTTCGGCGGTGGTGTCGCTTCGCAATGTTCAACTTGAAGTGGAGTTGGAGGAATTGGTGAAATGGGTTTAATTGGCTCAAACCAAGACAGAAATGCAGAGGTACGCTTCACTAAATTAACCGAAGGTTAATTGCTTTGATGCATGGGTGGGGTGCTGGACTTTGGCACAAGGAAGTTAGGTTTTCTGGCGAGTTTGAACTTCTCTGGTGTCATGAAATGAACTTGTTCGGACTTCTTTGCAATTTTTGTATGTGTCGTGTCATAGAATACAAACAGTTTATCTGGTTGATCAGCAAAATACCAGATACGTTGACCTACATCCAGGACCACTCCATTTTGCTCGAGGAAATCTATTCCTAGCAAAGTCCTGTTGTCGATTGCTTTAGGTAGCGCTATAAATTTGATGGGCCGCAATCGATTGCCAAATATAATATTAGTATCGGCCATGTATAGCTCTTGTGCGGTTGAATTTCCGTCAGCAAGAGTAACTGTAGCATCGGCTTTTGTGAACTTTGTACCGTTCCGGAGGAGAGGTAAAAATAGTTCTCTTCCAGCGACGCTAGTTCTAGCTGCAGTATCGATGTATGCTATACCGGATTCGCCATGCGATACAATTGGTATCGTTGGGAGATCTGTGCCCAGTGGGGTTTTTATACAATTAAACGAAACTGTGGATGGGCCCTTTGGAAGTTCCTTGCATTTAGGACAATTTGATCTTATGAAACCTGGTGCCTTACATTTATAGAAGTGAATGGATGTTTCAGTTGGAATAGCGTTTTTTATTTCGACTTATTTTTCTTTCGGTAATCAGCTGTTGTATGTCCGGCGTGCTTGCAATAATTACAGCGCTTTTTCTCCGAACTAGATGCGTTTGCTTGTTGTCGCTTTTCGTGAATTGCCATCTCGACTGCTCTGGCTTTAGATAGCAAGTCTTGGAAGGTGGTAAAACTGTCCCTAGGAACACCATCGCGTATGCGCAAATGAATCAAACCATATATTAGGTCTAAGGCCATGATTTCATTTGGAATAGTATAGGGAAGCTTTGCTAATAGTGCTCTTTTTGTGGTGACAAAATCATCTGTCGACTCTTGAGTCTTCTGTTTTTCCTCGAAAAAGCTCCATAAAAATGCGATATGCGGGCTTTGAGGGCGCGTAGGCGTTACGCAGTAGGGTAGTCACCTCTTCCCAGGTTTTAATTTCGGCCCTTATGCCTTGCCACCATTTAACGGCACCATCTTCAAGCAGAAGAGGAAATCCCTTTATAGCGTCGTTATCGCTGATACGCTCCACATCCTTTTAAATGTTTATCGTGGCTACAAAAGCCTCAACAATATCTGGCTTGCGCTCCCCTTTGAATCTAGCTGTGCAATTGCTAAAGCTGCCTCTGGTTATGCTTTGGGCTTGCATTGCTTCAATAAATTCCTTGAGCTGGGATTCAGTAAACTGAGCCATCGTGCTTGTAGAGAATACACTCTTTGCAACCTGAGATGCAATGCGTTTACTTCTGCGCAAGTTATTGTAATCAGATAATGTTTTCTCCGAGTAGTGGGCCACTCGTTGGGCGTCAGTTGTAAAGCTCAAACTTAGCTCTCGCAGGTCTCCACTGTCCTTCGGAAAATTTCCCCTGTTTGCCACCTTACTACCTCACCTACCGCGCGTATGCTGTCCGAAGACCGCAGTACACGCTTAGCAGGTAACTAAGCAAAGCGGTTACAAAACTATTTGCTTTTCTCTTCACCGCGCGTAAGCTGTCCGAGAACCGCCGTACACGCTGAGTGAGCAGCTAAGCAAATATTCCCCCTTGATAAAGGAAAACAACAAAAATTAATATAGTCAATAAGAAGACTTTATTCGCTATCAAAAATATCGCACAAGTGTGGTACTTTTCCTGGGATGCTCGTGAGAACTTCGCTAGGCGAAATACCAAACCTGAGTGCCTGTCCACTGATCGGGCGTCGCCTTTTATACACCCGATCGTGGGTGTGCTCATAACAAAAATGTTTATAACTAATGTTATTTTAGGGTTGCCAAGTCTACATTGCTTAACATAAAATATTATAATATTTAAAAGCTGAATATAATATTTATATAATAGTAATATACATAATACAATAGTATAATTATGATGTTATTTTAGGGCTGCCATGTCTATATAAAATATTATAATGTTTAAAAGGCTGATAAAATATTTAATTTTAAATTTACATATATAATAGAAATATAATATTTATTTATGTTCTTTTAATAATATATTATTAAATATAAATATATGTACATATATATGTACATATATATGCGTACAACGTTGCAAGTTGTCATATTTGATAACAATAAGGGCTAGTAAAGTGGGGCGCGTTCAGGCAAGCGTGTTACATGTATTAGAGGGTACAAATGTCAAAAAATGCGTTGAACGAAAGGAAAAGTGTACGTCAGC
This sequence comes from Merodon equestris, assembly GCA_958301585.1. Classification (NCBI taxonomy): domain Eukaryota; kingdom Metazoa; phylum Arthropoda; class Insecta; order Diptera; family Syrphidae; genus Merodon; species Merodon equestris. Next base: position 89,817,519 of record OY284416.1, read on the forward strand.
AGAGGTTTAATTTCCTGACGGTCAGTCGATCGTCACACAGCGATCATTCCACAACCACCAAATTATTGTCGTCCAAATATTCACGAAGACGAAAACAGTGCCACATATGAGTCTTTCTTGCAATTTAAGTTATTTTTACAATTTTCTAGGCATCTAGCATACACACAAGCTTATATATATGATGATCTCCACTTTTATCCTTACAAATTGATTGAATACAATTTGGTGCTAAGCAATTTTCAAATGAAGTGTTCCTTGAAATTTGCGCTCAAACGATATACAACTTCGCAATTTTCTTTATGGGTTTTTGTGATATTCTCCGTTCAATTAAAGGAGAATAATTGCCAAGAAATAGCCAATATACCCTTTTCTTCGTTAATCCACCAATGTGTTAACCAACACTTAAATCTCAGAAAACCTTTTAATGTAAGACACCATTGGTTGGAAATAATTTTTAAACCTCCATTTATAATAATTATAAGAGGAAACACAAGGTTTTTGTCCAAAACTAGAGTGAATTTTCTTCATGAGAAATGAATGATAACGATCTTCGTACCGCCTTAATATCAAAAAATGTTGTGTTAATTTCTTAGCTGAATTAAATTCAGTTTTTCTTATTAAACATACTCAAAACGAAGTAAGTTCAATAAATGTACAAGCAATCCCAGCTCTTCTACCATCAATTTTGCAAACTCTTACTTGGATTTGTCCAGGAGGACGGATAGGAAAGCTTTTGCATAAGTCTTTCCTACCCCAGCCTTACGAGGTAGAAGACTAAACTCAATATGAAATGTATTTGTACATTGAAAAGAATATAATTCATGTGGCAGTTGCAAATTCACTTGCTTTATAGAAGCGAATCAATATATGATGTTCATGAAGAAGTTGCTACAAACCTTGAGTGATTGCTTTTTTTATTACCGTAATGGTCGTCTGACGCCGATTAAGTTGGCCCTTCATATGGCCCATGAAATAAATTTTGATGACATTATGCTGTGCGTCTTCAACTAGTTGCAATAATCCAATTTGATCATGCATTTTTCCGTAAAGTCAAAGGCGTAGTCAGAATTATTGGTTTATGATTGCTTTTTTTTAAAGGGGGGCTAATGCTAACATATAATGCTAATGAGGCACTGCGGTCAATGTAAATCTATTGTGCTTGCTAGCCGATTAGACGAGGATTACTCTACTTTCTTAATAAAGTTCCCCTCAGGAGTAATAATTACTCTGAGGAGGATACACTTCCTGAGGTGGACGAGGGCAGCAGACTCACATAGTATGTACAGTCGGTTACAGAGGAGGGGTTAATTTTTTTAAGATAATATCTCAGACTACAGTGTCACGAAAAGTAGCTGACCAGTCTTATGATATCGCCTTTATTATATTTAAGAATGTTAATACAGCGTTTGTTTAGAGGCCCTATAAATCTTTTGTCGGATTGTCGGAGTCCTGTCCTGCAGAAATCGTTCTAACCCAGTGGTTAGTGGGGTGGTCTACACCTCTCCGGGATAGTGCAGTGGCGTTCAGTTGTAGTCAGTATTATTAAAAGCCACCTCAAAGCGCAAATTGCCTTGGGTGTGAAGTTAATTTCAACATGCGCTACGAAGTGGTGCAGCGCGTTATCAGTAGATTGTTCTTCGCGGTATGCATGCTGGTTTGAGTGGAATGGTATCTGAATCTTACCTCTAATATGGAGCTCTATCAGTTTCTAATATGGAGCTTTCAGTTTTATTCAGTTTGTTAGGCTGATAGAGCGATAGAGTTTAGGTTGTTCACGTGATTTACCAATGTGAGGGATGAAGACAAGGCTGACTTCTCTCCAGATTTGGGGGATGTTTCCCAAGTTGAAAGAGGAGCTAAAGCGAGATATATGCTAAGATGTTGTCGAAGAATAGTAGGAAAGTCACAGTCTTCACCTGGAGCTTTGAAGGGTTTAAATGAACTTAATGCACATTTAACTCAATCGGAGCTGAAGGATCTGTCAGAGAGGTTTTTTGTTCTACTGTCGATGTAATTTATGAGACTCGTTGTAGCATCACGAGGTATTTGTTGGGTGAAGTACCAGGGTAATTGTATCTTGAGCAAAGTCTCCAGGGTTTCCCTGCGATTGGCAGTCAAACTACCATCTGAGCCTTCAAGTTGAGCTTGGAAGAGAACCCATTTTGTTCTTTTGGGCTGATATCTATGGTTAGCTCTTCAAACCTTATATCACCTTATCGGTGTTAAATCTGATGTGTTCGTGCTCGGATAGTGAGGTCTCATTTGAGACATGTCAGTCAAAATGTTACAATGTGGCGCAAAATTAATCATCCACTTTTGTTTTTGAATTACTTTTTTACTAAATAATAAAAATAATTTTAAGTGATGGACCTTTTTTCTGTTAAGTGGAAAAGATGATTTCCGTCAAGTAGCTGCCGCCAGTGTTGATACACATTTGTATCCGTTTTATCGCATTTTCCATGACTTGCCGCAAAATTTCCGGTGATAACTGTTCGCATTCCTGTCGAATATTCTCCTTAAGGCTGAGGCTTGTGAGCATAAGCCCGCGATTTGGAGTAGCCCCAAAGAAAGAAGTCTGGGATGATTCAATCGAGTGATCTTGCTGGCCGTGCCAAATCGACAAAAAGGAAGATTACGTGACCAGTAAACGCTTCCTTCACAATATCAATTGCAGCTCGTTCTATGTGTGCGGTTGCACAGTCTTGTTGAACAACATATTCCAATTTCGACAGTAAGAAGTCATTTATCATGGCCCTGTAGCGTTCGTCAGTAACAATGACCGTATTGCCAATGACGTCCTCAAAAAAAGACGGCCCAATCATTCGTCCCGCGTGGACGCCGCACCACACAGTGGCTTTGAGTGGATGTAATGGCTCTTTGTGCATCACACGCGGATTTCCAGTGCCAGATACGAACATTTTTCTTATTGACGTAACCGCTTAAGAACACAAAATCGTCCTCTTAGTAAGTGCATTTTATGTTGAAAATGCACGCAATCTCCCTTACTCCACCTTCAATTGGGACTTCCATGATGACGGCTTCCAAATCTCTTGGGCCTAGGAGGGGATCCTCCAGTAGCGTATCGCCCTATTTTGTAGGCATATCATTTTACCTCTCTGAGCCTAAGGTTTTTGTATGAGTCCAAGACAAATTTTGTGACCCAGGTTAAAGGTATCCGGCACCTTCAGCATGGAGCAGGTTACACTACAGTACACGCATGCCACTTATCTACTTGCGACGGTAGACCGGGTGCTTCATGCGGTATGGCTGGTTATTGCCACGCCGCAAGTTTCCGGTCCGATGGAAGCTATCCACCGATCTGCTTCCTGTCGAAGATTCCTCACGTTTGGTGAGGGAACGTTCGGTTGGTATATTTGAACGGCCCTTAGTGGTTTCCAACTGTGGCGTGGTAATGGTTTTTGGACAGCCACTAGTTGATGCCGCGGATGTGACAGTAGGTGTAACTACCGTACCTGCATGATATTATGGTATTTAATAATACCATGAAATCGGTGTAACTGAGTTATACTCTGCAGTAATTGTAACTGAGTCCTTACGTGTTTTGGGTAAACCATCTTAATTGATTTCATTTCCGAGTTACGTGTGGATCTTTTCCACAAATTTTGCTTTTATAATATGGTAATTATAAACTGTTCTTCGCCAGCAATGTCCTTAACAAAAGCAGTCTGTTCCATCGAATTCGTTAATGATGTGTTCGTCCTGGCATTGGACAGTATGGCGATATCGTGACTAATGGCATTAATGCCTTATTTGCGATGGCTCAACACATGTTTTCATTTATCATCAAGGCTTTATCATACTCTTCCCCTTTCCGATTCTTGATATCTTCTTCTTTTCCTTTTTCCGGCGTTGTTATGGTCAGAAGTGTAGGACCATAACCTTCCCACTTAACTGCATTCCTACTGGTCCGCTTGTGGGGTCCGCCGGTTTGACCTCAGAAAGTAGCGGCAGGTTTGGGATTACTTCATCGCTGAGGCCAATCATATGCTGGTGTTTTTGCATTTGTTTGCACCAATTGTTTTTCGGCCTGCCTTTTTTTTTTTTTTTTGACACGGGCATGCTCCAGATTTTTTTGTTTGATCTTACTCTTACAACACCGGTGATCTCCAGTCGTGTCAACCCACTGATTTGCATGTACACTTGTGGGGCAGTTTAATGGTGGTATATGTGTCCCTAGGCTCACCCTGGTGTTTTCTAAATTGCCTAGATGTGATTTTTGTTTACCTTTGTTTTAGTCGCCTTTTACGACAAGCGAGAGGTATCGCTACAGGGATATTCTTAACCCGTCTCTGCACGGGAATTCCGTTTCCGATTCTTGATATAGTTAGACGAATTCGTTGTAAAATATCATCCTTTGTGTAATCTCGATATTTCCTCTACCATTCAGATGAATTTGATAAAAACATTTTCATATTATAAAAAAAGGCTCCGTTTATACATATGTACGTCGCAAAGTTTAAGATTCCAGTGGATATTATGTTTCACAGATCTGTCCATGAAATTCAAATTTGTTTTTAAATGTTGGTATGATACTCACCTATGAACCTGAATCAACCACGAAAGCATGTTCTGTAAATTCCTCGCAAAAATTCGTTTGAAAACACATTCACTCGTAAGTGAATTTCAATTGGCTTTCCTTGTTTACGTCGTTAAATCGATGATTGATTCCAAAGTGGTGATATTGCGGAGTAAAATATTGTTCTGTTCAATGTACCAGCTTGACACGATTTAAAAAAAGGCCATCAATGCTGTAGATGGTGGTTGCGCTGCGCTTTTATTTGAAAAACGAACGCAAGATGTTGAGTGTCTCTCATTTATTGGGAATCGAATAATTGATCAAATTGTTCATTACTGCCTCAATGACTTTCTCGTTTCTGAAAATAGGAAAGATATTCCAAAGACGATTATATTATTTTTGATCTTCTTTGACGCATTGGAAAATATATATTCTGGATTTAGCTGAATTAAGATACTCGACGTTTATGTCGTTTTTTTGTACGTTTTTTCAGTTTCAATGTCTTGATTTCAAATGTTGACAGCTGCCACTCTGCTGTTGTTCTCGAAAGTTCGACAATGTTGCCTGCAACAGTATCGATTGTAATCAATCGATTCTGGTCAATTGTTTGATATGGAATTTCCACTGAGATCAAGATTCACATTTTCAATTTTCTAGTGTTCTATAATTTGTTTAAATACATTTGACATTACTCGTATGTGGTGACGATTTGACGGTTGACTTGTCAATAAATTAATATCAACCTAGAAACGGTGCTTATTTGAAGCACGCCACAAATGAATATTCTTTAAATACTTAAACGAGCAGAATTGAGTAAAATAGAAGCAAAATATTAGAAATATGCTATGATTGTTTTTGATGGTGTCACCGGAACTAAGTGCCTGCAATTTGCGATGACATCATGTCTACAAGGAAGTACTAGTAGACAAGTTTGAACTCCTGTGTTAGTTCGTCAAAGTATACTTTTTTTATAGTCTTAAGCATCTGAAGTTTCATACCAAAAATGGAGTAAGCAAACACACAGAATTCTTGTTGAAACCAAGGGTGAGTATGCTAGATGGCATATCAGTTTCGAAACGTAATTTAGAAACATAAGGAAAGATTTAGAAGAAAGAATATTGGGTGCCATACGAGATAAGGCAAAGTGAACAGCTTTTCCAGAAACAGTCCCTTTTGGCAGAGAAGAAAAGGTGCTGGCATAGTATCGTGACTGACGATGGATATTGTGCGGTAACTAAGCGTAAAAGATTGTGGAGTAAATGTATATCTATAAATATATAGAAAGTCTGGGGTCAGCCTTCTGATTATCACTTGTTCCATCTGATAGCACATTGTCTAGCTGAGCAGCACTGAATGTACCAAGAAACTCTATTACGGTGAAATTAGCTTTATTAGAGATGTTTCGCATCTTATAAGTTACCTCAGCTAAGGTACGGTAATTCATTAAAATCCATCCAGCAAAACTCCACTATATAAAAGACATATGGACAAAGCTTCAGTTTTATATAAAGGGTATTTTATAGAGCCACATAAATTCAATATCTACTATATAAAATTTGCTTTATTTAATAGATAACTTTATGCCATTTATATCGGAATATGACTTTGGGCTTATGCGCGCCACGGCTAACTCGAATGAAGTGCAATCGTGAAGTCAGTTTTTCGACAACACTATCAAGCAACTTTATCTTAAATTTTATCGAGCAGTACGGCGAATGTTGACTTCGTTCAATGTCTCTGGTTTATCAACACAGACTAGTGACTTTACATTCTCCAAAGGAAATAAACTCAAAATGTGAGATCATAGGATCGTGGAGGCCAGTTCACAGGTCTATTACGCGAAATTATGCGCTTAGCAAATGTTTCTCGCAATAAATTGATGGTGTCGCGCAGCGTGTGGATTATTGCGCCATTTTGTTGAAACCAAAGCTCTGTCACATCAATGCCCTTCAACTGAGGAACGAAGAAGTCAGAAATCATGTTTCTATATATAGTGCTCTCCATTGACGGTCCGATGATTTCACCAGCCCATAAAGCACACCAAACAGTGAGTTCGTAAGGGAGCCTCGCTTGATACTCCTGAGTTCAAATTCGATAATTTGCTTGTTTACATATCCATTTAACCAAAAATTAACCTCATCGGAAAACAACATTGCGTTGAAAATTACGATCAAGCTGATCCATGTTTTCGGCTCATTCACCGAACCTACAACGGGTATAATGATCACGCGGTTTCAACTCTTGAATAAGCTGGATCTTTTAACCTTTTAAGGCAAGATATTTTCGTAAAATCTTCCACAGAGTAGATCGGCATAGTTCCAATTGCTGTGCACAATGGCGAATCGACTTATTCGGATTCTCCTCAACACTGCGCTCCATAACTGCAATAACTTAATCTCTTCGCACTGTTTGTCGTCTTTAGGTATGCATTTTGTCCACTAGAGTGTAATTGGTGCGAAAACGATTCATCATGTTCCGAATGACTGGTTCAGATAGAAGATAATGTCGACCGTAAAATTGACGCAGCGCACGATAAGTTTGGTGAATGGAACCATAAGTTTTAAAATAAGTTTAGACAATTTACATACGTTGTTCTGGCGTCGATCTGTTTGTCGTAAAATGGCAAGACATATTGACTGCAAATCAACTTTCAACTGTCAAATTGACAATTTGTAGAAATAGTGTTGCCAGTTTAAAAACCAAACCTCTAAAAGAAGAACCCGTTATAAGGAGTTGGACTTAATGAAAACCTTTTGCTAGAGATGCCTTGCATAGTATTGTCGAAATTTATAGGTGAGCAAAAGTGATGGAAAATTAACTAAAATTTGTAATCTCCACCTAGAAAGCAAGGAATGACCTGAACAACCTGAAAAGTTGGAAAATGAAGAAATGGAGAAACAGCTAGATAAAGATCTAAGACAATTACTTCAAAAATTGTATAAATCATTGGGCTTTGGCCTGGCAGTGGTAAAACGATAACATTTCCTAAAGCCATGGGAATGAGACAAGAGCATGGGAACTGAGTCCCTTACAAATTGAAACCAGAGTGTTTTTTGCATGTGCATTGAATTGCAACTGAGTCACATTCTGTATATTATTAATTATCGGCTGCCCAGGCGACCTGGAGATAATGGGAACGTCATACGATATTCATGTGGGCACGCCGATACTCATGAAGGGACGCCATGCATGATCCGTGTGCCGTTATTTTGAAGTTAGTTTAAGCTTAGGTTAAGAGTATAAAGTTAATTGACTAAAGACGTTGCGAAAAAAGTTGCTTTCATTTACTGGCGCAGTCGGAAAAAAAATAAATAAAAAGTAAAAGCTCTTAATTATAAATGAAGAATCAAATTGTATTTTGTTTCGTGTGTAATAAAGACTAAGTGCATATATAAAAGAGTGATAAAGGTATATAAACACGATAGGAACCCAATTAGACCAAAACTTATGATTTCGGAAACCCCTATTAAATCAAACGATATTGTACACATAGATATTTGGTTTCTAAACAAAAATAGTATGTTCTTAAAAATTAATGTTCTGCAATTGACAAATTAGCTAAACATGTTTCAATTCATACAATTACTGATAGAGGTTCGAAAACAATGACAACGAATTCAATACAGCGTACATTAAGAATTTCCTAGGTCAAAAAAATATTGCTTACCATTTTACTTCAGTCATAGAACGGTTTCATTCGACACTTAACGAACATATAAGACTTTTGAAGCTTAACAAAGATAGCATAGATATTGACGACAAAACACTAGCCTTCAGAGCAGTCGAAATATACAATGACACTACCCATTCTATTACAAAATATAAACCAAACGATCTCCTTCATTCCACCTTGAATGCATCAGAATGGGAAGAACTCAAACACCGAGTCAAAGAAACCAAGGAAAAAAAAAAAACAAAATAAACCAAACACGGACAGATAATTAAGACTACAAAGGCAGGGAACTATTTAAAAATGTAGGCTTTCATAACATTAAATACTTACCACGTTACATAGTTAAAGAAGTAAAAGAAAAGGGTCCTACATATTTCAAAGACAAGGATGATTTCAAGCGCGGTAGGCAATTAGTTAAAAGAAAATATATATTTTTTTTTTTTTTTTTATTTCCAAATTTGCATACATCTGTCCTGGGACACTTAGTACATTTTATAAGTAATTGATTTCGGGAATATTTAGGCTTTGTAACCAGTGTTATTTAGCTCATTCATTTAAACAGTTAGAGGAATTTTTACTACATTTAACAATAATTATAAGTTACTTTTCACTTGGCCTGACAGTAGATACAATTCAAATCGTTATTACATTATTACATTATTTTTACATTAAGTACATTCAATTTCTTTATCAATTGTTATCTTGTTTTGTTAGAGAATCAAATCGGTTGGTCTTGTTCTATGAAGTCGTCTTCTACTTGAGATTTCTTGAAGGGGGATGGGTAATAAGTAATAATTTTATGTGGTGTTGTCTGCTTGTCTTCGTTATTTCCTGGTTGATAGTTTGAATTCCCAAGTCGTGGTGGATGTCAGCATTGGTTATATACCATTCTGCGTTGGCTATTGTGCGTAATATTTTTGATTGCTGTCTTTGAATTATGTATGTCTATGTTCGATTTTTTGATGTTCCCCATAGCTGAATGCCATATGTCCAAACGGGTTTAATTATTGATTTGTGTAGCAGCAATTTGTTGGTTATTGTGAGCTTAGAGTCTTTATTAAGAAGCCAGTAAAGTTGTCTGAATTTTATCAATACCTGTTGTTTCTTTTTTAATATGTGGTTTTTCCTACGTTGTTTTGGCTACGTTGTCCACAGGGATAATTTTGTCATTTATTTTTAGTGGTAGGGATTGATCATTAACATTAACATTAACATTAATTGATCATTAACATTAATTAGTTAGTGAACGTGACTTGTATAGTTTTGTCTTCATTAATTTTAATTCGCCAATCATCAAACCATTTAATTATTTGGTCCAGTGTGTTCTCTAGCTGCCTAGTGGCTTCAAACCTACTTGGATGGGATTTCAGGATTATTGTGTCGTCCGCAAAAGTCGCTATCATTGATTTTTCCTCTCTTGGAACTGGGATTTCAGCAGTATATAATAGGCATAGAGTTGGACCTAGGATACTTCCCTGGGGAACTCCTGCTTTCATCTGGTGAATGTTCGAAGATTCGTCTTTATACTTTACATAGAAAGTACGATCCGTGAGGTAGCTTTTTAATAAGAGGTAAAAGTCAAGAGGTAGAATGTGGCGCAGTTTGTGTAGAAGGCCTTTATGCCATACTTGGTTGAAGGCTTTAGCCACGTCTAGAAATACTCCCACAGAGATATTTTTTCTTCCAGGTCAGTTGAAATTTTGTTGACAACTCTGTGAATTTGTTGTACGGTGGAGTGATGTCGTCGAAAACCAAATTGGTGGTCAGGTATTGATTTATTTTGGATTAGTAGTGGTTCAATTCGGTCGAGTAAGAGCTTTTCGAATATTTTTGACAAAATAGGAAGAAGGCTAATAGGTCTGTATGATGTTGCCTTTGTTGCGTCTTTGCCAGGCTTAGGTATACCTATAATCTGAGCCACTTTCCAGGTTTTAGGGAACTATTTGGCAACCCTGCCTGTTAATTCAACTCGATTTCAACCAAAACAAACCCATACCAAAATAAGGAGCAGTCAACATTCCCATCATCTCAACTTGGCGCACCGCTGGATCAGAAACCAGAATGAGACGTGCATCTTTCGTACGTCTTCCCCCGTAACACCCTGAAATTTTGAAAGAAGTTCAGGTTCGTAGCGACAAAACCCGTTACAAACAAACTCTAATCGTGAATACGTGTGAGCTCTTTTCATTGTAGCGCAGTGTACTCCCGCCACACACACTTTGGAATTATAACAATGTGCGTGGTGGTTACAAAATTTTGACAGCACTTGAGGTACCCACGTGCTCGCCCGAGCTTGTAGGCAAACGTCGGCGGCCATTTTAAGTGGTACGCCTCATTGGTGGTTTCTGCGCTGGATACTAAAATCTTAATTCAGCAACAGCTGACCTTTAAGTAATAAGTAAATTCCAATTCAAGAATTTTACCTTTGTCTTTGGTGACAGCTGTTCTGGGGCAAAACTCCTTGTGAACGGTGTGGATCCTAAGCACCCAAATATCAGTACTTTTCAGTGCTACAAATTTAAAATTCAAAGCTTAAAGCTCAAAAGGTTCAGACCTAGGCTAAGCTGAGGTAAACTTTATAGCTTACAAATTAAACCTAAATTATCCATTCCATAGTTCTGGGCTAGACTAGCAAATAAGATGAGTGTATTAAGATCGCCCCCATCGGGGCGCGATCTCAATACCTTCCCGGAAATCCATGCTCACAACAACCGTAACATCTACTACCACTACATCCACTAGCGTAATAACAACCCTTGTTTCAACAAATACTTCAACAAATATTACAACAACCATGTCAACGCATATAGGACAAATTATATCCACGCCCCTTGCATCAACCTCAAATATTCAACCAGTAAAGTTAACTGTTAGTAAATCTTCCGATTTAATTTGCACTACTCCTACCATAAGCACAAGTTAACAAACAAAGCAAAAAAGAGATCAGTCTCCACCACCTAGGAACACATACAACAACAGCGTACCAAAAACTCATAAATCAAAAGACCAAGGGACTCTCAACTACTGGTTAAGTAAACCTAATGTGACAAACTCCACGAATCGCTTCGAAATACTTGCCACGGACGATAATAGTGAAAACAACAACAGCACAAACAATAAACCCGACCAAACTCAAATCGTCCACCAATATACATACATATGTTCAAGGCGTTGAATGCATTAAGACACTTAACAATGCACTTAACGTAATAGTAAAACAAAACTTTGAAGTAAAAGTACTCAGAAACAACGAGATTCGAATCCAATCCAATCCAGCGATTCCTCACACTATAGGACTATAATAAAAATGCTACAAAAAAATAACACAAAATACTATACTTTCAAACCTAAGGAAGAACGAGGTTTCAAGGTAGTACTGCGTGGTATGCACCCCTCAATCGATACAGAAGACATTAAAAACGAATTAGAATTAAAAGGACGCAAAGTTATAAATATTCATAATATAACACAAAGAATCACTTAAAAACCCTTACCACTCTTCCATATTGAAGTAATGAATGACACTAATAACAAAGACATATACGATTTAAAACACCTTCTCCAATGCAAAATATCATTTGAGCCACCGCATCACAAAAGGATAATTTCGCAATGCACCAACTGCCAAAGATATGGACACACAAGGAACTATTGTACAAAAGATCCAGTTTGCGTCAAATGTGCATAAGACAATTGACTGCCAAATGCCTCTACGAGAAGGCACAGTAAAATGCGCTCTATGCGCAGGCAATCATACTGCAAACTACAAGGGGTGTGAAATCTATAAAGCCCTACAAATAGAACGATTCCCAGCTCTACGAAAAAGGCCCAACCCTGAAATTACTGTTGACGAATATAAACCCAAAACCTCGAGCAACATCCAGAACTTATGCCCAGGCTGCAAATGAGATGCAACAAAAGGAACAGAACCACTCAAAAGTAGTAAAAATGACAACAAGCGAAAACGCTAAAACAATTCCAAAAGCAGAAACTACACACTCAAATACGAATAATAATAACATGAATGACACAGCCGAACTCAAAGAAATGATGAAAAATCTTATACATCAAATGACAAACATGATGAATATCATAACCCTTCTGGTTACCAAATTTAATGGACAATAATCTAAAAATTGTTATTTGGAACGCTAACGGACTAAGTCGCCATACCCTTGAACTAAAACAATTTCTATATGACAATGATATTGACATTCTTTTAGTATCAGAAACTCATTTCACAGACAGAAGTTTCCTACGAATCCCACGCTACAATATACACAACACAAATCATCCTGACGGAACAGCACATGGAGGTACGACAATTCTGATATCGAATAAAATTAAATACATTGAACTTGACAAATATTGCTGTGAACATGGACCACTTTCAATAACAAGTATCTACTGTCCCCCAAAACACAACATTACTAGTGCACAATATGATGATTTTCTTAAATCACTGGGTACCAGGTTTATAGCTGGCGGAGACCTGAATGCAAAACATACTGACTGGGGATCGAGGCTATCAACCAAAAAAGGACGAAACCTATTAAATGCAATTCGACTAAACAACTGCAAGCACAGGCGAACCAACCTATTGGCCAACTGACGTCAACAAAATTCCGGACTTAATTGACTTTTGTATATTCAAAAACATTCCCCGGAAAAACCTTAAAATTAAACCACGCTACGAACTATCATCAGACCATTCACCATTCCAACTGGACTACCTAAATAGTGTCAATAACCTTCAAACGTATCACCACATATACAACAATAAAACGGACTGGGATACATTGCGAGACTATATAGAATCAAACTTAACAGTAGATATCCCACTAAAAATCAACAATGACATAGAATGGGCTGTAGTGCACCTGAATGACATAGTTATTGCGGCAGCTATAACTGCAACACCACTCAATAAACGCAAACATTATGACTATCACACACCTCCAAATTAACTAAAACTCATAAAGGACAAAAGAGGACTCCGGAAAATATGGCAAACTACCCGCTCTCCTGTTGACAAAAGCAGACTTAACAAAGCCGTTAAAGAACTCAAAGAAAAATTACTTACCATTCAAAATGACGGCATAAGCGACTCCTTAAAAAAACTAACACCTACTTCTGAAAGTAACTACTCTTTATAGAGAGCCACAAAAAAGATTAAATGTAGAACTCTACACCAACCTCCCATAAAAAAGATCGATGACACATGGGCTAGAACAAACTGGGACAAAGCCGAAACACTAGCTAAACACTTTGAGGAAGTGTTCATAAATGACGGAAATACAGACTCCTTACCATCATTCGACAACGGAATAATCCCCAACACAAACATAAAAAAGAAACTACAAAAGAAATAGAGCATACTATTAAAAGTAGAATTAAGCATAAGAAAGCTCCAGGATATGACCTCATGACCGGTAAAATTCTTGACGAATTGCCTAAAAAGGCAGTTTTATTTATAAGAAATATATATAATTCTATAATAAGACTAAAAGAAAATATAAATTTCAAAATCCAATAGAAAGTATGCAATTCGATAGAAAACTAACAGGAAGAGATTACTCAAAACGAAATAATCGAACAATTTTAACCAATGTCTTTTTATGAATAGTGTATATTTATATCTAATACTTTAGTCCTAAACGAATTCATAATTTATAGTTTTAAGCAAAATATATGAATAAAATTAATTAACTTATTACATCATATCTGCATATTATATCTATATCTATCTACTACAATTTACAAATAAATGTAACCGAATCTAGCTAATAGTACTTTACTTAATTTGTAAAATAAGCTAAAAATACTTCAAACTTATACCTACATACAGATATATCCACATATGCAAATTCAATAATTGTTAAATATTACAAGTTAAAATAAGCTGTAATAGGGAACGTTACAGAAACCTATTCTATTGTAAAATGTACCAAAATAAAAAAAAAGAAAAGAAAAGAAAACAATACGCATACAACTCAGTGCATAAGGGTAAAACAAAATCGCACAACATCTTTATGGACATACACGTTCAAGATCACGTTTTGCCCATACTTCGGCGGGAGGAATCACATTCTGTATATTATTAATCATCGGCTGCCCTGGCGACCAGGCGATATCGGCACCGTATACTATACTCATGAGGGAACGCCGATCTCACTCGCACGCCATGCATGATCCGTGTGCCGTTATTTTTAAGTTAGTTTAAGCTTAGGTTAAGAGTATAAAGTTAGTTGTAATAAAGACGTTGCGAAAAATTGTTTTCATTTACTACTTGTGATGAAAAGTGAATCAATTGCGACAACCCTAGAGCTGGAAGTTATGGGTTAACCCTTTCCTATCTGACGGTACTAATTCATACCGCCTAATTTTCCACCAAATATTTCAAATACCCGACCGCGTAAAGAACAGTTATCATTGTCGAAAGTACCGTTTGGCAAGCCAATGACAGCATGTTATCTGAATTCTGGCGAAAAACAAATGGTATTTGAGGTTTGCAAGTTGACGCGTGAACAAACGGCGGAGCAAGTAAAGTGTGAACTTTTCAAAAATATATTAAAAATAGAAATTTGCAAGGTAAGTTTAATTTTCTTTTAGAATTAGTTAGTTAGCCTTATCAATAATATTTATATTTTTACGAGCTTTACACATATTTCAAGTTGTTTCTATTCTAAGATCGTGTGAGAGCCTTGTATGTGTTGATAGAAAGTCGCCAAAGTGGTGGTACAGATTTTTCTGGGGCATGCTTGATATACGCAGCATTTGTAAATGCCTTTATTGTGCATGGACTATTAGTCCAAGAGAAAATGTCACTAAAAGAGCTTAGAAGGTCAGTGGCACAGGGTCTTACGTCGAAGAAAGACCTACCAATTTATAAAAAAAAAATCGTCAGAGGCCAATGTTTCAAGCCAAAGTGTGTCAAAACGACGTAAGGGTGGGAAACAGAGACGTAATGATGGGAAACATAGACGCAAGGATGGGAAACAGAGGGGTGTACATTGGCCTCGTTTTGACAAAAGTACAGGAAGATGTGAAGTCTGCAACATGAAAAACATACAGTCAAAGCCTAATAAGAAATGTTCCCATTGTTATGTTTTTTTTATGTTTAAATGATAAAAAGAACTGATTTTCAAAATACCATGCGGTCGATTACATAGTAGATAGGTATTGACAATGGGTGCCAAAAGTTGCTTATGTTGTAAAATACAGACTTTTTGGTACTCAAAATTTCTGACGGTACTATAAATTCTAGGTTTATAGAACTCTAATAAGAATCTAAAAAAAATATATGTTTTTATTTTTTATTATTTTAAAAGATTTTATTGCGAAAAGATATACATATTTTCCCATTATTTCTACATAGTAGCCCTTAGGAAAGGGTTAAGTCCGGCCAACCATCAACATCAACAGCCATTCCAAACATTTATGGATTTAAGCTTATTCTCTATACTTGATGAGATCAGAAGGTTGTTGTCAACTATGAACTGCTCAAACCGAACGAAACAATCACTTCACACGATACTGAGTGCAGAATTCATCCTGGAATCTAAAGTAAGTCCCAGGTTGAACTCGTCCACTTTCTCTACTGAAAAACACTAATCTGTGCACAGCGATTGAGATGCCCGAGATTGAGAGAATTGTGAAAAGAAAAGCCCACATCATCAGCGAAAGCAGTGATCCCAGCTTTAAAAACCTAGTTTAATTTTCTCAATAGGACAACGTGGTTCGCCCTGTCAAAGGCCTTCGTAATATTTACAAATAGGCCTGCAGTGAACTTTATCACAGTTCCTGCAGTTATAGGTTCCCTGAATTGTCTCATAAGGTATTTTATTATAAGTGCTCTGGTTCGGAAAATTGTTATCTATCCGCCATGGTAAAATACCTACACATGAGACTAGAACTGTTATTTAACCTTAAAAATAAGGAACTCAAATAAATTAACGGAAGGTTATGCACATGATCACCCCTAGACGTGACTACGAAAATATTTTAACAATGTTCATTGACAACAAACTACATGGAAACAAAAAAATATTTATATTAGAAAAGAGAAACCAAATTAAAGATGAATTCCTAAAAAAGCACTGGCTGCTTGCTAAAACTCTGGGTTGTCAAATGACAACAAATTACTCATATGCTAAATCAAAATAAAACCCATATGAACATACGGGCTACAAATATTCAAGCATTTAAATATTTTAACGTACACAGTACAGGATTCTAAGAACTGTTGTCGACCCAGATTGGCACGAGTATGTACCAAATAACGAAATTCAAAGAGATCTCCACATTCTCGCATCAATCTTGAAACAAATACGAACTGAAAGTTCTACACTCATAAATGACGAAATACTCGTATGTACGAAAGCTGCTAAGTGAACAAAAACTACATGTTCATACCGGAGGTCAAAGAACATAGTTTACAATATCCTTTAGAATTATGGAGACAACAGAGTTCAAAAAAGGAATTCAACACAGGTAGGCAAAATTGGAGGACTAAAAGTCCTAATTCCATTAGTATAAGAAATTCAAAAATTAGTGCACCAATCCATCTATTAGAGGTCGTTTAAAATAATTTGTCGACAACACAATACTTATTCCTTATCACAACTACATAGGAACTGACCCAAATCTTTCTAGAATTTTATCATCCGTCGTTGACAAAGGGTAGGAAATATATTTGAACATAATCCTACATCACACCTATTGGAATACGAACGGGTTTTGTCAGAGAGTTGCTGAATTCTAATTCCCTTCAAAGTAACTACGAAATTAAAATCATTCGACAACCGGTGGAAGAAGTTAACAACGGTGGATTCAAGTCAAGGAAATGGGCAGGTAATAATCAGGCATCTTAGAAGTAATCCCAAGCGAACACAGGGAGACGGAGAATTTATTGAACCTAGGTAGCGATATGTCGGTTAAGGCTTTAGGAGTTTTTTGGAGTCCGAAGGTGGATAACTTTCAGTATCAATTCAATTTTAATACTTTAAATTTATCAGTTAGCAAGAGAGGAATGCTCTCTGCTGCTGCTCGGTTATTTGATCCAGCTGGTTCTTTGTCTACCGTTATTATCATCCCAAGGGATCTGTTGCTCCCCTTCAATTAAAATGGTTGGATTCCAGAGGAGCATCAACTTCAATGCTCCCGTGCACAGCTATTTGCCGCCGTACTAGCTACTAAGCTGTTAGTGAAAATTAGACAATTTCTTCCAAATGATATAAAGGATCTGAATACTTACTTCTGGTCCGACTCAACGACTGTTCTTTGGTGGATGCATGGACATGCATAGAGACATAAGGCGGTTGTCGTAGGATTCGAAAAATTTTGGAACACTCACACCCAAATCAATGGCAGCATGTAAGATCGATTGACAATGCCGCAGATTGTGATAGTAGAGGCATCTCTGCCTCAAGATTGATCAACAATGGCCTTTGGTGGAAGGGGCCCGAATTTTTAACCTACAATAAAGTCGATCGGCCCCGATTTCCGATCATTATCCCACCAATCACATCACACGCTCGAACCAAAGAAAAATTACGTTGTCAATCTTATCGAGTACGCCAGGAAACATAAAATACAGGCAATTGAAAGGCCATCAACTGCTTTATATAGACTTGCAAAATTATGCAAAGAAAAGTTGGCCATCACGGGACGCCCGGCAGATGTGAAACATCTATTTTATTATTAGAATTCATCTCTACATCTATAAAAGAAAACACATTTTTCTGTTTGTCTGCGAATAGGGGATTTTATTTTATTTATTATTTATTTTATTTTTATTTATTCAAGTTAGTTCTTACATTAGGAAGATTAAGTAATCTTATAAGTTAAATGTAAGCTTAAAAGCAAACTACTTAGGTGGAGTGCAAATAGACTGCGAATTCACAAGCATTTTGTACCGTAAATAAAAGTAATTAATTAATTAGATTGACAATATAAAAGAAAGAAAAAAAGAAAAAATGAAGGAGAGCCAAGAAAGATTGTTGGTAGTGAAGTAATTAACTGTGTTCTCAGACCATGTAAGCAAAAATGGCAGCTTTAAATCCGCTCGTACTAGTAATCTTTCTCAAATGCGCTGGTAGAGAGTTCCAGAGCCTGGCAGATTGTACGAAAAATTGTCGTTCTGACTGGAGACAAGAATATCTTGAATGATTCTAACCGATCTGGGAGACTGGAAAAACTAGATTGATACTTAACGATACCTCAACAATATATGTATTTATCTATCGATTTGTCGTGATTAGGCGAATAACATAGGATGGTAGTATCCTAGGGCCTTAAAACCCTTTTTATATGATTTTTTAACTGAAAAAAAAAACAGTTTTATACTTTGCACGCATATTATAAGAAATTGATGCATCAATAATTATTCTGTGATTCTTATAACGGAAGTAATAAGCATTTTTTACTTCTCTCTTCTTCTTTTGGACTATTGTAGGTTTCTTATGTTAATATTTGTCTTACATAATGGCCGTATCACAATGCGGCATTCGAACGCTCGGGCCTTTGAGAGGTGTTGTACCGACTTACGATAAACCTATGTCAAACGCGCGACCTAGGAACTTCTATAACGAAATTTGGCTTCAGGCGCTCGGCTGTTCAAAGATCGGGAATATGACAGAAAATAACACTGAAATTTTGCTTTTTTATAGTTAGAAATATGTATACGAAATAACCTATATAGGCATTGTCCGCTGTCAAAACGCACGACCGAATAGCCAGTAGCTCTACTCTGGCGTTGAGCTCGAGCTTACGATATTAGCCGAGGCAATGCCTGAGGTTGCATTCCGTTTATACGGAATTCCAAACCCTATAAAAAAATCTATTAAAGGATCCAGCAGAGCGGGGACATCCAGCTAGTAATTAATAAAAATCTATAGCGAAAGATGAAATTAAATAAAGGTTAAATAAAGTTTCCTTAATAAAATCAATTAATTTTTCATATTACTCGTATTTTAATTATAGTAATTACAGAATATATATGTATATGCATGAATAGAATATAAAATATACTTTACAATGGAGCTACGGGATATTATTTGACGTATCTTCTGTGATTTTTGTACTAGAAATAATTGGCCGGTGATAAGTAAAGAGGCAACAAATGTATTAGACGTCATGTTATCAAGATATCTCGAAAATAGAGCGTCGATAGTCGTTCCATATCTAAATAGTTGTTGATTCAGTTGATTTATTATTGATTTTCAAATCAAATATTTGTTCAATTAATGTTGTCAAAGGGATTGAATTATTAGTTGCAAAATTGATATTGAAATCACCTGCTAAAATCATCGGGAGTCCGTCTAAATTATCTTCTAAAATCATCGAACCTTCGCGACTGTATATGAGTAAATGACGATGAAAAAACTTTATATTTTCTGTGCTTTTTTGATTTGGTTAAATATACACAATGACCATAAAGTATTCTCTCCCATCATCCATTTTAATTTGAGAAGCACATATATCATCAATGGGGTAACATTATTTTCACGTTCTTGTTAAAAGTTCTATATTATCCGTAGTAACTTGGGCTATGCTTTTGTTTTGATAAATTGAAAACGCTCAGCTCTAACATCTTTTCGTTAAAATTTGACAATGCAATCGAAATTAGGTATTCCAATAATTGTATCATTAGAAAGCTATGTTTCTGATAATAATAAGAAACCAATTTTTTTGAGAAACAGAACCTTGCATATCTGAAACATGTTTTTTGAGACTTTGACAATTTAACGTTAATATTGTCAATCCCTTTCTCGATGTAATGAAACAAAGTATCTTGCAAAGTATCAAGCTTATATATGTATATAAAGCAAAATTGATGGATGAATTCTTCTTCCATGGTAAAATCTTAATGAATCTACATATAAACAAACCTTCAATACTAGTAACTCGCGATAAAGCGACATATAATAATTGAATAGAATGAGATTTATTATACTCACCTATCTCGTCAAATGTATCTCCTTGAGACTTATAAATAGTCATGGCACATCCGGGTTCCCGAAAACGCTTTGTTGTTTTTGAGATGAATACTTGTCGTTTGAAGTATAATAGGAACGGCTCGTTTATCGATATTATGTTCTGAAATAAATAATTTTTTTGGCAACTGTTCCCGTTTTTTTTTATCAGGAAAAACCAGCCATACATGACTAATTTCATTTTGTTCATTCTATTCTATATGAACCAATGCTCCAACAGCACCATAAGCCCATCCATTTGTAACGTCTATATTTGTTGTAAGATTTTCCAATTACAAAAATAATTTCGTATGGTAATCCACCTGTGTCAATCTCTGACATCTTATGTAATTTTTGTCTCACAAATCCTTCATGCTCATAGATAGTACAGCCACTAATAACATATTTTGCAGTGGAAACAAGTTTTTTTTTTGAGCTTGTTGCAAAATAGATACGTTATTAGCCAATTTGTCATCATCTAGAATAGTTCCCTTACTAAGTTTTGTAAGTATTGAAGCAAAAATTACAATAGTTTGTCGCATAACTTGAATTAATTCGTAGAATTTTAATCCTCGCCAAGCAATGGCCTAGTCTCGCACTTACTCCAAATCTAACAGTGATCCCAAGCAGGGATGCAGCATGCTCCCCCTTGCGACCCCTGATACGTTTTTGAAAGTATGTATTATTTTATATACAGATATTTTATATGCATATTCCGTGCAAGGGCGGGTTAAGAATATCCCTGCAGCGATACCTCTCGCTTGTCGTAAAAGGCGACTAAAACAAAGGTAAACAAAAATCACATCTAGGCAATTTAGAAAACACCAAGGTGAGCCTAGGGACACATATACCACCATTAAACTGCCCCACAAGTGTACATGCAAATCAGTGGGTTGACACGACTGGAGATCACCGGTCTTGTAAGAGTAAGATCAAACAAAAAAAATCTGGAGCATGCCCGTGTCACAAAAAAAAAAAAAGGCAGGCCGAAAAACAATTGGTGCAAAAAAATGCAAAAACACCAGCATTTGATTGGCCTCAGCGATGAAGTAATCCCAAACCGGGAAGCCTGCCGCTACTTTCTGAGGTCAAACCGGCGGACCCCACAAGCGGACCAGTAGGAATGCAGTTACGTGGGAAGTTTATGGTCCTACACTTCTGACCATAACGACGCCGGGAGAAAAAGGAAAAGAAGATGAAGAACAAGATATTTTATATGCATCTTCTAAACTTTTGAAAACCGCATACTGTTAGGAGCTGTGTAACCCTTACGTGAAGAATGTAATTTTTTAAAACTTGTGGTCCCGGGCAAAACTATGCTTGAACTAAAACAAGCCAAATCTGTATTTTTTATGAACAATTCAAAAGCTTATATCTTTGAAACTAGGAAAGTCTGACCTAAAATATCTACATATGTTATATTAAAATTGTCAGGACAAAGTCTATTTTGACATATTCGAATTTCATCAATATCGGTGTTGAGCGCCTATTTCCAAATAATTACCGATAATTTACTAACCTTTGGTATGAATCGAAAGATTGTATTCCGTGAAGCAAACGTTGTGGACACGTATTAAATATTTCACTGCACACTGTATTTTGATCATCATTGACTTTTTTGTTTCTTTTTGGTCACTTGGTCGTCTCTGTCACTCATATTTCGATTTGATAGTATTAACTTTTTCGAAATCTTTAAGCGCTTTAAAAAAACTTATATTTCAAAGCATACAACGCATGTGTACAAATGGTATACGTGCCAAGTATTATATATCCATAGAAACGCGGCTGTTACAGAGAAGTAACAAAGTGTATACGCGCGACCGCGAGCTGAAGGTGAAATTTAAAAAAGGCAATCAAACATTTTAGCTGCAGGCAGAAATACCCGAAAAATATCCTGGGCTGTGGGAAATTGCGAGGAATCTTTGATAGCGTTTCCCTCGTCATACCTTGTCGAAAAAAATGTTAGTGTCGTTACAAACTTATTAACAAGCGGAATGAAAATCACAGAAAGGAAAGATTTGCGGATATTCCTTACAAATCTGAAGCCAAATATTGATAATTTGCTGTCAATCCATCAAGTACATCCCACCCATTAAAATTGAAGGATTGTAAGTCTGAAGTCTAAGTACCAATACACGAAAAAAACATAATAAAAAAAAATGTTTTCGGTTACGTTTTCTCTGAATGCTTTGATCACTCGATGATGTAGCGTCCATTTCGTACCGTATAATTTAGTCAACTAACTGCTTACGTACAGTAAACCCATGTTAACAGCAACCACCACCCGCTAATTCGCCCCGAACGCATACAGGCACAGACTCTTTTGAGCGAAAATGCGTTGGCACTTAGTCCCTACACAACTTTATTTGTGTGTGGGTAGAATTTTAAAAGAAGAAGACACTTAGATACATTTGTATATTATTAGTCTCAGCACTAAGATTGTATTTTCCTAAAAATATTGACTTGATTTTTTGGCACTTAGACCCTTTTTTTTTTTATTTGTATTGTTGAAGTTACCAAGCGTTATTATTGTTTAGTTTTAGCTCTATGAAGTCTGTAATCGTATTTTTTTAATAAATAGAAAATAAGAAGATATACTAGTTTTCTTCTTATTTTTACCACTCCGAATTTAGGGTTGGAACTCAGCCGCGATTCAAATTTCCATCGTTAGATCTATTCTTCACATTTTTTGACAAGTTTTGGGAATATGGTAAAAATGTAGCCACAGGGAGACCACCGAAATCAGGTTGAAAGTGGTATATGAGAAAAAAAAAAGTTTGGGAACCTCTGGTCTAGAATGTTTTCTTTCTGTTGGACTCCCATCCCACATATACAGCTCTGTGAGGAAAAATAGCACCAACCTTATTATACTTTGAATGAAAGATTTTTTAAACAAATAAAGTTTTGAATTTTATTTTACATTGTAATGACAAAAAATGAAAATAAAGTAATTTAGAAACGTAAACACTTTTACATTGTAACTTAAATTAAATAAGTTATGTTCATTAAAACAAAAAAATACCACTTTTGGGGTGTGAAAATAATAGCACCAGGAGTGGAAATTCGTTAAGAAAAATAAGTCCTCAGGAAAATTATTATGTTTTGGTTTTGTAATGATATAAATTCATTAATAGTTTGTCTTATAACCTCTATTTTTAAGTGCAGCGGCACAACGTCGTGGAATGGAGTCGATTAATATTTGACATCGCTGAAGTGGAATATCTCTCCATGCAACCTGCGCAGCATCCCATAATTGCAGTGTATTTTTCGGCTTGCTTTAAACACGCCTATTTTAACATTTGCCCAAAGATTTTCAATGGGGTTCAGGTCTGGAGACCTGAACCTTACTTCTGG
The DNA here is from genome assembly GCA_958301585.1 of Merodon equestris. Taxonomy (NCBI): domain Eukaryota; kingdom Metazoa; phylum Arthropoda; class Insecta; order Diptera; family Syrphidae; genus Merodon; species Merodon equestris. Next base: position 89,841,058 of record OY284416.1, read on the forward strand.
CGAAAAATTCTTTCGCTAATTTGCTCGTATGCTTAGGGTCATTATCTTGCTGCAGGACCCACTTGAGAGGCATATTCCATTCAGCGTAAGACAACACGACTTACTTTATAGTATCAACATAAATTTTAGCGGTCATTATGCGTTTGATACAAAATAGGGGACCAGAACCCTTATATGGAAAGCATCCCCATATGTTTATTTTTGCGCCGCCAAGACAATTAAGCACGTCTTGATGGTGTATTCTGGCTTGAACTCCTTGTTTTTTTGGCTTGCGGACAAATGTGGATTTTGGATTTTGTTTTATTGGTCCCGTTATGCGTCGTGCATTGATAGGAGTCAATTTCGGTTTTCTGCCGCTTTTTTTCTTCTTGGTGAACACACTTTTTTAAATTGAAAATCGTTTTATTAGAACATCCAACTAGTTCTCTAATACATATCTGTACGTTTTCCCCACAGAAATTATTTTTTTTTTAATAAACATTCTTCTGTATGACAATGTCTACCGCGACCCATTTTACCTGGTAAACACATTGCATTTATTAGATATTAACTTTAAGTTATTTAAATAATTTACCATGATATGTTTAAATGTAAACAAATATGTAAACTAGAGTACAACTTAACGAAATCAGACACTATTGATTTTTTGACAAAATTTTATTTCTCAAAAGGTTCCTCTATGAGGAATTTTTACAAATGGTCTGTCTGAATCCGCACAACTTACTCTTCGGTCGACTGACTGAGAAGTAATCACGTCTCTCATACCAAACGGTGTCGATGCAAGCTTATCAACATTGCAGCTGATGTGATGAGCAGCTTGGTGTTAATCGGTAATATTCCATAACTTCTCCCCCTCTTAAGCGAAGTCGTCCTCGGCTTCATCTCAACATTAACGTGAATCTATGGCATACATATGGATACCTTTTGCGGTAATGTTTTATTTGATTTTCCTTTTGACAATAGTAATAGTACATAAAAATAGATTTGGAACTTATTTTTCGATTTCAACAAATGTTAACAATATGAGGATAATTCACATAATATATTCAAAAGCAAATAAAAAAAAACAAATATTTAATTTCTTAAAAATATACATAGTTAACAAGTTCAAAAAATTCAAAATTTAAACACTATTAACATTTTTTTCATATGATAGCTTAAGTTCTACAAATCAACTGCTAAATTGTTTTAGTATTTTAAATAGTAACAAAACCTTTAAATGTCTGAGTTAATAATTATAAATTATAAATTTTAATTCCGATACGAAACTATATATTGTACAACTGAATGAAGATAGTAAATAAAGAGGTACCAAAAATTTGCCTTATGAATTTTCCTGTTATCTATAAGAACTGAAGTCCCCAAATCTCTTTGTACAACTTTTTCTATAAACAATTTTTGAAGCTTATTACCAATACTCGTACGTTTATTTGTTCGCACAAACACCATTTGGCATGGTTTGAAAATTCGAGTTCGCCTGAGTTAATGTCATCAGCTAAATCTTTTGGCATGGAATGGAGAACGTCAAATGGCCGATAGTTTGTGACCAAGTGAATTGTACGTTCAGTGGTATCAGATAGGTTTTGTTCAAGTTTAATACACCTTGCAACTTCAGATAGGGTATTATGAAATCGTTCCACTTGACCGTTTGTTGAACTGTGAAAGGGTGGTATGTTAAACATATTTACTTCAAAGTGATCTCGAAGTAATGACTTTCTGAACAAAATGATTTCTCATTGTCGCATACAATTTTTTTTTGTGTTCTTGAAAAGTTAAGTAATTCTATAATTGCTTCCTTAATGTCAATTAAAGCTCGCGATTTAATCCGTTTTACCACAGCAAATTTTAAAATATATCCAAGCAAGTCAGGAAATGAAGTTTTGCAATTTCAGGTTTCGGTGGGTGTCTCTGATATTTCGCTTCGTGGCAGACTTTGCAGTTAGAAATTATCTCTTTCAACTTTTTATGGATTGCAGGAAAATAAAAAGCATTCAAAATTTAATTTGCGTTTTCTCGCGCAGATCGATGAGCACGGTTATGCTCATTTCAAAGAATTTCTGATTGATCATTCGGGTTAAAAACGTCCATTTTTTAAAAACGCTACCATTTTTTTTGGTATACTCGTAGAGAAACTTAACTGAAGGAAACATAGTAATAAGTTTGTCCTGAATTTGTCCAAGGATCCTTATATCACAGTGGATGGCGTTGACTACGTAAGGATTAACTACTACTTTTAGAACTGAAAAGTGGTCATCGATGTTACAATATTAAATTGCGTGTCGTATTTGTTTTCTGAAAATTATTCTAGTTTTTTTACTTGATTTTGGCCCTTTTTCAAAAACAATTTGATTTCTGAAGCAATTAAGTGGATTTTCAACACTTCGTATTGTTTGAGTTAAGGAAACATCGCCCTCGTCTAGGTTTATTTTCGTATTTTTTGATTGAAATTTACCTAAATTTCCATTCTCACCCCGTTAGTATCTGGTAAGAGGTTTTGCTATTTGAGAATAACCCCTTTTGAAACGTCCGTAGTACCCCGACAATCCAAGAAAAAATCGCAAGCCTCGAAGTGTTCTTGGAATTTCGAAATTTACTATATTTTTTATCTTCTCCGGACATGTTTTTATGCCCTTATTGGATACCACAAACCCCAGAAATTCAACTTCCTCCTTGAAAAATGTGGATTTTTCTGACGAAACCCTCATATTGGCCTCAAAGAGCAATTTTAAAATCCTTTCGACATGTTCGAGATGCTCTTCTTTTGTTTTGGAAAAGATTATAACGTCATCGATGTAAACATGACAGTATTTTCCTATCTCATCCCTTAACACACCATATATGGCCCTTTGGAAGATACTGGGGGCATTTTTCAAGCCGAATGGGAGCCTACAGAATTCATATTTCCCATTATTTATAGAGAAAGTCGTCTTTTCCCGGTCCCTTTCAAGCAATTTAATTTGGTGAACTCCGGATTTTAAGTCTAAAGTAGTGAAAACTGAAGCGTTACCAATATTTGCTAAGATAACCGCAGTATTCGAAATCGGATATCCATCACTAATAGTTTTCATGTTTAATTTACGAAAATCTATTACTATCCGCATTTTGCGTTTTCATGCCTCATCGACTCCTTTCTTATCAACGATCCATACTGGATTATTGTATGGGGATCGCGAAGGTCTTATTATTCCATGAAGTAAGTTGTCAATTTCATTGTTGACGAAATGAATGGCGGACATTGGGTACGGATAAGCCTTCGAATACCGGATCATTGTCGGTTGTACGAATGGTAGCGACAACTTTGGTATTAAATGGCATTAGAGTCATTATTCATTAGAGTATGCAAAAACCTTAGCATGGTGATTTGGCAATGAAGATAGTTCTTTATTTATATCTGATGGAGACTTTCTAGTTTGTGTAGAGATAATATTTACGTCTCTTCCATAAAAATACAATAATTTTTCCTCACCCACATTGTAATTTAAGGATCCTTTCACCAAATCCCATCCCATCAAATATTTTTAAGGTTGGAAGTATAAAAAATGTGGCGTTTTTATCAAAAAAATTGATCACACACTTGGATGTAATTTGGCCAACTCCGTGAATGGATTTAACAGTAAATGGATTGTTTACTGGTGTTATAGCTTAGGGGGAATTGAAGTGTTTGATGTAATTTTTAGAAGCTCCAGTATCTACCAAAAGTTTTATTTCTTTGCTCTCCAGCGTTCGGTGGATGTACGGCAGGAGGGACTTTCCCCTAAAAAATTGATCTCATCAACAGATTCTAGATTGTCATTACCTAAAGGCGTTGCACAAGAATATCTTTCTTGCATTTCATTGCTAGGGTCGTAACCGTAGTTGCTAGTGTAGTCATTATAAGGTTCTTCGTTATAACTGCTATGCTTATACGAATCCTCTTGTCCTACCGATCTACTATTTGAATATTCATGACTAAGTTGATTAAACCTTTGATGTTTAGAACGTGGAAGTGATCGATCAGAATCACGGTAACTTTTTATCTGGGCATTGCCTCGATTTCCAACAAAATTATTTGTGTTCTGAAAAGTCTTTGGGTTTTGATGTTGCAAAGAGCCTTGGTTATTATTGACATTCATCGACATAGATTTATAACCTTGATTTGGAATTTGTAAGGGTCTTTGATTAATATTCACACCATTCCTGTGACAAAAAACAGATGGATCTATATCCATTCTTGTTAGTCTATGACGAAATTGGTTAGAAGCAATTGGTCCACTCGTATAGTGAGGTGAGTTGAAAAAGTTATAATTGCGACTTTGTGAAGGTAAAAACTGTACCAAATGCTCTCTTTTATTTGTAAACGAATTTGCAAAAATATACCGTTCTTGATTTGTTTCAAGTTCTTGTGCCAAAGCAAGAGCACCAGGCATATCAGATGGTCGCGAAGAGAACAGTATATCGCACATGGGCTTTCGCAAACCAGAAAAAAAACCCTCAATTCATCTTGTCTATATTTCTGGCTTAGAGAATCAATCAATATTTTATTACCCTGATGAAGAATTAAAGTTTTGTTAATTATCAACGTCAGCTTTTTCTCTATTTCGTCGTAGAATTATATTATTGAAAGGCATGCGTGAAGTCTAGGCGAGCAATAATAGTTCTAAAAGTAAGCACCGTATTAAATGATGATAGGACCTGATCTGCGGAACCAGTAATTTTATTACGTATAATGGCTACCGCCTGGTACCCTCGACTTCTTCAAATAATTTGTATGCTGTGAAAGCAGTTTGCCGCCAAGAAATATAGCGCACCTGTTCACCACGAAGCTCAGGTAAGGGCTTAACTAAGTCTAATAACTCGTCACAGTATTTGCCAGCTTCGATAGTGACAGCTTTGTACTCCTCAACATACCTGTGAGACTCCAGCACTCTTAATCGTGAAGTTAATTCCTCAATAGAGGTATTGAAGGCTTGTCTTGTCTGCTATTGCATTTATCTGTTTTGCGTTCATTATTAAATCAGAGAAAAGGAAATGTTTATAAATTATAATTCTTATTTACAATCCTTATTTTAACTATATACAACTTAGAAGTATAATAAATTTGATTCAATTCAATATAAGAAGGGAAAAAAAATTATATAAAAATATATAAAAACCAAATATTCATGTAAGTATGTACTTATTAGCTATAAATGATATGTATGGAAATAACCTAAACTTATTCTAAATTATCTATTGATATCATAACTATTTTCTTATAATACGTCTTTATAAATTCAAATCAACTTACAAGATGATCTTAATATAAAAGTCGTTGAATTGGTAAATAGCAATTTTACATAAGCAATATATAAGTAATTTCACAAACAAAGCTGCACAGTCAATTCTAAGCACGAAATCTTTTTCTATTTTAATTTAACGGAATGTAGATAAGGTTATTTGTTTTCAATAATATTGTTTAGGTTTGTTTAAGCAGCTTAATTATTTTTTTATTCACTATATAATGAAATCACTTTCGACGACTGTACAATTACATTTACTCGGTGTAAGTAAACCACCACATGCTTTTATTGTAGGGTTAGTTTTATGGTAGCTTGGATAGGGTATTATGCAAATCTTAACCGCTTTAGGAAATAACACCTTTTTTCAGTGTTTAACACTTTTAACTTGAACTTTAGTTTTTGTTTTACTATATTTTTTTTTTATCCGCCAAGCGGTGCACGTGTTCGCGACTTCGGTTAAGGCAACGCGCACTGATACAATGATCTCTTCATAAAATATTGTAATCGCGTTGCCCCACGTTTGGGCGCCAATTAACGAAATCAGTCACTATCGATTTTATAACAAAACTTTATTTCACAAAAGGTTCCTCTATGAGGAATTTTTACAAATGGTCTGTCTGAGAAGTAATCACGCTTCTCGTACCAAACGGTGTCGATGCAAGTTTATCAGCTTTGCAGCTGATGCGATGAGCAGCTTGGCGTTAATGGGTAATGTTCCATAACTTATACACTACTAAAACTCGCATCAGAATGACACAGTGCTATTTTTTTTACACAATTTACTCTCTCAACGGTTAACGGGAATTTTTATCACAAATCAACGAAAACATTGGAAGTTTTTAGTAATTTTCTCTTTTCATTATACACTTTCATTTCATTATACAACTGAATGCAGATAGAGCTGTATATGCCCAAAGTCACATTTAGCCACTAATGGCATAAAATAATATCACAGACATTAATATAACCTTTATTTCGTTTTCATTATAGTATTTTATTTAATATTGAATTTGTTTATCTCTAAAAAAAAAAACAAAAAACATCCTTTGTATTAATATATATGGCCCGAAAAAAAATCTCCTATCTCCTTCCTTATACCTATTGCATAAGGAAATACGAGGGGCTCGCGGTTAGTCTACTTTTAATTTTATGTAAGAATGTAGAAAAAAACCAAAAATATTTTAAAAGACATTCAGCCTTCAGGCCTAGCTTGACATATTATTTTGATTTGTAACAACCATTAGTGAATGGCTAATAGGTTATTTTCGCTATTGCGGGGTAGCTCACTGCAATTTCTAAGACATTGACCCCTAACTAAATGGGTTAGGTTAGGTTAGGTTAACCTAACCTAAATGGGCTAACTAATGCACTCATTTTACGAACCACACGCTTCTTCTTCTTCTTTCAGTGACGCTACAGCCCGGTGTGGGCCTGGGTCTCAACCAACAAGCGTCTCCTACCAGCACGATCTCCTGCCAGCCTTCTCCGGTTACGCACACCAAGTTGGTTGAGGTCCTTTTCCACTTGTGTGCGCCATTTGAGTCGAGGACGTCCTCTGTTGCGTTGTCCCAATGGCTTGGATTCAAAGACTCTTCGGGCCGGAGCTGTGTTGTCCATACGCTCTACATGGCCTAGCCGTCTTAAGCGTTGTATCCGTAGACGCTTAACCAGGCACATGCCGCCGTACAGCCCATATAGTTCGTGATTGAATCTTCTCCTCCAGATGCCATCAACGCAAACATGACCAAAGATCGCACGCAGAACTTTTCTCTCGAAAAGACCAAGAGCTTCCTCATCCGCTTTCAACAGCGTCCATGCTTCTGCACCATAAAGCAGGACTGGAATGATTAAGGTATTGTATAAAGCTAACTTGGTCCTTTGAGAGAGGGCTCTATTACTCAATTGCCTCTTGAGCCCAAAGAAACAGCGGTTGGCAAGAGTGATTCTGCGTTTGATCTCGATACTGATGTTGTTGTCCCTATTTATTGCAGAGCCGAGGTAGACGAAGTCCTTGACTACCTCGAAGTTCATGCTGCCCACTGTGACGCTATGTCCGAGGTGTCGATGTTGTGTGTCCTTTCTTGATGACAACATGTACTTCGTTTTGCCCTCATTTACCACTAGACCCATTTTAGCCGCCTCCGCTTCAATGCCAGCAAACGCCTCATTGACGGCTCGCTGTGTTCGACCAATCACGTCAATATCATTCGCGTAAGGCAGCAGTTGAACGGACTTTTGGAAGATCGTGCCTCTGGTGGTGACTTGTGACTTTCGCACGATCTTCTCGAGTATTAAGTTGAAGAAGTCACATGGCAGCGCATCGCCTTGCCTAAAACCTTTTTTGACATTAAAGGTCTCGGTAAGTTCGTTGCTGACCTTGATGGAGCAGCGAGAGTTCTCCATCGTCATCCTAGACAATCTGACGAGTTTGGTAGGGATGTCAAAACTAGACATGGCTTTGTATAGCTCGTCTCTATGCACGCTGTCATATGCGGCCTTGAAGTCAGCGAATAGGTGAGGAGTGTCGATCTACATCTTTTTGGTCTTTTTCAGGATCTACCGCAGTGTCAACATTTGGTCTATTGTGGACTTCCTTGGCCTGAAACCACACTGATATGGAGCTATCAGGTTGTTGACGAACAGTTTCAGGCGTTCACATAAAACGGCAGAGAAGATCTTGTAGGCGATGTTAAAGAGACTTATTCCTCTGTAGTTGGTGGATCGGGCAAACGACACTGAGATTCCACTCATCGGGCATGCTTTCATCCGACCATATCTTACAGATGAGCTGGTGCATCCTCCCTACCAGATCATCCCCAGCTGCTTTAAACAGTTCCGCGGACAATCCGTCCGCTCCAGCAGCTTTGTTTGACTTAAGTCTCGATATTGCTATCTTGACTTCGTCAAAGTCAGGGGGACGGAATTCTTGTGTATCGTCGTCCGAATTGAGTGGAACATTCTGCCTGACAGCGGTATTTTGGTCCTCGTCGCCGTTTAACAGTCTGCAGAAATGATCCTTCCAAATTCTCAGCATCGACTGCGTTCTACTACCAGTTGTCCATTTTCGTCCCGACAGGCTTCAGTCCGAAATTTATATCCACTGGATAATTGTTTTACTTTCTGGTAAAACTTTCGGACTTCATTCCTGCTGTAGCACCTTTCCATCTCTTCGACCGCGCGCTTCTCATGCTCTTTGTTTTTCTTTTTGAGAAGCCTTATCTCCTCTTCTGTTCGTAGAGCTCACGAACAGCTCTCGTTGTTCGATCCAGCATTGCGTTGTAGGCGTCTTGCTTGGCTGCATGGGCCTGTCTGCACTCGTCGTCAGCTTCCTTGATGGTTTTTTGACAACGTTTCCAGTCTTCTTCTATGGTCAGTGCAGGCGATGTCGAACTTTCAGAGAGTTTTTGGGAGACTCGGTCGGCAAAGCTCCTAGCGATAGTTTGCGACTCTAGCTTTCTGACCTCAAACCGTGGTGTTTTTTTCTCGAGTCCCTTGTTGTTTTGATATCCGTGTTCTTACCTTGGCTACAACAAGGTAATGATCCGCGTCAATATTGGCTCCTCGGAAAGTTCGGACATACTGGAGGAGTGTCTGACGTCAATCGCAATGTGATCAATCTGGTTGACGGTTGATTGATTAGGAGACCGCCAGGTCCCTTTATGGATGTTGAGGTGTGGGAACCGCGTACTCACTACAGAGAGGTTCCGCCCCGAGGCGAAGTCCACGAGCCTGAGTCCGTTCCCGGATGTGTTGTCGTGCAGGCTGTGTTTTCCAATAACTCTAGCAAAGATTTCTTCTTTTCCCAGCTGTGCATTAAAATCTCCTAGAACGATCTTCGTGTCGTAGCTGGGACATTGGATCTTTCTAGGAGATCATAGAAGTCATCTTTGCTGTTGTCATCTCTGTGGAGATAGGACTTGCTAACAGAGCCGCAAGGGGTTCGTCTGCGGTGGCTCATCTCGTTTTTTGTGGAACTAACATCCGTCGGATAAATGTTACCCCTACGAGGCCCTTGTTAGCCTTTACCATCCCGAACCACACGCTAGTCGTCTATTATGACCCGTTCATCTTACATTTCCATGTAAACCCGAGGGCGAATTTTGCAACTTCTTCAATTACAAAAAGAAATTGCGAGAATAAAATAAAGCCATCATCCTATTGTAAACGTTGATCGTCCCTTCCGTTTAAATAAAGCTTAACTTCTTTGTAACGCTGCTTGATATACATATGCCCTTGTTACGCACGACATTCAAAGATGTACGAAGCAATAACAATTTCGCATAAGTTCTTACATGGAAATTACTCAAAACTGAAAATCCAAATAAAACATCGCATCATCCGCCCGTATTTCATGCAAACCAGAATACCACATTCAATCGTTCATAGCATTTATTCGAAAATATATATCTGTAGATATCCAACATGAAGGCAAACAAATCCGGAGATCATCCCTTTAATAATGCGATACAAGGACGTCAATAGCATTTTACAGAACGACGTGGAATTAATGCATACCTATAAAGCACCGGTTTAAGAAGATCCCATAACGTTGGTAAATCTAATTGTGTTCCTGTCACCCATCATCGTGTAATGAATACTCACATAGTGTCGAAAAATATTACCATCACCACCACCCATTTACGGTTTGTTTGCATCCGGGTTAGGATGTGCTGGTAACGATGCCACATGCCACCGCATGCAAGTCAAGGTGGTGGTCTTTCATCGTTTTATTGTTTCACATCTTAAGGAATATGTACATACATATGTGTACGTCTCTTCTGCTTCTGAGATATCTACCGTCTGGTTCCTGGTTCCGGATACCGGCTGGCCTGTGACTGGTCCAGTGCTGACGACCGCCACTACTCTAAGGTGCTTAGTTTTCGTCGTTGCCAGAGTTTCTTTGTGTATTATGTACACAAAATCTTCAGATGCTGCTATACTATATTTTCTAAGGGCGTTTGTGGGTATTGATTCGAAAATAGAACTTGACTCAAGCAAGGAGTCGAGCAGTTGGTCGTCATTGGGTTGTTCGGTCTTCTGATCCTGTATTTGCGGATCGGTATGTTTCATCTATGAGAAATCGGGTGAATTGGATTACTTGACTTGGACGGGAAAGTAACATGCTGTGCGACGCTTTGCTCTTCTTGTTTCCAAAGACTACGGTGAAACGGAAATTCTACGAAATTAGAGATTATTACCAAGGACACTTTTGTGCGTCATATGGGCTTGTCTTCGACGTTGCCGAAAATTGTATTGTACATTGGCAAGCTATTAGTTGCCTAGGCATCCAGCTAAGTGAGTAGTATATCCTGGTGTAGAGGGCATAATGCACAAAGCGTTTAACTTCTGGATGATGTCAAATATTGTCCTGCAGATAATATCGAAGCATTTCATTTGACACAGATGCAATCACGGAGGAAGACATTTTGTGTTGGAACAGTTTTTGAGGACTTTATATAAAATTGAGCTTTAGATTTAATTAAATATATTGTACTTCCCTGTGTAGTTTGTGCTTATCTAATTAGAAAATTTCTGATTAGGACTTGCTGCATGAATGTGCTTTTGTTTTTAATTTTGATTCGGGGTGAATGAAGTGAACACATCCTAGCAGAGGAACAGATTCCATTTATTCCGAATGTATCGTTATGCACCCTACCTTGGATACAGCTTCTATTGTTCATTGTCATCGATAGCATTTATGAATGAATTAAAAGTGCGATCGATGGCTTTAATAGAGAGATAATATATAATGTGCCAGAATGGGTACTATCATTTCGTATCCAAGGATGTGATGGGAAGAGTTTACTAATTATATTTTCACTAATATAAAATGGTGCTTAATACCGGATGAAAAGGACAAATATCAGTGGTAAAGACCTTTCCAATTCAGGTAGTTTCTTATATGAGCATATACAATACATAGCTTGTAATCCACAGATGAATTGATTCCTCGGCGAATAATGGGTTATCGAGAGAATTTTGACTTTTAACTTTATGTAGCTTCCAACTTCATCGAAAGAATTCCTAAGAAAAACTCCTTGTCCAGTGAGAGATCGGTGAGATGATCGATTTTCAGCGCTAACCTGATTGGACATTTGAAGCTTTTGCAAAGGATATTGCTGAGCGCCACTCTTGCTCTGTATCGCTTCGATTATAATGACTTTGGGATTTTCAAGGAATTCGGAGAATCCGAAGATGTGCGTGATAAAAGATATCGATGGCTTGAACACTTGAATTGATTCACCGAGCATTGGACTGTATAGACACGTTACTGCGTAACAGGAGTTCACTTCGTGGTAAAATCTCTCACCGAGCGACTGTCGCTACGATGACTAGGTACCATGTCCGATTATTAGCCGATATTTGTTCGAGTGTTTCCATAGGAAGTTGAACATCATATGTTCCATTGAAGTAACGAAAATCGTCATCTGGTTTTCTCAACCAAAATGGTCATTCCTCGTTGAAACCGAATACATGTTCCTTCAAGAGATGTGTCTAATACGCTTCTTGGCAAGCTTCCAATCTGGTATTGTTCATTCAAAGATTAGTAATATTTCGGCACCACGATGGCCTTTAACGTGAGATTCTGATTGACTGGAGTACCACTCGTTAAGTTTGCCATCACCTTGTCGGTAACGAATGGCTCTGTGATGAAAAATTTTTCTGGCATGGTTACGAGGGTGGTTTGCCGGACTTCAGCCGGATCGGGCTCGTAGTTTTAATAACGCACTCGCTCACACCTCCGCCCTAGCCACGGCCAAATTGGTCGAATTGGGCTTCGAACTGCTGCCCCATCTACCGTATTCACTAGATTTGGCCCCGTGCGACTTCTTTTTGTTACCAAACGTGAAAAAGTCACTCGCCATGCAGAATTTTCAGTCGAATGAGGAGGTCATCGCCGCCACGGAGGCCTACTTTACAGACCTCGAGAAAACGTATTTTTCAGACCGGTTAAAGAAGGTGGAACATCGCTGGGTCAAGCGTATCGAGCTAAAAGGAGACTATATTGAAAAATAAATTGCCATTTCTCCAAAATTTTTGTTTTTCTTTGTAGGCTAAGTATTTATCGGACCACCTTAGTATGTTCACCTCAAATCCCTTTTGATAGTACTTTTCGAGGACGAAATTAGCCTGCTCTACCTGCCCCTGAGCAACAACACAGATTGTTCACTCACCAAACACCGGTTGATCCGACGATTTGTATTCCACTTCGAAGATGCGAGAGACGTGATAGCCATCTACGTAGCACAAAACCTTTTGGGTCCAACATGAATACATCGATTGCTCTCTCGTATCCCTTAACTCGGTCGCGATAGGAGTAGAACGGAATCGCACAGTGTCGCCTTGTCGATAGAAAGGCTTATCGGTTTAAAATTGTAAACGATCTCTGCGAGAAGATCAGGTCGGTTCCATTGAGGAACACCAGATTCTCTGATGGAGATATATAAGCATAGAAGCCCTTTACACGGAGTTTGTTGTGTCTAGGTAGACTAATCGATGGAATCCACATCAAAAGTGTTTCTAGGATACCTTCATTATTTTCCTTAGAAACCCCTGAGATCTCAACTCCATCATGCGAGTTGCTGGCGTGGATGGTAATCGGATACTTGACTTCCAAAATGGACACTGAAACTTTAGAAACTGTAGATAATTCCAGGTCAGACAAGCTTCGATGCGAATATAAAATGTGTTAGCTGCTTCGAAAAAAAATCGTCCCGTAGTTTTGAGCTTTCATGGTAGGCATTTTTCTGAAATCGAATGCCGTTGGGATCAGCTTTGTCAGTAGGCTGTATGTCGTTGAGAGTGTCGCCTTTGAAAAATGTTTTTGCGGTTCGTTCTTAATCGTTTAGTTGGTTTGCGAAGCTTTCTATCAGGTACTCGAGGCTATTGGATTCGAAGAGCTTGGTTTTGGTTGAATTTCCTGTGATGGGAGATATGGTTGGAAGATTCACTGCCACTGCCACTCATTCACAAGTAGCCGGGCTATCAGAAAAGATAAAGGAGTAAAGGCAAAGACAAAGGATAAAGGCCGAAAGAATTACCTAAAATAGGAAGATATTTGATTTAATACTGCTCAGTTTAAGGTGATCTTGCTTCATGAAGCCAACGGATCTTGAAAGGGTTTCCATGAATCACCTGTTCCTAGGCGAAGAATCAGTTTAGGAAAAAGTACGAGGAGTAGGAGTGCGAGCTTTAGGTTTCATTGAAATGAGGAATCCTTTACCGCATAGAATTTTATGATATTTTACCTCAAAAAAGCAAGTAATTTGCTCACGAATTTTTAAGTCTATAATGAATTTATAATCTCTTGATACGTTGAACTACATAGTTTTAAACTTCTATAAAACGTAGTGTAGTCCTTCAGACTTAACGTCTCGCTCATAATACTAAATCACCGATCAGTAACTAGGGACAGTCACTTGTATTAGTTTATTCATTTTAAATGCCATTTTCGGAACAAAAATCATAACAATTCCTAGATCTTTAGAAATACATTGCGAGCCGCGATAGCTAAACTATACAACCGCCCCACAAGAGGTGTAACTTGTTATATGAAGGTGAAAAGTAATACTGTTCTTAAGGCTAATAACGAGACACAAAATATATAAACAGATCTCTGATATTTTCTTTACGACGTTGACATAGAACTAAAGGAAGAAGTTCTAGTTAATTAGTAAGACTAAGCTATGATTCGGGGTAAACTTAAGCCCCAACCAACAGGCATGTTAACATGTCTGTGCCTTTTTGGGTGAATTCATCCTCTGCTGCGTCGTATCTCTTGGTTGGAATCAAAGACTCGTTTGACCGGAGCAGTAATGTGCCTGACTAAGGCAATGTCGCTGTACGACTATTAATACAAGCAGGACTTTACAATCACAACTATCTCAAGCTTAGAAGATTAAATTCAACACTTTTTAACGCTGCGACAATGCTAGCCCAACTATTACTCTTCTTAAAAGTCTACATGATTTCGTCACTGTCTCAGTATTTACATACATACATATATGCAGAAGCATAAATTCAGATCTTTCGGTAATTGCTCAATGAATGGCTTTAGCCAGTGATTTTCAATAGAATTGAAAGCTCGCTAGAACTTTGGAAAACGCTGAATAACAGATGGAGAACCATATCTCAACCTGCTACATGCACACTACTACGTTGACAAAAAGTTTGTATCGACCTGGTGAATTTTCCTGGCGCGTTCACACAGTAAGGCAGAAAATACCTTATAGTCGACTCTTAAGAGACATACAATTGGCGTAGTTATAGAGATCGCCTTGCATACGAATCAAACGAACGATGCTGGGATTTCATTAATCGGGCATGCGTTCCACATGCTCATTCATGAACATTCCTTACAAATAACTAGCTTTTTTATTAATTCGGCTTTTGATGTGGGCGATGATTAGAATGTCATTCCGAATCTCTGTATGTCTTTACATGCTGTCTTCTATCTATCAAAATGTGATCGTTTTGCTTGCGAGGAAATAACATACAATAAAAAACAGACATACTCGTATGAGGAAATGAGTTGAACATACTCGTAATGCTTAATTAGCTTTTACTTTTATGCGACCCAATTCCAATTTTGTATCGATGCAATAAATCTATACTTACTCGTAGCTTTTACTTTTATGCAACCAAATTCCAATGTATCGATCTACAATATGTCAGCAATAAATCTGTACAAATAGGGGCAAACCAGAAAATTATTCCGAAGTTGGATGTAAAAAAGTGTAGGGAAAACTTTAATTGCGAATAAAGTTAAGTTTAAGTTTGTTAACTCTAGTAACCACATTGTTTTATTTGAGATAAAAAGGTGAATTCTATATGTTGTATTTAAGATAAAGAAGTGAATTCTATAACCCATCGTTGGACTCAGTGAATCTTCGGACGGTAACAGCAGCACTTCCCGGAGTAATTGTCAGCTGGCCTGAAGAAGCGAATTTCCGATCCCTTCTTTTTATATATTAGAGTGTATAGCTACGGCATAACACTTAATTCTGGTGGCAGCGGTGGGATACCATCGGAAATCAACAAGAAGCTGAAGACCTCGATGGAGATAATAAGTTTAGTCCTGTGAGTAAATTTCTTTTTTAAAGTGATTGTTTCGTGTATGTCAAATAGTGTCAAGTAGTTTTATTCAAATTTATGTTTTCGAGATTTTGTGCGTCAATTAGCTCTCTAAACAACCCGAGTAGTTCTGATAGTGAAGATATCATTCAGGGTAGCTCAGATAACGAAGCATTCGATTTGCCTAGTGATATCAGTAATCAAGAAGGATCATTTAGAAATATGGCTGAAATTCCAATTAGTGTTTTAACTTCTTTTATTCCGACTTTCAACGGCACAAGCGACGAAGTTTTTATTTTTATCGACGCGTGCAACGATGCTTTCGAACTAGCATCAGAGACAGAAAGGAATGCGCTCTTCAGATTCATTAAAACAAGAATTCGTGGAAATGCCACAACGATCCTTATGAGTCGGGAAATTACTGATTGGGACGGCTTAAAAAAGGAGCTAATTCAAGTGTTCCGAGAACCTCATAGTGGACTCCAGTTGCATAGCGAACTTATTTCCATTAGGCAAAATAGAGATTGAAAAATGTATGTATTAGCAGGATCGCCATGTTATATATGTAGTACTTTTTCATACGTGCTGAAGGAAAAACTTCCCAGAGAGAAAGGTCGACCTCAAAATATGTGTCCGGCGTGGAACGCCATTCCTTTAGAAGGGTTTTCCTATTTTACACTTGCCGTTTGAAGGCAAGAGAATTAAAACTGCCGATATTTTGTTTGGCTGTCTAATTAATTCTGATTTTTATTGTGGACTGCTTGGGTTTTTATATCCCGAGTCGTCCATTAACTTTTTAAGTGTAAACAAGGAGACAATGATTGAAAAATATATTTTTACTATTCTAACTTATCCTAAAATCTACAATACTTCTTTTCTTTTTCCAATTTCGCTTCAACTCGATTTCCACTCAATGTTATGAATTTGGCTTTGGCCAATTGGAATAAGTTCTATTTGATTGGGCGTTACTTATCCCATATGAAACGTTTGTCATTTTGTTGTTTTTATTTTTGTTTTGCTTTAGCTGCTTGCGCTGGCGTATAGGTATGTAGGTCATCAGGCAAATGCACTCATAATTGCATGCTCAGCAGGAAGTGTTTATGACTTATTCGAAGGCACTTGTTGTTGAGTGCAGTAGCGGATCGCGGGTAATGTGCGGTTACATAATAGGGTAATGTGTGGTCACATAACAAGAGTCAGTAGTTATGCAGTGCGTAGAGACGGTGCAAAGACTTTTGTTACAAAGTAAGTTATGCGATGTTAAAAAAGAACATCAAGCGGGTCATATAGAATATATTCAAAATGAAACCTTAACGGTTTTTATTAACGGTTTGCGAGAAAGACTTGCAACATATGTGCTAACGCAACGCCCGAAAAACCTCACGGAAGCATGTAAATTTGCTAGTGAGGAAGAGCAAAGGCTCAATCTCTTCAAGACATGTTCAGAGAGATTATACTTCAAAAAATCTAGCCAAAATTAATTATCAGGAAAAGCGTTGTTATAACTGTGGTAAACCGGGACATATCGCAAAGTTTTGCCGTTTTCCAAGAAAAAAGTACGAAACTAATAGTCAGGAAAATGAAAACCAGTCTGGGCCAGGTGCCAGTAGTAATAATAATAAAAGTTTAAACAAAAAAATTTTCGGTAAGCTGGTCAATGAGGCACCTATGCAGCTTAGGTCCTAGGACAATTCTGAAAGTCTTCATATATTAGTTATCATTAATGGCGAACAAAAAAGGGTAATAATAGACACAGAGCAGAGGTGTCACTTATTAAGGCTAACTCTGTGTATGAAGAAAATGTAGATGCAAAGAAAAGTATAAAGTTTAGTGGCATAGGAGGTAAATTACGTAGTACGTTAGATGAAGCAGAAGAGGAAATTCGATTTGTTCCTTTAACTGGAAAATCTATGACTGCAACCATCAAATTTCAAATAATTAAAAATGATCTGCTGGGAGATTATGATGGATTGATAGGTAATCAATTTCTTAGAGAAAATGCTTTACAATCAATTACAAGGAAAACGTTATAATCAGCAGTTATGGAAAAATTCCATTTAGATACCTTAGCGAAAAAAATGTAATCAAGGAAAGATCGGAAGTGTATCGAACTTTAAAAGTCAAAGGGGAACTAGATAAGGAAGTGGTAATATCTATACAGGAAATTACCGGAGGTATTATCATCCCCAGTTGTATAAGCGAAAACAATAACGGTAAATGCCTTGTATCGATAGTGAACACAACAGACTAACCATTCAACATCAAAGAAGTGTCTGTACAGGCTTCTAACTTAACGGATTTTGATATTGGAAAGAGCCACATACGAAAGGTTACGGGAGACATTCGCACAGACCACCTAAATACGGAAGAACGAGAGAGCTTACTAGCAATTATAAAATGTTGAAGTGACATTTTTAGCATAGAAATGGAGAGATTGTCAAAAACATTAGCGGCAACACACAAGATTAGAACAAGCGTTGGAACTGGGCCAGTTTTTACAAAAAGTTGTAGGTATCTGAAAGTTCACGAAGAAGAGGTCCGTGAGCAAGTCCAAAAGCTAAAGAAAGATGGAATCATACGTGATAGTAATTCACCCTGGAGCTCTCCGTTATGGATAGTTCCTAAAAAAGCCGATGCAAGCTGCAAAAAGAAACGGCGGATGGTACCTAATAAAGCTGGTGAATACTGTCCTGGCAGGACTTCAGGGAGTCAAATGCTTCGTTTATTTAGATGATATCGTTGTGTACGGGCAAAACCTACAAGAGCATAACGAAAAATTGACGGAAGTATTCGAACAACTTACGAAGGCAAACCTGTTACTGCAGCCGGACAAATGTGAGTTTCTTGGGAAGGAAGTCTCCTACCTGGGACATACGAAGGTGGTCCGATAAGTACTTAGCCGACAAAAGAAAAACAAAAATTTTGGAGAAATGGCGATTTATTTTTCAATATAGTCTCCTTTTAGCTCGATACGCTTGACTCAGCGATGCTCCAAGTTCTTTAACCCGTCTGAAGAATACGTTTTCTCGAGGTCTGCAAAGTATGCCTCCGTGGCGGCGATGACCTCCTTATTCGACTGAAATTTCTGCCCGGCGAGTGACTTTTTCAAGTTTGGAAACAAAAAAAAGTCGCACGGGGCCAAATCTGGAGAATACGGTGGATGGGGCCGCAGTTCGTAGCCCAATTCGACCAATTCGGCCGTGGCGAGGGCGGAGGTGTGAGCCGGTGCGTTATCATGGTGGAAGAGCACTTTTTTCTTCGCCAAGTGGGGTCGTTTTCTCTTCAATTCGGCGTCGAATCGGCCCAATAATTTTGCTTAGTACAGCCCGTTGACCGTTTTGCCCTTCTCCAGGTAGTCGAATCGAATCGCCGACCGATATTGCTCTTTTTCCACACTCCCGCTTGCACACGCGGTCAAAACAAAACTACGACCCCGATCCGGCATTAATTTCGACAGTAGCCGTCTACTAGAATGTACTACACGATAATAAGTTGCTCTTGCGATACTGGCGCCATCTGGCGGTGATGCTAGGTACTTATCGGACCACCCTCGTATAATCACGGATCAATGAGCTAAACCGGACCCAAAGAAGATTGAAAGTATTGTGCAGATGGAACCATCGAAAAACTCCAAAGGTATAAAATCATTTTTGGGATTGATAGGCTATTACAGGAAGTTCATAAAGAACTTAATCCAAATCGCTGAACAACTGAACCGTCTTCTTAAGAAGATGTTGATTTCGTGTGGGGTAGTAACCAACAGCATGGGTTCGAAAAGCTGAAGGAAATGATCACAATTCATCCTATTTTACAATACCCGGATTTTAACAAAACGTTTATAATTACAACAGACGTTTCCAATCGTGGCATTGGTGCGGTGCTCAGCCAAGAGCATAACAACAAGGATCTGCCAATACATTTTGCCAGCCGCACTTGAAATAAAGCAGAGTAAATTATAATACCGCGGAGAAAAAATGTTTGGTTATTGTATGGGCTACAAAACAATTTAGGCCATACATCTACGGAACGAAATTTGTACCATTAACATGGCTTTTCCAAGTAAAAGACCTTGGTAGTCGTCTTATAAGATGGCGATTGAAACTGGAGGAGTTCGACTAAGTCATAACTTACAAGAAAGGTAGAGAAAATGTCGTAGCCGACGAGTTAAGTAGAAACTGTCGAATAACAGAAAAAGAAAGGGAGGACAGTAGGCAAGAGCTAATGGGCATCATAGAGGAAGAAGGTATAAGTATAAGTAATGGAAATGAAGAACAAAATATTGAGAATAACGAAATTAATAAAAATATGAACGAAACGCATTTTACGGTAGACGTAGGAACTGTTCCCGAAGAAAATGTTTTTAAGGATAACACCGATAGCAAAACAGATGAGCAAGAAGATAAGGAGCTGGTCAACGATATTTAACAACGAAAGAAAATTATAAAAGACTATCACGAAGGGTTAATCGGTGGACATACCGGACAAAAGGGTACATACTCAAAGATAAGGAAAAGGTACAAATGGAAAGGTATGCAGAAGACATCGAGGTCTTTGTGACACGGTGTCCACATTGCCAAACAGGAAAGGTGAATAGAGTACCAACATGAAGCCCCATGAAGAAAATAATATCAGCTGATAAAGCATTGGAAAAGATCATGGTTGACCCACGAATCATCGAACTTATAGAACTACTTAGTGAGTTACGAGAGCTAGGACAAAACAAAATTCTAACAATAGAACCATATACGGAAAATTACCTTGAAATGCTTAAAATGATAGAATTAAAATCATTTGCTAAAGATCAGAAAGCAATAGTCGTTGTCACTGTTCCAACCGTGAGAAGAGAAATTTATGACATATACGAAACGATTACTATCCCGAGTGTAGTAAAAAAATGGAATTGTAACCCTAAATTTAAGTTATATGTATTTGATTATTGACGGCACATCTTGCACAGATTTGGCTCTTAAGTTCTTTCGTGACGGCTTACATATTGATTTTGCGAAAGAGGACATTGACCTTTGTTATACAAAACAAGTAAATAGCCGGCAAAACAATACATCAAACGGTGACCAGCCGAGGAAAACCAATATACTACACGTCAAATTTGTCTTTCGCCACTCAAAGGAGAAAGTAATGGAAGCAAAACGAAACCAAAAAATGCAATTTACAACAACAATTTTTAATACACATGGAGAACCACGGAGGATGTTTATAAACGACTGCTTGACTCACCAGACCCGTCAACTTCTTAACTTGGCACGGTCGTTGAAGAACAAGAAGGGGTACGCTTATGTATGGACCAAGAACGGCACAGTCTACATGAGGAAGAAGGAGGGTGAAGATTTAGTAAGAATTTCTTGTGCTGCTGATTTAGATAAGCTATGAGTTCTCCTAATTCAGTCTCCTGTCCTCCAATTCCTAATGTATGTGAGTACCCAGTCATTGCCCCTAATTGTGTTAATGCTGTCTGTTTACATCAGAACATTCGTAGCATGAGAAAAAACTTCTCTGTTTTTATAGCTCATATCGAGTCTTTCGTGAATCTTCCTATCGTAATTGTCTTGAGTGAAATTTGGATATATGAGAATGAGTTAGTTTTTTATAATATACCAGGGTATACACTTTTTGGTAATTGCAACGAAACGTATGCAGCGGGCGGCGTAGCAGTTTATGTTAAAAATGGTTATGGGCGTATTTGTACAAATCTTCAGTTTAGTAGCGCTGATGTAATTAAACTGTCTTTTGTTTATAATAATGAAAGCTATACAATGTTATGCGCATATAGGTTACACGATTTTAGTAAAGGTGTTTTCATTGAAGAATTAAGCAAATGTCTGAGTAGTTGCAAAGAGAAAAACTTAATTGTATTAGGCGATATAAATATTGATATTTTAAATCAATTTGATAAAGATACCGAGAATTATATGTTTCTTATGGCTTCCAATGGTCTGGAAAGTCTTATTACAGAACCTACTCGTGTGACTGATTGGTCAACGACTTGCATTGACCATATATTTATTCGTACCCAAAAGAACAATAAAAATATTTTTAGTGGTATTGTCCATGACCTGAAGATAACTGATCACTGTATGATTTCTCTCACTATATCTTGCAGTTCTCAAATGTTAAATTGTCCTAACCCACCTACTGAAGCCAAATATTCCACAGATTTTAAATTGCTAAAAGAATGTCTCAAATACGAATCATGGGAGCGAGTACATTCGGCAAATGACCCTTTATTTGCTTTCGATTTATTTCTTAACATCTTGCAGAAGCACATTAGAAATTCTACTACCTTTTCCGTACGTAACTCGAGTAGTAAGAAATTCCTTAAGCCTTGGATGTCTCGCAATCTGTTGCAGCAGATTAGAAGAAAAAACAAATTGGCTGTTAAATGCAAAAAACATCCGCAGAATGCTAGGTTAAAGGGATATTATAATGATCTGTGTAAGAAAGTTAACAAAAACATTAAAGAAAAACGTGACAAGTTCTACTCTGATCTTTTTGCGCGAGCTAAGGGTAATGTGAGAGAAGAATGGAAAATAGTTGACAATATTTTGTGAATCTTCTACTTTAAAAAATGGTGTACCTCAAGGTTCAGTTTTGGGACCTCTGTTATTTTTAATATATATTAACTCACTCCTTGATATTAACTTTGGAGGTATGTCTACTGCTTTTGCGGACGATATTGTTTTCGTTGTACAATCTCAGACTGAATTTGATTGTATTACCAATATTTCGGAGATTCTAGAAACCTTGAGACTCTGGTTTACTGCGCATAAATTAATTATTAGCGAGAAAACAAAGTTAATGTCTTTTAATATCAGCAGTAAGGTCATACACGACTACAAATTATGTTTTCACGCCTATGATTGCACTAAATTTTGTCTACCTGTCCATAGCTGTGGTAAAAACAATTTCTTATCTAATCGTACTTGTTCGTCAAAATGTTTTAATATTGAGTCAGTGCAAAAATATAAATATCTTGGTGTAGTGATCGATTGTAATTTAAACTGGAAAGACCACATACAAAATATTAAATCGCATATGTTGTTAGTGACGCGGAAAATGTATCTGATAGATCAATATTGCTCCAAAAAAGTTCTTAAAACAATTTATTTTGGACTGGCCCAATCTAAACTACAATATGGGATTGCAAGTTGGGGTGGCTGTTATACAAGCACTCTCAGACCATTGCTATTGGCACAAAAACATCTAATTCGGATAATTTGCCGTAAAAATCGCTTCACTCAGAGTTGGCCCCTATTCAAAAATTTGCATATTCTTCCTTTAAGACACCTTTACGTTTTTAAAGTCCTGAGAGATTTCTTTAAAAGAAGTGGTAATATACCGAGCAGAAACTCTCAACATTATAGCTTACGTGTAAATAATATGCATCTTGTGAACGTTCCTTTCGCTTTTAGAACCCATTTTTCCAATTTCTACACCGTAACAGCTCCCACCGCTTTCAATAAGTTACCACTTCGTGTAAAAACCACGTACAATTTTCATTCATTCTCATCGAAAGTTAAAGAATGGTTATTCACGTTCGACTATGTTAATGTTGAAGTTCTTTTGAGGAACATAGTTTAATATCTTAAGCAACAGCACAGAATAATATCAATATTGAAGTTTTAAAAATATAATACCGTTCAATTGCTTTATTCAATTTATGTTTCTTTTAAATATTGTATTTTCCAACTTTTCTTCCAACTGTATGAATTTTATGTATGATATCTATTATTCACCCCACTTCAGTTTAATTTACAATAGTTATTCTCTATCTGAAGTAACATTCCGCACTAACTTCCTAGTTACTGAATGTTACATTTACTTCTTTACATTATATAATATTATTGTAATTCGTGATGTAAAATGAAATGATGTAAAAGGAATGAAATAAAAATGTAAATGTAAAAAAAAAAAAATGTAAAAATGAAAAAGATTGATTGATTTGATTTTTTTGATTGATTGATTGATTATTATTTTTATTATTTCTCAAGTTGTTAACAATACAAAGTCTGGGATATCTTAGCACTAGTGACATAAAATAATAAAGGAAATAGTGACATTCTATATTTAAAATTACAATGAATAATAAATAGTGTCGAATGTCATAACAAAGTACGTACATATCTATTTATAAATATGTTGGGGGTGACAGAATAGAAAGAAAATATAACAATAAAAAATAAATAAATGAAAACAACAATAGAAAATTAAAACACAAAGATCAAAATAATTGCTACAAATAAAACCAAAAGAAATCTTATTGTCAATGTATGGCAGTTAAGAATGTTTAAATTATATAAGAGCATAGTGTTTAAAAGTACATTTTTTACAATTTAAGGAAAGCAATTAAGATTTAACCAGTACGACAGAAATTGAGATTAAAACTCTGTGCGCATAATAAGAGATTCTAGATGATCAAAATTTTGGTCAAGTAGCCAGCTTTTAATACGTCGTAAAAATGTACCAGATACTGTTATTGTTCTGATAGTCTGGGGAAGCTTATTAAATAATCTGTAACACAAAATGGAATGAAAATTACGATAAGCGGTGGTGCGGAAAGACGGTACATATAACAAGCTAGCGGAGTTACCACGTAAATTATGAGTAGATATTAAACGAAAATTACGACAACCGGATCTCATATAAAACAATTTTAATACCTTAAAACAATATAGGTGACGAACAGGTAAAATGTTTGTGTCACAGAACAACAGATAGCTAGGATGTCTACTAGACTTACGACAAATTTTTCTTATAACTTTTTTTTGAAGTTTAATCAATGGAAGGATATGGTTATAATAAATACCACCCCAACATACAATACCATATTGAAGTTTGGAGTGAAAAATCCCATAATATATAGTTTTAAGCAGGTGTTGAGAACAGATTTTGTTTAAGTAGAAAAAATGCCGCAGCACATTCCGTAAGTATTTTCTTAGAGAATCCACGTGATTAATGAAACTCATTTTATAATCAATTAAGAGTCCCAGATATTTAAATTCCTTAACATTTTCGACTTGGAAACAGTTCTCACTACAGTTAGAAGTACAAGTATATGACGGTAAATTAGACATGCAGTTACAAGTAGATAATTTAAACTTTTTGCAATCTGAAGCATGAAAATGAACATTTACATCCAAATTATACGATGAAAGGCTGAAGTGCATTAGTTTTGTTTTTGAACTTATTACTAAGTTATGTTCCGCAAACCATCTCCGTAGAAGATCAAGATCCCAATTGATGGCACAGACCAGTTCTAAAGGACTGTTGCATCCATATGAAAAACCAATATCATCTGCAAAAGCAGTAGGCCTACCTTTAAAGTCAAGTGAAAAGAGAGAATTAATATAAATGAGGAACAAAAGTGGACCCAATACAGAACCTTGTGGGACACCTAAGTTAATGAATTTGACATTACTTCTAATATCATCAATTTTCACCCTCTGACACCTATTTTCTAGGTAAGATTTTAACCATTCAAGCGTGAAGCCGCGAAAACCCGCTTTTTCCAATTTTCCTAGCAATATTTTATGGTTAACCATATCGAAGGCTTTAGTTATATCGATGAACAAACCAGCAGTGTGCTTTTTCTCATCAAGGTTCGACATTATTTGGGAACAAAATTGCAACAGAGCATCTTCAGTAGATTTGCCTTTTTGAAATCCAAATTGAGCCGGATTAAAAAACTTTGTTGTGGTTAGAAAACTCACTAGCCTATCTTTTAGAAGTCTCTCAAAAACTTTACTTATGGTTGGTAGAAGAGATATTGGTCTGTAATTTGAGATTTCAGTAGGAGAACCTTTCTTAAGCAAGGGCACTACGTCTGCACATTTAAATTCTTCTGGAAATATGCCTTCAAAGACACTACGATTAAAAATAACTGCTAACACATTTACAAAAAAACAAGCGCTTGATTTGAGAACTAAACTAGAAATACCATCGAAGCCACAAGAATTTGATTTCTTTAGATAACCAATTACCCTTAAAATCTCAAGAGCAGTTATGGGCTCAAAAACAAAGCTTTTAGTTTGGAGCGGTTCATTAAATTCCAATGGACAATTGCACTGAACACAAACTGGTGGATTTAAAACAGACGGTAAACAACAAGCTATATTCACAAAATATGTATTAAATTCATTTGTGATTGTCAGTAAGTCGGAAACTACACACTCATTAACATGGATAATAGTCGGTTTCTTAGGAAGGGACGTTTTATTCAGAATTTTATTAACAAGACGCCATTCATTAGCTAAATTTCCTTTAGCTTCTAGAAACAGAGAACGATAATAATTGTCACGACATATGGGGATTTCTTTTTTAAGCTCAGCGCAGAGTATCTTGTAACTATTTCTTAGTCTGATATTATTGGGATCCTTGACACAACGTATTCTAAGATTATTTTTAGCTTTTACTTTATTTAACAAGTAGTTTGTAATCCAGGGTTTAAGTCTCTTTATTGTGTTTTTGCCAGGAGACACGGAAGAACATTTCCAAATGTGCTCCCTTAGACAACCAATAAAGATTGAAAAAGCTGTTGACACATCTGCACAGGAATAAACATCTTCCCAATACTCATACAAAAGATTGTTTTTAAGTTGGCGGAAGTTAATTTTCATTTTGTTAATGTATGGTTTGCCGACATTATTCTTGCAATTTAATGGTTTGATTAAAAGACCAATCATACAGTGATCACTTATCTTCAAATCAAGAATATAACTTTCGCAATGAGACATAGAAATGTTGCCAAATCTTGCATAAATATGGTCTAGACATTTACCGGATAAGGGCCTAGTAATTTTATCGATTAAACAAGCTAAGCCATGCGAAGCTAATAATCCTAAATAATTATAAGTCGTGTTATCAGCTTCTAGTATATTTAAGTTAAAATCCCCTAGTATGATCAGATTTTTACATTTTTCTTGTCTCAAAAGATTAGAAAATTCTGTGACGAACATTGAGACACTGGAAGCGTGTAACCTATAAACACAAAAAAAGACATATAATTCACTATCAATTTCAACAGAGACCTTGATTACATCAGCACTTGTAACTTTATGACAAAGAACATTAATAACATTAAATACATCTTTGACAAAACAACCAACACCACCTGAGGCGTAATTATCATTAGTGTTAGCAAAGAATTTAAACCCGGGAATATTATAGTCAATAATTTCAAAATCATAAATCCATATCTCAGAAACAAAAACAATATCTGGAATATGGTCAAAAGAATCAATGTGAGTTACAAGAGAAGTAAAGTTTTCTCTCAAACTTCTGACGTTTTGGTGAACAATAAAAAACGAATCCTTGAAGTATGCAATATCATTAAACAAATTTAAACTAAACGTATTATTATGCAGAGGGATGGGAGAGTCATCTATTAAACGAGGGTTATTATTCATAATATGAGAGATTGAATGTATAGCTTTATAATAAATGTATTAAATTAACGAGAGATCATTAAATGATCTTATTGATATGACTCTCTCACCCTCAGTCTTTCTAATTAAAATTTGATTATTATTATACCATACGTATTTTACTCCTTTCTGCTTAGCAATCTCTTTCGCCTTCATTAAGAGAGCCTGCGTGTATTTCGTCAAAGAATTGTTGATATAAATTCTCGTTCTCCTCCGGTTATTGCTGTTAGTGACACTAGCACCTCTCTTGTTGTTATTGTTACTGCTGTCGGTGTCATCCATACAAGACGTTTGAATGGTTAAATTTTTCTTGCACGTTTTTTTAGCAGTCATAATTTCTTGTTTCGTGTTCGAATCCGATAATTTTACACATAAAATGTGATTCAGCTTGGAGTCTTTGGACTTAACTTTCTTTACATAACATTTTTCTATTTTTGAGTCCGGAACATCTATAGACAAAACGTTATGTAATATTTGTTTTGTAGTGGTCAACGCGCTATTTTCATCGACAGTAGGCAAGCCGGCTATTTCAATGGTGTTGTTAAGATGTTGTTGTTGTTCCCAATTAAGTTTACTCTCCAGTGTGTTGATTTTTGATTTTAACTCCAAGTTTTCTGATCGGAGTTCACTTATTTCCTGGAGAAAACGATTGTTTGTTTCCTCCAACTTTGTCAATTTTAAATAAATCATCTGGAGAGTATATTTGTCGTCAGTATTTAAGGTTCCCGACGAAGAAGTAGCCGGTACAGAATTTTCTTTGATGGTTTCCGCTTGAGCATCTTTTCCGTTTATGACAGTCTCAGCATTGCTGTTGTTTTGCTTAGGTATTGAAGAAACCGGCAAGTGGACTGAATGGCGTCTTAGGACTCCACACTTATCACATCGAAATTTGTTTCCGCTTAATTTTATGAATTCTGCGTCTTGTTTAGTGATATTAGCACAATTAAAATGAAAATAGTGTTTGCAATCACTGCAACTAATTTTTTCTGAACAGTTGCGTTCAATTTTTTGAGAACAAATAGAGCAATTCATTTTTAAAATGTAAACACAAAAAAATTAGGTCTGCACCCCACAAACACTTAACGAACGTTTGAGATAGAGAAGAATACGGTTTAAAAATGATTTGAATGATTGCAAAATGATCAATAAAATGTATGTTTGTAAGCCCCAATTATTAAAAAGTACACTAAGAGATTCAAATTGTCAAGTAAATATATTCATAAGAAACCGATCTGATAATAGTAACGTAAGAACCATTAACTCAAAAGTATAAATTTTCCATAGAATCAAGCTCAATACATACTTGTTTACAATAACAGATGAAATATCTACTGAAAGCGCCGTTTTCGGTATATGTTTGGATTTGATTTTGATCTGATGGAGTTCCGAGACTAGATCGAGGGTACTAAAATATAAGCTTTTACCTGGCTTATCTAGAATATCCGTGATGTTAGGGATAGGCTATTTATCATCAACAGTTTCCTCATTAACCTTCCTCTAATCGACTACCAACCTTCATTTATCTTTCCCATTTGCATCTTTCTTTTTTGGGACTATCCACACTGATGAAGATCATGGTGAAGAGCTTTGTCCTTGGAATTATTCCTTGGTTTAACACGTCATTTATTTGGGTGCGTATTTCATCCTTATGAACGTAAGGGTACCTGTAGGACTTGGTGCAGACCGGTACTAAGCCTTTCGTTTTTATTTGGTGTTTAATATTATTTGAGAATGTTAAACTCTGTCCTGCGATATTTGGAACAGAGCAAGAAGAAGGTTTGCACTAAAGTTATAATATTTATGTTTAAGTATCCCTCTTTATCAAAGCATTTAATGGAAATTATGTATTATCAATTTCGGCTTCATAGTTCACGTCATGATGTTCTTGTTGAGTAGGTAAAAAGGACATATCGGTATAACTTAGATCTGAAACGTTCTCTACAGGTTGAGAAGTTGGTTGTAGGCTATTGCTGTTAGTTAAATCCAATCAAAAACATTAATGTGAAATGGGAGCCAAGTTCAATATTATGATATATGTCTTGGTTATTGACTTCAACGACAAAAGAAGTGAGATCTAAATGGGTGCCAAGTTCAATGGTCAGTCCTGAAATTTATTTATAACAACATTAAATATTTTATAACAACTTAAAAAAGCATTTTTTCTTAGAACTTAGGATAATACATATATTGAAGCCTTAGGAATGTAGTGGTGTCGTTTAGCCCAGACAGTGCGTCAGCTTATTCTGTTGATAGATACATTGTATGTTGTGGCAACGTATGCTTCTGTGGGAATCTAATTTATTTGGTGTTAACTCCTCCCTCCTTAGAATGATGCGTCCTCGCGAACTTTATGCGAGAGGAATGTTGTAGATATGTATGATGTTGCAGAATGTTGTAGGATATCTCCGAGGAGATGCTGGATAACCGATGTCGTTTTGGCTTGTTATTGCGACCACATATGATGTTGGTATTGGGTTAACTTGAGGAGTTGCGCGTCTCCTATGGTATCCTAATACAGCTATTGCAAAAAATGCTATTGTGAGAATGGCGTATGTTGCTATTTGGTGCCTGTCCTTCTCTATTTGGATTTGGGTCAGGTGTTGCATGTTTTTTGTATGCAGTTCCTTCATTAGTTCCAGTGAAAGGATTTCCTCTATTGCTGAGTTTTCGGATGCAGGATGTAGTGTAGGTGTTAAAGCTTGGATGTGTGCTAGTTCTTGTGAAACATACTGTTGATCGTTGATGGTTATTGTGTCGTTGGTGAACTTGATGACATACGTTCCTTTTAGTGCTTGGGTCTTATTGTGGACTTCTATCGTACTGTTGAACTGGTTGAGTATGACGAGTCCTGCCGATATCTCTTCCACTTGGGGGATGTGTTGGCTGTTGGTTGCACTGCATGTCGCGTTTCTATTTTCTATCAAACCTATTATACACTTATCGTTACTTATATCTATGAGACTTGATCTCTTACATAAGGATCAACGTCAATTCTCTTACAATTATCTGATATTCCGTAAACATTATTATTTTTCTTAAGACATTTCTATTACTTATCTTATTTATCAATCCATTGTTTTTTTTTTATTGGAATTAATATTATTTGTTCGTACATTTCTTTTTTTGTTTTGGGTATATTGATTATATAAAGTAGGGTACTTGAATTGGAAGCAATTTTTACATCTGCAAACTTAAGTGCTTGCTCTGCGTTTGAAAATGGTAAAACATCCTTATCGATAGTATTAATTATAACATCTAGTTAATTTTTGGATAAAATATTCGAATTTGTAATATTGGCTTTAGCTAATTCTATTGCATATATTGTATTATATTTCTTAATTCTTCCTTTATTATTTTTATCTTATATAATAGTATTACATTGAATTGGTATTCTATCGTACTTTCTTTCTTTAAAATGTTTATAATATCATTGGTTGTTTTTATTACAGTATTTATTTTTTCTCTGTATTGCTCATTAATCATAATTTGGTCATTATTGTTACTAATTATATTATTTATTTTGTTTCTAAGGATCTCAAAGTCCTCGTGGTCGGGTGTACCCTCTATCCACTTCCATCCTGTGCCGATGAAATTTAAGGATCTTTTGGTTCTTTTAATTTTAACGTTTTCTATTAAGTTTACTATCTGTTCGATGTCATGGTGTAGTAAGGAGAAGAAGGGATTCGTCTTGGGGACATGATTTTGGATGATGTGAAGTGTTTCCGATACGAACTTTTCATACGGAGTTATGTCAATGGTGTGGATGAACTTAATATTACCCTCTGCGATTTTTGCCAATCCATTATTAAGGGTGATAATAGGGGAGTTGGAATAGTCAATGATGTTTTCGTCTCCTCGACTGGTTGTTAGCCATCTGTGGGGTATGAAGGAAAGGAAGGGATAAATTTGCTTAATTTCGAATTTTGGATTTATGCACAATTTTTCCGGATTCGGTTACAATGGTTGTGGATCTACCTTCTTTACTTTTTCTTTCTTGTATCTTGCTAATAGTTTCGAACCTAGTCTTTTATTAACCTTTATGTAAATAATATCGCCTGGGGAATAACTTTTAGTGGAAGGTCTGTTTTTATTGTGGTATGCTAAGTCGGCATCTTGTTTTATCTCTAATCTGTTCATATTCTCTAAACGAGCTTTACTAATTTCTACGGGATCTGTGCTAATGTTTCTACTAAAGAAGATGTCGACGGGCTTTTTATTTGTAACCGAGTGAACTGAGAAATTATACGCATTTACACCCGCCTCTAGAAGTTCCGTGAAGGAGTTATGGTTTTTTCGGAATTTAGGCATCTCATGATTTCGGCGAGTGTTGAGTGAAATCTTTCCACTTGGCCATTTGATGTACTTGCGTAAAGAGGTGTAGTGAATACTTGGATTCCAAGTTCGTTTCCTAACATAAAAGTGATTAAGGATGAGTTAAAGGATTTTTCGTTATCAAACACGACGACCTTTGGTATACCGTAGCCAAAGATGATTTCTCTTAGCGGCTGCCTTATTTCTTCTATAGCTTTAGACTTTAAGATTTTCACGAGAGCGTATTTAGAAAATTTATTTATAGCCGTGAGAACTAATTTTCCTTCTGTAGAGAAAATGTCGATGTGTATGATTTCGCCTGGATATTTCGGGATTGGATTTGGACTTTATTTGGATATGAATCATATTCACTCTGTTTGCAGATTGAACAGAGATTTGTTACATTTTTAACCTTTTTTGTCATTCCAGGGAAATAGTATTTTTCCAATATTTGAATTTTGTTTTCCCTGTCGTTTCGGTGAGCGCGATTGTGGGTCTGAATCATAATATTATCTTGGTCTTCTTCGCTTTTAACGTCCTGGACCTGTTTTTGTGTAAAGCGTATTCGATAAGCGCTAAAGTGTGTTTTGTAAATATTTTGAATCATTCCCATTATATTTTCGGCTGTTTTAATGTAATTTATAACTGTAGGGTTAAGGCGTTTTTTAAGGATTTCAATTAACATGTCTATGGCAGGTTGGGAAGACAATTTCAAAAGTTTCGCTATGGGGTGTGACTTCTTGGAGGAAAATCTGATTCTTAAAACAGTTTATAGGGGAATCGATGCTGTAGATTAGGCCGTGAGATGAGCTTTCGTCACTGTGAATGGTTGGGGTCACGGAATTGATTTGAGTATGCTGAGGTGGTCTTGATAGGGCGTCAGCTACCACATTGCTCCTTCCTGGCTTGTACTTAAGCTCATAATTGTATTCCTCTAGTGACGCTTTCCATCGCTTTAGCTTTGCATTGTTGTTTTTGCTGCTAAGGGCATGAGTTAAGGGTTGATGATCCGTATAGATGAGAACTTTTGCCGAACCGTATAGGTTATAGGGAGTTTAGTGCCCATATAATGGGCACTTCTCATTAGCGGCATAGTTCTCCTCTGTTTTACTCAAGGTTCTTGAGATGAAAGTAATTGGCTTGTTTTCCTGCGACAGGACAGCGCTTATGGCATAGTTCGATGCGTCTGTTGTCAGCTCGAATGGTTTTTTGAAGTCCGGATAGGTCAAGATTGTGTCATCAGATTGTTTTATTTTCCCAAAGGCTCCTTGGGCATCATCGTTAAGATGTATAGCTTTTTTGCTAGTTTTTTGGACGTTTTTGGACAAACGTCCATCCTCCCCCCTTAAAAGGGATGTCAGGAGTTTTGCAAGTCTTGCGTAATCTCGGATGAATCTCCGATAATACCCTGACAGACCAAGGAAAGATCTTAATTCTTTAAGGGTTTTTGGAGGTGAAAAATCTTTTATTGCCTTTACCTTTTCCGGATTGGTTTTAATTCCTTTTGAAGAGACAATGAAACCTAAAAATTCCACTTCTTGTTTATAGAATTCACATTTATCGAGCTGTACTTTCATATTGGCGTTGTTCAACGTTTCGAAAACCTTACGGATGTTTTTAAGGTGCGTTTCTTCGTCGGGGCTAAAGATGATTATATCATCAATATAAACGTAACATATCCTGCCAATATGGTCGCGAAGAATGTCCTCTAGGGCCCTCTGGAAAATTGCGGGCGCATTCTTTAAGCCGAACGGTAACCTTGTAAACTCATATTTACCGTTATTGATCGAAAAAGCGGTATTTTCCATATCCGATTCCTTTAGAGGAATCTGGTGAAACCCACTTTTTAGATCAATGACCATGAACCAGTTATTCTTACCGAGATTGGCTAACACTTCGTTTATTTCTGGGATTGGGTATCGGTCAGCGATGGTGACGGTATTAAGCTTGCGGTAATCTATTACAAGTCTGAATTTCTTTTTCCCAGAAGCATCTGCCTTTTTGGGGACAATCCACACGGATGAATTGTAAGGCGATCTTGAACGTCTTATTATGCCATCCTCTAGGAGGCCTTGTACTTGATTTTCGACTTCCTCCTTGAGTGCCATGGGATATGGGTAGAATTTTGAGTATACGGGAGTGTTTGTAGTTGTTCTTATTTCTCCCTTAACGACAGTTGTGCAAGTAAGTTCGCTTTTGGGATCGTCGAATAGTTGGGGAAATTCAGTTATAATAGCTTGAATCTCAGACTTCTGTTGGCTAGTCATATGGTTAGTACGAATGTTTATGTTATTTATAGACTGTGCAGTAAGTTGTTTGATTTTTATTTTTACGGAACCGTTGACCATCAATAATTTGTTTAAAATTAATGAAAGGTGTGATTATACTTGTTGATAAAATTCTTGGACTGAGGAATTACCCGGTACCAAGGACGTCATCTGGTATTCTAACTTTCCAAGGTCTCGTTTATCTCCATAATGCAGAGTTAAACAACGAGTAATACAATCCCAATCTAGCGGGGTATTATAGGATTCGAGGAAATTATCCGCATGACCAATAATTTTATTTCGAATAACATTTATGATCCCGAAGTACTTTGGCGATCCTTTAATGGGATCATAAATTTTTAAAATATGTACGTTCTGCGCTTTTACGCCAGGAGCTAAATTCTCCCGGTTGGCCGGAGAATTCGCGTAAACTCCTGACAACATCAGGGATTTTGTCGAGTTCTGCGAGATTTCCTCGTTGGTCTTGATTAATGGTTTGATCAATTCCCGTGAATTGATCTGAATTCGGGTTTATTATTGATTGGAAAATACTTCTTCCTTCAGTTTGTAGTGTTTGAGTGATTATGGAGGATATTAATGATCGCAATGCAGGGGGTGCTACAGGGAGTTCATCAGGATTAATTTGGTTGGGATTAGGTAGTGGCACATTTAATACCGGGGGCCGGATAAGATTGGGATTAGACATTTTTCTTTTCTTATTAAAGGATTATCGAAAGAGTAGGAAGAAATGAAATTATTTCCTATAGATCCTTATATTTCACACAGATGGGTTTGTTTCTTAAGTGTAGATATTAATGAAAATATGTACTTAGATATTTATTATTTGAGTGACTATTCTTAGAGCTAGTATGTATTACAGTTTTATCTATTGTTACAGTTTTATCTATTTATTAATTTGGAGAGGAAAAAGAAATCTTAAAAATAACTTACAGTAAAATGATGAATATTAGCTGCATCCCTCCGGTCGAGCGGCTGACGATATCCGTCTCATTTTTGCTTAGCTACTCAGGGGCCTCGTTCTCGCACACACAGGATTGGACTTTTTCTTTAACTGGGTTCTTAATTGCTTGAGCATTTTAGTTATTATAAAAAAAAATTCGCTGGTTGCTTAGTCACTATTTATGCTCTTAATTTTATAACTATTTTAGTTGAAAAAAAAAAGTTTTTCGCTGTTTGCTTAGTCACTATTTATGCTCTTAACTTTATAACTATTTTAGTTAAACTTTTTTTTTCACTGTTTGCTTAGTCACTATTTATGTTCTTAACTTTATAACTATTTTACTTAAACTTTTTTTTCACTGTTTTCTTGGTCACTATTTATGTTCTTAATGTTATAATTATTCGGGAAGGATTTCGCGGAAGGATTACTTTGGCTCCGCGGGTCGCGAGAGATTACTTAAGCTTCGCGGGGTTCCGGGACACAGGTGTTGTTACCAACGATTTGCACTGCTTGCGGGCTTTATAACGTCGGAAAACAGAAGAGGATATTTTTTTACGCACTACTTGAGGGCTTTTGTCACTAAAATAGCGCGAAAACCTGTGTCCCTGCTCGGGCGCCAGTTAAACTATTATTATTATTTTTGGTTTTTTAAAAAAGGTTTATTGTCGGGCAGAGGTTCCCCGTTCGAACAAAATCAACTTAATACTAACATGAAATCTGGCTTATTTATACCCTAAATACTAAAGCTAGTGCAATGCAAGTCATCCGGTGACGGAGTGTTCTCAGAGGTGAACTCGTATTACACCTGCCGTACGTGATGGAATGTAGCGGTGTCGTTTACCCCAGACAGTGCGTCAGCTTATTCTGTTGATAGAGACATTGTATGTTGTGGTAACGTATGCTTCTGTGGGAATCTAATTTATTTGGTGTTAACTTACACATTAAATTTACTCAAGGATGTTCATATGTAAATTATCTCGTACATTCATCTTTACCTTCATAGATACATATATGTAAATATGTACATATAAACATAATTGTGTTGTGATCAATTATTTTTATTCATTATTATTTTTTCATTATCTTCCTTCTTCTTCCTTCATTTCTATTGTATATGTGAACATCCTTTCATTGTGTTAGTGACGAACACAATTGAAGCGCATCACCAGACAAAGAAACGTGCAGCCTCGAAAAATAAAGAGTTGTATATGAGTTACTTCGTTTCATACTTCACCTCCCTCTCCCATAAAATCAGTTTTAACTTTTAACTGTGGAGGTGAAATTTTGGGACATAGTCAGTGACGTGGTGGTAAATTGTACCCCTTTTAATGTTACTAAAAAAAAATTTAATAAAAAAACATTTCTTCATAATTATTTTTCTTTTAAAAATAAGCTACTACATTTCTAATAATAAAAAAATAAAATTTGAACAATTTTTTATCATTTATTTCCACTAAACAGGCATTTTATTTCATAAACTTCATTTTTAATAAAAAAAAAAACATAACATCAATAAATTATACAAATATTATAAATTAAAAATGTATCAAAAACTAAAAAGGAATTTCTTCACAGCCAAATGTATATAATATACTTAAAGAAATAATAGAGAACATAGAAAAAAAATCAATCCTAGAAATTCTGTATTTGCACAATGTACGCATACACATTTGCTGCAGCCCATACACATTGGCTTACTACATTGCAGACAAATGTGCGTAGTTTTTCGCTTTAGCCTACTCGGGCATAGGTAGC
Organism: Merodon equestris; assembly: GCA_958301585.1. NCBI lineage: Eukaryota > Metazoa > Arthropoda > Insecta > Diptera > Syrphidae > Merodon > Merodon equestris. The sequence goes on from OY284416.1 coordinate 89,877,122, forward strand.
ATAATTTACGAGCAACAGAGATCGGCTCTATCGGAGGCGGAGCTACTGAGTCCGAACCCAAAATGTTACCAATTGTGCCTCGTAATGACCGAGGAAACCTTTGGTTCTGTTGTCGTCTTTGCAAATGTGCTAAAATCATTTGTGTTGCCAGCTTTTTAAAAAGTCTCTCCTTGAACTGTTATCAAAATCCTTTGCAGATTGAAAAATAATGTAGGCGTTCACAGCACTAATATCCAAAATTCTATAAAATATGGCTAACGGCCAGCGGCGTGTACGTCGACCGCATGAATATATCGAGCATTTCTTATCAAGCTCATCCGCTCCACCTTTTGTATTGTTGTAAAAGTGAACTGGTCAGTTTCTTTTTTATGATGCATGGAGGACACGGTTTTGACGAGGCACGTAGGTTAGAATTGTTACATCTTTGGTAAAACCATATATGCAGGACCCCAACGGTCTATTTTTTTTTGGGCTGAAATTCTGGTGGAATCTCTCTTTTGTTCTTTTTCGGCGTCCCTGTGTAAGTTATTTGTCGTTTTTTAGTTCTTCCACCAGCTGGAGTGACGAAAACCAGTTGTCAGCAGTAATATTTCTTCTACTACCTTCTAATATTTTGCACAGCCTTATTACTGATTGTGTTGGTACTGCAAGCCGTTTTTCTTCATTTGTTAGACCAACTCCATCAGAGTCTTTCCCAAAGTAAATATAAGCATTCGCTAGATACTGTGTGCGTGCATCAGTCAATGACATTATCTTAATGCCATATTTTGCGGGTTTCTTTGGCATGTAAATCTTGAACTTGCATCTACCTCGAAATGGTACCAATATTTACCATCTGAACATTTTTTCTGCAGTTTTCAATAAATATGTTGAATATTTCTGAAACTGCAGCTAATGGGTCGTTATGGTTAAGAATACAAAGGAATCGTGCCTCGGACATTGTAGCTCTAAAAATTTCTCTACCCGTTCCATCAGTTGCAAAAATAAATTTTGTGGCCTCGTGGTTAGATTTGAACACTGACGTGTAGACCAAGATACCGAAAAATGCACGCAGTTCAATTATATCAAGAGGTTTCGCTTCACATTTTGCTGATATATCAAATTTTGCTTTTAGTTTTGTATTTGTATGCCCTAAAATTATGTTCTCCATATCACTATTAAACATTCTTGACCAATATCCACATAAATCTTCTTCCGATTTTTTTTGTAAAGCCACTGGAAATCGCACAATGTCATGTAGAGGAGTTTTTACGCAGCGTGTTGGTTCCAATGCTGACCACTTGAACCCGTTTTTTCCATAAAAAAAGTTTACTTTAGATTCACACACATTTTCTTCACCAACACGTTCTTCTACATCATTGCCCTGAATTTGTTCAGCAATCATGTTTCATCGGATTCACTGCATGCATCATCTTCTATACATATTTCATCACTCATGTCGCTTTCTTCAATGCAGAAATCCAGATCGACAATTTCGTCATCGTCTTCAAGAAATTGGGCTATTACCAAATCACTGAGTTTTCTTGAATTTGACATGATCTGCAGACATAAATTGTATACGTTTTCAAAATAAGTAATTATTTACCAACAACAAAACGGACGAGTGGTAAAAATAATTCTATAAAAATCTTTCGCTAAATTTGATGTGTGGTAAATTGTTTTCTACTGAATACTTACGCTTACGCTGACGTGGTGGAAAAATATCTTCCAAAAAAAAAATACGTAAATGTTGACGGGTGGTAAATTTTATATGTACCAGCATGTGCGTTGCTCCGCTAATGCTATGCCTACTGCAGCCAAATTACAACTGAATATTAAGGATGACGATATGAGAAGATACTAAGAGAATTAAATTAAGAGAGCGCAAGGGAAGACAGTAATTCAAAAAATGTAAAGAGAGAGTAAAATTTACCACCACCTCCACAGTTAAAGTTTAAATAAAGACTATTTTTCTTATGATTTAATTGCATATGTATAGTTTCCAGATTTTTTCCTGTACTTAGAGTATATGACGATATTACTTGCCAAATTTTATAGTTCTATATATATCTGGAAGTGGGTTATAGTTTTGAATTGTAGGTCAGTGATAAAAATTACGATTTTTGGACGTTAATATCTAAATAACCGTTTAAGGTGTGTTTATGAAATTTGGAGCACATAAATGTATTTCGCAAGTCTCAATATATGTATGTGCCAAATTTGACAAATTCAACAAAAACCAACGGTACAAATTAATATTAAGAAATTATATATATTTGCTGCAGTCGAGCAGTAGTGCCAAGTTTATGTGAATTTTTCATAATGCATTACATTTTAATATTTGAAAATTATAAGTTTGGAACTTTAGGCTACTTATGTATATACATATATATATATGTATTTAGTGGACATTGGATAAATAGAATAAATTTGAATTTTTTTAAATACAGATTCTGTGAATGCAAAAGAAACTTTGCATGTAACCAACCTCGCACCAACCCCAATTCCTATAGCGGCCAAGCAGGGGGGTTGCAGGGGGGCAGCATGCCCCCCCTTACATACTTTACTGTTTATATATTGTAATGTTGGAAGCTAGCACTGATTTATTTGTGTAAGTAAGCAAAAAATAAAAATTTCATAGAAAAGTAGTTTTAGTTATTTTCGATTTTCTCAAAAACTAGAAGACATAGAACCATGCGGTTTTTTGTGTTCGATTAAGAACTGATAGTTACATGGAACACATATAAGCTAATTTAAAATTTCATTTCAAAATTTTGAGAACAATCGGTTTAAACTTTTATTTTTCAGGTTTTTTATCAAAATTTGGACTTTAAATGTGAATTTCTCAAAAACCATTAACATGAACAATTTAATTTAAATGCAGGATTATAGAACAAATTTCTGGCTTTCAAATGCTGAAAAGCACTTTACTGTACGTGTTGCCGTTGTTTTTTAATATATTTTCTTCCCAATTTAAACCATTTTCCCTAAAAGTGGACCTACCTCCTAAACGGGGGGAGATAGACCCCCCCCCCTCCCATAGTAAAAAGTGCTTGTTTTTGACCTCCCTACAAAATCCCGTTATCAAATCTTGGCGGCCAAGTTATCGTACTCGTGCCCATTTCCTCTACCTTATATGTATATGAATAAAAAACAAAGCGAGGATTTCCATGATGATGTTATGAGTTACCGCATCTGTAACTCTAAGTGAGTTCAATGCGTTTTGTATTGCTTCATTCATTTTGACCTCGACATTAAAGGCTTATTAGTGTAAAAAAGTGTGTACTTTGTATTCTTCGCTTACACTCTTCTTCTTAAATGGCGTTACAGCTAATGACGAGCCAGAGCCAAGCTTCTCTCATTCACTTATGTTGTGAGCGATTTGTTATTCCACACAAGTGAAAGGGACCTACAGTTTAATGCCAATTTCGAACGGCGAGAGCCGAGAAGCTTTTTCCAGGCAAGTGTACTGCGGGGGGTTTTGTCAGTATCCCGCCGAGGAGCCGCGATATTAATATTCGATGGCGTTGGTGTGTATCCGAATCCGAACTCGCTCATCGAGCGTCAGCGGCCGACAAACTACCAACTGCGCCGCGGCGCTCTCACTACTACATACATAATTTCATGTATGTACACGATAGATAAATGTTTTTTTTTGTTTGTTTACTTCTATATATGTACATACATATGTATAAATATGCTCGTTACTACTGTACTTATTTTTCCTATAACACTAATTTTATTGTTAATTTTTTTGAATATTATGGTGTCCCACGAGCAGTGTGCCAAAAAGCTAGAGCGTGTAGGTCTGGTCAAGACAAGAAAAAAATCGTATGGGAGGGAGGGGGTCTATTCCCCCCGTTTAGACGGGAGGGGCAATTTTCTAAAAAATTTACTTAATTTGGAAAAAAAATTATTAAAAATCAACAGTTACATCCACAATGCCGTGATGTACTTTTTTGTAAAGCCAGAAACTTCTTCTTTCATCTTGTTTTTAAACGAAGCTGTTTTAGGGAATAGTTTTTCAGAAATTAATTTTCAAACTCAAAATTTTGAAAAAAAAAATTTCGAACTATTTTTTTTTTAAATTGTATGTAATTAAGTACTATTTTTTTCAAAAATTCAATTCTCTTATTAGTTTTTAGTTAAAAACAGAAAACCGGATGCTAAAATGTCTTGTAGTTTTTGAGAAATTAAAAAAAAAACCGAACCATTTTTGTCTAAAAAAAACCTTTTTTTAATTGTAGGAAAATTAATGTATGAAACACTGACCTCTTTTTTATTATTTTTAAAAAATTCGGAGTTTTATTATAATAAATTTTAAGGCAAAGATTATATCTCCTTCTAATGGCTGCACGTAAGTCTATGCTTAACAAATTTTCCTGGAATTTGACTCCAGCGACTTCAATCCGTTCTTTCAGTTGTTCTAAAGATACTATTTCCACTTCGTAAACATAATTCTTCATGAATCCCCACACATAAAGATCTAGAGGAGTTAAATCTGGTGGCCATTCCGTGGGGCCCCTTCTCCCGATCCAACGGTCACTAAAATGATCATCCAGCCAGTTTCTAACCCGTAAGCTGTAGTGTGCTGGTGCTCGATATTGCTGGTAGATTAAATTATCTGATATGGCCAAAGGAACGTTGTCCATCAAATCGGGCAAAAGGTCTCGTAGGAACTGCAAGTATGATTCCCCATTAATAACGGCATTCAAAAACCGGGGCCCGATTACAGTTTGTCCAACAATACCAAGCCAAACATTACAGCTAAAGCGGTGTTGTGATTTATTTTGTTTTTTGTTGTGTAGATTGGTGCTACTCCAATGATGCAAATTGTGGAAGTTAGTAACCCCATCTCTGGTGAACTGTGCTTCATCCGTCCAGAATATCCTTCCAAAATAGTTTCGTTCAGTTTCATCTCGAAGCAGTAATGATCGACAAAATTCTGCTCTCAAAAACTTGTCGTTTGAGGTGAGTTCCTGAACTGGCCTAAAATGGTACGGGTGTAAGTTTTCGGTATGAAGCACTCTCCATACTCTAGATTTGGGCACTCCAAGCATAATAGCTATCCTCCTTGTACTAAGAGAGGGATTACGTCGGACCAAATCTAAAATTCTTTCATCTAAGATTCCTGATCCATCTGTAACTGATCTTTCGCTTCTTCGATGCTCTAGCACTCCGTGCTCTCGCAGACGTCGGTGGATTCTTGAAAACATGCTACGACTGGGACACCTCCGATTGGGATATCTTTCAGCGTAGAGTCTTTCGGCTTCACGATCTCGACCATTAGCTAAACCGTAGCAGAAATGCATGTCCATTAATTCTTCTCGAGAGTATGAGTTTGACATCGTAATGTGTTGATGAGTGAACATCCAATTTGGAAATGTTCTTTTATTAAAAATGCGATGCCTTTTATTTATATTTGGGTTGCAAATATTTTATTTTTCAATAAAGAAAAATTGCGGTTTTATTGTCTTAAAGTCCTAGCGGGTAGAACCCATCGCCGGCGGCCGGACCCAGACGAAATTGGCAGGTCAGTTTTCAGGCGTTATCAATGAAAAAATAAGGATTAATCCAGGGTTATTCCAATACTGTGTCACTTTATTGTATCCTCATAAAACTCCAATTTTTTTAAAAATAATAAAAAAGAGGTCAGTGTTTCGTACATTAATTTTCCTACAAGCAGCTACAGCCGCGTTCAAACCAAAAAAAAAGGTTTTTTTTAGAAAAAAATGGGTCGGGTTTTTTTTTAATTTCTCAAAAACTACAAGACATTTTTGCATCCGGTTTTCTGTTTCTAACTAAAAACTAACAAGAGAATTGAATTTTTGAAAAAAAATTAGTACTTAATTACATACAATTTTGAGAAAAAATAGTTCGAAATTCTTTTTTTTCAAAATTTTGAGTTTGGTTTCTGGCTTTACAAAAAGGTATATCATAGCATTGTGGATGTAACTGTTGATTTTTAATAATTAAGTAAATTTTTTAGAAAATTGCCCCTCCCGATACATAGGTACATAGGTGTTTTATGCGTTTTTTTTTGTTGTGCCTGTTACGTTTATAATAGAATGCTTATAATGGATATGATAATTTTAATATTACAAAATTTACATACTGCTTACATATTCATATTTTTCCTGTATTTCCTGAAGGCTTGCTTGAAGGTGATTCGTTCCCGGGTTCCTCGAATATATTATTAATTTGCACATTAATATTGTTGTGTTTTATTGCTTTAATTTGCCAACTGACTAATTTCTTTTTATATGTATATATTTTTCATTTTATATACTATGTCTAATAAATTTCCAGCGTTTTTTTCCTTTAAAAGTCGCTAACGTTTCCTTTTTTTTCAATTTTTTATTTGCAACACTTTTGTTTCACTTCGCAAGTTCTTTTTGTTTCGACTTTGTCAGTTAGAGATGGTGCAGATTGAATTGAAACTTCAATTTATATTTTTGCTTTAACTTATTTTATTGATTGCTTAAAGTCCACACTACTCGCTGGTCCGTTAGCATTTTCACTTGCACCCATCGCGACAATCATACAAACACCTCTAGAAAACAAATAAAAGGAGGCAACATTAGGAAAGGACGCCACTGATTACAGAGGGCGTAAACAAATAGGGTAAACCAAATCCAAGAAAAGATGCCATTTATTACAGAAGGTGTAAACAAACATACGAAAAGGAAATGGGATAGGAGTAACATAGAGAAAGGAGAATACATAGGACGTGCTTGCTGCTGAGTGATCGAAAAGAGTTACCAGGATGTAACTCTCGGCTATGAAAGTTAATTAACTGCAGAAAAACATCATGTCGTGATCAATGTTCATAAAAGAAGAATGATTACTCTATCACCAGGGTAAAGGCATGAAGACAATGCAAAAATAATTTATTGCGTCTCCTTACTTACCTTTGATTTAGAAAACCATTTCTAGGTTTAATTCCCGACATGAAACGAATGGAGAATCGGCGGCATCATTTAGAACCACTAGATTATAATCTATACAAATCGCTCCAAGATCAACTGTGGAGTTAGCGCAGACATCGCCTCAGACAAGTTACATATTTTGGGATCTATTTGTCAACGAAATCATGCTAATGTGCTTCAAGTCAGACTTCCCATATCTTGAAACCAGAGCCGGAACACCGGTGAATGTTAAGCATAAGGAAAACTTTAGCCACTCTCTGGCGGAATCAGCAAAAGTCTGTTAATTTATATTGTCAATGGATGGCAAAATGTTTCAATGTTCTAGAAAACAAATATTTGAAGAACGGACATCACGCGCGTCGGGACGTTTTAGACCACAGCAGCGAGGATAGAGGAAGACTCTCAATGACTTTTTATGCATGTGAGGCTTGGTAGAGTATTCTGGGCAGATAATTTTTAAATTTTTACCAAATGGATCTTGTCTTTGATCCTATTCAATATAAGACGGTAAAGTGAAGAGTTCTCGGATTGACAGTGAAAGTTAAAAAATATTTTATTATATTTTTTTCTTTATTTTTTTCACATAATCTATCTTGCCGTCAGCACATTTGATCCGGCGTTTTACCAATATTAGTATTTCTTCCGGAAACGAGAGTCTGGAGGGGTGTGAAAATATTCATCTAAGCACTCTCCGCTTCTTCATTGAATGCGAGGCGCTTCCCGGAAATAATTTTTTTTACGTATGAGTATGCCAAATCAGAAGAATCGTACATCGTCAATCCCACAGTTTTCTCATCGCCATGCAGCCTTGCATACAGGTGCATTCTCGATTCCTAAATTTATAAGGATAGTTAAGCTAGTTATAAGCATTCTTGTCTAGGATAAGATAGATCTAAGAAACTATAAATAAAAATTAATTTAAAAAATAAAAATAAATAAAAAAAAAAACAGGTGCATTCTCATGGTGAAAGAACTTTTTTTTTTTCTTTAAGACAGGCCATGACCTCTCTTGCAGATGCGATCGACTTCGATTTCTTTGGCGCTGAACCACTGGCTTCCACTGCTTGAACTGCTGCTCCGTTTCTAGCGTTTAGTGGTGGACTCTTGTCTCATCCATGGTGACAAAATCAGGCGAATTCCTATTGAATAAGTAATTTCGATGTCAGGCCACGAACTTTTCACCTTACCCTCGTATCGGACAATGCGATTGAGTATGCGAATGTCTTTGGGTTACCACTCTAACCTATATATATGTACACCTCTTAATGTTACGTCTCAGGTGAAATGAAAAACATTTTATATGTTTCACCTAACCCTCCATCCCCACAGGCTTCAGCTCTGGCTTTATAGCCTGTGTAGTGTCTGACTGCTGCCTTTTCACCAGACGTCAAAAAATAAAAGGAGGAAATGGGCACTTTGGTGGGGATTGCCGCACGACCAAGACATCTCCTGTCTGTACCTTCTTTTCTTTTTTTTTGTTTGTTTGTGAATATATGAGTTAAAGGATTCCCTGAGGGGGAATCCAAAAAAAACGCGAACGCCAGCCCGAAGGCTGGCCCAACTGTTCGACTTACAAAAGAAACGCTAAGTTCGGAATCGTTATAAACTTTATTACAAGCAATTATGTTCGTACGTTGTCACACACGTTCGTCACAAGACTGACTCTGCCCAGTTCGTCGCTTGTGCTCATTCCCTCGCTCAAGTCTCGTCCCCATGCTGACTCAGGTGTTCCCGTCGTAAATCCGCAGTTCCCATGATCATGTTCGGTGCATAGTTCCTATGATCATGTTCGGTGCATATTCCTCGAGTGCTGTTACCTGATCGGGAATGTGTGCACGCCTCGTTAGCATGCGTGCATTGGCTGATGCAATAATGGAACACACAAGGTAGAAAGAACCGTACAAAATGCTGATTCATCAAGTCCCGTTAGTACGGGGTATCGACCGTTGCCCCTGGCCTTGGTCGATGGTGTTAACTCCTCCCCCTTCAAAAATCTACGTCCCGTAGATCTTTAGTTTGAGGCTGTAGCCGCAGAATCCTCTGGCATTGACAAAACGTACAGGAGCGAGGAGCCATTTGTGTAAACGGATGGTGTCCCGAATTCTATCGCTTCGACTTCGTTCTCATACGGAAGCGTTTCGAGTTCATTTACCAATAGGTTGACCTCGTCGTGGTTCAGGAGGTTGGTATTCACTATGCCAGTCTTCGCCATCTGACACGCTCGCACTATCTCATTTACTTCTTCCTTCATTAGTAGGACCTGGTCGAGAATGTCTCGCCTGAACCTTTGTATATCCGCTACTGCTCTATCGTTGTTGGAGTCGTTGATTACCCAGTTAAGCTTTTTAGTAATTTCTCCGATTGCCCCAAAGACTCGTTCGTTGACCTTATATTGGTGGTTATTGTTCTCCACGATGTGCTCTTGACTTCTGAGGATTTCGTCCCAGTCTGAAGCGTCCGGATTCCCAGCAACCCATTTCCAGGCTGAGCCAATCCAGTTGATAGACCTCGGTTTCCTTTTTATCTTCTTGCTCAGTGATTCGATGCGATCCGTAATGGCGGTGAGGTGGAGGTTTATCAGCCGTTTGTCCCTTTGGTCTGTTATATGTTTCTCGACTGCAGCGGCGACTTCTGCTACCTGTTGTTCAAATTGATTCAGGTTAATAACATGCACTAGGTTGAGATTTCCGTCGACTATCCATGCTTTGCCTTCCTTGATGGGAACGAGTGGAGCAGTGTATTGAAATATCTGGAATCCTTGGGCTATTGACAGGCAGATCAGGCAGCTTGCGGCGGACATAAGGCTACAGATAGTTACAATATATGTACAATGTTTAACTTAATCTAAGTACATGATTAGGATGTTCTAGTATTGAAATTATGAAACATGGAAGAAATAAAATTTAAAGGTGACTTAATGGTTTGTGATATACAATACATGCGTGCGATTTAAATTCTAATTATTTCCTTAATTGTACATATTTCCTATGATATACTAAATTATGTCTTTACGATCTCACAAAGATTAAAATGCTTATACTCGTATTCTATGGTACGTGCCTTGTGCCATGATCCGTGCAATTTATATATAATAGGCTTTTGTGCCGAAACTTAAATTCTACTTGGTGCTTGTGCTTGTGCTTAGTGTGCTGAATGTCGTTTTGCTCTTATGTTAATTATCTTCCTTATCCCGGTTATTTTTTACGTGCGCCTTGTGTACCTTGCGCCCTGTAGTTGTAACTACCGTTACCTTATTATTCTTCGCCACTTCTTCCCTTCGATACAAGGGCTTATGCTTACCTTGGATTCGTTTGTAGCGGGTATATACTACGTCACCCTGCTTGAACTCCTTGGGTGAAGTTCTTTTTCTATTTAATCTACCGTTACCTGCTTTTTGTTTGGTCTGTATCCTTTTTCTGAGATCATCATTAACCTTCATGCGGAAATTTAAGGTGTTTTGGAAGTTAATTCTGGAGCTTCGATTAAAGAATATATCGGACGGTTTCCGGTTTGTGACCGAATGGACCGTGTTATTGTATCGGTCAACGGCTATGTTCAGTAGTTCCTTTAAGCGCAAACCTTTGTACTCGGCCTTCAGGCATCTGTACATTTCTATGATTGTCGAGTGAAACCTCTCGACTTGGCCATTTACTTCACTCCGATTTACAGGGGTTTGATACATCTTAATGTCCAGCATTTTGATGAAATTTGCTAGGACTGGGCTGAGGAAACTTCGCTCGTTGTCCGTGACCAATACTCTCGGGACGGTAAAATAGTGCAGTATTTTGATCAGTTTTTCTCTCAGATAGAGCGAGGATTTATTTTTGATCGGGAATAGCTTGGCGAACTTCGAGAACTTGTCGATACAGCTAATAAACTTTTGGTTCTGTATCTCCATTATGTCCATGTGCAGTATCTCACACGGATAAGATGGCACAGGTGTAGGTTGTAGTTCGGGGTTCACAGGGTGCCTGTCGTATTTGTTAGCTAGGCAGATTTCACAGGATTTCGAATATTTCGTAATCAGGCTATTCATCCTGGGGAAATAGTACCTTTCTAACAGCTGTTCCTTATTTTCCCGAGCATTCCTGTGAGCCCTTCTGTGCTCCTTACTGATCAACTGCCATATCCGATCCTCGTTCCTCACGTCCTCGACAATTCTTTGCGTAATGCGGATCTTGTAAGCAACGAAACTCTCGGCGTAGACTTCTTGTAGAAGGGCTATATGTGTTTCCGGGATTTTAATGCCATTAATGACATTCGGTTGCAGCCTAGTCTTTAGGATTTCTCTGAGATCAGACTTGCCCAGATTTTCGACCGCTGTGTAGTGTCTGGAATAGCCAGGATGCGGCTCCTCGTAGATATCTAAGCCCTTACCTACCCTTATGATGATTTGGTTGCGGAATACGTTAAGAGGAGCCTCCACATGCGGAATTAGGTCGGAGGAATCTTGTGCCGCGCTGTGCATTGTTTCAGAAGCTGAGTCAGTTGTGCCATCGTCGACTTGCCTTACCTTCGTCGAAGAGCCTCTTACGGACATTTCTGGGGCTGAAGAGTGTGCCGTTTCTGTACTAGAGTTACGCTCACTAGCACTTTCCGTTGCAGAAAGACTGTCCTGCTGATTCTCACCTGGTCCCGCCTCAGCAGATGCGGAGTGGGGTAAGTGGTTCACCTGCGTCTCTAACCTGGAGAGGGCATCGGCCACGACATTTGATTTACCCGGTTTGTAAATCAACTCGTAGTTATATTCCTCCATTCTAGCCTTCCAGCGCTTCAACTTCGAGTTACGGTTCCTATTTCCCAACGAAAAGGTTAGTGGCTGATGATCCGTGTAAATTCGGATCTTTTTCGCCCCATATAGGTAGGATTGTAGGTTATCCAGGGCCCAGACTATTGCCAACATCTCTTTTTCGTTGGTCGCGTAGTTTTCCTCGGTCTTATTGAGTGAGCGCGAAATATAGGCTATGGGCTTGTCCTTTCCAATTTCACCTTGAGATAGAACCGCTCCTATGGCAAAGTTCGAAGCATCGGTCGTTAGGTTGTAAGGCATATTATAGTCAGGGTAGGTCAGGACGTCAGCGGACGTCAATAACTCCTTTAGGTCGTTGAAGGCCTTCATAGCCGCCGCATCAAGGGTTATGGGCACGCGTTTAGATTGGTTAGCCTTAATCTGCGCATTCGCCCCCCGAGTTAGGTTGGTTAGTGGTTTCGCAACCTTAGCATAGTCACGGATGAACCTTCTGTAATAGGAGGTTAGACCTAAGAAGGATTTCAATGCCTTTAAATTGTCCGGTGGTAGAATATTTTGTATCGCGGCCACTTTTTTCGAATCGGGTTTTATACCATTGGGAGTAATCACGTATCCGAGAAACTCAACCTGGGTTTTCATAAATTGAGTTTTTTCCAGATTTACCTTCAGGTTGGCCTCTCGCAACCTGGCCAGAACTGTGTCCAAATTCTTGAGATGGTTCTGTGGGCTATCACCGAAGACAATAATGTCATCGATGTAGACATAACATAACTTCCCAATGTAAGGCTTCAGCACATCGTCAATCATCCGCTGAAAGATCGACGGGGCGTTTTTCAGTCCGAAGGGTAAACGTAAAAATTCGTATTTACCGTTCATAGTTGAAAAGGCTGTCTTGGGCACGTCTGATGGTTTCATTGGGATCTGATGGAATCCCGAGGTAAGGTCAAGGGTGGTAAAATGCGTCGCCTTGCCGAGGCTGGCGATAGTAGCCGTTATGTCAGGAATCGGGTATGTATCAGAGATGGTTACACTGTTAAGACGTTTATAGTCAACCACCATCCTATACTGCTTTTCACCATTGGGCTTTGGTTTCTTGGGAACGACCCAAATGGGAGAATTGTAGGGACTTTTAGATGGTCGAATGATCCCTTCTTCTAAAAGTTTTGCAATTTCCTGCTCAACTACCTCCCGCAGACAGGTTGGGTAAGGGTAACTCTTGGTGTATATGGGCTCTTCCGTATTGGTCTTGATTTCCGCTTGAACACTTGTATCGATCAACTCCCTTGCGTTGATTGGTCCAAAAAGTACACCATATCTTTCGACTAACTGATAAAGCTCGTCCTTAATGTTTGGTGGCAGGTCTTCGTCCAGTGTAATATTAACCTGGGTCGACAATTTTTCTCGGAGTGGTATTTCGATGGATGGTTTTAACTTCAGTATATTCTTTTTCCGGTCTATTACGGCTTCCAGTTCCTTTAAGGTATCGTCCCCGATGATACCGTCGAAGGATTTAAGACCTGGTAGGACATAGAACGTAAGCAGAGTGTCGTTGCCCACTCCCTGGAAGAATTTTCCCTGGACGTATTCCGTGATCTCTAATCTACCAGCAGCACAATGGACGAAAAAGCTTTTTGGAAGGGCCGAGGCTTCCCCTTGTACCGACGGACTGATGAAATTCTTGTTAGCCCCTGTGTCAACAAGAAACTTCAACCTCCGTCCGTCCCTTGTTACGTACTCTATATATGGTACGCTGGATGGGCCCCTGTCATAAAATTTACTTCTTCCTCGGTGGCCTCCTCCGCTGTCTCTTCATACTCCTGCAAGGAATCTTCACCAGTCAGTTCTATGTTATATAATCTTTGCTGTTTGGTCGGATAGTTATCCGACCTTGCCCGTCTCTTGAACGGGTTGCTTCCCTGCGGCCGGTTCATGTAGTTCACATGACGCGACTGCACAGAGCGATCCACATCCATCCTCTCGGGTGGTTTTGGTCCTGAGGGCCTGGGTGGAGCACCGCTGTCGCGAGAAGCAACGTCGCGCGCTGACTGTTCGATCCTATTCGGGAGTTGTTGATGGGAGAATCTTTTAGGGGGTAACGGCGCCCTTCCTAAAGGTCTAAAGGACTGATTGATTGGCGCAGTAATTGTATTTGACGCCGCCGGATTATGAATTATGTGGCTGCGGTAGTTGAGATTCTGGATCTCTAAGCAAGCGGAATACGCTTCTGGCAGGTTTCTTGGTTTCTGCACGATTAGCATTCGCGAGAGCTCGCCGTTAAGACCGCGGATGAATACGTCTAACGCACGATTTCTGTAGGTTTCTACCAGAGCCGTCACTGTTTCTTGCGTAAAGGATTCCGTTTTGATCTTGTTGATCATTAAGGACAGTTGGTGGTTCACTGCGGCATAGAACTCATCTAACCGTGAACCTTTCTGCGACAATTGACTGAGCTGGTGCTCCAGGGTACGCATATCCCTTTTGTCGGCATAATGAAGCGAAAGGCATTGTTTTATTTCATGCCAATCGTTGTCGAAGATGTTATAAGATATCAGTGCGGCATCGGCAGGTCCCCTTATTTTCTGCCGGATATGTTGGAGGATAGCTCGATACAACGGCTTAGATCTTACTATTTGGAAATCCTTTAGGATTCCCTCTACAACGTGAATCCAGGAAACATATTGAGTTGGGTTGCCGTCAAAGACTTGCAACTCCTTTACACAATCCGGGAGTCGACTGATCTCTTTAAGATCAAATTCGTTTCGAGGTGGACAAAGTTCCACCGGTTCATCGGTCGTCACGACTCCGAGGGTTTGATTGTCCTCGAGAGCCTTGAGGCGACCTTCAATTCCCTTAACCTGGGCTAGTATGGCATTCACTGCCCCGGTTAGCTCGGTGAGGGATTTGGTTACGGCTTCCATTTTCAGTGTATCAGATACTTAATTTAAGAGAAAAAGGATACAAATGACTTACCCACACTTAGCACAGGCGGAAAAAATTAAGAAAAAATATATATTTATATTTCACAAGAATTTCTTAAATCGCATATGAATTCTCAAACACCAGATCAGGCACAATTCACAATTTTTTAAATTTTCAATTTAGTGAAAATTCCGCTTAGGGAGGAATCACAATCACATATAAAATTATATTAAATTCACGCAAGCACAGCTTCTCTTTTAATTTTCCTTTTTAACACAAGTGACAACTTTCAGGTAAGATTTTTTCTTTTTATACACGTATGTGTATAGGTAGGGATGTATATTCTTTTTCTTCACTATATTTTTCTATATCTTTATTCGGATTTTTCAATGCACTTCGATTGCTATTTTTAATGCACTTCGATTGCTATTTTCAATGCACTTCTCTAACACTATTTTTAATTTTAATTCTTCCTTTTATAGTTGTGGCTTTTTTTCACTTACAAAAATTGTTGATTCATTTTAATTAATTTTCATTAATTATCGTTTTTTCTTAAATTAGTTATCTAATCCCGACGATTATCTGAAACAAAATACCGGTTAATTAACTGAACCGTAACGGGGTTTGTTTTTTGGGAGCCGGCAAGGAAGTGTCGTATGTTTCCCTTTTGGTCGCAAACGTTTATTCTTGTAAGCGACCTACTCGTGGTACGAACAATCTTCAGTACCGTATCCTTTAGCCTTCTAGGATATCCGCATGTTCCCATGGGTATGCGAAAGGTTAGCAACAGGAACTCAGAATGGTCATTGTGTTCTCATGGGTACAATGAATTTCGCTCGATAGAGCGTACTGGTTCCTGTGTTTGCTGATCCACAGGCGAAAAGGATATGGCCTTATTTTGCCGGTCCCTGCTCGGGCGCCAGTTAAAGGATTCCCTGAGGGGGAATCCAAAAAAAACGCGAACGCCAGCCCGAAGGCTGGCCCAACTGTTCGACTTACAAAAGAAACGCTAAGTTCGGAATCGTTATAAACTTTATTACAAGCAATTATGTTCGTACGTTGTCACACACGTTCGTCACAAGACTGACTCTGCCCAGTTCGTCGCTTGTGCTCATTCCCTCGCTCAAGTCTCGTCCCCATGCTGACTCAGGTGTTCCCGTCGTAAATCCGCAGTTCCCATGATCATGTTCGGTGCATAGTTCCTATGATCATGTTCGGTGCATATTCCTCGAGTGCTGTTACCTGATCGGGAATGTGTGCACGCCTCGTTAGCATGCGTGCATTGGCTGATGCAATAATGGAACACACAAGGTAGAAAGAACCGTACAAAATGCTGATTCATCAAGTCCCGTTAGTACGGGGTATCGACCGTTGCCCCTGGCCTTGGTCGATGGTGTTAACTCCTCCCCCTTCAAAAATCTACGTCCCGTAGATCTTTAGTTTGAGGCTGTAGCCGCAGAATCCTCTGGCATTGACAAAACGTACAGGAGCGAGGAGCCATTTGTGTAAACGGATGGTGTCCCGAATTCTATCGCTTCGACTTCGTTCTCATACGGAAGCGTTTCGAGTTCATTTACCAATAGGTTGACCTCGTCGTGGTTCAGGAGGTTGGTATTCACTATGCCAGTCTTCGCCATCTGACACGCTCGCACTATCTCATTTACTTCTTCCTTCATTAGTAGGACCTGGTCGAGAATGTCTCGCCTGAACCTTTGTATATCCGCTACTGCTCTATCGTTGTTGGAGTCGTTGATTACCCAGTTAAGCTTTTTAGTAATTTCTCCGATTGCCCCAAAGACTCGTTCGTTGACCTTATATTGGTGGTTATTGTTCTCCACGATGTGCTCTTGACTTCTGAGGATTTCGTCCCAGTCTGAAGCGTCCGGATTCCCAGCAACCCATTTCCAGGCTGAGCCAATCCAGTTGATAGACCTCGGTTTCCTTTTTATCTTCTTGCTCAGTGATTCGATGCGATCCGTAATGGCGGTGAGGTGGAGGTTTATCAGCCGTTTGTCCCTTTGGTCTGTTATATGTTTCTCGACTGCAGCGGCGACTTCTGCTACCTGTTGTTCAAATTGATTCAGGTTAATAACATGCACTAGGTTGAGATTTCCGTCGACTATCCATGCTTTGCCTTCCTTGATGGGAACGAGTGGAGCAGTGTATTGAAATATCTGGAATCCTTGGGCTATTGACAGGCAGATCAGGCAGCTTGCGGCGGACATAAGGCTACAGATAGTTACAATATATGTACAATGTTTAACTTAATCTAAGTACATGATTAGGATGTTCTAGTATTGAAATTATGAAACATGGAAGAAATAAAATTTAAAGGTGACTTAATGGTTTGTGATATACAATACATGCGTGCGATTTAAATTCTAATTATTTCCTTAATTGTACATATTTCCTATGATATACTAAATTATGTCTTTACGATCTCACAAAGATTAAAATGCTTATACTCGTATTCTATGGTACGTGCCTTGTGCCATGATCCGTGCAATTTATATATAATAGGCTTTTGTGCCGAAACTTAAATTCTACTTGGTGCTTGTGCTTGTGCTTAGTGTGCTTAATGTCGTTTTGCTCTTATGTTACCTTGCGCCCTGTAGTTGTAACTACCGTTACCTTATTATTCTTCGCCACTTCTTCCCTTCGATACAAGGGCTTATGCTTACCTTGGATTCGTTTGTAGCGGGTATATACTACGTCACCCTGCTTGAACTCCTTGGGTGAAGTTCTTTTTCTATTTAATCTACCGTTACCTGCTTTTTGTTTGGTCTGTATCCTTTTTCTGAGATCATCATTAACCTTCATGCGGAAATTTAAGGTGTTTTGGAAGTTAATTCTGGAGCTTCGATTAAAGAATATATCGGACGGTTTCCGGTTTGTGACCGAATGGACCGTGTTATTGTATCGGTCAACGGCTATGTTCAGTAGTTCCTTTAAGCGCAAACCTTTGTACTCGGCCTTTAGGCATCTGTACATTTCTATGATTGTCGAGTGAAACCTCTCGACTTGGCCATTTACTTCACTCCGATTTACAGGGGTTTGATACATCTTAATGTCCAGCATTTTGATGAAATTTGCTAGGACTGGGCTGAGGAAACTTCGCTCGTTGTCCGTGACCAATACTCTCGGGACGGTAAAATAGTGCAGTATTTTGATCAGTTTTTCTCTCAGATAGAGCGAGGATTTATTTTTGATCGGGAATAGCTTGGCGAACTTCGAGAACTTGTCGATACAGCTAATAAACTTTTGGTTCTGTATCTCCATTATGTCCATGTGCAGTATCTCACACGGATAAGATGGCACAGGTGTAGGTTGTAGTTCGGGGTTCACAGGGTGCCTGTCGTATTTGTTAGCTAGGCAGATTTCACAGGATTTCGAATATTTCGTAATCAGGCTATTCATCCTGGGGAAATAGTACCTTTCTAACAGCTGTTCCTTATTTTCCCGAGCATTCCTGTGAGCCCTTCTGTGCTCCTTACTGATCAACTGCCATATCCGATCCTCGTTCCTCACGTCCTCGACAATTCTTTGCGTAATGCGGATCTTGTAAGCAACGAAACTCTCGGCGTAGACTTCTTGTAGAAGGGCTATATGTGTTTCCGGGATTTTAATGCCATTAATGACATTCGGTTGCAGCCTAGTCTTTAGGATTTCTCTGAGATCAGACTTGCCCAGATTTTCGACCGCTGTGTAGTGTCTGGAATAGCCAGGATGCGGCTCCTCGTAGATATCTAAGCCCTTACCTACCCTTATGATGATTTGGTTGCGGAATACGTTAAGAGGAGCCTCCACATGCGGAATTAGGTCGGAGGAATCTTGTGCCGCGCTGTGCATTGTTTCAGAAGCTGAGTCAGTTGTGCCATCGTCGACTTGCCTTACCTTCGTCGAAGAGCCTCTTACGGACATTTCTGGGGCTGAAGAGTGTGCCGTTTCTGTACTAGAGTTACGCTCACTAGCACTTTCCGTTGCAGAAAGACTGTCCTGCTGATTCTCACCTGGTCCCGCCTCAGCAGATGCGGAGTGGGGTAAGTGGTTCACCTGCGTCTCTAACCTGGAGAGGGCATCGGCCACGACATTTGATTTACCCGGTTTGTAAATCAACTCGTAGTTATATTCCTCCATTCTAGCCTTCCAGCGCTTCAACTTCGAGTTACGGTTCCTATTTCCCAACGAAAAGGTTAGTGGCTGATGATCCGTGTAAATTCGGATCTTTTTCGCCCCATATAGGTAGGATTGTAGGTTATCCAGGGCCCAGACTATTGCCAACATCTCTTTTTCGTTGGTCGCGTAGTTTTCCTCGGTCTTATTGAGTGAGCGCGAAATATAGGCTATGGGCTTGTCCTTTCCAATTTCACCTTGAGATAGAACCGCTCCTATGGCAAAGTTCGAAGCATCGGTCGTTAGGTTGTAAGGCATATTATAGTCAGGGTAGGTCAGGACGTCAGCGGACGTCAATAACTCCTTTAGGTCGTTGAAGGCCTTCATAGCCGCCGCATCAAGGGTTATGGGCACGCGTTTAGATTGGTTAGCCTTAATCTGCGCATTCGCCCCCCGAGTTAGGTTGGTTAGTGGTTTCGCAACCTTAGCATAGTCACGGATGAACCTTCTGTAATAGGAGGTTAGACCTAAGAAGGATTTCAATGCCTTTAAATTGTCCGGTGGTAGAATATTTTGTATCGCGGCCACTTTTTTCGAATCGGGTTTTATACCATTGGGAGTAATCACGTATCCGAGAAACTCAACCTGGGTTTTCATAAATTGAGTTTTTTCCAGATTTACCTTCAGGTTGGCCTCTCGCAACCTGGCCAGAACTGTGTCCAAATTCTTGAGATGGTTCTGTGGGCTATCACCGAAGACAATAATGTCATCGATGTAGACATAACATAACTTCCCAATGTAAGGCTTCAGCACATCGTCAATCATCCGCTGAAAGATCGACGGGGCGTTTTTCAGTCCGAAGGGTAAACGTAAAAATTCGTATTTACCGTTCATAGTTGAAAAGGCTGTCTTGGGCACGTCTGATGGTTTCATTGGGATCTGATGGAATCCCGAGGTAAGGTCAAGGGTGGTAAAATGCGTCGCCTTGCCGAGGCTGGCGATAGTAGCCGTTATGTCAGGAATCGGGTATGTATCAGAGATGGTTACACTGTTAAGACGTTTATAGTCAACCACCATCCTATACTGCTTTTCACCATTGGGCTTTGGTTTCTTGGGAACGACCCAAATGGGAGAATTGTAGGGACTTTTAGATGGTCGAATGATCCCTTCTTCTAAAAGTTTTGCAATTTCCTGCTCAACTACCTCCCGCAGACAGGTTGGGTAAGGGTAACTCTTGGTGTATATGGGCTCTTCCGTATTGGTCTTGATTTCCGCTTGAACACTTGTATCGATCAACTCCCTTGCGTTGATTGGTCCAAAAAGTACACCATATCTTTCGACTAACTGATAAAGCTCGTCCTTAATGTTTGGTGGCAGGTCTTCGTCCAGTGTAATATTAACCTGGGTCGACAATTTTTCTCGGAGTGGTATTTCGATGGATGGTTTTAACTTCAGTATATTCTTTTTCCGGTCTATTACGGCTTCCAGTTCCTTTAAGGTATCGTCCCCGATGATACCGTCGAAGGATTTAAGACCTGGTAGGACATAGAACGTAAGCAGAGTGTCGTTGCCCACTCCCTGGAAGAATTTTCCCTGGACGTATTCCGTGATCTCTAATCTACCAGCAGCACAATGGACGAAAAAGCTTTTTGGAAGGGCCGAGGCTTCCCCTTGTACCGACGGACTGATGAAATTCTTGTTAGCCCCTGTGTCAACAAGAAACTTCAACCTCCGTCCGTCCCTTGTTACGTACTCTATATATGGTACGCTGGATGGGCCCCTGTCATAAAATTTACTTCTTCCTCGGTGGCCTCCTCCGCTGTCTCTTCATACTCCTGCAAGGATTCTTCACCAGTCAGTTCTATGTTATATAATCTTTGCTGTTTGGTCGGATAGTTATCCGACCTTGCCCGTCTCTTGAACGGGTTGCTTCCCTGCGGCCGGTTCATGTAGTTCACATGACGCGACTGCACAGAGCGATCCACATCCATCCTCTCGGGTGGTTTTGGTCCTGAGGGCCTGGGTGGAGCACCGCTGTCGCGAGAAGCAACGTCGCGCGCTGACTGTTCGATCCTATTCGGGAGTTGTTGATGGGAGAATCTTTTAGGGGGTAACGGCGCCCTTCCTAAAGGTCTAAAGGACTGATTGATTGGCGCAGTAATTGTATTTGACGCCGCCGGATTATGAATTATGTGGCTGCGGTAGTTGAGATTCTGGATCTCTAAGCAAGCGGAATACGCTTCTGGCAGGTTTCTTGGTTTCTGCACGATTAGCATTCGCGAGAGCTCGCCGTTAAGACCGCGGATGAATACGTCTAACGCACGATTTCTGTAGGTTTCTACCAGAGCCGTCACTGTTTCTTGCGTAAAGGATTCCGTTTTGATCTTGTTGATCATTAAGGACAGTTGGTGGTTCACTGCGGCATAGAACTCATCTAACCGTGAACCTTTCTGCGACAATTGACTGAGCTGGTGCTCCAGGGTACGCATATCCCTTTTGTCGGCATAATGAAGCGAAAGGCATTGTTTTATTTCATGCCAATCGTTGTCGAAGATGTTATAAGATATCAGTGCGGCATCGGCAGGTCCCCTTATTTTCTGCCGGATATGTTGGAGGATAGCTCGATACAACGGCTTAGATCTTACTATTTGGAAATCCTTTAGGATTCCCTCTACAACGTGAATCCAGGAAACATATTGAGTTGGGTTGCCGTCAAAGACTTGCAACTCCTTTACACAATCCGGGAGTCGACTGATCTCTTTAAGATCAAATTCGTTTCGAGGTGGACAAAGTTCCACCGGTTCATCGGTCGTCACGACTCCGAGGGTTTGATTGTCCTCGAGAGCCTTGAGGCGACCTTCAATTCCCTTAACCTGGGCTAGTATGGCATTCACTGCCCCGGTTAGCTCGGTGAGGGATTTGGTTACGGCTTCCATTTTCAGTGTATCAGATACTTAATTTAAGAGAAAAAGGATACAAATGACTTACCCACACTTAGCACAGGCGGAAAAAATTAAGAAAAAATATATATTTATATTTCACAAGAATTTCTTAAATCGCATATGAATTCTCAAACACCAGATCAGGCACAATTCACAATTTTTTAAATTTTCAATTTAGTGAAAATTCCGCTTAGGGAGGAATCACAATCACATATAAAATTATATTAAATTCACGCAAGCACAGCTTCTCTTTTAATTTTCCTTTTTAACACAAGTGACAACTTTCAGGTAAGATTTTTTCTTTTTATACACGTATGTGTATAGGTAGGGATGTATATTCTTTTTCTTCACTATATTTTTCTATATCTTTATTCGGATTTTTCAATGCACTTCGATTGCTATTTTTAATGCACTTCGATTGCTATTTTCAATGCACTTCTCTAACACTATTTTTAATTTTAATTCTTCCTTTTATAGTTGTGGCTTTTTTTCACTTACAAAAATTGTTGATTCATTTTAATTAATTTTCATTAATTATCGTTTTTTCTTAAATTAGTTATCTAATCCCGACGATTATCTGAAACAAAATACCGGTTAATTAACTGAACCGTAACGGGGTTTGTTTTTTGGGAGCCGGCAAGGAAGTGTCGTATGTTTCCCTTTTGGTCGCAAACGTTTATTCTTGTAAGCGACCTACTCGTGGTACGAACAATCTTCACTACCGTATCCTTTAGCCTTCTAGGATATCCGCATGTTCCCATGGGTATGCGAAAGGTTAGCAACAGGAACTCAGAATGGTCATTGTGTTCTCATGGGTACAATGAATTTCGCTCGATAGAGCGTACTGGTTCCTGTGTTTGCTGATCCACAGGCGAAAAGGATATGGCCTTATTTTGCCGGTCCCTGCTCGGGCGCCAGTTAAAGGATTCCCTGAGGGGGAATCCAAAAAAAACGCGAACGCCAGCCCGAAGGCTGGCCCAACTGTTCGACTTACAAAAGAAACGCTAAGTTCGGAATCGTTATAAACTTTATTACAAGCAATTATGTTCGTACGTTGTCACACACGTTCGTCACAAGACTGACTCTGCCCAGTTCGTCGCTTGTGCTCATTCCCTCGCTCAAGTCTCGTCCCCATGCTGACTCAGGTGTTCCCGTCGTAAATCCGCAGTTCCCATGATCATGTTCGGTGCATAGTTCCTATGATCATGTTCGGTGCATATTCCTCGAGTGCTGTTACCTGATCGGGAATGTGTGCACGCCTCGTTAGCATGCGTGCATTGGCTGATGCAATAATGGAACACACAAGGTAGAAAGAACCGTACAAAATGCTGATTCATCAAGTCCCGTTAGTACGGGGTATCGACCGTTGCCCCTGGCCTTGGTCGATGGTGTTAACTCCTCCCCCTTCAAAAATCTACGTCCCGTAGATCTTTAGTTTGAGGCTGTAGCCGCAGAATCCTCTGGCATTGACAAAACGTACAGGAGCGAGGAGCCATTTGTGTAAACGGATGGTGTCCCGAATTCTATCGCTTCGACTTCGTTCTCATACGGAAGCGTTTCGAGTTCATTTACCAATAGGTTGACCTCGTCGTGGTTCAGGAGGTTGGTATTCACTATGCCAGTCTTCGCCATCTGACACGCTCGCACTATCTCATTTACTTCTTCCTTCATTAGTAGGACCTGGTCGAGAATGTCTCGCCTGAACCTTTGTATATCCGCTACTGCTCTATCGTTGTTGGAGTCGTTGATTACCCAGTTAAGCTTTTTAGTAATTTCTCCGATTGCCCCAAAGACTCGTTCGTTGACCTTATATTGGTGGTTATTGTTCTCCACGATGTGCTCTTGACTTCTGAGGATTTCGTCCCAGTCTGAAGCGTCCGGATTCCCAGCAACCCATTTCCAGGCTGAGCCAATCCAGTTGATAGACCTCGGTTTCCTTTTTATCTTCTTGCTCAGTGATTCGATGCGATCCGTAATGGCGGTGAGGTGGAGGTTTATCAGCCGTTTGTCCCTTTGGTCTGTTATATGTTTCTCGACTGCAGCGGCGACTTCTGCTACCTGTTGTTCAAATTGATTCAGGTTAATAACATGCACTAGGTTGAGATTTCCGTCGACTATCCATGCTTTGCCTTCCTTGATGGGAACGAGTGGAGCAGTGTATTGAAATATCTGGAATCCTTGGGCTATTGACAGGCAGATCAGGCAGCTTGCGGCGGACATAAGGCTACAGATAGTTACAATATATGTACAATGTTTAACTTAATCTAAGTACATGATTAGGATGTTCTAGTATTGAAATTATGAAACATGGAAGAAATAAAATTTAAAGGTGACTTAATGGTTTGTGATATACAATACATGCGTGCGATTTAAATTCTAATTATTTCCTTAATTGTACATATTTCCTATGATATACTAAATTATGTCTTTACGATCTCACAAAGATTAAAATGCTTATACTCGTATTCTATGGTACGTGCCTTGTGCCATGATCCGTGCAATTTATATATAATAGGCTTTTGTGCCGAAACTTAAATTCTACTTGGTGCTTGTGCTTGTGCTTAGTGTGCTTAATGTCGTTTTGCTCTTATGTTAATTATCTTCCTTATCCCGGTTATTTTTTACGTGCGCCTTGTGTACCTTGCGCCCTGTAGTTGTAACTACCGTTACCTTATTATTCTTCGCCACTTCTTCCCTTCGATACAAGGGCTTATGCTTACCTTGGATTCGTTTGTAGCGGGTATATACTACGTCACCCTGCTTGAACTCCTTGGGTGAAGTTCTTTTTCTATTTAATCTACCGTTACCTGCTTTTTGTTTGGTCTGTATCCTTTTTCTGAGATCATCATTAACCTTCATGCGGAAATTTAAGGTGTTTTGGAAGTTAATTCTGGAGCTTCGATTAAAGAATATATCGGACGGTTTCCGGTTTGTGACCGAATGGACCGTGTTATTGTATCGGTCAACGGCTATGTTCAGTAGTTCCTTTAAGCGCAAACCTTTGTACTCGGCCTTCAGGCATCTGTACATTTCTATGATTGTCGAGTGAAACCTCTCGACTTGGCCATTTACTTCACTCCGATTTACAGGGGTTTGATACATCTTAATGTCCAGCATTTTGATGAAATTTGCTAGGACTGGGCTGAGGAAACTTCGCTCGTTGTCCGTGACCAATACTCTCGGGACGGTAAAATAGTGCAGTATTTTGATCAGTTTTTCTCTCAGATAGAGCGAGGATTTATTTTTGATCGGGAATAGCTTGGCGAACTTCGAGAACTTGTCGATACAGCTAATAAACTTTTGGTTCTGTATCTCCATTATGTCCATGTGCAGTATCTCACACGGATAAGATGGCACAGGTGTAGGTTGTAGTTCGGGGTTCACAGGGTGCCTGTCGTATTTGTTAGCTAGGCAGATTTCACAGGATTTCGAATATTTCGTAATCAGGCTATTCATCCTGGGGAAATAGTACCTTTCTAACAGCTGTTCCTTATTTTCCCGAGCATTCCTGTGAGCCCTTCTGTGCTCCTTACTGATCAACTGCCATATCCGATCCTCGTTCCTCACGTCCTCGACAATTCTTTGCGTAATGCGGATCTTGTAAGCAACGAAACTCTCGGCGTAGACTTCTTGTAGAAGGGCTATATGTGTTTCCGGGATTTTAATGCCATTAATGACATTCGGTTGCAGCCTAGTCTTTAGGATTTCTCTGAGATCAGACTTGCCCAGATTTTCGACCGCTGTGTAGTGTCTGGAATAGCCAGGATGCGGCTCCTCGTAGATATCTAAGCCCTTACCTACCCTTATGATGATTTGGTTGCGGAATACGTTAAGAGGAGCCTCCACATGCGGAATTAGGTCGGAGGAATCTTGTGCCGCGCTGTGCATTGTTTCAGAAGCTGAGTCAGTTGTGCCATCGTCGACTTGCCTTACCTTCGTCGAAGAGCCTCTTACGGACATTTCTGGGGCTGAAGAGTGTGCCGTTTCTGTACTAGAGTTACGCTCACTAGCACTTTCCGTTGCAGAAAGACTGTCCTGCTGATTCTCACCTGGTCCCGCCTCAGCAGATGCGGAGTGGGGTAAGTGGTTCACCTGCGTCTCTAACCTGGAGAGGGCATCGGCCACGACATTTGATTTACCCGGTTTGTAAATCAACTCGTAGTTATATTCCTCCATTCTAGCCTTCCAGCGCTTCAACTTCGAGTTACGGTTCCTATTTCCCAACGAAAAGGTTAGTGGCTGATGATCCGTGTAAATTCGGATCTTTTTCGCCCCATATAGGTAGGATTGTAGGTTATCCAGGGCCCAGACTATTGCCAACATCTCTTTTTCGTTGGTCGCGTAGTTTTCCTCGGTCTTATTGAGTGAGCGCGAAATATAGGCTATGGGCTTGTCCTTTCCAATTTCACCTTGAGATAGAACCGCTCCTATGGCAAAGTTCGAAGCATCGGTCGTTAGGTTGTAAGGCATATTATAGTCAGGGTAGGTCAGGACGTCAGCGGACGTCAATAACTCCTTTAGGTCGTTGAAGGCCTTCATAGCCGCCGCATCAAGGGTTATGGGCACGCGTTTAGATTGGTTAGCCTTAATCTGCGCATTCGCCCCCCGAGTTAGGTTGGTTAGTGGTTTCGCAACCTTAGCATAGTCACGGATGAACCTTCTGTAATAGGAGGTTAGACCTAAGAAGGATTTCAATGCCTTTAAATTGTCCGGTGGTAGAATATTTTGTATCGCGGCCACTTTTTTCGAATCGGGTTTTATACCATTGGGAGTAATCACGTATCCGAGAAACTCAACCTGGGTTTTCATAAATTGAGTTTTTTCCAGATTTACCTTCAGGTTGGCCTCTCGCAACCTGGCCAGAACTGTGTCCAAATTCTTGAGATGGTTCTGTGGGCTATCACCGAAGACAATAATGTCATCGATGTAGACATAACATAACTTCCCAATGTAAGGCTTCAGCACATCGTCAATCATCCGCTGAAAGATCGACGGGGCGTTTTTCAGTCCGAAGGGTAAACGTAAAAATTCGTATTTACCGTTCATAGTTGAAAAGGCTGTCTTGGGCACGTCTGATGGTTTCATTGGGATCTGATGGAATCCCGAGGTAAGGTCAAGGGTGGTAAAATGCGTCGCCTTGCCGAGGCTGGCGATAGTAGCCGTTATGTCAGGAATCGGGTATGTATCAGAGATGGTTACACTGTTAAGACGTTTATAGTCAACCACCATCCTATACTGCTTTTCACCATTGGGCTTTGGTTTCTTGGGAACGACCCAAATGGGAGAATTGTAGGGACTTTTAGATGGTCGAATGATCCCTTCTTCTAAAAGTTTTGCAATTTCCTGCTCAACTACCTCCCGCAGACAGGTTGGGTAAGGGTAACTCTTGGTGTATATGGGCTCTTCCGTATTGGTCTTGATTTCCGCTTGAACACTTGTATCGATCAACTCCCTTGCGTTGATTGGTCCAAAAAGTACACCATATCTTTCGACTAACTGATAAAGCTCGTCCTTAATGTTTGGTGGCAGGTCTTCGTCCAGTGTAATATTAACCTGGGTCGACAATTTTTCTCGGAGTGGTATTTCGATGGATGGTTTTAACTTCAGTATATTCTTTTTCCGGTCTATTACGGCTTCCAGTTCCTTTAAGGTATCGTCCCCGATGATACCGTCGAAGGATTTAAGACCTGGTAGGACATAGAACGTAAGCAGAGTGTCGTTGCCCACTCCCTGGAAGAATTTTCCCTGGACGTATTCCGTGATCTCTAATCTACCAGCAGCACAATGGACGAAAAAGCTTTTTGGAAGGGCCGAGGCTTCCCCTTGTACCGACGGACTGATGAAATTCTTGTTAGCCCCTGTGTCAACAAGAAACTTCAACCTCCGTCCGTCCCTTGTTACGTACTCTATATATGGTACGCTGGATGGGCCCCTGTCATAAAATTTACTTCTTCCTCGGTGGCCTCCTCCGCTGTCTCTTCATACTCCTGCAAGGAATCTTCACCAGTCAGTTCTATGTTATATAATCTTTGCTGTTTGGTCGGATAGTTATCCGACCTTGCCCGTCTCTTGAACGGGTTGCTTCCCTGCGGCCGGTTCATGTAGTTCACATGACGCGACTGCACAGAGCGATCCACATCCATCCTCTCGGGTGGTTTTGGTCCTGAGGGCCTGGGTGGAGCACCGCTGTCGCGAGAAGCAACGTCGCGCGCTGACTGTTCGATCCTATTCGGGAGTTGTTGATGGGAGAATCTTTTAGGGGGTAACGGCGCCCTTCCTAAAGGTCTAAAGGACTGATTGATTGGCGCAGTAATTGTATTTGACGCCGCCGGATTATGAATTATGTGGCTGCGGTAGTTGAGATTCTGGATCTCTAAGCAAGCGGAATACGCTTCTGGCAGGTTTCTTGGTTTCTGCACGATTAGCATTCGCGAGAGCTCGCCGTTAAGACCGCGGATGAATACGTCTAACGCACGATTTCTGTAGGTTTCTACCAGAGCCGTCACTGTTTCTTGCGTAAAGGATTCCGTTTTGATCTTGTTGATCATTAAGGACAGTTGGTGGTTCACTGCGGCATAGAACTCATCTAACCGTGAACCTTTCTGCGACAATTGACTGAGCTGGTGCTCCAGGGTACGCATATCCCTTTTGTCGGCATAATGAAGCGAAAGGCATTGTTTTATTTCATGCCAATCGTTGTCGAAGATGTTATAAGATATCAGTGCGGCATCGGCAGGTCCCCTTATTTTCTGCCGGATATGTTGGAGGATAGCTCGATACAACGGCTTAGATCTTACTATTTGGAAATCCTTTAGGATTCCCTCTACAACGTGAATCCAGGAAACATATTGAGTTGGGTTGCCGTCAAAGACTTGCAACTCCTTTACACAATCCGGGAGTCGACTGATCTCTTTAAGATCAAATTCGTTTCGAGGTGGACAAAGTTCCACCGGTTCATCGGTCGTCACGACTCCGAGGGTTTGATTGTCCTCGAGAGCCTTGAGGCGACCTTCAATTCCCTTAACCTGGGCTAGTATGGCATTCACTGCCCCGGTTAGCTCGGTGAGGGATTTGGTTACGGCTTCCATTTTCAGTGTATCAGATACTTAATTTAAGAGAAAAAGGATACAAATGACTTACCCACACTTAGCACAGGCGGAAAAAATTAAGAAAAAATATATATTTATATTTCACAAGAATTTCTTAAATCGCATATGAATTCTCAAACACCAGATCAGGCACAATTCACAATTTTTTAAATTTTCAATTTAGTGAAAATTCCGCTTAGGGAGGAATCACAATCACATATAAAATTATATTAAATTCACGCAAGCACAGCTTCTCTTTTAATTTTCCTTTTTAACACAAGTGACAACTTTCAGGTAAGATTTTTTCTTTTTATACACGTATGTGTATAGGTAGGGATGTATATTCTTTTTCTTCACTATATTTTTCTATATCTTTATTCGGATTTTTCAATGCACTTCGATTGCTATTTTTAATGCACTTCGATTGCTATTTTCAATGCACTTCTCTAACACTATTTTTAATTTTAATTCTTCCTTTTATAGTTGTGGCTTTTTTTCACTTACAAAAATTGTTGATTCATTTTAATTAATTTTCATTAATTATCGTTTTTTCTTAAATTAGTTATCTAATCCCGACGATTATCTGAAACAAAATACCGGTTAATTAACTGAACCGTAACGGGGTTTGTTTTTTGGGAGCCGGCAAGGAAGTGTCGTATGTTTCCCTTTTGGTCGCAAACGTTTATTCTTGTAAGCGACCTACTCGTGGTACGAACAATCTTCACTACCGTATCCTTTAGCCTTCTAGGATATCCGCATGTTCCCATGGGTATGCGAAAGGTTAGCAACAGGAACTCAGAATGGTCATTGTGTTCTCATGGGTACAATGAATTTCGCTCGATAGAGCGTACTGGTTCCTGTGTTTGCTGATCCACAGGCGAAAAGGATATGGCCTTATTTTGCCGGTCCCTGCTCGGGCGCCAGTTAAAGGATTCCCTGAGGGGGAATCCAAAAAAAACGCGAACGCCAGCCCGAAGGCTGGCCCAACTGTTCGACTTACAAAAGAAACGCTAAGTTCGGAATCGTTATAAACTTTATTACAAGCAATTATGTTCGTACGTTGTCACACACGTTCGTCACAAGACTGACTCTGCCCAGTTCGTCGCTTGTGCTCATTCCCTCGCTCAAGTCTCGTCCCCATGCTGACTCAGGTGTTCCCGTCGTAAATCCGCAGTTCCCATGATCATGTTCGGTGCATAGTTCCTATGATCATGTTCGGTGCATATTCCTCGAGTGCTGTTACCTGATCGGGAATGTGTGCACGCCTCGTTAGCATGCGTGCATTGGCTGATGCAATAATGGAACACACAAGGTAGAAAGAACCGTACAAAATGCTGATTCATCAAGTCCCGTTAGTACGGGGTATCGACCGTTGCCCCTGGCCTTGGTCGATGGTGTTAACTATATGATAATAAAGTGAATTAAAATAAACTTGCATTTTTGTCAAACATAATACTGGCCACGAGGATGGGATTCGCTTATTAGAGCAATTTTCCATGTGTTTGACATATCTCTGCAACTTGTGGCGGCCATTCTACAGGGGCAAAACCACATGGCTGAATCCCTAAAGGCAAATTACGAAGTTAAATCGGAATCAAAAAATCCAAGTTCTTCATACGTATTAAATAAATTCAATCCGCGTATCATGGCTTCCATTGGATCCATAGAACAATTTGACGTTGCTCACCCAGCCACATGGAATTCGTACAAACGGCGCTTTGAAATGTTCCTACTGGCCAACGGAATCGAGGAGGAGAAGAAACAAAAAGCTATGTTTCTCACGGTTTGCGGAGCGCAGGGTTTCGACTTGGTAGAGTCTCTAATTTCGCCAAAAAGAATCGAAGAAGTGGAATACGCGGTAATACTTGAACAGCTGACTAAACATTTCACACCTACCCCATCAGAAATCGCGTCATTCTTCAAGTTGTTTAAGCGTGATCAGGAACCATCAGAATCAGTGGCTGAATATATTGCAGAACTTCGCCACTTAATCATAGACTGCAACTTCAGTGGGGACGTGGTAGATCGAATGCTGAGAGATAGACTTGTTTGTGGGCTACGGAATCATGGCCTGCAACAAGATTTATTGGCTGAGAGTAAACTTACTTTTCAATCCGTGCAAGACCGAGCGATTGCTGCAGAGACTGCAGGCAAGAACAACGAAACAACATGTCCAAAATGCAGACAATATTAAGCCCGAAACAACACAAAAGTCACTCAACTGCTATGGCTGTGGTAATGAATCATGGCCTGCAACAAGATTTATTGGCTGAGAGTAAACTTACTTTTCAATCCGTGCAAGACCGAGCGATTGCTGCAGAGACTGAAGGCAAGAACAACGAAACAACAAGTCCAAAATGCAGACAATATTAAGCCCGAAACAACACAAAAGTCACTCAACTGCTATGGCTGTGGTAATAAACCCTTGAGGACGGCTTGCCCTTTTCGTTCAGCAAGGTGTGACAGATGTGGCCGTATAGGCCATATGAAAAGGGTATGTCAATCAAAACCCGGTTCAAATTCATCCTACGGCGGCAAGAATTCCACGCGGCAACAAATTAATAGCATCCACATGCCCGGTGAGAAGAACTGAAACGCGGATGCACTCAGTCGTCTACCAATTACTTGCACAGACACGGGAAAAGAAAACTTCATCAACATGATTGAAGAATCGGATGCCAATATTCCACAATCAAGGGATATTGCCAAAATGGTTTTAAGGGACAAATTACTGCAACGCGTTCTACAATGGGTGCTGAGGGGCTGGCCAGAAACTCAAGCGGACGAAAAATTCAAACCATTTCACCATCATAGAAACGAAATCACGGTAAATAAAGGTTGTTTATTACTGGGTAATCGAATTATCATTCCTGGAGTAAAGACATCCTGAAAATACTCCATGCTAGCCATCCTGGAGTGGTCAAAATGAAGAGCCTTGCCAGAAGTTTTATATGGTGGCCGAGGATGGATGCGGACATTGAGGCTGTGGTGAAACGATGTTGCACTTGTCAGGAATCACGTCCGGAAAATCCGCAAGCAGAAATCCATCCATGGGAAGAGTCGTCGAGGCCTTGGTCACGTCTTCATATCGACTTCGCCGGTCCTTTTCAAGGCAGGATTTTCTTCCTTGTAGTAGATTCTTTTTCTAAATGGTTAGAGGTAAAACAGGTATCTACTACAAGTACACAGTGTGCAGTTAACAGTCTTCGAACAATATTCGCAACACATGGGCTACCAGATTACATTGTATCTGACAATAGGACAGCCTTTAGATCGGAAGAATTCAGCAGTTTCTGCAAACGTAACCTCATCTCTCATATTCTAACTGCACCGTTTCATCCATCGAGCAATGGCCAAGCCGAAAGGGAAGTCCGCACGACAAAGGAGTACCTCAAGCGTAACACTGATGGTGCTATGCAATTAAGGTTGGCGAGATTCTTGTTTCATCAGCATACGACGCCATCGGCAACGACAGGAAAATCGCCAGCCGAACTGTTGCTCAAAAGACATCCCAAGACGTTGTTCGATAAGCTCCACCCAGATAATAACCCAATGCGATCATCGAAAAGAAACATCGTAAATCAGAAAGAGCTTGCAACCAATGAACCGGTATGGGCTAGAAATTATTCAAAAGGTCCTTTGTGGATCCAGGTAGCATTTCAAAACAAACTGGTCAGGTGTCTTACGATGTTACTACGGAAGCAGGGGATACGATGCGGAGGCATTTGGATCAGCTGCGAATAAGAGAGGAGGGTACTACTCGCGACATTCAAGGCGAAGGAAGCGAGAGGTTACCAACTTTGGAAGATGGAGCCGATAAACCGGAGGGTCCAGGGGAACAATCAGAACTTACAGCTGAAGTCACATCGCCAACAGTACGGCGTTCAGAAAGGAAACAAAAAACCTCTGTGATAACTAAGGGTGGAGGGGTGTAGTGTCTGAATGCTGCCTTTTCACCAGACGTCAAAAAATAAAAGGAGGAACGTGGGCACTTTGGTGGGGATTGCCGCACGACCACGACATCTCCTGACTCTACCTTCTTTTCTTTCTTTTTTGTTTGTTTGTGAATATATGATAATAAAGTGAATTAAAATAAACTTGCATTTTTGTCAAACATAATAGCCTGGTATGTTCGTTTTACTTTTTCGTAAAACTTGGGAGCGTCATTCTTGCAGTAGCATCTCTCCATCTCCTCGATCTCACGCTTTTCGTGCTGTCTTTTTTTCTTCCTTTTCTGCTCGAAGCGCTCACGAGCGGGTTTCGTCTGTTTATGTGGCATGGCTTTGTAGGCAGTTTGAAAGCTTAAGACTTTTTTTCATAATCCTAGGCGTTGTTTGTTCTCCTTATAGCAATTTTCATAGTCGATTTGGCAGTTTTCCATCCGTCTTTTGTCGGGTCCATCCCATCGCACAGTACTGTTATATCTGCTTTGATTGCCTGCATCTGGTCTGTTAAAAGACATCCTATTCCAGGTGCAAACTCGCAAGTCATTTAATCATTTGCAGAAGTCATCAATTTTGTATCCGTCCATATCCCAGGCTTGTGGTTGTTTCGGATCAGCTAAGCACTACCCCCA
Source organism: Merodon equestris (assembly GCA_958301585.1). Taxonomy (NCBI): domain Eukaryota; kingdom Metazoa; phylum Arthropoda; class Insecta; order Diptera; family Syrphidae; genus Merodon; species Merodon equestris. The sequence continues at coordinate 89,910,418 of OY284416.1, forward strand.
ACCTGGAGGACCAGCTTCCTCTCTTCTCAAGAACAAGGATTGGCATGCGCCGCTCCAAGTCGGCCTATGCTGCAAATAAGTCAAATATGTTGATATCAAATAGGCTCGATAAATTGTTCACCAAATATTTGCACTGACTCGACCTTGGACGCCGTCGTTGGTTCCATCCTTGATGGTCTCTCCTGATGGCTTAAGGTCTCCTCCCCTCTCTTGTTTGTCCCAACAACCTTACAAAGGCGATTAAAACTCCAAAGTACAGCAAAGGTACTAGGTACCCGAGAGCCATCACGGGGAAGTGAATGTAGGAGTTGGTAGACAGGAGCTTAAGTACCCACGCTGCTGTCCATATATGTTCGCGTAATTTATGTTTTGGCATCCCAAATGGGTAGGGGAAGTGTTCAAACGCGCTTGTCCGAACATGTTTGCCTCATAATACACAAATTGTATTGTGTAATTGAATTGGACTATTTCAAATTCAAACTCATCAATCACTTTACCTTTCTCTATCAGTAGGGGGATTGTTTTCAGCGAAAAAACCGCTCAATGAGTAAGAAGATTTCTGGAATTTGAATGTAGCTTCTCTAGTTAGGTTTTTGATTGATCCCAAGGCATATTGTATTACTAAATGCACAATTGAAGCGCATAATGCTAATGTGACACAAAAACAACTTTAACAATATCATTTAGTTTACCTACATCTCAATTGCTCAATCGATTAACCGTATCTGGAACTAGGTCTATTACATTTCATTGCGTATAAATTCCCTTTCACAAAGCTTACTAATTAACTTTTAAATATAACTCAATATGATAGTGCAACATCACAATGCAGTATTTTCCCCGAATTTAACTGCCATGTGTCGATGCCTGAAATGATTTTAGTGAACTCCCGATAGAATAGAATATCTACGCTGTATGGAGGTTTATTTATTTCGTTGAATACTAAAGATTGAATTTCAAACCAGCTTACATTTATCAATTATTCAAAATTTAGCTCAAAGCAATAATCCCAAAATCAATTTATTCCAACTATGCCGCTCTAAAGTGAATGTTATTGGATACCAATTTACTGCAGTGTACGAGTATCTATTACGTCAATTTGTGAAGTGAAAAAATAACAAACAAAACATACATCGCGCCGCATCATCGCCAAAGGCATTCATCATTTTTATTTATGCAATAATCGAACTGTATGATTAATTACACTGGAATTGACGAGGTCCTTTCGTGAAATGTGAAAGCAGAATTGATTACCATTTGTCATAGGTTTGACAGATTATCGTTCATCGTCCTTTTCGCACCCTACACTGCGCATCGTCTAATGATGAATAATAGAAGAATAGTTTACAACGAGACAAACTACAATGTCTGAGGATTGACAACTATCGATCGAGGGCTGGCTTACTCTCTGTAGTATTTTAATTAAAAGCTAAAACTTCCGTTTCATTTATTATCCTTTCCGTTCAGTGAATGACATACACGTCGTTCGTATGCTTCATCCTTGACTTGGTTTTGCAATATTGCATCGAATCCAATACAAATCACGGTCAACCGTGTCACATGCAGAAAAATTGCCTTCCAATTTTAGAACTTGGTGACCATGACATGGTCCTGTCACAGTGGTGCTCCTACTAGGCTGTGGTGGTGGTCGTTTGACGGAACTTTAAAAGGCACAACGATAATTCAATCACAATTACATACGCTCGCACCCTAAACCCATTTCAATAAAAAAAAAAAATATATAAAAGGAAAACCAACCAGTGAAGCAATTCGTTTTGATTTTTCTCGTTTTTACGAGCATAATCCTATAAGGACCGGCCAGCGGCAAAGTCAAACGATATTTTGCTAGCAAAAGGAAATAAAATCACAGAAGTGACAACAAAGAAGGAAAAAACAAGGAAAAGAAAAGGGATGTCAAAGTTTTTCGAGGAAGCAGGCATCTCCTCCATTCCGTGCACAGTGTGTTGTATTGTGCTGCCGGACGATTGTAATTAATCGCTGTTCGCTATATTTCTCTGACACGGACAGAACTAGGAAATGTGGCCGGGATGTCGTCGTTAGAGAGGACAATATGGAAAAGTCAACTCATTCGTCCTCGTCGGAGTGAGAACTAAGAGTTCTCGTTTCTCGTTTCTCGCTCCTCGTTTTCATCGTTGTCGTAACCATAGCCACACTTTTCTACCCGTCGCAGTCGCTGTCTGAATGGACAGGGTCACATCCGAAGATGAAAAAGTGAGTTAGGACACATGAGAATTAAAAAAAAGAGGAAGAGATAGAGGCCCAAAAAAAAGGAATATGTAACAGTCATCCGACACATTGCAATTTCACTGCTCAAAGGGAACAATTTGTAAACTTTGAGTTGCCCTGATTTCCAGTCACATTCATTCACATTCGTCCCGAGCTTATCTGCAGGCTCTATGAAATACATAGGAGTACTTGTATTCCTTTTGATTTGTACATTCTCCACAAATTGTGAACGGAATAGGAAATATTTTACCATGTCGCCTCTAACTAGGTTTTTTTCAGATTTACTACTTTAGGCAATGTCTATTGCTGTTCGCATGACCGTACGACTGAAGAACTTACATTTATAACTCGCAATTATTTCTTATGTCATTTTGAGGACCTTTTTATTTCAATTTCATTTTCACTATAGGGAAGCTACCACCCTGTCATCCACAATCCATTCTGAAGAATTAAAGTCATTTAAAAAGTTATAATAAAAAATATTACGATCGTAATCTATCCGACTTACGAACCTCTTAAGCATTTTCCAACAATCAACACTCAAATCATAAAACAACAGAGAAAACAAGTAGTAGGTCGGCAGCATCATTCGACTGGTCGTGTCCAAGTGGAGTGTTATTAAAATTAATTTTATAGGTGGACATTGACAGATATAGGCCATAAATCCTTATAAGGCAGTAAAAATGCTTTGAGCCAGTGTGCTACGTCAAAATATAAAACAGATTAAATGTATGTTGTTATTGGTGTTATACAGAAGATCTGATCATGTCCGGATTTAACACTTGTCTCTAAAGCCTCGAAGAATAGCATTGGTTCACTGCCTTTTTATGTATAAAACATGCACAAGAAACAGCTAGCTGGAATTTTAAACTCTACTAGCTCGATGTACCCGCTTTCCTGGGTCCTTTAATAGTTGCATACATACAATGAAGAGACAAATAAGTACATGTTTGTACTTAGTGCACCTATCATTGCATATGAATGAAAATAATAAAGCAAATTTTAAAAAAGTAAATCTTTAATTTATGTTCAATTTTAAACAAAACTTTATAAATCAAAATGGAAAACAACAAATGTAAGAAGAAACAAATTCAATGTACTCAATTGTGCACCTTAAAGCAACTTTATGGATTGAACTCATTGTCAATACTTCGCCCATAGACCCTTATTACGCAAAACATTTCCGTTGGGGTTGATCGGTATTGTCCCAAACGTCTTTTCACGATTGACTACAAATTCTCAATCGGATTGAAGATGGAACTTTGGGCCGGCCACTGCATTAATTTGAAACATTGTTCGGTAAGCCATTCCCTCATTATTTTGGACGTGTGTTTTGGGTCGTTACAGTGCTGAAATATGACTTCCTCTTCAGGATAGGCGTTCCCATCTACAAAATTGGGAAGATGAGTCTGCAAGATGCGCAAATAATCTTTTTTTCTCATTATTCCATTGATCTTTTGAAGTGGTCCGACGTGCCACCATGTAAATCAACCCCACCCCACGACACTTCCCTCACGGTGCTTTACTTTATCTTTAACATGGTACCTTTGGATGATCGCCATGGTACCTAAAGGCGGCGCCAGCAATATTGTTTAACGTCGGACTAAAACCGATTAAATTTTGATTCATCTGACCACACATTTCCACACATGACCACATTTCCAGTCATCTGCTGTCCAAGTTCTGTGTTCGCTGGGGAGCTTCACCTAAGCTTTAAGATTTTTTTACCGACAATACCGGTTTCTGTTTCTCTACCCCTGAAATGTAGCCAATGTCGTGGAGAATTCTACTTTCAGTCCATCGACTAACGGGCTTATTTATTGCAATAGAACGCGAAACCATACACATCTATAAAAAGAGCAAAAACAACAACAAACATTTATGTGTATCGCGCTCATACCGTTGAGCTGTATACACAACGTTAATGTATGGAAAAAACCCAAAATGTACTAAAATTCATGTGTTTTTTCACTCACGCACAACATATACTTACGTTTTCCGATTTCAACCAAACTTCACAAAAACCATACAAATGTATATGTATAGACCAATACCAAATATGTGTGAAATTTTGGCTAAAATCGGTAAATGCGTTACAAACGAACACAATTTTAAGGCTCAATTTTTATATACATACATACATACATATATAGATTAAACGTGTAATATACGAGATTTGTTCATGAAATTAGTTGACTTCTTCCCGAGTTAAGTATTATATGTTAGATTGGGTTAGGTGGCTTCCCTCCGTAAGTCAAGATCGGTCCATTGTACTACCACTCGAGCCGGCTTGGTCATCGCTACTCTTGGAACTATTTGAGTGCTGAATAAAATTCGATATTTTGTAGATATCCGTTTCGGATTATATGGCAGTCCTAATCATGTTTTCCTAAAGCGCAATGTCCTGTTAGGACTCCGATTAGGCTGCTTATAATCTGCCTACGTATTTATTTTAGAGGCTTGTGGTTTTACGTTGACAATACCTGAACCAGGTTTTGGGCGGGTTTCCCCTTTAACAGTCGAGAGCTCTAGTGTGGTGCCTATTTTGGCTAGTTCGTCTGCTTCACAGTTACCGGGTATATCACTATCCCCAGGTACCCAGCACAACGTTACGGCATATCTGCTCGATATCTCATTTAAAGACGTGCGGCAGTGCCTGATCAATTTTTTTGCCGTTTAGTTTAGTTTTTTTTTAGTTTTTAATTCACTTTTATTCATAATTTCTTAAATCTATCTTACCCTAGACAAAAATGCTTAAAAACTAGCTTAACTATCTTAACAATCTAGATATCTTACTGGCCCTAGGCGGACACTCTAAAATAGACGTAACAACTTAAATCTATGTCTTTCGACTACTATATCAACTTACCACTAACATGACTATATCTAGCTTAAGCTAAGAAAAATGTTTTGTATTAAAAACTTAGCATATGATCATTTAATTTTTTGCCGTTTGGCTATCTGTATGTACGAGTAGATGACGTTGCATCTATTGTTCATCGATCTCACAGACGTCTCTGAGTTCAGTTGATCACAGACCAGTATGGAAGTAGGTAGTGTTTCGACTGAGTGAGTGTGGAAAACATAATAAATAAAAAACATTATACATAAGTGCACGTGATACTCGCGGAAACCAAATTAGCACGCAGGTAGCGCGCCGGACTCGCAGTCGAAGGTGGCCAGTTCGGATCTCAAGTCGGAAGGAAGTTGTTTTCGGCTTTTTTTTTTGTGTTCTTTCTGCTATTTCTAAATCAAACTATAAGTAGTAGGAAAAGATGTCGGGAGACGGCGGGGGAAGATCCATTCGTCAGACGGAGTCGGAATCATCCGATTTCGCAACACCGGCCGCCGTCGTCAAAAGGCGCAGTAGGGCCAACCCGAGGCCCAATTTAATTATGCGCCCCTCCCTCACTACTTCTACTGAAAGTCGAAGCTGCAGGTCGAAGCTAGGAAAGGGGCGCCATCACCAACACCATCAACATCGACGTCCACAGCAGCTGGACAACAACAACAACCTAAACCAGTGGTCCCCGTAGAGGATATTGCCTACCTCTCCTTCACACCTCAAATTCGTGGGGATTAAACCAGCCTTCACGGTAAGCTCCCGTGGGAAGAAGCGGGTAATAGCCTTCTTCTTGGCACAGCTCACACCCAGCAGCAAGCTGGAGAGGCTAAGGGCTATTAAACATTTTGCAATGTATCCGCTGCCAAAGGTTCGGGCACGCCGCGTCGAACTGCGAAATGCAGCCTCGATGCGTTAAGTGCGCAAAGAACCACGGAAACGAGGAATGCAACCTTGGAAAAGACAAGGTAGCGGACAGAGAGCAGCTCGAGTGTGTCTTGTGTCGGAACCGAGGCATCGGGGATGTCCTAAGTTCCAGGACATCAAGAAAGAAAACCTGGCCCGTAAGCAGAAGGTCGAGGAGAAGCATCCCTCGGGTCGCTTACAAACACCAGCCGTCACATCCCAGTTACGTCCAAATGGCGGCAGGCTCGGGAAAGACAGTACAAAAGACCATGGCTGTTCCTAAAGCCCCAGTGCCTGTCTCTAAGGCACCGGAGGCCGAGGTGGATAATCTTGCTCGCAATCCAAGGGCAGATTGGGCAGCTCCAACAACAGATCCTTGAGACGGCGACCCGAGATAGTATCTGCTCGCTTCTGCTGGGCCTAGCGCATCTAAGGTCATGATGGGTACGCTGTTAGAGAGGCCCTTGAAGATCCTGTCGGTGAATGTAAATTCACTGATAAGGATTGAGCGATGAGCCGTACTTTTTAACTTGTTGCAGGACGAAAGCCCCGATTTACTCGTCGTTAGCGAAACAAAGCTAAACCAGAAGCACAAAATCCGGCACAGTTCTTATAGAATAATTAGAAGGGACCGACCCAACGCTACTCAAGGCGGGGGAGTTGCGAGTTAAGAGTTTATTAAAAATAATTTTAAACATAAGGTCATATACATATACCGGTGAAGTGCGGAGGTTCCAGGTGCTAGAGGCCTGTATTGTGTGCATTCCCCTCTGAAATGGAAAGCGAATGTACATTGTATCAGCATTATATCGAGATACTCTTTCGATCTCTGCCCTTAAACTCGGTGGAAAACTTCTACATTCTGCCCGGCGCGGCGACTTAAATGCCAAACATAGTGATTGGGGAAATAACATTCCCAACACTAGGGGGAGCCTACTAAGCCAGTGGTGGGTTCTTCGCAACATTGAATATAGAGTCAAGTTGCTCGCAACGGATAGTCCGTCGTATCCTAGGAGCGGCTTCTATCTGGATCTAATACTGATAGACTCTCGACTGAGACTGGCATATACGAACGAATTGTCTATTAACTGTCTACGGACCGTTGTATACGTCATTGACCATTACGGACTATGTGCCGTGATCACAGTACCTGACTAGTTCGCGGAGATGGCAGAGTATATCCAAGCGCACCTCTACGATTACAGTAGTGCGCGTTGGCCGCGCTTTGCCAATTCCCTGACGAAAGCGCTCACTTCGAGCGCCTCCTTCCCACCGTCTAATAGGAACCTGTCAAACAACGAGATGACAGGTACCTCAAACAAATGGACGATATCATTAAACAGACAATGGACAGTACGATACCACGCCAACGACAGCACGATATTACAAACGTATGCCGAAAAGCGACAATCGACGCACTGCACAGGCAAATAAGTAGGCTCCTGAGAAGACTGTTGTACTCGTACAGGCGGCTTAACGACAGACAAAACTCGGAGGTCAGGACACTGAAGTCACTGATTAAAAATCTCAAACAGTTGATCAAAGAGAATTACAGAATATCTGTAAGTTTGCATTGGAACAACAGAATTCGTGCTGTAAAATCCAACAGCGCGAGTATGTTCCCGCAAATAAATAAAATATTTCGGAGAAACAATCAGAATGACATTCGGGATCTAAAGCTTCCGAGAACGTCAGACAATGAACGTTTGCTACGAACAGTTAGCATCCATCCAGAGAGCGACGACTTTTTCGTGATTGTGGATGCTCAAGAGAAGGTGACGACAGTGGGAGCTGTCTTCCAGGAAGTGTACAAGGTGAATGATAGTAATCGCCCGAACCATGACCTGGAGAACAGAGCCCTGCTCATCACTTCTACCTTAGAAATGATCCCAATCATTGGCGATCCGAAAATCTTGATTTTACCAGGTTCAATGAGGATTTCATGGCAAACAATGCCATCGCCAGTGAGGGGGCTAATACCCTGTTCATTTCGACGGAAGATCTCCAGATGATCTTCCAGTCATTGAAAAGGAAAAAATCCGCCGGTATCGACGGTATATTCAATGTTGTGCTTAGGCACCTTTCACAAGTGGGTGTAGAGAGGTACATCATCCTGTTCAACAATGCAATGAATAATGCATATTATTCTACCCTACAGTGACTCCAAGCCAAACTCGCTCACTTGGAAAAAAAAGTTCAAAAGTAAAAATCTCTGAAATAAAGCAGTAAATGAAAAAAAAGTATTAAATATTATTTTTCACAAATTCAATTATTTATTCAAAACAGAAAACAAAACAAAAATCCATAAACAAAAACAAAAGTTATAATATAAACAAAACCTTAACTTCCAAAATTATTCACAAGCGAAACTCCCTCATTTCGCCTCAAACGCAAACGTGACTAGCTTCATATTTTACCAACTAACGGTGAGTTTGGCTGGAAGCCACTGTATATAAAATATATAATAAGCATATACATATATATATGTATATATAATTAACTTAAGATAGTAAAGGCTGCTGCAGGAGGCACAAGCATGCCAGCACTTTCGGCATGCGCCTCAAACACTCCTCCTCTTATTGGTGACGGTCAAATCCCCAATAAGAGCGTGCCAGGTTCCAAAACTGACGGAGCTGGAGGTGTTCAGGGTCCTGTTATGGCCGGCGCCACCGCCGAAAAAGGTGATGATGCTGATAGGCAGACTCTGATCGCAGAAGGCGAAGCGGTCTCGGAACACAACAAACCTCAAACTGGCAGAGCTGTTCCAAAGCGGCGTCGGAAGGGAGCAGGAGCTCGAACCGAAAAAGGTAAGAGCGCCCGCAAACGAAAGACGGCCGCCGGGGACAACCTTGCTGGGGAGAGAGAACGTGATGTCTCCTCCTCTGACGTAGCGGCGGGAAATCGGAGTCCGAAGGTTGATGCGGCGACTAACAAAGATCAAAGCAAAAATCTGAAGACGGAGAGGACCAAAGACTGCTCGTCGGAGGCGGGCACTTCACACAAATCTGTGATTTTCACTCAGATTAACCTACAGCATTGCAAGACGGCTACTGCTCTTCTCAGTAGCAGAATTGCCTGCAGTAGTACAAATCATCACATTGTATCCATTCAGGAACCATGGGTGTGGAATAAACGTCTGTGTGGTTTTGGTGGTATATGTGATGCTACGATCCTTTATGATGAGCGATCCGAAAGGCCCAGAGTCTGCCTCATCATATCGTACACGATATCGGCAACCAAACTTGGTCAATTCTGTGGTCAAGATCTGGTGGCTGCGAAAGTTAACTACAAAGCGCACGGAGAAATTGAACACTTCGTCGTGGCGTCTGCTTACTTCCCCTTCGACTCGGTACTACCCCCGCCACCTAAGGCGGTTTCCGAACTCGTAGAGTACTGTGAAGCCAGAAGGATTGGACTCATCATCTGTTGCGATGCTAACGCTCAAAATACAGTTTGGGGCAGCAGCAAATGCAACCGGAGAGGAGACCATCTTTTAAACTTCATTCTTTCGTCTGACCTTATCATCAACAATGTTGGCTCTCAACCAACCTTTGTGATTGACCTAACCCTATCTAATAGGCATGTGAAGGCCATCACTAACTGGAGAGTCTTACCAGATGTTACGCTGTCAGACCATAGATACATCGAATTCCAATTGAAGTGTGGGATCTCCCCCTCGCAGCCCAAACGGAATCTGAGAAAGACGGACTGGGTGCGATCTAGGGACGAGCTTGAGAAATCCACTCAAGCCCCGCCTAAACTCAAAACAAATCAATTGGTAGAGGATGCCGTTCATAACCTGAACAGCGCCATCACCAACTGTTTTGAACTCGCATGTCCTGTCAAAAAACCTCCCAGCAGGAAGCCGGTTCCCTTGTGGAACGCTGAGCTCCAATGTTTTCGCAGGGAAGCCAGAAGTCTTAAAATCGAGCTTAAATCGAACTCGGAAGATGACTGGAATAAATATCGATCGAAGCAGAAGGAATATAAGAAGCTTATTCGAAAATCGAAGAATGATTCCTATAAGTCCTTCTGCGAAGAGATCAAATCCCTGAGCACGACCAGCAAGTTGGTTAAAGTCCTCAAACGAGGAAAATCGACAAGGCTGGAGGTGCTCAGAAAGTCTGATGGTACCTTTACCGAAACTCTTAGTTTACTGTTTCAGACCCATTTTCCGGGAAATCAGACTGTCATCGGCTCGTTGCACACTCCCTCATTGGATAATGCGGCTGTAGCGATGAAAACAACTCGGCGTAGCTGGTATGTTGCGTCACGCGTGGCAACTACTGAGGCCATTGAATTTGCTGTGGCATCCTTCGATGGCTTTAAGTCGCCGGGCACTGATGGGATATACCTCGTTATGCTGCAAAAAGGTATAAGACAGCTGCTTCCTGCACTGAAAAGAATTTTCACTGTTAACCTGGCACTTGCCTATATACCTATTCCTTGGCGCGCGATGAAAGTGGTCTTTATTCCCAAAATAGGGAAAGAGGATTACTCACTAGCCAAGAGTTTTAGACCAATAAGTCTAACATCCTTCTTGCTGAAAAGCATGGAAAGATTAGTAGAGTTGCACGTGCCCAAAGTTGCCCTTCGAATGTATCCTCTGTCGGATATGCAACATGCTTATCAGCGCGGAAAATCCTGCGAGACTGCGCTTCAAAACCTAGTTGGGAGAATTGAATACACTCTCGAAAGGAAGGAGTACGTACTAGGCATTTTCGTCGACATTGAGGGAGCTTTTGATAACGCTACTTTCAACAGCATGTGTAACGCTGCTAGACTGCACGGCGTAGATGAAGCACTGTTTTTGTGGATCAAAGCAATGCTCATGCACAGGACATTGATCGCTGATGCAGGCCTCGAACAATGTGTCAAGTCTGGAGTAAACAGGTGCTACCCGCAAGGTGGCGTCTTGTCTCCGCTGTTATGGTGCATGGTGGTCGACTCTCTGCTAGATGCTCTCAATGCCTCTGGAATCTATGCCCAGGCCTATGCGGATGATGTTGCTGTTCTCTCTGTCGGCTCATGTTTAGCGAATGTCTATCTCAAAGCGCAGGCGGCGCTAGACGTGATCGAAGACTGGTGCACGAGAAATGAGAAATCCTCTTAAGACTGATGTCGTTTTCTTCAAGAGAAGGAGGAAAAATACTGGCATTACTCAGCTGGTGCTAAAAGGCATTCCCATCCCGATATCCAAGGAAGCTAAGTATCTTGGAGTCATCCTACATAGCAAACTTCTTTGGTCAAAACATGTTGAGTCCAAAACCACCAAAGCGCTGTCAGCTTTTTGGCAATGCAAAGGTGCCTATGGTAAAACATGGGGCTTATCGCCGAAAAAGGTCCTTTGGATCTACACGGTAAGACCGATAATCTCATATGCATCGGTTGTTTGGTGGAGCAGGCTAACACGCAAACACGCTGTGGCTTCACTCACCAAATTCCAAAGAGTGATCTGTCTCAGCTGCACGGGGGCTTTCCCCAGCACACCGGGAGCTGCTCTAGATGCTATGATGAATCTTCCACCCCTTGACATATGTATATATCAGAGGGTGTGCATTGAATACTATTTCTCGCCTAAAGAGGAATGGTCTTTGGTACAACTCGCATTGGAGTGAAAGTGTACTTGCGGGAGAAATATCCTACGACCCCTGTCTCATGGATATGCCTTCTGACGCAATGACACCTGCCATCCTACTGCGCTGTAACTTCACAGTCACATTTCCATGGCGTCAGGACTGGCTTTGGCCAGACACTGAACCTGGAATGGAATGTCTTCGCATTTTCACAGATCGCTCCAGGACTGGGCAGGGATCCCAGTGTCTGCAGTGGCAGCCAAGCTGCACTCAAAGCTGTGTCCAACCCTCTATCCAACTCCAAATTAGTGCATGAACTCAAGACCTTTTTGAACAAAGACGGAAGACTAAATTCACTTAGGCTTGTATGGTTCCCAGGTCACTCTGGAATCCCAGGAAATGAGATCTCCGATGAACTCGCTAGAAGAGGCTCAGAGGAGAGTTTCTCAGGACCTGAACCCGCTTTAGGTCTACCTGCTTCCACCGTCAAATCTGACATCAATGACTGGGTCTTTAACGTACACAGTCGTAGATGGAGGGAATATCCAGGATGCAGGATGACTAAGCGCGTACGCCCTGATGTCTGCAAAAAGTCCGCAATATTTTTCTTATCCTTAAGGAGAAATGATTGCAGAAGGCTAACAGGCGTCATCACGGGCCATTACACTTTTGCCAAGCATCTCTACGTGCTTGGCATCAGTGAGACGCCTACCTATGCTGCATGTTGCGAGGAGGATGATACAGCAGAACACTTTCTCTGCGACTGTCCCGCCTTCGCTCGCGCACGGTGGCGCACACTTGGGGACGACGTGGTGGGTGCCGAATCTCTTAGCTCTACATCACTGAAGCCCCTCCTCACTTTTCTCCGGACAACGGGGAAAATACAATAAAGACAAGGTGTCTGTCTGGTAGTACAATGGACCAGTATTTGTGTCTGAGTGCTCCAACAGATAGTAAAAGTAAAAAAAAAAAAAAACTTAAGATAGAATAAGTTAGGTTTAGTTAGGCCTAGTTAGTTTAGGGTAGGTTTTACATAAATGTATAAAAAATGATCATATGCTAAGTTTTTTGAAAAAAATACATATTTTTAGCTTAAGTTAGATACAAACATGTTAATTGTAAGTTTGTATACAGTGGTGGAAAGACATATGCTTAAGTTGTTCTGTTTGCCTTAGAGTGTCCGCCTAGAGCCAGTTAGATATTTAAATTTGTAAGGATAGTTAAGCTAGTTTTAAATATTTTTGCTTAGGATAAGATAGATATAACAAAATATGAATAAAAATGAATTACAAACTAGAAAAAAAAACTAAACTAACGTCTCTGGGTTGAATGTACGGAATAATTTTAGCCACGCAAACGATGCTATTCTAGCTTTCTGCCAATTTTTGTCAAACCACAGGTCTATATTTTGCTTATCGGTATGTACCTATGTTTGCAGTTTCATAGGGATACGATTCTTTTATAATTTGCTCGGTCTCCACAACGCACGTAATCTGTTACCCTTGCATTTTCTCCTGCATTTTCATTCTATATAGATTGGCTTAATGTTCTTCCATGTCAGCTTTAGGATCACCATAATTTCCCTAACTTGATCGTTCAAAGTTCATGAATAGGTAAACGTGATAGTGATTGGGAAACGGTCTGAATATTGGATTTGCCTCACTTCCAAAGCAATGGCATGATCATTCCATTCACCCTTTGTCAAACAGTAATCTATAACTGATGCGTCATTGCCTAGTGAAGAAACTCACTTGAAACAAGTATGTATGTGATCAACAGAGGTCTTGGCTCGAATGTACTCTACGAATATTTCAAGAATTTACTGAACCCGCCAGTGAACCGACCTAATTTCGAATATGCGACGCCAGACATCCGGAACAACATTTTAAATGGCCCGATAATCCATCAGGATCTCAGTGCAATGCTTCTCTGCCTGAAAGATAAGAAAGCAGCAATGTCGGATGGTATAAGTTAACAAGCAGCTCCGCTAAAATTCAATATCAAGCACTAGCAAGCAATTCCTGTACTTTCTGGAATTCGCTGACGCTTCACCTGCAGCATCAAAACATCCCAACATCCAGTGCGACGTCATATGAGCTGAATGCCACCCGAACCGATCGTAGACAACAATTCCCGTACGTGCAGGAACTCGCCAACACTTCACCTGCAACATTCAACATGCTGTCACCCGAGCTGTGCTTTCCGTCTGCCCATCGCATAGTAATCGGAGATAATACGACGTCGCCGCACATACATATGTAGTTAATTTAGGATATAAATACGTGTATTGTTAGATTTTAAGTTGAGTTCTAATTCTAAGTTCTAAGTTACCATTTGTCGACGAGAAGTCGAATAAATAAAGTTATTTTTTTAAGAGCAAATCCGGGAGAAGTTTTTAAGTTATACCAACCGAATTCATTAAGTACAGTACCAACGATCTGTACTTAACAATGTTCCCTTATTCAACAACGTTTTGGATCACGGAATATTACCGCAACGATATAAAGAAGCCCTGATTTTCCCAATTCACAAAAAGGTGATGCATTGGATTCAGCTAACTATCGGGGTATATCCTTCCTAAATGCATCCTACAAAATGTTCGCAACCATCCTGCAGAGGCGACTAAATACATGGTTAGAAACCAACAACCTAGTAAAAGAATTTCAAACGGGCTTTAGGTCTGGTTATTCAACTATTGACCATATAGGAATGTCATCGAAATTTTTAAGGGTCGTACTAAATCTATACGAAAATACTAAGGCAGCTGTGTGGAATGGTGAGGCGTTATCAGAATGGTTCCAGACGAAGGCAGGGATGAAACAGGGATGCGCGCTGAGTCCCAACTTATTTGCTCTTTACATAGATGATATTGTGGACTTTCTGCCTGGAAGAGTTAAATTTCCAGGAATTACCTTTAAAGCCCTTCTGTTTGCAGACGATATCGTGTTGCTGGCAAACTCACCGGAATCTCTGTAATCGACGATATAACGTTTATATGAGTACTGCAAGCTAGGGAGCCTAATCGTGAATTTAGAAAAATTAAAGATTATGGTTTTTAAAAAAGGAAGAGGTAGATTTGCATACAACGAAAAATGGAACTTCAGTGGAGAAAGAATAGAAGTAGTGAAAGAGCACAAGTGCCTTGGAATTCTGTTATTAAGTAACCTTAGTATGAGGAGGCATCTCCATGAAAAGCTTACGAAATCAAAGAATTTAATTAATGTAGCGTGGAAGAACTGTTTCAGGAATATAAATATTAACCACAGCAGCAAGTTTAAGGTATTTGAAGCCGCATCCGAGGCAATAATGCTCTACGCGGCTCATGTATGGGGATAAGGCCCTATGAGGAGGTAAAGAAATTGCAACGTTGTTTCATTACAAAGATTTTCCACCTTCCTCCTAAGACACCGAACTATATGCTTATGCTGGAAACCGCCTTATCTCCTCTTTTTGTAAAAACATTTAGACTGCAAGTCAACTACATATTAAGGGTGGGGAATATGCCAGACAATCGACTTCCTAAGATAGTTGCCCTACAAGCAATTCGGAACAAATCTACATGGTACGAACGGTGGTTGGAATTAGCAAGTGGGTGTGGAGTAGAGTTGAACTCAAAAGACACGAACTGGGAAAATTCACTATACAAGCTAATAAAACAAGTCGACTGCCAGGCCAGAAGGAAGTTTTTAGAAGAAGCGGCGGGATCATTACACCGTAGTATGTACAGCCCACTAAATCACAACGTAGAGGGTAAAAACTATTTTAAAGACATTCATAGTATCCAGGAAATTTAAAAAATGTTCAAACTCCGTGGAGAGCTCCTAAAGCTCAATTTCGTGCCCCATAGGGACACGAGACCTGCCTATATTCTGTAATTAGTGTAATTTAAAAGAGAGTGACGATACCTATCTTACATTTCTTGGGCAAGTGCCCAGTCCTAAGAGAAACTTTGAGAAGTGTCTTCGAAAAGGACTTTTTATCTGAGAATGAAATGATATAACTTTTCAACGAAATCGATGTCAAGAGGCTATTTGTATATTGCAAAATTGCAATAAAATATAGAGAAAGCATATTAACAGAAATTCTTTGAAATCGTTAAAAATAATAGTAACACTTATAACTATATAAAAGTATATATAGGGGTGGTCGTGGTGACGTGGTGCAATGGTAGTCATCACCGACTGTTGAGCATGCCTGTAGTTCAAGTCCGCCCATAGTCAAAAACAATTCCAATACGGATAAACTGTGCAACATCATCAGTTGTGAATGAAAGATGATCAAAAAGTGCTGACGAAGGCATAACACTCGCAGCATAAGGTCACTTCAAAATTGATACTCTGTGTGTATATAAACCCTTAATGACATGGAAACGAAAGAGTTACTGTGAATTATAACCAACGCAAATTCAGCCGAATATCTCATATCCTATCTAGGCCAACCACCCGCTGAGAGTAGTGAATGAACGTCTTCGACACAAACCATCTGCAACCCGTCCAAGTTGTGTGACAAACACCATGAGAGCGTACACTCTTGAACCTGCACGAAAAAAAAAGATGGAATTAGAATCAGAGCTATCAGTACAATTGTCAATCTGGCAGGCGGCAATGCCATGCATAATGATTTTTCATTTTCTTAGGCCAATAAATGAAACGGAAAAATAAAATCTAATCTAATCTAATCTAAAAATCTATTGAATATCACGCCAAGGTAATTCCCATTGAGTTTTGGTAGTTTCTTCAATATCGAGGAAAGCGCAAAATGCGATCTCCTTGCGTGTGATCTCCACATGCGCTTCTAAGTGATGCATCACCTTCTCAGTAGATCGTTCTTTGCGATATGCATATTGATTCGATGGTATTCGATACTCTAGTAAACCTCTAATATGAAGCTCTATGAGTGTTTCCATTTTTTTTAGTAGAAAAGATGTTAGGCTGATAGGGCGATAGGATTTAAATTGTTAACTTGGTTTTACAATCTTGAGGATGAAGACATTGTTGACTTCCCTCCAGATTTGAGGGACCTATTCCAAGTTAAAACATGACCTAAATAGAGCTATTCGTGGTACAAGCATAATGTCTAGGCCTAATAGCAGTAAAGACACCGTCTTTATCTGAAGCTTTGTAGGGTTTAAGTGAACCAATTGCCCATTTGACTCTATCAGAGCTGAAAAGTCTGCCAGAGAGGATATTTGTTCTACTATCGATGTTTTTTGTCACGCTCATTCATCATCATCAAAAGGTTTTTACCGGGTAGTACTCGTAGATCCAGGGAAATGTGAATCTGATTTGCGAAGCAGCCGACGGTTGATTGATTGATAAGAGCAGATCTATAATCAATTTGGCTACGATATTTGTTCGTTTAACTTTTTGAACACAGATCTCACCTGTTTTCTCAGCAATTCAAACTGTGCATTCCACCAAGGTAGACACCGCTTGTACAGACAATCTATCTTGGGTGCACAGCTATTTTTGAAAGTTGAGGTGAGTGATTAATTTAATTGGTAAGCCGCTTCTACAATGTCATCTGTCAATGTAATGGATTTAAGAAGCGTATCTTGTTTGGCGGCAATTTGAGCTTAGAAGAGAACCCAGTTGGTTATGATATGTTGGTGAACAAATAGTGAGGTCTTATTTTAGAAGTGCCAGTCACAAATTATGTTGTATTTGAGACAAGAGAGATTGGCTAGAAATTGTAAGATTAAGTACCTCTTCAATTAATGAATGTGGGCTTGCTGCCCCTGAGTTTGTTTGAGTGAGTTTGTTACTAAATAAATTAATAATAAAATATTCAAAAAGTGACTCACCTCGTTTGTCTGTATTGTTGCTGTTGCATTCCAAGTGGTGTGCATTGGCATCGGTACTAGAGCAAAAACGGCCAGATCTGGTTGAGAGAACATGTGTTCTATTGTATCAAGTATCGCTCGCCATCATAGAGCTAGGACAGAACAGAAGTTCAGTTTGGGAAAAAATGGTGCATTCGCCTTATTCTCCGGATTTTGCACCGTTCGATTTTCCAAAGTTCTGAAGTCTGCAAAACTTCCTTGATGAAAAAATTTTCGATCACGGTGTGATATCCAAGTGGCTCAAGGGTGTTCTTTTGGTCAAAGCCAACACGTTTTTTCAGGGACGGCCTTAAAATGTTGCTTGATATGTTAACCGAAGTGGGCGACCAACTTTTTTTATTCAACGTTAAGCAGACATTCAAAAATCGCTCAAAACTTGTGTTACAAACTGATACATTCGCTTTTCGAATTTCTTTTTTTCTTGTATGTTTTCCTAGCTATTTTCCGCATGAAACGTGCGTCAGCGAAGTTTTTTTTTTACCAAAAGAACCGTCGCATTAGCATCACTGAGAGTCTGTCGTTGAAAAGGGTCACCATTGGTGACGAAGCATTCGCATATGTTTATGACGTCAAAACCAGTAATTCCAAGGTTATGAACAGAACAGCATGCCAAGTTCGGTCAAATGTGAAAGTTTTGCTTATTGTATTCTTCGATTCCAATGCACCGTTTGCGATCAATGCGAAGAAAATATCCGCATATGTGGCAAAAAATTAATGCCGTTGCATCACGACACTGCACATGTTCAGTCATCGTTGCTTGTTTGTAACCACTTTAAAATGTTATAGTACTGCAGTATTAACAGGCATTTAGTACTGATCATAATCCTTTGTATCATATTTATTGATGTCGGGATTATTTTCTATGGGACTTTTTTCAAGAATAGTATTTCTGGGACGGCAATCGTTAAAGAAACAATGGGATATTACTAGGAAGAGGAAAACCAGTGGCCTACGTTATTGTCAGCACTTATGCATTTCCCTTGAACACACACGTGCTGAAATCATTCGAAAGGTTCCTTAGTTTTTAATTATAGGCTATGCAGAGCACGAAATATTCCAGAGAATATATTCGGTATTGCGACCGCAATTTTTCGTGTATTAAGAAAAGCCCTATCTTCAGCACCTTAAAGAGCAACCTTGGAAAACATTTGCTTGTTTGCATAATTTCCTTAGCGAATCTCCGATCGAAATGCTAAGCCGGAAAGACGGGAAGAGCCGCAAACATCCTTTGGAAATGCTGCGTCCTCAGGCAAGGCTGCGGCAACCATGGCAACCGAATAATGCTTGATAATAGAAACACAATTTTATTCAAGCCAACGAATTTTTATCATTTTATCCTGGTTACAAGCTTATCCACATTTCTATACCTAATGTATTCTCGAAAAGAAATTTAATAGAAAATTCATATACCATAACCATACGAGTATATGTAATACGACAATACATAAATTAAGGAAATGTAAATGTTCATTAAGAAAAACAATGCTAATTTCAGTTCTTTTTCACTTACGTACACTAAGGTAGGTTGAGGTGGCTATCGAACGATGCGTCAAGGGTACATAGAATTAGCGTGAAACCAAAGGAATGTGAAGGGGGATGTTCATTTAAATCCAGCCTGTGGAGCTAAGAAAACTGGTTATGTTGATCAAGCTGAAGTTGGCTACCTCTGCAACTTGCCAGTGCTGGGAATTCGCAGAGAATATGGTGCAGGATTTCTTCTGCGTAGGTGTTAGACTGGATGCCTTTTCGGGCAGTCTGAGTTTCTATATCGCAACAATTCTAGCTATGTTTGATGGGTGTCTATAGAGGAGGTCGTTTGTTTTGTTTTTTGGAATGGGAGGGCCATGTTTGACAGTACTGCAGGATGTTGCCTTTAAGACAGTTCAGCGACAGTTTCAGTATGGGAGTTTGAGGTGGCCCCGAGCTTGGCTAGCCCATCTACGCTTCTATGTCCTGGAACCCAAAGCGGCGTCCAGCCGCCAGCTCAACTAATTTTTTCGGCTTAGAGAAGGTGATAGCAGACGAAAGAGTTTTAATAGCTGCTTCGCTGTCACTAAAAATAGCGGTGGAGTGTTATTAGGGTGGGAAGCACTAAGTATTTTGCACGCTTACTGCATTACTAGCACTATATATAGTTTTAAAGATGCTCAAGTGATCGGGGAGACGGAATGTGAAACACTATTTAATCAAAAAGCAGTCGTTTTTGCCTTTTTTGTTTCTTTATTTGTTTTTTTTTTTTTCTGTAAGATGCACAAAGGAAAGACCTGTGTGTGATCGTAGACGAAGATAGATAGGAAAAGGACTGCGAAAGTGTCAGGCCGACATGTTTTCTCCTGTCGAGAAGAACTTAACGACAGGACGAAGAACGTTGCGTGTGCATTCAACGCCTTTCTTCGACATCTTTCCCGGGTTGAAGGACTGCAGGGTCTTCAAACTTCGGTAGGGGGCTAAGCTTTGCTATAGCTCTCGTAGTGAACCCTTTCGCTGTTTTCAAAGTCGCTACTCGTTCTACTCTATCCTTGCCGTGTTGTAACTTAATGACTCGTCACATGTTCCATTTGAGTGCAGGAAGATTCTCGTCCATCAGCATTACGATGTCGTCAATTTGCATCTTATTGCCTCCTCGACGCCACTTACTCCTCTTCTGAAGGGTATGTATGTAGATAATCATGTCTCCACTTTTGCCAAAATTGCTGTATTGACTTATGTACTCTTTGCCTGCGGTTAAGATATGTCAAACTCCTGTCCGTTTAGTCAGGATCAGGTATTGCCTGTAAGTGATTCCCTACAAAAAAATGCCCAGGTGTTAATTGTAGGAGACGGGAATTAAGAATTGATTAGATTTGAACAACGACTGTATTGAATTCCCCATAGGTTCCTTAACCTAGGCTTGACGCAGAATATGTCTTATTCTTGGCGGACTTAACTGCGGCCTCCCATATGCCTCCAAAGTGAGGGGACCTCGGAGGAATCGTTCGGCACTCTATGCACTCCTGAGCCAACGTATTGCTGATTACTTTTACTAAATGTTTTAATTCTTTTCGTGTACCGATGTAATTGGTAGCATTATCGCTATAGATTATCTTGCTTAGACCTCTTCTGCCGAAGAATCTCCGCAAAGCACCTAAAAAGTTGGCAGTACTAAGATCGCCCATCAGTTCCAAGTGCACTGCTTTAGTGCTGAAGCAGATGAATGTTGCGACTTAGAACTTGACTGGAAAGGTCCCCCCTTGCTTGATGTGCACTAGAAAGGGTCTACAAAAATCTATTCCAACGACTCTAAATGGTCTCAAAGGATTTACACGATGCACTGGCAGATCGGCCATAATTTGGTGTATATCGCTGAGGATAGCCTTGAAACATGTAACACAATGGCGTACTATCTGTCTACCTAAAACCTTACCACTTATCGGCCAGTATCGCTGTCGCACCAAGATTAGCAATCCTTGTGCTCCCAAATGATAATGTTTTTTATGTGTGTGCTTCATGACGGTAATTGCTAATGGGTGGTTGTTAGGCAAAATAATGGGATGTTTAAATTCATAATCCAATGATAAAGCTCTAATCGTCCGCCTACTCGTAAAATTCCATCGTTGTCCAGAAAAGGGTTCAAAGAAGATATATGAGACCTGAAAGGAGGCCTTGGCTACCTCTTAGCATTCAAATTTCGTCTCTATAGTGAAGCCCTTGAAGATTTTTTAATAATGTATTGATAGCCGCTTGGCGCTCCGGTGCAGTGATAACTCCATTCACGACGTTCATCCTTCTTATCTTGGCTCGTATATTGTTGATAAATCTCAGCACGAATGCTACTATATTGACCAGCTTGATATAATTGTTTGTGTATTTAATGCTTCCAAATATGTCCGACACCTTCGACGTACTCGTATACAGTACATTTTTAATTTTTTTGCGCTCCAATTCTTCATCTGAAAACTGGGGTTTCAAGTTCAAAAGCGACCGAATTACCTTATCAATTGCTAACAAGGCCTGCACCCGCGGGATAAGACGTCAGCGGGATTTGAGTTAGTCTGCACACGATGCCATTGATAAATTTCTGACACTATACATACATATGTTGTCCACTGATGATTTTTTTCGGATATCCAATGTAGGACAATGCTTGAATCAGTCCAGTAATAGCATTTATTGAACTCTTGCTTGGTGGCGGATTTGATCCTTTCAACTTGTTGTACCATCATCACAGCCGCACACAACTCTAGTCTGGAATTGTCAGGCGGTGTTTGTTCTTCTTCTCCTTCTTTTCCTTTTTCCGGCGTTGTTATGGTCAGAAGTGTAGGACCATAACCTTCCCACTTAACTGCATTCCTACTGGTCCGCCGGTTTGACCTCAGAAAGTAGCGGCAGGCTTCCCGGTTTGGGATTACTTCCTCACTTCCTCGCTGAGGCCAATCAAATGCTGGTGTTTTTGCATTTGTTTGCACCAATTGTTTTTCGGCCTGCCTTTTTTTTTTTTTTTTTTTGTGACACTCCATCTGGCATGCTCCAGATTGTTTTGTTTGATCTTACTCTTACAACACCGGTGATCTCCAGTCGTGTCAACCCACTGATTTGCATGTACACTTGTGGGGCAGTTTAATGGTGGTATATGTGTCCCTAAGCTCACCTTGGTGTTTTCTAAATTGCCTAGATGTGAATTTTGTTTACCTTTGTTTTAGTCGCCTTTTACGACAACCCGTCCCTGCACGGAAGGTCAGGCGGTGTTTGTTAATAGGTGCAACCTTGGATTTAGCACAGAGTAAATTGATTGCCGCCGCATCCTTCTCCTTGTACGATTTGATGTACACAGATGGTCCATACGCCTTCTCAGAACTATCTGAGCATTCATGGAATTCCGACTCACGTATACTAGTTTCCATAACATGGCTTCTAATTGATATTCTTTCGAGATTTGAAAGATCTTCTCTAAATATTTTCCAGAATTCATATACATATCTCGCGGTACTGCTTCATCCCAGTGCAGATTCCCTTACCACAGACCTTGCATAAAGAGTTCTGCCTTCACGGTAACAGGATTGATCAACCCTAAGGGATCATACAGCCGAACTACGTCAGACAATACTGTTCTTTTTGTTACTCTATCTAGTCACTGAAGAATTGCAGATTGACTTTGATTTAAAGACGTCGTTGCGGGGCTCCCATATTAACCCCACGGATTTAACTACATTGTCATATCTTAAATGAAATAACTCTTCTCGATCCTTCGTTGGAATATCATTTATAATAGCATCTGCATTGGCACACCATTTACGTAATTCAAATCCACCTCGATTCAAAATAGATCGCAACTCAAACTTTATTCTCAGAATATCATTAAGAGTGTCAGCACCTGAGAGAGTATCGTCCACATAGAAATCATTTCTCAACGCATTTGCCCAAATTGGAAAGTTATCGCACTCATCGTCGGCGACTTGATATAGTACTCTGCTCGCTAGAAGCCGGGATGGTTCAATAAGTGAGTGTACATAGTTTACAAATTTAAATTTTTTCAGAAGGTGATTCCCTCCAAAGAATGTACTAAAATTCTTGATCCTCCTTGTGCATGACTACTTATCCATACATTTTAGTGACATCCGAAGTAAATACATAGTTGCGATATCAAAAGCGTAGTGCAATTGCAAATAAGTTCAATTGTATTGTGCAACTAAGTTCTCGCCGTTTATCAAGAGATGCCTCCAGTGCTGGTCGATTGTGACGTATCCAGAACGTCATGAACCAAGCTTAGACATTTGGTAAACAAACCGCTTTGACACATTAGTAATTTTGTTTTTGCGTCATATACTTTTGGTTGTGTGAAAATGTCTGATTTTGTGCCAAATAATCTTCTTTTGCGGGAAGTGTTGCTTTTCTTCTTTCATTCGAAGCAAACAGCGGCTTAAGCGCATCGAGAACTCCAGATCACAGACCAGTGCAGTGATAGGAAGTGTTTCGGCTTGATTTACATAAGTGCAAAGCAAAATAAACAATAAACTATACAAGTGCGGACTTAGGCGAACATTTCGGAACTATAAAGTTAGCACGGTGGTAGAGCGCCGGACTCATAATCCGAAGATCGGCAGATCGAATCCACATTCGGGAAGAAAATATTTTTCGTGTTTTTTCGTTTTCACTACTAAGAGTAGTAGCAACAGTAGCGAGAAGACATGTCGGGAGACGGCGGGGGAGAACCCGTTCGTCAGACGGAATCGGAATCGGATGATGGTGCCGTGAAATAACGCCGAGCGAAATAGCAACGAAGTTGCGTGAGCGGGACCTGCCGCATATGAAAAGAGAGTTTAAATACCTTAGTCCCGCGAAGCGGGCCACCCAGGAACTGTTACATTTCATTAAAATAAACCCTAGAGTTTTATTATAAGTATAGATTTAGATAGATGTATGTACAAACATACTGTTTCGCTATTTGTTCAACTATTTTAGGGTTTTTTTTTCTGTTTTTTATCTCTTACCTAAGGCGTGAAAACCGCTGGACAGATTTTAATGAATTTTAACAGTACCTAAGTGGCCCGCTTCGCGGGACTAAGGGATTTAAACTCTCTTTTCATATGCGGCAGGTCCCGCTCACGCAACTTCGTTGCTCCGCTCGGGGTAGGTGCTTTTCGCCAGGCAGGCGCCTGTATCAACAGTCAAAATATAACAAAACAAACGTTCAAATCAAAGCGAAATAAAGCCGACTCGCCTTTATTTCACACTTGGAAGCGAAATAAGGCCGAATCACAAAATTCGGCTTTATTTCCAACTATGAATGCGAAATAAGGCCGAATTCTCAAATTCGGCGTTATTTCGCTCGGCGTTATTTCACGGCACCTCGGATGATTTATCATCCGATTTCGCAACGGCGGCCGTCCTATTGAAGAGGCGCAGAAGGGTCAACTCAAGGCCCAACTTAATTAAGCGTCCCTCCCTCACCACTTCGACTGAAAAGCTGCAGGTCGAAGCGAGGAAAGGGGCTCCATCATCACCACCATCGACGTCCGAAGCAGCCGGACAACAACAACAACAGCAACAAGCAAGGAAAGTGATCCCCGTGGAAGCAGAAGTCGAATACCTCTCCGATGGTAGAGAAGGCCGCTACATGGGAGACAACAACCCCTTCGCGGCCCTCTTAAGTGCGGCTACGGAGGATGAACGTAGTGTACTGGCCATAGTAGACAAAATTAAGGCGTTGCAGAAGCTGAGAGAGGAGGCAACAGCCGCCGAAGAAATAAAGCAGCAACAACAACAGCAGCCGCAGAAGAAGCAGCAGCAACTACAACAACTAAAGCAGCAGAAACAGCAGCAGCAACAACAACCGCAGCAACAGAAGCGGCAGCAGCAGCAGCAACAACAACCGCAGCAGCAGAAGCAGCAACAGAAGCAACAGCAGCAACAACAACCGCAGCAACAACAACAACCGCAGCAGCAGAAACAGCAGCAACAACAACATCAGCAGCAGGAACAACAGCAGCAACAACAGCCACAGCAGCGGAAGCAGCAGCAACAACATCAGCCGCAGCAACAGCACCACGGCCTTACGAAAAACGATCGATCTGTATAAGTATGCCATTGGTGTAGGTAATTTTGAATTTAAATGTTTGGGCCCGAAACGCTAGGCTATTCAGTGCAAGACACTGGAGCAACATAAGCGTATTAAAAGCCTACTGAAGGAGTCAACGACGGAGTTTTTCTCCTTCACTCCAAAGGCCGAATGCTCCTCAAAGGCGTGGAATCTATCACAGATCCCGAGGAAATGCTCTCAGAGCTCAAGGAGTTCGAGAGTGACGACCTCAAATTCGTGGCGGTTAAGCCATTTTCCACGGTGAGCTCCCGACGGGAGAAGCGAGTGATTCCCTTCTTCGTGGTACAGCTCACACCCAACAGCAAGCTGGAGAGGTTAAGGTCCATTACTTTCCTGGCTTCCCAGCGTGTAACATGGGAAATATTAAAAAAGCAAGGAAACATTTTGCAATGTATCCGCTACCAAATATTCGGGCACGCCGCGTCGAACTGCGAAATGCAGCCTCGATGCGTTAAGTGTGCAAAGAATCACAAGAACGAGGAATGCGACCTTGGGAAAGACAAGGTGGCGGACAGAGAGCAGCTCGAGTGTGTCTTGTGTCGGAACCGAGGACACCTTGCAAACTATTGGGGATGTCCTAAGTTCCAAGACATCAAGAAAGAAAACCTGGCTCGTAAGCAGAAGGTCGAGGATAAGCGTCCCTCGGGTCGCTTACAAACACCAGCCGTTACATCCCAGTTGACCTACGCCCAAATGGCGGCAGGCTCGGGAAGGACGGTACAAAAGCCCATGGCTGTTCCTAAAGCCCCAGTGCCTGTCTCTAAGGCACCGGAGGCCGAGGTGGATGTCTGTTCGATCTTGCTCGCAATCCAAGGCACGAACGAATGGTCTATTAACTGTCTACGGACCATTGTATACGACAGTGACCATTGCGGACTATGTGCCGTAATCACAGTACCTGACGAGTTCGCGGAAATGGCAGAGTACGTCCACACGCACCCCTACGATTACAATAGGGCGCGCTGGCCACGCTTCGCCAATTCTCTGACGAGAGCGCTCACTTCGAGCGCCTCCTTCCCACCGACTAATAGGAACCTGTCAAACCACTGAGATTGACATGTACATCAAAGAAATGAACGATATCATTAAACAGACTATGAACAGTACGATACCACGTCAACGACAGCACGATACCACATATACCGAAACGCGACAATCGACGCACTGCATAGACAAAAAAGTAGACTCCTAAGAAGACTCAAAACTCCGACAGCCAAAACTCGGAGGTCAGGACACTGAAGTCACTGATTAAAAATCTCAAACAGTTGATCAAAGAGAATTACAGAATATCTGTAAGTTTGCATTGGAACAATAGAATTCGTGCTGTAAAATCCAACAGCGCGAGTATGTTCCCGCAAATAAATAAAATATTTCGGAGAAACAATCAGAATGACATTCAGGATCTGAAACTTCCGACAACGTTAGACAATGAACGTTTGCTACGGACAGTTAGCATCGATCCAGACAGCGCCATCTTGGATGACGACTTTTTCGTGATTGAGGATCCTCAGGAGAAGGTATTCGCCCGAACCATGACCTGGAGAACAGAGCCCTACTTCATCACTTCTACCTTAGAAATGATTTCGATCATTGGCGATCCGAGAATCTTGGTTTTACCAGGTTCAATGAAGATTTCATGGCAAGCAATGCCATCGCCAGTGAGGGGGCTAACACCCTGTTCATTTCGACGGAAGATCTCCAGATAATCTTTCAGTAATTGAAAAGGAAAAAATCCGCGGGTATCGACGGCATATCCAATGTTGTGCATAGGCACCTTCCACCAATGGCTGTAGAGAGGTACGCCATCCTGTTCAACAATGCACTGAATAATGCATATCATCCAGTGCATTGGAAGACAGCGGTGGTTCAACCAATCCCCAAGGAGGGTAAAGACACCTCTAACCCGGCAAATCTCCGGTCGATCAGTCTCCTTCCGAGTATCAGCAAGGTCTTCGAGAAGGTGATCCATAGAGCCCTGTCTAAATGGGTTGAGGACAATAAAATCATCCCGGATAACCAATTCGGTTTCAGAGCGGGGCATGACACTATTCATGCCGCATCGAAACTTGTATCGGATATCCAATGGAATAAATGCAAGAACCAATGCACGGGTGCCTGTCTGATTGACTTGGAAAAAGCCTTGGACACCGTATGGTTAGAAGGCTTTTATTACAAGCTCAGTCGGTTGAAAATCAACTTCCAGAAATCAGAATCTATATTGTTCAGAACGCCTTTGTCTATGGCCTCCCGGGACACTAGAAAAAATTGGCACAGGTTCTCTATCTTTGGGCCGGACGGGCGTCCACTGGCGTGACAAAGTGTAGTCAGATACCTAGGGATCGTGCTGGAGCAGTATCTATATTTTGACAAACATGCAGATGCTGCTCTGGCGAGGGCCCGGGGCGCTTTCGCTCTGACAAGATGGCTGTTTCATAGCAGCCAACTTCAAGGCACGGCCTGCCTAATACCAATGGCAGGCTTACATAGGTTAGGGTAGGGTAAGGTAGGGTAGGGTAGGGTAGGGTAGGGTAGGGTAGGGTAGGGTAGGGTAGGATAAAAAGGCAAAAAAAAAATTTAAAAACATTCATATGGTGAACGAAATTTACCGTAATTTTTGCTCCGTAAACATTGTGCAGATGCCAAATGATATTCTGAATACAGGGTGGCAGCAATATTCTTCACGGGGATTTATATTTTTAGAATTATACGCGATATCAACAGGTGCTTACTTACTTTTGTGATTAACAGTATATATAAAATATATATAATGTATATATTTATGTATACATATTTTAGTTAAGTTAGAATAAGATAGGTTTAGTTAGATTTAATTAGTTTTAGATAGGCTTAAGTTTTATATAAAATATATAAAAATGATCATATGCTAAGTTAGAATAAGTTTTTTTAGTTAGATATTATAATGTAATGTTAATAGAATTTATGTAGTCGTCGAAAGACTTATGTTTCAAGTGTTCTGTTTGTTTTAGAGTGTCCGTCTAGGGCCAGTAAGATAGTTAGATTTGTTAAGATAGTTAAGCTAGTTTTAAACATTTTTGACTAGGGTAAGATAAGATAATACTAAATTAAAAAAAAAAAAAAAAAAAAAGTTTACGGAGATGCTGCTCTAACTGAAACAACGTGCTGTGATTGTTCTGTCGTTTGAAAACAGTTTTAAAACTTTCGAAGACGCTGACTTGCAGGCATTGCTCAAGAGGACCATGCCAAACACAAAAAGAGCTTCCAAACGATTGAATGCGTTGGGAATGATTCAAAAGCATGGAACTTGGGTTCTTTATGATTTGAAGCCAAGAGACGTTGAGCGTCGTTTTTTCCTGTGAACAACTGCTCCAGCGGCAAATTTTAAATTTTAATGAAAAAATCTGAAGGTAGTAATGTCATCGTTTTAAATTCTTTTGATGATCTTAAATTAATTATTTAATTCTTCTTTTTCTTGTTTTGTTTAATATTTTATATCTAATATGAATTACGATTTAAACAATGATGTTAATAATACATTTGAGGAATTTTCACGACTTCTGGATGAGGAAAACTCTAGGAATTTGATAATTTTGGGAGATTTTAATATGGACATTTTAGATTTAAATAGTGAATCCATTTCAACGTACTTGACTGCTATTGCTTCACATGGACTTATGTTTCTTATATAAATGAGCCAACTCGAATGCAATCGGGTAAATGTATTGACCAAATTTATGGACGTTTTGTTGAAATTCTATAAATTTGTGACAAATGTGTTTTTGACTTAAAAATGACTGACCGGCCTTTTAGTTCATAGTTTTCCAAAGCAAGATGCTACTAGCCTTCCTCCCGACATATCACAAAAATTTACTATGTGCTTCTTAGACCATCTTTATCACATGAATTTTGGGATGACGTGTATGCTAAGTATGATGTGTCTGAAGCTTATGATGCCTTTATTTCCACCCTTAACAATTAAGAAATCAAACAAAAGACTGAAGCCATGGGTGTCCTCTTGCCTACTTCATAAAATCGTCCTGGAAAATAAGTTTAGGATTAAAATTAGAAAGCACCCAAACAACCTTGATCTTATAGAAATATACAAAAAAATATGCGCTAAACTAAAGAAGGAAATACCTTTATGTCGGGATCGGTTTTATAAGCGAAAGTTCAGCAAAATGAGAGGAAATCTTAAAGGTGAATGGAAAATCGTGAATTCTATCTTAAACAAGGCAACCTCTTCCAATCCGCCATCTTTCATCTGTGTAGATGGATCTATCACCTCTGATGAATTTAAAATGGCCAGCTTGTTTAATGATTATTTTATCTCTATTTTCAGTACTTCCATCTTAAGTTCTCACGCACAGCTATGTCCCTCACACTTATTGACATCTAGCCCAATTGGAATAACTCGAAGTTCATGCATTCGAACCAATTTCTGCTTTTGAGGTCTTGAAGATTATAGGCTCGTTAAGAAACTCTCACTCACGCGGCAACGACGGTATTTCTAATCAGACTCTAAAAAATATTGCACTATTTATAGTAGATGTCCTCGCTTATATTTTTTACAAAAGTGTTTTTTCAGGAATCTTTCCTAAATCCCTAAAATGTGCGGACATTTTACCACTGTACAAAAAGGGAGCAAGAGATAATATTGGTAACTACAGACCCATATCACTTCTCCCCACGATCAGTAAGGTTTTTGAATTAAAATAAGAATTACCAAATTCCTGTCAAAAATTAACTTTTTCAATCCTAAACAATTCGGTTTTCAAAAAAATAAATCAACTGAAGATGCCCTTCTCTGTTTTTGTTCTCAAATCTTTCAAAACTTAGACAAAAAACTGTTCTCAGCGAGCCTGTTTGTCGATATTACTAAAGCCTTTGACATGGTGAATCACGACATTCTACTGAACAAGCTATATACTCGTAAAGGCGACATCCGTGGCTTTACGCTTGAGTGGTTTAGTTCTTACCTAACAGACAGGTCACAATGTGTGTTAATTGGCGATGTGAGAAGTAATCTCAAATATGTGAACTTAGGTGTACCTCAAGGATCTGTTCTTGGACCATTGTTATTCTTAATTTACATTGACTCCATGTCTCTTTTGAAATTTAAAGGTATACCCACTGATTTTGCGGACGATGTCGTTTTTGTATACGGTTCAGTTAGTCCTCTAAACTTAACTTCTGACATTAATTACGACCTTAATCGATTAAAATTGAGGATTTGATTTGATTTGTAAAGCATAAACTACTTATGAGCCCTAAAACCAAAATTATGTTTGACAGTCTTCCGGACCAGATCAATTTTAGATCTGACGTTTTTTTTCATGCTCCTGAATGTCCAAAGTTTAAATTGTTTTGCCCTCCTTGTTCTTATTCTTCAATTTTTTTAGAAAGCAATAATTGCAGTGATAAATGTTTCCGGATCGAAGCTGTTGATAACTTCAAATACTTGGGAATTATTGTATTATTGATAACAAACTCAATTATTCAAAGCATATAGCTTCTCTTACGAACTACTTTCGTTGTACATTAAGAAATCTGCATTACCTTCGCAGAGTTTGCTCACTCGAAGTTTAAAAACCATTTGATACGGCATTTTTCACTCAAAACTGCAATATTGTATTAGTTGTTGGGGAGGAGTTTATGTCAATAGATTCTTCTTTTCCTTTTTATCCCGGCGTCGTTATGGTCAGAAGTGTAGGACCATAACCTTCCCACTTAACTGCATTCCTACTGGTCCGCTTGTGGGGTCCGCTGACAGTTTATGTCAATAGATTAAGGCCATTAATTATTTTACAGAAATCAGCTATAAGGACGATTTGCAATAAGCACCGTCCGCATCCTAGTTTTCCTCTATTTCAACATTTCGTCATCTATATTGTTTCAAGGTGTTAAAAGAATTTTTTTTAAGATCGGGAAATCGGAACTATAGAATACTTGACAGCCATCCTTTCGTACCACTGCATTCCGGAATTTTTGTACTGTAGTTTCATGTCGTCCTTTCAAGCAACTGCCTCTTTCATTAAAATTAATACGTCATCCTAGCAGATTCGTGAAGCTTTTGAAACGTTGGCTTTTTCATTTTGATTATGCTCGAATGGAATCTCTTTTTAGCGTTGCATTTTAAATTTTTTCTGACATTTTGCACATGTTGAATAAAAGTCTGTCTCCAGTTTCAGCTAATTTATTGCCTGTGCTTATTCTTTGTGTTTTATACTTTATTATTTAAACTTTTGCTTTTTATACCACTTTTTACGGGTCACCCCACCCATTTTTGTTATGTTATATCAGAATTCTCGTAATGGCATTCAACTCTATTTTTATGTATTCAAATCCTATTATGCAATGTTAAATTGTTAAGGAGAAATAAATAATAAATAATAATAAATAAATAAATAAAAATAAAAAAAAGGAAGGGTTTCCTTCATCGCATTGTTACGGGTGATTAAAATGGATTCATTACAGCAACCCAAAGAAAAAAAAAATCACGTCGTCGGCTCGACCGAATATTCACGCTGCGAAGGTTATGCTATGTATTTGGTGGGATCAGGGTGGTGTTATTTATCATGAGCTGTTGAAAACAAACGAAACCATCACTGGGGAACGATATTGAACTCAATTGATGCGATTGAGCCGAGCACTGCGCGAAAAGCAGCCACAATACGAGCAGGGACACGAAAAAGTGATTCTACAGCATGACAACGCTCGGCCTCACGTTGCCAAACCTGCTAAAACCTACTTAGAAACGCTCAAATGGGAAGTTTCACCCCACCCGCTATATTCCCCAGATAACTGGCCGTCCGATTATCACTTGCTCCATTCGATGGCACATGCTCTGGCTGATCCGCAGTTCCATCCATATGAAGACATCTCAAAATGGCTTGATTCGTGGATAGGCTCAAAAGACGAACACTTCTACCGTGATGGTATGCGAGCTCTGTCAGAAAGATAGAAAAAAGTTATCGCTAGCGATAAGTTGAATGATTCATTTTTAACCCTTTTTTTCACAATAAAGTTGCATTTTCATCAAAAATCATATGAATGGAACTGCTGAACAGCAAGAACTTAGTTGCGCTCATAATATATATAGGGCCAAAATCCACTCTCGGTTTTGGAGGACGATTCAAATACAACCCGCAACTTGGTTGTCGAGCTTCCCCGATGACACAATGGTGAGGTATGAAGAAATGTGGTTGATCATACTCAGCCTGGTCGACAAGCTTCATGGGGGGAAAGGGCTTCATACTCACGCATAAATTGTAAGTAATCCCTAGCGATGCTCTCATCTCTGCGTAAACCGACGCATGGCTATGTGATATGATTTTCCTAGTTAACGGGGATGAGATTGCTAGGTGCGCTATTAGTACAATTCATTTTATTCTTGATTGCGCCGGAGACAATCTATCCTAAGACTGTGTTTTGGACTGGCAAATTTTCACTGATTGGAACTTGACCGACAGATAAAAATGAAAGGCGATGACTTGCACCAAGTAAAATGTCAACAGGACCTGTTTTCTCATTTAGAAATATCGATTTTCGGGAATTTCTTGGGTAATCCCTTTAATCACCATATACGGTATGACGTATTTCGTTGAATCGAGCCTTCAAAATAATATTTGTTTTCAATTTTATTTTGATTTTTGTTATTATTAAATTCAGCTGCGAACCCGAATCAACTAATATACGACATGGAATGAGTGTATCGTGCTTATCTGCTACGTGAACTATTGTTGTAGCCAAAATAATGGATGGGTCCTGATTGGAGGAGTGCATCGTGTTGTGTTCCTTGGGCCTTGCTATGTGTAGAACATTATTACCGATGGGATTTTCTGGCCCATGGAACTCACTCACTCACTGGTGTGATGCGGTTTGTTGCACTTACGACAGAAAGAGGAGCGGCATGCTTTAACATTGTGGTCGTGTTTTAAGCAATTAGCGCAGATTTTTTTGCCCTGTACGTATCGCGTGTTTAGAAGTTAAGGGTAAATAAAGAAAAGTATACCAATTTAGAATTATATGGCCTAAATTGTTACAATATATTTATTGGTTCTTAGTGTCTGGTAATGGTTAATGCCTTGCTTCGAAAAGTTATAGGAATTGTACTTGCCCGCACATTGCTGCTTACTGAATAACACTCGAGTACTTGACAGCGCTGGTCGATGAATTGGATCAGTCCAGCAAGCGATTGTAGGTCTTCTGTTGTGCATTCTACCTGCCATTTGCTGCGGGTGGCAGTTTTTTTTAAGTTTTGGCAGAAGGACCGTGGCTGATGACTTTTGAATTGCAGGAACTTAAAATAGCAGCAAAATTGTTTGTGCTGTTTACATCTAGTGATCGAATAGCGTGTGAAGCACTTCCGCAAAGTGATGATTTCAGATATTAAAACTTCGTTATTCAGAGAAGGATTGGAGTGTATGAGAAATTTAAAGGATTCAAAGAAGTCCATCCATTCGGTAATGTCACCTGAAAATATTGGAATATTAATTTTAGGCAGAGAACGCCGCGCCCTGGCGCAGTGGGTAGTGTGTCGGCCTCTTACGCCCGATGAGCGCTTCGAATCCCGATAACACCAACGCCATCGAATCGAATTACGCGGCTTCTCTCCTCGGCGCGGTACAGTCCAAACCCTCCGTAGTACACTTGCCTTGAAAAAGCTTCTCGGTGCTCGCCGTTCGGAATCGGCATTAAACTGTAGGTACCGTTAACTTGTGTGAAAAACAAATGGCACACAACATAAGTGAATGAAAGAAGCTTGGCTCTGGCTCTCCGTGAGTATTAACCCCATCTAAGAAGAAGAAGAATTTTAGGTAGTTTAAGTTGTTCAGCAGATTTTATTTGGATATGGTTGGGTTTAAGTGATTGAATTCTTACCGTAATCGCTCGTACCTTGAGCGAATGTCCTCTTCATTTTTTACCTCGTCTGGATCCAATTCTTCGATTTTGCCTTAAAGCTCTTTTAACTGCGGAACTGTTGCATCCTCTGTAAGGCTGTTCATGAACTCCTTCACGGTCCACCTGTTTGGACATAACAGTGCGCCGAATATGCAGGACTTCCAATTCCCTCGTTTCCTTGGTAGATTATTCTTCGGACGGCATTGTTGATTAGTTTATTTTATAAAGTGATATGCGCGACACGTGGCTTGGTACTTATTTGGCTTATAATTTGTCACTACTATTGAGCGAAATCACATCGGGGTCACCATGAAAAACGATTTAATTAAAAAGCAAGCGTTTTTTATTTTTTGTTTCTTTATTTGATTTTTTTTTGTACAAAGGAAAGAACTGTGTGTGATTGTAGCCAAAGATAGATAGAAAAAGGGATGCGGGAGTACCAGGCCGCTATGTTTTCTCCTGTAGAAAAGAACTTAACGATAGGACGAAGAATGTTGCGTATGCATTCAACGCCTATATTCGACAGAATGAATTGGAAATATTCAGTTGTGTGGAAAATATTAACGATTCTACACCGTGCTTCACTTTGAAGCCATAAGCAAAACTCAGAAACTGGAATTTCGCGACTTGGGTGCATGCTTTCCATTCTTCTCTGGAAAGAAAAAGAGAGTGCACTCGACTGGAAGTCGAGGGAAAATGTGATGTAGTCCGTAGGAAGTAAGGTCAAATTGGTTTGCAGAAGAGACAGAACTCTGTCGTTGCCATATAGTCTGGGTGACCAGACTTTTGCCCGCTTCCTCAACGCTGATAGTGTCGCACGCCGCTATGTCTAATGTGAAGTATTATATCCTTTACTACAATAGATTATATCATACATAAAAAAGGTTTTCTTTATAGGTATACAAATTCAGTCTTCTTCTTCTTTTCCTTTTTCCGGCGTTGTTATGGTCAGAAGTGTAGGACCATAACCTTCCCACTTAACTGCATTCCTACTGGTCCGCTTGTGGGGTCCGCCGGTTTGACCTCAGAAAGTAGCGGCAGGCTTCCCGGTTTGGGATTACTTCATCGCTGAGGCCAATCAAATGCTGATGTTTTTGCATTTGTTTGCACCAATTGTTTTTCGGCCTGCCTTTTTTTTTTCTTGTGACACGAGCATGCTCCAGATTTTTTTTTTTTGTTTGATCTTACTCTTACAACACCGGTGATCTCCAGTCGTGTCAACCCACTGATTTGCATGTACACTTGTGGGGCAGTTTAATGGTGGTATATGTGTCCCTAGGCTCACCTTGGTGTTTTCTAAATTGCCTAGATGTGATTTTTGTTTACCTTTGTTTAGTCGCCTTTTACGACAAGCGAGAGGTATCGCTGCAGGGATATTCTTAACCCGTCTCTGCACAGGTAAGGTATACAAGGTATACAAATTCAGTATGAAATAAAATATTTGAAGCTAATGCTAATATCCAAGATATTAGCTTAGTTCATAGATAATTCTATGCCATTTTATATTTATGCTACGCATACGTGGAATATGCACGCCACAGCTAGCTCAAACGAAGCGAAATCGTGAAGTCCAATATTCGACAACTTTATCGACCCGTATCAGCAATAACACGGCGAATGTTGACTTCAAAATCGTCCAAAGTCTCTGGTTTATCGGCATAGACTAGTGACTTCATATACCCTCAAATAAAGTAAACTAAAAATGTGAGTTCACAGGATTATGGAGGAGAGTTCACAGGTCTATTACGCGAAATTGTGTGCCCAGCAAACGTTTCCGGCAATAAATTGGTGGTTTCGCTCGTCGAGTGACATTTTGCGCCATCTTGTTGAAACTAAAGCTCTGTCACGTCGGAACTCAGAAATTATTTGTTTATAGTGCTCTCCATTGACGGTAATATTCTGGCGGGCATAGTCCTTAAAGGAAAGAAATATGGGCCGATGATTCAACCAGCCCATAAAGCAGACCAAATAGTGAGTTTTAAATGTTGTAGGGTATTTCGACAAAGACCTCTGGGTTTCCTCCATTCCGCGATTCGGCAATTTTGTTTGATTACATATTCATTTAACCAAGAGTGGGCCTCATTGGAGAACAAAATTATGCGTTGAAAATGAGGATCAAGCTGAATAATTTTTATGGCTCATCCACCGAACCGACGACGCGTATAATGTCACAAGGTTTCTTGCATCTAAGCATTTAAGCCAAGATTTTTCTGTAAAATCTTCCACGAAGTGAATGGGCATAGCTCCAATTTCTGTGCACGATGACGAATCGACTCATTCGGATTCTCCTCAACACTACGCTTCACAACGACAACAACTTCTTCTCTTTGGAGTGTTTGTCGTCTTTGGGCCTGCATTTTATCCACTAGAGTGTACGTGGTAAGAAAACATCGCATTCCGAATAACTTGTTTAGATGGATGATTATGTCGACCGTAAAATCGACTCAGCGCACGATAAGTTTGGCGAATGGAACCATTATTTTCAAAATAAATTTAGACAATTTGCATACGTTGTTCTGGAGTTAATCTATTTATCGTAAAATGGCAAGACATACTGACTACAAATCAACTTTCAACTGTCAAATTGACAATTTGTAGAAATAGTGTTGCTAGCTTAAAAACCGAGCCTTTTAGAAAAACACACTTTATCTGATTACTTTGAAGAGGACACCTTATTTGTAGAACAAACGTCTATTTCAAAAAAAACTTGTACCAGTAAGTTCACGGAATGGTAGATTAATTGCATTCAGAAGGCTCCAACCGAAAATGTTCTAAGCTCCATCCTACTGGAAACGGTGTTTATCAAGGCATGTGCCTGATACGTAGTTACATACGAGGGAAAAGTTCTCGGCCTGATAATGAAAGGCTGCGCTTTTCATTTGAAAAATAATTTTGCTTTTCTTTATAATCATACTTGACTACAACTCACTTGTTCGAGCATTATTCCAACATCAGTACTCCTTCCCAGAAGTGAGGGTCTGGAAGTCTTTGAAAATATTCAGCTACGGCCCTGTCAACTTATTCATTGGATGTGAAGCGCTTCCCAGAAACAAATTTCTTCAAGTTTGAGAGTAGATCGAAGTCTAAAAGATGGCCGTGCAAATCGTACCCCAAGCCTCATAGTTTTCCCATCGCTAATTCACTCTTGTGTATAGATGCTTCTTCCTGGTGAATGATTACTTTTTGCTTACTCAAGCCAGTCCTTTTCTCACGAATTTTGGCATCCAGCTGCTCACGAAGGTTGGAGTAATATTTGCCTGGAATTGTGCTGCCATATCTAGGTAATAAATTAACAGAATCCTTTTCGCATCCCAAAACACACTTGCCATGACCTTTCCGGCAAATGCGATCGACTTCGCTTTCCACCCACGGCTGCCACCCACTGCTTGAATTTTTGTTTCGTTTCAAGCGTGTAGTGGTGGACATATGTCTGATTGTTGATATCATGCACTTTTTCGATGGTTTCCGGGATGGTTACGGTTTTTGGCTGTCCTTCACGTGGGTCATTTTCGAGAGATATGCGATCACTCATCAAATTCGGCTATCCACTTTTTAAAGACTGACAAGGAGAGTTCCCGTAAACATTTGTCTACTTCGAATGATTTTCCTTAGGGGTACATCCAAACGAAGAATTGTATGACCACACGATATTCAAGTTCATCCAGTTTAATGAAGAAAACGCAGGACGTATTCATTTACAACGTAAACATTTGTGTAAACAAACGACTTTCGAGAACAAATTGAAACTCTGGTATTATCTCGACTATAACTTGGTTGTAAATCGTCCCACATTTTTGGTTTGCTAGCGTACGCATCAATCTTAGTATAACCCCTTTGGAAAAATTCAACGGCCTTGTCCCATGGACGTCGCCACAATATAAATTAATGCAATCTGTAAGGTTTTCACATACAAAATGTAATGTAGCATGCGGTGTTTAGCATGTTTGTCCACCTCGTTGAAGTAGCTTGTGAAAAATTGTTGGTTTTCATGTTTATGACGCTCGCTCGCTTGTATAACAGTTGTCTGTTTTTTTTTTTTTTCAATTCATTTTTATTTCATATTAACTTATATCTATCTTACCCTAGTCAAAAATGCTTAAAACTAGCTTAACTATCTTAACAAATGTAACTATCTTACTGGCCCTAGGCGGACACTCTAAAACAAACAGAACAATTGAAACATACTTATGTCTTTCGACGTCTACATGAATTTACTATTAACATTATTATAACTAACTTAAGCTAAGAAAAATGTTTTTTTTTATTAAAAAACTTAGCATATGATCATTTGTTTTTTAAATATTTTATATAAAACTTAAGCCTATCTAAAACTAATTAAATCTAACTAAACCTATCTTATTCTAACTTAACTAAAATATGTATACACAAATATATACATTATATATATTTTATATATATATCTTTCTTTTTTACATTTTCTGTTTTTAAATTTTTTTTTGCCTTTTTATCCTACCCTACCCTACCCTACCCTACCCTACCCTACCCTATCTTACCCTACCCTAACCTATGTAAGCCTGCCATTGGTATTAGGCAGGCCGTGCCTTGAAGAGGCTGCTGCTAACGAAGGGTTCATTGACGGAGTTCTCTTCAGCCACCAAAAACGTTGATGCTGGCGGACTACGTCTCCTCGATCCCGGCGTGAGACCGATCTACAGAACCTGAGCCGCTCGGGCTCACGGAGCGCGACATCGGGTCCATAGAGGAATCGCCGTTCCACGGAATTGCGACCCACGTGGAAGATTAGCGGTACCGCCTATCTATCCTGGATCAGCCCACATCTATCTAGATAGAGGAATGATTCTGGCGGGACAAAGCCGTTAAGGCGCACTCTCTCATGATATAGATCATTGGGGTAGCAAGCCCCGAAGATCAGGCTATTGACCGAAGTCATTGCTCTTGCAACGTGGCTTCGAATCAGTTTGATCAGAAAATTATCTATACGTACAATCCTGGCCCTATTGTATAGGACCTCGTTCGGGTAAAATTTCGTGTACTCAGATTCGGAAGTCCTATGTAGCCCGAGACAAGTCCTAAGACATTGTCTCTCAAACACCCGAATCCTTTCCATTAAGCTGACTCTCACATTGAACCAGACGGGACATCCATAGGCAACCATGGGCCTGATTAAGGCCATGTAGCAGATTACCTTCACCCTGGAATCAAGTTGGCTGCTATGAAACAGCCATCTTGTTAGAGCGAAAGCGCCCCGGGCCCTCGCCAGAGCAGCATCTGCATGTTTGTCAAAATATAGATACTGCTCCAGCACGATCCCTAGGTATCTGACTACACTTTGTCACGCCAGTGGACGCCCGTCCGGCCCAAAGATAGAGAACCTGTGCCAATTTTTTCTAGTGTCCCGGGAGGCCATAGACAAAGGCGTTCTGAACAATATAGATTCTGATTTCTGGAAGTTGATTTTCAACTTTCAACCGACTGAGCTTGTAATAAAAGCCTTCTAACCATACGGTGTCGAAGGCTTTTTCCAAGTCAATCAGACAGGCACCCGTGCATTGGTTCTTGCATTTATTCCATTGGATATCCGATACAAGTTTCGATGCGGCATGAATAGTGTCATGCCCCGCTCTGATACCGAATTGGTTATCCGGGATGATTTTATTGTCCTCAACCCATTTAGACAGGGCCCTATGGATCACTTGTTTGAAAACCTTGTTGATACTCGGAAGGAGATTTATCGACCGGAGATTTGCCGGGTTAAAGGTGTCTTTACCCTTCTTGGGGATTGATTGCACCACCGCTGTCTTCCAATGCACTGGATAATATGCATTATTCAGTGCATTGTTGAACAGGATGGTGTACCTCTCTACAGCCATTGGTGGAAGGTGCCTAAGCACAACATTGGATATGCCGTCGATACCCGCGGATTTTTTCCTTTTCAATGACTGAAAGATCATCTGGAGATCTTCCGTCGAAATGAACAGGGTGTTAGCCCCCTCACTGGTGATGGCATTGCTTGCCATGAAATCTTCATTGAACCTGGTAAAACCAAGATTCTCAGATCGCCAATGATCGAAATCATTTCTAAGGTAGAAGTGATGAAGCAGGGCTCTGTCCTCCAGGTCATGGTTCGGGCGAATACTATCATTTACCTTGTACACTTCCCGGAAAACAGCTCCCACTGTCACCACCTTCTCCTGAGGATCCTCAATCACGAAAAAGTCGTCATCCAGGATGGCGCTATCTGGATCGATGCTAACTGTCCGTAGCAAACGTTCATTGTCTGACGTTCTCGGAAGTTTCAGATCCTGAATGTCATTCTGATTGTTTCTCCGAAATATTTTATTTATTTGCGGAAACATACTCGCGCTGTTGGATTTTACAGCACGAATTCTATTGTTCCAATGCAAACTTACAGATATTCTGTAATTTTCTCTGATCAATTGTTGGAGATTTTTAATCAGTGACTTCAGTGTCCTGACCTCCGAGTTTTGTCTGTCGGTAAACCGCCTGTACAAGAGTTTGAGTCTTGTTAGGAGTCTACTTTTTTGTCTATGCAGTGCGTCGATTGTCGCGTTTCGGTATATGTTTGTGGTATCGTGCTGTCTTTGACGTGGTATCGTACTGTTCATAGTCTGTTTAATGATATCGTCCATTTCTTTGAGATACCTGTCAATCTCGTGGTTTGACAGGTTCCTATTAGTTGGTGGAAAGGAGGCGCTCGAAGTGAGCGCTCTCGTCAGGGAATTGGCGAAGCGTGGCCAGCACGCCCTACTGTAATCGTAGGGGTGCGTGTGGAACAGTTGTCTGTGTTAGGAAAGGAATGCCGAACTACGACACTTGACCACAATACGCACCATATTTCTTGGACGTGGAATGGTGCAGCGTGTTTCACTGCAGAATTTTCATCAGCCTTTAAACGGTGTTATTTTTTATTCACAGAGTATATTCAGAAAATGGGAAACGTATTTTACCAACTAGATCCAAAAAAAACAACATCAACTTGGCACCGCCCACAATTTGGATAAGTTCTTAACTTTTCTTGGTTCATATACCAAATCAGTCATAGAAAGCCATAAAGGCGCCATAAACGCTATCGATATTCAGGTTTTCGGTATCATTATCACTCAGAGTAGCAATATTCTCGACTAAACATGTGCCACAATAACAATACATATTAAGTCCAGGTTATCTTGACTTTAATATTTTTGAAACTTTAAACTAGTTGCTTTGTAAATATTATAACCTAACACTTGGCTTTTAAAACATGCACTGCTATTGGCGAAAGATTAATTAAGAGCTCTGTCAAAATAAGAACCCTGAATTGAATCACATGTTAGAAAATTACGTTTTGTCAGGCAGTGTGAACACTATGAAGAAACCCATCAACCCGGCTTATGCGAGACAAGCATTATCAGTGCTGAGCACTAATATTCATAGGATCAGTAGAATAAGTAACATTCAGCCTAACTTTTGACGTTGGCTGCAGGTGATCTAGCTGAAAGTATTGAAGAAAGTCATACCTGATGTATGGCTTCAGTTTTCTCGATCGTCAGTAAAGTATATCATGAATTTCGGATCGATATTACCATCGGGTGTATACTAGATATTTTGATTTTGATATTTTTTAAATGTGCTCTATATTATACAAAGACAGATAAGCATTCTTATTCAGTGGGTCCTTGTCGTCATATGCTCTTTATGGAGTAGCTATGCAGCGTTAAGCGTAAGTGAAGCGTGTTGTGTTCAGTTTGACAGTTTCATTTCTCTTATACTTCGACTGCGGGTTAACTGAATACGTTTTACTGGGGATTTGTTTTGTGAACAAAGTCTATGAAATGATAGCTTGCCAATTGTACAATAGAAGACCCAATTCAAGCGTGTACGTTGTAGTATTCGTATAAGTTGTACGATCATGTAATATCAGAGTTCTACACCTCGCCTGGTGAAGGTGTTCACCAAAACCTATTAGGCTAAGTTAGTCGTTTAAGACATTAAACCCTATGTAGTTGGCAGAGATTGCACTTTTAGAGGCATAAACTGACACTACAAGGCCATCAATCTAACTAAAAGGCTGATCGTGATTATATTAAGGTAAGACACACCCTTTTAAAATAAACCCGATCAGCTTTAGACTGAAAGATTGATGCTTATCATTTTACATAGGTTGACCGAGATCAGTTCTGATACCCTAATACTAATAGAAGCTGCTAAAATCAAACTCGTGGCAAAATTGAAAAGGCTATGTCGGATGAAATTACAAAAGTTTATATATAAACAAAGCTATATCAAAAAGTTTCAAAGCGGATTCCAAAAATTATCTCCGTTTTCTAAAGCAAATACGCTTCTGTTCAAAAGTCCGTATCCTTTTAAGCCAAGAAGCACTTAAAGTCCTGTTTTATGTCTTCAGAAAAAGGAAATCGATGAGTAAGGTCGATGAGACAAAACTTCATATCCCAACTGTGCCAGTTTCAAAGACGTTGACGTTATTTTATGTTGGTTTTCAGTATCACACAGCATTATGGGACCATTCATATTTAAAATGTCTGAAATGCGACAACTTATTGTTGCAGCTGAGATTTCAATTTTGATTTTTGATTTGATTTGACGCCCCCATAGGGGCACTTTATTAGCTTAATGCAAGCCTTAACAAAAATCTGATAGCTTAACTATAACTTATTAACTAGGTGGCGGCGTGGAGACGATTAAGGAGAGTGAGAAGGGTGGTGGTATAGGGCAATTCTAAGGCTGGACTTATTAAGGTGAAGGTCGAAAAGATTGGTGTTAGCTTTTCGAAGCATTCTGGACATTGGTTCATGGTAGCCATAATTTGTGCGGTGAGTGCTTATACGGAAAAGGGGTGTGGACCGAAGGTTACGCGGGTTGGTGTTAAGGGGAATCATGTGTAATAATGAAGGGCTGTCAATGTTACCACTGAGAAGGTCATGGATAAATAGAATGTCTGCAACATCACGTCGTTCTTTAAGGGGTTGGAGGTTGATTAATTTTAAGCGATCCGTATAAGGTGGTAAATTAAGGGGGTCGGCCCAAGGAAGGCCACGAAGGGCAAAACGGATAAACCTGCGTTGAATGGATTCAATACGCGTAGTATGGGATTCATAAGAGGGGGACCAGACTTGGCTAGCATATTCGAGAAGGGGCCTAACGAAAGTGATGTATAATGATTTCGTAACGTAAGGATTCGAGAATTCTTTGGACCAACGTTTCACGAAACCGAGGGCAGAGTTAGCACGTTTGATAATATTGTCGATATGGAGGCGAAAGTTGAGTTCACGGTCACAAATAACCCCTAGGTCAACCAAGAAG
Organism: Merodon equestris; assembly: GCA_958301585.1. Lineage (NCBI taxonomy): Eukaryota > Metazoa > Arthropoda > Insecta > Diptera > Syrphidae > Merodon > Merodon equestris. Next base: position 89,953,590 of record OY284416.1, read on the forward strand.
TTGACAGGGGGAACGGTTTCATTACGAATAATGTAGGTTCTAGGTGGTGAGGAAGAGCGTTTGCGGGAGTAAGTGATGGTTTGGCATTTACTGATATTGAGCTCGAGATGGTTTTTTTGACACCAAGTAGTGAACCTGTTAAGGTCCAATTGGAGAGAGCAGGAGTCGACAGGGGAAGATATGTGTTTAAATATTTTCATATCATCAGCATATATGGAGAGCTGAGAGTTCAGAATAACGCTGTCGACATCATTAATGGTTAGAATAAATATCAGTGGACCGAGATGACTACCTTGCGGGACACCGGAGGTAGCGTTAATTGGATCAGAAATAGAAGATCTGAAGATAACGTTATATTGACGATCTTCGAGATAAGATTTGATCCATGAGATAAAACCGGGAGAGAAACCGAGGGCAGTGAGCTTGAGGAGAATAATTTGGTGAGACATTTTGTCAAAGGCTTTGCTGAAGTCAGTGGCGACAACGTCTACTTCTTTGCCAGCTTCGAGTGCACACAAACATTGTGAAACAAAGTCGACTAGATTAGTGGTTGTCGATCGACCTTTTAGGAACCCATGTTGGTTAGGAGAAAATATGGGTTTGCAGTGAAAGAATAGTGCATCATAAACGATGCTCTCGAAAAGTTTGGGTGCGCATGAGAGCTTGGCAATGGGACGATAGTTGGACACATCATTTTTCAGTCCCTTTTTGTGGACTGGAATGATATAAGCATATTTCCAAAGCTTAGGAAAAAGTCCTTGAGAGATAGAGCTTTGAAATAGAGCAGTAAGGGGTAAAATAAGATGGTTCGCGCACTTTTTTAATACTATGGCAGGCAGACAGTCGGGACCGGGAGAGTAGTCGTCCTTTAAGTTCCGTATTTTTTCGGCGATTAGGTCGGGAGTGATGTTCAATGAAACAAGAGATGTCTGGGGGCAGTTTTTCAAATATCGAAAATAGTCGTGATCGGGTTGAAGATCTTGGTCAGTGAATGATTGGCTGAAGAAATGAGCAAAGAAATTGGCGATTACTTCGGATTCGTTGGAAGAGTTACTGAGATAGTTAAGTGTAGTGGGGTAGCTATCGGTTTTTCTTTTTGTATTAATGAAGTGGTAGAAACACTTGGGGTCAGAGATAAGGGAGGATTGCATTCTGTTCAAGTATCGGAGGTAGAGTGATTCACATAGCTGTGCAAATTTAGTGTAGGACTGCATGTAATTAGAAAGGTCTGATGCAGAGGAGGATCTAAGATAGGCGTGCCAATTTTTGTTTCTTTTATTGCGCAAAGAGCGTAGTTCCTTGGTATACCAGGGCGGAGATGAGGTGTAATTCTTTTTTGGTGAGTATGGGACTGAAAGAATGAAGCAGCTGAGGATTTTGGTGTAAAATAGCGCAAGGGTTTCGTTTAGGGATATATGTGAGTTAGGGTTAAGGAGGAAGTTAAAATTAACATTGTTGAGCAGATTATTTAGTTTCGCGAAGTCAGCTTTGCGGAAATTGAAACAGTACGTATTTTCGGAGGGAAGGATAGTGAGTTTGTTCTCGAGTGAAAGAGTTACCGATAGAGGTGGATGAAGGGGGTCTAAAGTAGAGAGAAAATGGTTGCTTGGGTTAACAACGCAGTTTACGGCATCAGATGAGAAAATCAGGTCGAGTTGTCTGTCCATGTTATTGGTGATATTACTGAGTTGCAGAAGGCCGGAGTCAGAGAAGTGATCCGTGAGAAGGATTTCTTTACCTGTGGAGGGGTTAGCGGCGATGTAGTGAGTCTCATCATCGGAATGAACCCATTTCAGGTGCGGGAGATTGAAATCGCCACAGATGATGATGATGTCATTGGGTTCGGTGATATCAAATATGGAGTCGACGAGATCAACGACGAGTTGGTAGCAGTGTGTGGGCTGTGAGGGTCTTAAGTAACAGCAGGCAAGATAAAGTTTCTGTTTAGGGAGTTTTATTGAGGCACTAGTGAAGTTGAAGTCAGCGGAATTCGACGATTTGAAGGGCAAGGGATCATAGCGATTGTGGATTGCTAAGAGAACTCCGCGACCGTCAGGATCGGCAGAGTTGTCGCGTCCGTCGGCCCGAAACAGAATGAAATCTGATGTGAATAACTCGCTGTCTCCAATACTGGAGCATAAATTCGTTTCAGTTAATGCAAATATATCGTAGGGTAGGATTTGGGAGTTAAGGAGTACTGCGGAGGTTTTGGTGCGTAATCCTCTGACGTTCTGATAGTACAGGGATATGTTATTATTTGATGGGTGAGGAGATGTAAGTGTATTTAGGTTAGGATTTAAAATAGTTTTTGAGATTAGAACGGGTACTTTGCAAGTGTGCAATGCGCTTTGAACTGACGTGGGCTGCGAAAGTGGAGAGGTCGTTATTAACATCAATGGGAGAAATATTAAGGCTTTCGTGAAATCGTATAAAGGTCTTTTTTAACGCGTGGGGGTCTGTGGGTAGGCCTTCTTGGTGGATTGAAACTAGGACGTTGGTTTTAGTTTTGCCGTCGATACAAATGGAGTCAGGTTTGTCGTGGAGGTAGGCCAGATAGAGGCGTACATTTTCGTAGATTCTTCTGTCTCTTAAACGTGACATAACATAGCGGTCTTCGGCGTTTAGCTCGGCAAGATGTTTGGTGAGTTTGGCTGTGGGAGGGAGAAGTGGATCTAAGAAAGAGGGGGAGGTGAGAGGGAAGGTCGAGTTGTGGGAAGCTGAGGAGGTGGAGGGGCTGGAGGGGGTGTTGTTAGAAGCTGAGGAGGTGGAGGGAGTTGGGTTCAGAGTGTGAGAGTGTATAAAGTTTGGGTACTGAGGATACGTGCGGCTGTTACGTGAAGCCTGGGTGTTGGGATTGGGTATTGAATTAAGAATGTTCGATGAGGGGGATGAGGGTCTGGAGCCGGGCGCAAGGTTGAAGGATACGCGGTTGTGGTTACGTGATCTGTTAGGAGAATTATTGGGTGGGGGGATGTTGAGGTGATCTGTTGATTTGGGAGCTATTGAGAGAGGAAGAGGTCGGGAGAAATTGGGGACTATTCCAGTCTTTAATTCCCAGTTAGTTCCTAAATTGCGAGGGGTTTGAGAAAGAGGCGAGGGTCCAGGTTTGGCTTGGTTAGGGGATTTGGGAGTGTTGAGCTTAGGTTTATTTTTAGGTTTAACGTTTGTGTTGTTCTTACGATCCCTAATGGTAATCCGCATCCTGTCGACTTTGATTTCCTTATTGGGGAGGCTGCGAAAAAGCCATTCATATTGTGGAGGGATGGTAATTTCAAAGCAGTTTCTGCGATGGAATTTGGGAGGAGTGAGCTGCGTGCACTTAACGAGGTTGATTGCATATCGTTTGCGGAAGAAGTTAAATACCCAGCGGTCGTCAGCGTCGCGTGGGGTGTCCCATAAGATGTAGGTAGACAAAGGCTCCTGTATCGTCGCATTATTCTTGTGCAGCTTGTTGATTCTCTGTTTCCAGTCAGATAGGGTCCAAACAGCTCCGAAACGTTCAATGGTCGGCGTTGAGATGGGAGGAGGTGTGGTAGATGGTGGCTTCAAAGGACTCATGCTGGTTTGCGTTTGGACGGAGGATGTAAGTGGCGTTGGAGTGGTACGGATGGTCGCGTTATCAAGCTCTTCCATAAGGGAGATGTTGTAGGTAGTCCTGCAATCGCAGGCGGTTACCGGGGATTTGGGTGGCGTACATTTCAGTTCCTCTATTATAGTGTTGACCGCTGACCTTGTGAGGCTGGAATCAATATTGGGTGTGTGCAGCGTGTCTTCGATTTTATTCAGGCATTCAAGTTGGTCAGATGTTTTGTCGTCCAGGAACTTTAACTTTGCTGTATGCTCCGAGAGTGCTGACGTAAGCGTTGAGATGTCCCCCCGAATAGAATTAAGGTTCGGGGAAACGGGGGAGCAGTTCGCGTTTACAAGTTTAGTCGGTGTGGTTTCACGGTTATCCAGTTTGCAATTCAGCTGGGATATAAGGGAGAGCAGATGGTCATAGTTTTCCGCACTTTTTTTAGTTGACTCGTTGTATTTTCCGAAAGCTGACTGTTGTTTTGTTGCGAGGTTGTCTATACAAAGGTTTATGGAGTCAATGTTGTCGGTGAATAGTTGAGACATTTTTTGCAAATACGAGCGTAGTTCGGATTTAAGTTCGGCCAGAGAGTCATTTACTGCACACATTTGCTCATTGTTACATTTAATGGCAAGCAGAATATGTGCAGCCGATATGGACTTACATTCCTCACAGAAGAATGTAAATATACCATCATATTCGTGAAGGTAGTTCTTCGCATTCCTGCTAAGGCCAATGCAGATCGGGTGGAAGGCTTTCCCACAAATCCCCTTACAATCGATCATTTCTGATGAATGGGCAGTCACCGAACAATTAGCGGATCCGCAGGAAGGCATTATGCAACTGGGGTGATTGCGCGGACAGGTAAACTTAATTATTGGGTCAGTAGAGCAACGTGAATTGCAGGTTAAGCGGAATTATTGTTATTGTTTTTTTTTTTTTTTTGTTGTTTTTTTTTTTTTCACTTTTTCACTTTTTGCTTTTTCTTATTTTGCTGTAATTGGGTGATGGGGTGATTGCACGGACAAATAAATTGCAGGGTAGGCAAAATTATTTTTATTATTATTTTTTTTTGTTTTTTTGTCACTTTGTTTCTACGTTTGGGTAAGGAGAACTGGGGAAACTCAAAGGCACGTCCGCACAGGTAAAGAGCTAACTGCTTGCACACATACAGCTTGAAAAAAAATGGTTTCCATCACGAATGGGAAACAAAAATCATTTTAGGGAGTTTGTTTTGGCGTTCGTAGGTACCGAAAACAATATTTCGGAGGTATTTATGAGGTGTTTCTGAAATATTTCTGAAACGTTTCTTTCTTTCTGGACGTACTTTTCATATTTTATAAAAAACAAATTCGAAATGAATTGTTTGGTTTGGTCAGAACTTTCTTCTCCTGTATTTGTCAGAATTGATTAAATGGTGTGAAAGTTGCGCCCAAAATCCGTCACTCGAAACAACCGCGTCATCGATACGTGCAAATCGTTATGAACATATTAAATCATTTGATTGCTCTTTATTGATGAAAATAAATTTAACTCACTGTGCTCCTATCTACGCTGATTATAGTCTCCGTTCTTTTTTTTTGTTGTAAGTAGTTACAGCATGTTCGAATATTTGGGAACTTGGAACTTTTCAACTCGATACAGAGCAATCAATTCATGGAAGAATATGAATTGACCATATATGCGTGACATATGTTAGCCGATTAAGTCTAGTACTAGGTTATCCAATAAGCTTTGTCATACAATAAGTGACAGCATTATTGTGTTTATTGGATTCATTTTCTAAAATTGCCACTATTTTTTTATGAACAAGTTTAAGTCGAATCGTTCGTATAATTGCAGCCATTCGAAGTTGATGTATACTGGAATAATTTGAATATCGCGTAGTAATAAAATTCTTATTTTTGGAAATTGTAGTACAAGAACAGATACATACATATATGAAAGATAAATGGATTGTATGCCTTGTTTTATTACCACCATGTTCGTACTTTCCACTTATATATCTGACGAACAGAAAAACGCCCCACTCACACACTACAAATAACACAATTATTTTTTTTATTTTTTTTATTTTACGAGGGTAGGTGAAAATCTTCATAAGACTCTAAGAATCGACAGTGCGTGCTCATAGTAGTGTGAGATTCTTACTCACAAAGAACGCATCCCTTCAAACGTATTTTAATCTTTTGACTACAAATAAGTTCCTGCACTCATCCAGCAGTTTTTTATTCAAATCAGAAAAAGAAATAATACATAAATTTAAATGTGGCAGGTCACCTTCCAGCGATGGTTCCTGCAGAGCTCACCAGTTCACACGAGTTATTTATTATTTATTATCGCGCTAAATCGAACGATTTAGTTCTTTGTAGACGGTGTAATAAATTATCTTCTTCTAAGATTGGAAGTACAGCGTTGTTAACATGTTCCCCTAGTCGTCGTTTATGTCTACGAGCAAAATCTCTAACTGCGTTGTCGATTGTTACGATTCCGAGATCTCTATGGATATCGGCGATACCACGGCGCATTAACAATTGCCCGTAATACTTTGTTTGCAAAGTTTGCAGGATCTCAGCATTACTTTTTTTGGTAAAACTCCATAGTTGTATACCATATAAGCCCATATAGGTTTTAGCACTTGCTTATTTATAAGCAGTTTGTTATAAATACTGAACTTGGAGTACTTTCCTAATAGCCAGTACAATTCCCGGTACCTATGTTACAGTTCTCCTCGTTTTTTCTGAACGTGTGCTTTCCATTTTAATTTCACATCAAGTGTCATTCCGAGATACTTCGCCTCGTTTGCGAACGGAATTTGAGCAGCGTTTATAAAAACTGGTAAGTTATTTATTTTTATATAGGTAAAGTTAACGTGGACAGATTTGGTTTCATTGAGCGCGATCCGCCAAACCTTTGTCCAATTATTTACACCATAGAGCGTATATAGAGCGTACTGTAGTGTGAAATTTGCTCCTTCAACCGTTTTAACCGTTGCCAGGATGGCAGTATCATCGGCAAACGTTGCTAGCACAGTGCCTTCCGTCTGTGGTATGTCACGAGTATAAGGTAAGTATAACAACGGGCCTAAAACACTACCCTGCGGTACACCGGCCATTATAGCTTTTAGCTCGGAATATTCATTTCCGTGCTTAACACGGAAGAGTCTGTGTGATAGGTAGGATCTTCGAATATTATATAGCTGTCCAGGTAGAACAGGCCTTAGTTTGTACTCCAAGCCTCTGTGCCATACCTTATCAAAAGCTTGTGAGATGTCAAGAAAAACGGTTGAACAAATTAACTTTTGTTCTAGCGCTTTTTCAATTACATCAGTTATTCGATGTAATAACAATAATTGGCTTAAGTCGATTAAGTAGAATTCTCTCGAATACTTTGGAGATGAACGGTAGAAGAGAATTAGATCTATGCGACGCAACTTCAGTCGACGGTTTCCCGGGTTTCGGAACCATGATAACTTCTGCGACTTTCCATTGTCTTGGAACATGTTCAAATCTAAGTGCCGCATTTACGAGAAAGAGAAGTTTAAGAAGCGTTTTCTCTGGCAAGACTTTAAGAATTTCTCCCGTGATTGAGTCTGAACCAGGAGCTTTGTTCGACTTTAACGATTTTACTACTTTTTTAAGTTCCGAGACCGTTGCAGCTGATACTCGGTAGTCCATTTCTGTATTCAAGCGATTGTCATTGTCCTGCACCGGTTGGCCCTGGAAGGGTTTAAAAGTTTCTTCAATGTAACCGGCGAAAATGTTCGCTTTTTCTTTATTTCCCTTTGCCCATTCGCTCTGACCTTTTCTTATTGGTGGTGCCTGGATTTGCGGATTTTTAATACTTTTTACAGCTCTCCAAAGCGAGTAATTTGATTCGTTCTGTGAAGTCAAGTTGGGTATTTATTACACAAATGGTTTAATCGGGTTTTATCCAGCGGCGCGCGAGCTTGTTGTCACCGCTTCCGCAATTTCCGTTTTTCGTCCACCATTTGTCGTATTTCCGGCGGATACGATACATTTAGACTGAGAGGAATTTGATCTTGGTGTGGAGTACAAAACGATCAACTTCGACTTCTAATTCATAGGGTGTTCTTAGCGGTACTCTGAGTTCCTTGCTTTCCTCAATGTAGATTCTGAATCTTTCCCAGTTAGTTTTCCTACTAATTAATCTAGGTGGTCTTTGTCTTTGAATTAGAGCTGCGCTCATCGTTAGTATAACTGGAGAATGGTCTGAGGAAAGGTCAAAACTCTCTTCGACTTTTAGGTAGTTTGACTTTTCACTGATTCCCTACGTGATAAAGAAGTCAATTATATCCGGAGTTTTTACGACATCAGATGGCCAGTACGTTGGCTTTCCCGTTGAATGAAACTCGCAGCCATTTTCGATTACCAGCTTGGTAAAGTGCTCTTCCTTTTTGCGAGACATATCTTGAGCCCCAAAAGGTATGTTTAGCGTTAAAGTCACCACTAATAATAAAGATCGGACCAAGAGAGTTAAACAAACTTAAATTATTCGCTTTTATCGAAATTGAAACGTGGTTGGCAATATATTGATAAAATATTGAAGGAATAATTTCTATTTCTAACGCGTACCGAACACATTTGCATTGTTTCAAGTTCTTTACTGATTTCGGTAGAGTGATCAATATTCTCTTTTATAAACAAGTTTGATCCGCCCCTTGCTCTTCCTGATCGGTGAAACGCGTGGTAGGCACAATGGCATTTTAGTTTTATACGTGACTGCATCATCAGGTGGGTTTCAGAAATGAAGCATATATATGTCAATATTTTTTTTCGCGAACGAAAATGTCTAGTTCATTCCAGTAAAGAATTTTTAACATTTTAGTCATATTTTAAGATTTATGTTGTTGACCGTTAGTAACACAATTATGACTACAAGCTTAAGTGAGGGTTTGCGGAGCACGACATCATGTTAGTAGAGAAACTGCCGCTCTAATAATTGAGGGCTACCTCTCTCTTGAATCAGCTCACATTGATTTAAATGGAGGAATACCCCTGAAGGACAAAGCCGTTAAGACGAACCCTTACACTGTACAAGAAGTTAGGAATAGTAAGCACTAGGTCCCAAGGTACCTGACTACACTTTGTCTCACCAGTGGACGTCCGTCCGGTCCAAAAATTGAGAACATGCGCCAGTTTTTTCTAGTGTCCCGAGAGGCTCTAAATAGAGACGTTCTGTATATAGTATAGATTGTGATTTTTGGAAGTTGGTTTTTAACGAAGTCACGCTGCAGAAGAATAACAATGACGCCGATGGTTGGGTCTGAACTGTAGGCCATTAAGTCGTTTGCGTACACTATAGAATGGTGAAGAGAAACTAGCAGATCGCTTAGGTAAATGCTGAAAAGGATCGGCGAGTTTGTTGCAGCCTGTTGCAGTCAATTTTCGATTTCAAACGTTTTGGTAGAATTTAAAGGTTGGCAATTTTCACAACGAACTTTTTACCAGTTAATATGTATGTCAAAAATCACATATAGCAGTGGTTTACTTATGCCCAGCCGACTGAGCTTGTAGTTCCTTCTAACCATATGGTGTCGAAAGCGTTTTCCAAGTCAATCGGGCAGGCACCCGTGCATTGATTGTTACATTCATGGCACTAGATATCGGAATACACATTATTTAGGTAGGAAAAAGACCGAAAGTGTGTGATCAACTCTCAAAATATTAATTTTTTTTATAAAATCATTTTATTTCGTCCACGTAGAGGGAAAATCAAATGCACTTATGTAAGCATCTAACTAAATAAAAAAAAATTGTCACGAATTCTTAGTTTTTGCCATGTCGTAGTTGGTTCATAGTTGCAACCACAGCGCTTTCGTTTTTTTTTTAGTTTTTAATTCATTTTTATTCTTAACTTCTTAGATCTATCTTACCCTAGACAAAAATGCTTAAAAACTAGCTTAACTATCTTAACAATCTAGATATCTTACTGGCCCTAGGCGGACACTCTAAAATAGACGTAACAGCTTAAATCTATGTCTTTCGACTACTATATCAACTTACCACTAACATTACTATATCTAGCTTAAGCTAAGAAAAATGTTTTTTTTTATTAAAAACTTAGCATATGATCATTTGTATTATATATAAAACTTAAGCCTACCTTAATGTAACTAAACCTAACTTATTCTACCTTAACTAAAATATATATATATAAATTATATACATAATATATATATTTAATATATATATCTTGACACAGCGCTTTCGTTCTCCATGTCATATGAACAGACAAGCAAACACACTGGAAGCATCTAATCTAGTCCTCATTTAAGTGATCGCACTCCACTTCAGTACTTTAAGCAAATATTTACGGGCAACGTCTCATTTTCCGACACGCCTTAAGTACAAAACCAATTTCCGCCTTCAAGTCACAAACAAAAACACAAACCAAAAAAATGCGATCCGAATCCGCCGCGTGACACAACACTGCAAAATTATTCCTTTCAAGATAGAAAAGTCGGTGCCAGGAAAGAAATCAGAACTATCACGATTATCCAAGACAAACTGTAAACATGTTTTCTTTACTTAGTTATTTTTCTTTTTGTCTTGCTGTTTTTCTTCAAAGAAAAAAAAGAGAAAAACTATCGTTTTTCGTCGTAGCAGCGTTATCCGTCATTTGAAATTCATGATTCGCCGCCATATGTGGACGTTGTGTTCCATCATGCACTTTGTTCTTTTGCTGGACGATGATGGAATCCTTTTGCTTATAAATTATAAATTGGATATCCTCGTCTGGAGTGTTTGTCAATCATAGCATGTCAACGGATTCGAATGACTTTCCATTAAGGGTGGTGAGTGGTTCTTTCTTTGTTTGTTTTTCTTTTCTGATGGTGGTAAGTACATAGTCATATGTATGGATCGTAGACATGAGGAAATTGATTTAAGGATTTAGGACTTTAAAAGATATATTCCCTTTTAAAAGATACACTCCTTTTCAAGACTCTGAATATTGAAGTCACACTCGTAGACCCTTTCCGCAAATCATTACGATATATCCAATAGGGTCTTAATTCAATAAATAATCGCTTATGAAGGTTTTACCACGAGTACAACAACATATGCGACTATACTATGAGTTAACCGGATCTTGTGATCTGGAATTACAATATGGTATATGATTAACTTAAAGTAGACAACGCGCTAGGATTTTTAACCTTCCAGGCTCATAGGGCATATATACCCCGTGATGATATAGACAAATTCGGAAACAATGGAGGAATTATTGAATGTCAAATAGTTACAATTACGTATCCTGAATTAAACTTAACACCAATCGTTTGCCTTTGTCGTTTAAAGAGTAACACTGTCACTGGTTCAGATAATATGCCAGCAATTTTTCTAAGGCATTGTTTTTGATTTGCCGGAAAACAATGTAAAAAAATAGAGGAGTATCTAAATTATCTACGATCCCAAAGATGTTTAAAAATTTATTGCAAACAAATTAATATTCAATAAAAAAACCTAAATTTACCTATCCTATCATGGCACACACGCTGATGTGATATAAATGGACTTTGAAATGAAGGTAATCACAATTTGTTGACACTTACACTTAAACCCCTTGCTTTTATCAAGTTGTATGAAGTGGATCTTTAGCTAACTAAAAGACCAAAGTCAAAAACCTTCCACCATTGTAGTTAACACATGGGATCTGTAAGGTAGCCATATATGGTCATAATAATTCATTTTAACAAAAAAAAATTTTCTAATATTCCATTTTGCTATTCTCTGATGGCTTTCTACATAGTCTCCTGACATGTCAATACATTAAGTCAATTTTTTTAAGCCCAAGAATCCCTTAAATAAAAGTGTCAAAACGCCTCAACAGCGGCAATAACTTCGCTATCATGTTCAAATTTCTTGACTCGGATGTGTTCCTTGAAGCCAGGAAAGAGGTAAATGTCACTGGGAGCTAGATCTGGCGAATAGGCAGAGTGTTCAAGCAATTCCAATCCCGTCCCTTGAATGGCAGCATTCGCAACTGCGGTCTTGTCCGCCAGTACGTTGTCTCGGTGAAACAGCATTCCAGCTCGCTGCGCTGAACGATCTCCCGCAATCTTGTTATTTGATCTGCGTAGTAAGATCTCGAAATAGTGGTTCCCGTTTTCCAAATATTTCACCATAATTATTCCTTCAGCGTTTCCGGCTGAGTTTGACATTTTGCATTTCTCTGGCTTCGGTGAGGAGGCTTGCTTCCAAGTCATCGATTGTTGTCTGGTTTCAGGATTAAATGGTCTCGAAACGTAACCACTACATTTTCTGGTCTGCTTTGAACATTTCGAGATTCATCCTCGAAATGTCGACTTCTCGAAATTCTCCGTAATCAACACGCAGAGTCCTTTTTCGTATGCAATTCGTTCGCAAGGATTCTTTGAACGCAACCATATGAAATCCCTGTGACAGGATGGGCGTCTTTCGCGATATTCATCTTCAGTGGATGAACTGCCCAGCTTAAATTCACTGGCCCAGAATGCTACTGTGGAATGTGAAGGGGCAGAGTCTCCCAATATTTTCACCAAGTCGCTGTCTATGTCTTTCGTAAGGAGTTTTTTCATGCAAAAGTACTTGCTCTAAATTCGTTTTTCTCGTTTATACGCTTTGCAATGCGCCGATATCGAAAAAGTGTTCTAAGTGACCAACAGCCTCAAGAAAAGAAACTTGATTTTTCTTCCGATGTATGTGATCGGGATGATGAGGATGAGGATGTGAATCCTAGATTTGTCCCCCAGGAAATGAACTCATCAGGGAACGAATCGGACAATCCACCACCACCAGAAATTTGCCTCAGCCTACTGTCCATCTCCTCCACCTCAGTCATCAGTTGCAGAGACAAAACAAAAGTTAATGTTATTGTATATGAGACAAAAAACTTGAGCTCAGTTCAGACCAAAATAATTGTTTAGGCAACGAAGATCTTCCAAATGAACTCCTGGAATTGAAAATGACATTCCATTTTTTTTCTTATTTTTTCAATGAAGAAATTGTTGTTCTTATACGCGATCCAACCAACATATAAAGCGTACGAAAAAACCCAAGCAACCAATAAATGCTAAAATTATCGATAATCGTCAATTTGTTGGAACAGTTTTATACATATCTATTATACAGATTTTAAATGTTAGAAGTTACTGGTCCGATAAAAATACACTATGCCACTGAAAATATTTGAGCGTATTGCATTTCAATGATAATTCCAAAATGTTGCCATACATCCAGCCCGGAAGTGATAGGCTTTATAAGATAAGACCACTAATTGAAAGACACAATGAACACTTTTCAAAAGTGGCCCTGGAAATGTATTTGGCTGTAGAGGAGCAGATGTGCTCAACCAAGGCTCGAAGTATTCTAAAACAATACATGTCGGCTAAACCTCACAGATGGGGCGGAGTTAGTGGTTTTGGCTACAGATTCGAAATTTATAGTGGTTAAAAAAAAATATTATATGCCAAGGCAAGCAACAATTGTAGTTTTGCGTTTATCGAGGCAAATATCAAACAATTGGAACTACAGGTTTTACAAGGACTACAGTCAAAGCGACCAGCCCAGCGATGGTCTTCGAAATAACAAAAAAAGAACCAGACAAGGGAAAAATTTAAGAGGCCCACAATGAAAGGACAGTTTGTTTGACAGAGAAACGTTTGAGGAGATACTGAGTCGCGGATACAAATGGATTAGCAGAAGACTTGTCACAACGCCTTACACAAATTATCACCACAGCCTGCGACATGGCCATGCCAAGAAAAATAGCAACTTCCGGGTTGCTATTCCGCCCAATGCTACTGGTGGAATGACGAAGTAAAAACACTTGCTTGCAGGCTCGATGTAAAGTCTAAAGGTCAAGAGAGGGAGTTGGTTTCCAACAACACCTTGACACCTTTAAACAGATGAGGCGGGATCTAAAGAGAGCAAGGAAAGATGCTTTAAACGTGTTTGTGACGAAACCGATATCAACAAATAACATGCCCAACAATATTAAGAACAATTGTAGAGCATTTGTTTCCTAAAAGCCCAGATACCATGCCCATAATCGTTCGGGAACTAGATGTTAGTTATATTCCAACCATCACCCTGAACGAACTACAAAGAGCGATCGATAGAATACGAGACAAAAAGGCGCCAGGACCCGAAAGAATTCCGAACAAGGCAATGAAGGCTGCTGTCCAAACAAGACCTGAAATTTTCATAGCAGTTATGCAGAAATGCTTAGATGAAGGATTGTTTCCAAAACCATGGAAGTTGCAGCACCTAGTACTGGCTGCTACCTAAGGGAAACAAACCACTCGGAGAACCAACCTCATTCCACCCGATATGTCTTCTAGATACAATGGGCAAGATTTTGGGTTGGGTAACATACGACAGTCTATTGACTTTAGCAGAGGAGAAGGGAGCCCTCTCAAACAACCAGTAGGGACTCAGAAAGCCACACTCTACTGTCGATGTAATTCAAAAAGTTGTCGATATTGCATCCGAAAACATAGCAGGACACTTGTGGAAGCGAGGGTCAAAGAAATACTGCGCGGTGGCGACACTATACGTCAAAATCGCGTTTAATTCTGCCGACTGGACCCTGATAAGAAGAATGGAAACGCCTTAGTACCTGCTAAGGATAGTGTCCTATTATCTTAAAAATAGAAAATTGAGGTATATCATGGCAGAAGGGATCAAATATTATGACATCTCCGCCGGGGTTCCTCAGGGATCGGTGCTGGGCCCCCTCCTTTGGGACCTAATGTATGACCTAGTTCTGCGGCTAAGGTTTGTCCAGGGAACTAACATCATTGGATTTGCAGATGACATAGCTATCGTGGTTATTGCAAAGCATACATACGAAGTTGAGGCAGCCATAAACGCTGCAGTCGCCCAGATAAAGCCGTGGCTTGAATCTGCATGCCTTGAACTGAGAGACCATAAGACGCAGCCCGTCCTTACAACAAGTAGGAAAACCGTAGAATACATCGGTATTCGAGTCAGCAACCATAATATATTCGATCCAAGGAAGCCGTTAAATACCTAGAAGTGATGCTGGACAACATACTGCGGTTCAAATCACACGCAGACTAGGTGAGCAAAAAGTCATCTACACTGCAAATGGCACTCTCCAGAATACTGCCAAACAACAAACTGGTGGGTTGGGAAAGCGGATTTTGCAGAGTAGAGTGGTGAGCTCAGTCATTCTGTATGCTGTACCAGTCTGGGCAGAAGCGCTTAAGAGGAAGGAAATTTTCCGAAAACTATAATCCGTATACCGGCTCTGTGCCCTGAGGACAATAAGTGGCTTCTGAGGACTGAGGACGATTTCGGACGAAGCCGTATTTGTCATTGCTGGGATAATCCCCATTGACATTCTCGCCGAGGAGATTGAAAGGATCTATCGGAGAAAATTGTCAAGGCCGACATAAGTCAGGGAGGTAAGGAAAATCAAGGGGAAAAAGTCGCGCTTGTTACGTCAATGCCTACGATGCATTCAAAGGCATTGACCGAACTCCGGTGCTCGCTACTTCCGCACAAAAGGTTTATTGCTTGATCGACAAAATCAAGTTCGATGCGCTTTGGTATATTTGCATTCTCTTTCGGCCGTAATTTCCGCTTGTTCAAATTTCGCAATCGAAGTAATGAACCCTCTGTGCAGAACTTGCTAATACTCGTAGGTATTTTTAATTAGGTCATAGGAAATTTCATTTATTGTAGAGATAATAAAATAAAGTCAGTCTTAAGACCGAACTAAAAGAAACCGCAGTGTTTTATTTCATAACTCGCTCGATGGCCCAATGGCAATCTGGGTAGGATAGCACCACAAAGGAAAGATGAACTCATACTCTGATTCCATCAATCGATATATAGTTAAATCGCACACAAAGAAACTGCCACTAACCTACGGTGGCTACCATAAATACCTATATCGATTTGAACACGATACTCCTCTTTGTCCAGACTGTCCAAATTAAGAAGAAGACGGAAGGCACGTGATCTTCGAATATAGACGCTTAGCAGATTGGAGGGGTACTCTACGAGGACCAGAAAATATAATTCAGAGAGAATTTGTTGTAAGATGCCCAATTGTATTGGTTTCACACAGACGTTATGTGAAAAGTGTGGTATAGGTGTTTACTACAACAAAACGAACAATTGTTTCAAAGACATTCATTGTAAATAATCATATGTTTACTAAAATTACCCCGTATCGCGTCGAAGAAATAAAACTATAGTTTAAGTTTTTTCGTTTCTTTTATTACGAATGCGCCTTCACTGTTCGCAGTTTTAAAATGGAAGAAGGTTAGAACGAAAAAAATGTGATGGATTGGAAAAATGGTGTGCCAGAAATATCCGCTGAATTTCATATGCGTGGTGCCATCTATTTATTTTTAAACAATCATGTGAAAATTAGAATCTAAGACGCAATGTTACATAAAAGGTTAATCAAATCAAGTGACCTATGTACATATTTACAGTGTCTTACAGTCTCATTATCTTACACAGTTCGAACTCTGTCTCGTTGAAAGGCTGATTTTATTAAGGTTATATAATAAACAGCGTTTGTATTATACGAGACCATATTCTTATATGAGCTATTCCCCACCGTCTTCTGAAATGAGATAGACATTTCTTGACGATAATGAGATGTCATATTCTTTTGTTACTTCTCCCATTGTGTGTCAACACGCAAAACTTATGAACAATCTAGTGATTATATGGTACAGAGGTACCACGAATAAACTTCTCAATAATTTTCACAGTAATTATTGGTGATAAATGTTATACTTACATAGAGTGCAGGTTCTCATTGAGGATATCGTCTGTTCTTCTTTTCCAAATTACGTTTTCTTATTCCTTTTGTTAGCGAAAGATGTCCAGCAATTATAAATCTGGCTGCTTATTCGGACTATAAGTTACAAATTTTAACAAACTTGGGCTTCATTTAAATTAGACGTTCCCAATCTTAAACTTAAAGCCTGATGCACTCTCTGCTCAAATACCTCTTCTCATATCCTGAATCTCGGAGTATCTCATTTCCCACACATATGAAGGTACTTAAATCCAAGCCTCTATTTTTTTGCTTCTCACACGCCCTACTTTAAATGACCTATGATTTTCATATGTACATAAATTTGGTTCTATTTCGTTACAAACATCTGTTAACATCAAATATTACAAATATTACAAATATGTATATCTAAATACTCCACCCAGTATTACCATATTTCCGGCACTCATCAACATAACGGATATGGTCTTAGATTGCATTGAATCATCGACACTGGTTCATCAATTAATTCAATTAATTTTATCAATAATTGAATTATCTTCTCATTCCTTTTCCTTATCTTCTTCCCATCTTAGCACACTATTGTTATCACGTGTTACCAGATCGATTGGGAATTGCTTTGTCACCTTTCCGCTCTTTGATGATCCTTACATATTGGGTGTGACGTGAACTTCCACGTTCGTTGACGCAAAACCACAACATATGTGTCTGAGGGGTCGTATCCGAGTGGTATGGAAAATTGATAGATAACTATGGTATGTGCAATATTAAGTGACATTGACATTAATTTACTTTACTTCAAAGCCAACAATGAGTAATTGGTTTCGAAATTCTATGCCACGATTGAAATATTGAGACTCAGACATGGCGACGCTTCTTGTTCTCATGACAAACTGGTTCTTACGCTGGTGAGAGATGAGAAATTGTTTTTCCGCTACACATTAACGTGCTATGAAACGACAAATCCGAGTACTGCACTTGCAGGACAACAAATGCTTTAAAGTCTTCTTCGTTCGGTAGTTTTAACTTTAATAAGCCATCAGCGCTAACATATTAATCCCAGGTGCGCTGGAAGCACTCTCATCACATAAATTATTGATTGCATTCAACACTATTAGGTTGCCTCTTGAGCGACAAATTAATTTATTCGATTTTCAAACCTAATTTACCTCTCGAGCCCCAGACAGCAATCAGATTTTCGTTTTATGTATACAGGGTGTCCCACGAGCAGTGTGCCAAAAAGCTAGAGCGTGTAGGTCTGGTCAAGACAAGAAAAAAATCGTATGGGAGGGGGGGGTCTAATCCCCCCCGTTTAGCCGGGAGGGGCAATTTTCTAAAAAATTGACTTAATTTGGAAAATAAATTATTAAAAATCAACAGTTACAGCCACAATGCCGTGATATACTTTTTTGAAAAGCCAGAAACCTCTTCTTTCGTCCTGTTTTTAAATGAAGCTGTTTTAGGGAATATATTTTGAGAAATTAATTTTCAAACTCAAAATTTTGGAAAAAAAATGAAAATAAAATGTTCGAACTATTTTTTTTTCAAAATTTTATGTAATTAAGTGGTAATCTTTTTTCAAACATTCAATTCTCTTATTAGTTTTTAGTTAAAAACAGAAAACCGGATGTAAAAATGTCTTGTAGTTTTTGAGAAATTAAAAAAAAACCCGAACCACTTTTTTCTAAGAAAAACCTTTTTTTTTTGGTTTTAACGCGTCTGGACTTGTAGGCAAATTGATGTATGAAACATTGACCTCTTTTTTATTATTTTTAAAAAATTCGAAGTTTTATGAGGATACAATAAAGTGACATAGTATTGGAATAACCCTGGATTAATCCTTTTTTTTCATTGATAACCCCTGAAAACTGACCTGACAATTTCGTCTGGGTCCACCCGCCGCCAATGGGTTCTACTACCCGCTAGGACCTTAAGACAATAAAACCGCAATTTTTCTTTATTGAAAAACAAAATATTTGCAACCCAAATGTAAATAAAAGGCATCGCATTTTTAATAAAAAACCATTTCCAAATTGGACGTTAACTCATCAACACATTACGATGTCAAACTCATACTCTCGAGAAGAATTAACGGACATGCACTTCTGCTACGGTTTAGCTAATGGTCGAGATCGTGAAGCCGAAAGACTCTACGCTGAAAGATATCCCAATCGGAGGTGTCCCAGTCGTAGCATGTTTTCAAGAATCCACCGACGTCTGCGAGAGCATGGAGTGCTAGAGCATCGACGAAGCGAAAGATCAGTTACAGATGGATCAGGAAGCTTAGATGAAAGAATTTTGGATTTGGTCCGACGTAATCCCTCCCTTAGTACAAGGAGGATAGCTATTATGCTTGGAGTGCCCAAATCTAGAGTATGGAGAGTGCGTCACACCGAAAACTTACACCCGTACCATTTTAGGCCAGTTCAAGAACTCACCTCAAACGACAAATTTTTGAGAGCAGAATTTTGTCGATCATTACTGCTTCGAGATGAAACTGAACGAAACTATTTTGCAAGGATATTCTGGACGGATGAAGCACAGTTTACCAGAGATGGGGTTACTAACTTCCACAATTTGCATCATTGGAGTAGCACCAATCCACACAACAAAAAACAAAATAAATCACAACACCGCTTTAGCTGTAATGTTTGGCTTGGTATTGTTGGACAAACTGTAATCGGGCCGTTATTAATGGAGAATCGTACCTGCAGTTCCTACGAGACCTTTTGCCCGATTTGATGGACAACGTTCCTTTGGCCATAGCAGATAATTTAATCTACCAGCAAGATGGAGCACCAGCACACTACAGCTTACGGGTTAGAAACTGGCTGGATGATCATTTTAGTGACCGTTGGATCGGAAGAAGGGGCCCCACGGAATGGCCACCTAGATCACCAGATTTAACTCCTCTAGATTTTTATGTGTGGGGATTCATGAAGAATTATGTTTACGAAGTGGAAATAGTATCTTTGGAACAACTGAAAGAACGGATTGAAGTCGCTGGAGTCAAATTGCAGGAAAATTTGTCAAGCATAGACTTATGTGCAGCCATTAGAAGGAGATATAATCTTTGCCTTCTAAAAAATGGGGATCATATTGAAAATTTATTATAATAAAACTCCGAATTTTTTAAAAATAATAAAAAGGAGGTCAATGTTGCATACATCAATTTGCCTACAAGTCCAGCCGCGTTAAAACCAAAAAAAGGGGTTTTCTTAGAAAAAAGTGGTTCGGGTTTTTTTTTAATTTCTCAAAAACTACAAGACATTTTTGCATCCGGTTTTCTGTTTTTAACTAAAAACTAATAAGAGAATTGAATGTTTGAAAAAAGATTACCACTTAATTACATAAAATTTTGAAAAAAAATAGTTCGAACATTTTTTTTTCATTTTTTTTCCAAAATTTTGAGTTTGAAAATTAATTTCTCAAAAACTATTCCGTAAAACAGCTTCATTTAAAAACAGGACGAAAGAAGAGGTTTCTGGCTTTTCAAAAAAGTATATCACGGCATTGTGGCTTTAACTGTTGATTTTTAATAATTTTTTTTCCAAATTAAGTCAATTTTTTAGAAAATTGCCCCTCCCGGCTAAACGGGGGGGAATAGACCCCCCCCTCCCATACGATTTTTTTCTTGTCTTGACCAGACCTACACGTTCTAGCTTTTTGGCACACTGCTCGTGGGACACCCTGTATATTGTATACTGACTCGCAGCATTGCTTATCAGATATTCATCGAAAGCTTCGTTTTTAAAAAAAAAATTACTATGAAACACAGAACTTTCCCAAAGCAATCCCATTTCTTTCGAAATTACCACATGAGCCCTTATATGTCTATTAAAATGAGTCGGAAGTTTATTGTATTAGGTTGTACCACATGATATTTCCAATTTTATTTTAGAAACTTAATAGCCAATATTCCCATTTTATTTTTTTTTTATTTCATCAAAATATGAAGCGTTGACATCTGTAGTGATTCAAAGTTTATTATTTCTGTATTATGGAAGGCTTGACGGAAAGAAGGAGCGAGCAAACAGAGCAAAGAAGTTGATCATGTTTAACATGGCAAACACCAGCTTCGATCTCTGTCCCTATTCAATCCAAGCTGACACACAGCCTCCACGCGGCCTCCCGGATATCTGGCCTGGCATCAGCCGGGTAGTAAACCAATATGTTCAGCGAATCCTGGCCCTGCAGGTTCAGGGTTGTGCTTAGGGTTGACATTTCTATCACGTAAAACAGATATTTTTACGAAGCAAAAACAAGTCTCGGATACGGACGGATACATTGTTGACGACCTATATAAACGAAACAATCTGCGAGTCTGCACTTGGAATGTGCGATCCCTTAACAGATCAGGTGCAGACAACCAACTGGAAAAAAAACCCTCTATGCTATAAAGCAGATATAACCGCACTCCAGGAAGTGCGATGGACCAGACAAAAAAGGATGAAAAACTGTGATATCTATTACGGTAATTGCTACAAGGAAAATAAACAACGCCTATTCGGATTCGGATTTGGTATTGAAGGAAGACTCCGACAAGAAGTCTTAAGCTTCCGGCATGTAAGCGAACGCCTCATTACAATCCGCATCAAAGGCATCCTCGAGAATATAAGCCTAATATGCGTTCAAACCCCTACGAAAGAAAAGATGATCGGCTCAAGGATGACTTCTATGATCTTCTGGACTGAACGTAGGCCCAATGTCCCAGTTATGACACCAAAATTGTACTAGGAGATTTTAACGCATAGCCTCCATAAAAGCACATCCGACAACTGACTTATTAGCAGGGCGTAACCTCCTTGTAGCAAGCACACTGTTAAGAGATATAACATCGCTGAGTATTTGTAGGATACTGAATTTATTTTACGTTACGATTAGCTTATATACTATTTCAAACATTAATTCATTATGTAAATCATTATTTCGATCTTAAATCGATTTCGATTAAATCATTATCTCGAGTGTCGAGATAAATACATTATTAAAGATATGATGGCTGACCCTCTCGAGAGTCGAGATAAATACATTATAAAAGATATGATGGCCTGACCCTAGATAAGGCTGCTGCTAAGGATGCGTTGGTTGGACCGCTGATAACGAAAGTGTCAAATGACGTCTCGACAGGGAACATTTGAGCCAAGCTGAATTATATCAGTTGTCTTCTGCCTTATCATGGTTCGCTGATCGTCGTCTGCTCTCCTTCTTTGTCAACATCTCATACATTATTTCTCGAGATTACCATGTTTAGATTATCTCTAAACACACACGATTCCCACATCTCAACATCCATAAAGGAACCTGGCGGTCACCGGATCAGTCGACTATCAACCAGATTGACCACACTGCGATCGACGCCAGACACTCATCCAGCATCCTATATATGCGAACTTTCCGAAGAGCCAACATCGACTCGGATCACTATCTTGTTGCAGCCAAGGTACGAATGGTGATATCAAGGATGTTGCGGAGTCGAGCAAGACAACAAGAGTTTGACGTCGGAAAGCTGTAATCGCAGGAGGCCGCTAGGATCTTCGCCGATCGTGTTTCCCTCAACCTCTCGCAAAGTCCGGTGACAAGGGAACAATCCACAAAACAGCCGCAAGCTAAAAACCCCTGTTTGATGAGCAATGCAAACAAACCCATGTAGAAAGCAAACCGCCTACAAAGCGGACGAGAACCGCTTGAGCCGTGAGATATACGAGCAGGAAAAGGGAGAGAAACACAGGTTTTTAAGGAAGAAGAAAAGAGGGCACGAAAAGTGTGAGATCGAGGAGATGGAGAGATGCTACCACAGGAATGACGCTCGCAAGTTTTACGAAAAGGTAAAACGAACATGCCAAGGCTGTAAAGCCAGAGCGGAAGCCTGTAGGGATGAAGACGGACAACTAGTAGCAGAGTCACAGTCGATGCTGGGAATATGGAAAAACCACTTTTGTTGACTGTATAACGGCGATGATAGGTCTGATACCGCTATCAGGTTGAATGATCCATTCGCAATGGACGAAGATAAAAGAGAATTCCGTCCATCTGACCTACGAGTAGATGAAATAAAACTTGTTATCTCGAAGCTTAAAACTAATAAAGCCGCGTGTGCAGACAGCTTAACTGCTGAGCTATTTAAAGCGGCTGGAGATGAGTTGGTAGGGCGGATGTACCAGCTCTGTTTTATTTAAGAAGTTGCCTCGTTGAGATTCAATATGCAAGTGCCTCTTTTAATAATTCATTTTTGTGACCAACGTTATGGTTTAACTTTTATACATATTATATAAATGTTTGATATATGCATGTATGTATTATATATATAAGATATGGATCTATTGTACAAGCTTTACAACTTGTACAAACTTTATACAACAAGCTCATTTGTAAAATATGGTCGGAGGAGGGCATTCCCGACGAATGGAATCTCAGCATCCTTTACCCAGTCCATAAAAAAAGGAGACTATAGGGGTCTCCTGCACCAACTACAACATCGCTTACAAGATCTTTTCTGCCGTACTGTGTGAACGCATGAAAGCCTTTGTGGATAATCTGATCTTATCAGTGCGGTTTCAGGCCAGGTAAATCTACAATAGATCAAATTTTCACACCGAGGGATCAGAAAAGATCCAAGAATTCCAAATCGACACACACCATCTTTTTGTCGATTTTAAAGCCGCATATGACAGTATGCATAGGGACGAGCTATACCGAGCAATGTCTAGTTTTAACATCCCTGCTTTGTGGTGTTAAAGCACAGGATGACAATGGAGAATTCTCGCTGCTCTAGCTCGGTAGCGAATTAACCGAGACCTTCGATGTTAAAAAGGGATTTAGAGTACAACTGAGTTCTTGCATTCATCCAGCAGTTTTTTATTCAAATCAGAAAAAGAAATAATACATAAATTAAAATGTGGCAGGTCACCTTCCAGCGATGGTTCCTTCAGAGCTCGCCAGTTCACACGGGTTATTTATTATTTATTATCGCGCTAAATCGAACGATTTGGTTCTTTGTAGACGGTGTAATAAATTATCTTCTTCTAAGATTGGAAGTACAGCATTGTTAACATGTTCCTCTAGTCGTCCTTTATGTCTACGAGCAAAATCTCTAACTGCGTTGTCGATTGTTACGATTCCGAGATCTTTATGGATATCGTCATTTCGCAGATACCATGGCGCATTAACAATTTCCCGTAATACTTTGTTTTTAAAAGTTTGCAGGATCTCAGCATTACTTTTTTTGGTAAAACTCCATAGTTGTATACCATAAGTGCATATAGGTTTTAGCACTTACTTTATAAGCAGTCTGTCATAAATACTGAACTTTAAGTACTTTCCTAATAGCCAGTACAATTCCCGATACCTATGTTCCAGTTCTCCCCGTTTTTTCTTAACGTGTGCTTTTCATTTTCATTTCGCATCAAGTGTCATTCCGAGATACGAATCATTGAGCGCGATCCGCCAAACCTTTGTCCAATTATTTACACGATCTTGAGCGTACTGTAGTTTGATATTTGCTTCTTCAACCGTTGCCATCGCAGTATCATCGGCGAACATTGCTAGCAAAGTGCCTTCTGTCTGTGGTATGTCACGGGCTTAAAGTAAATATAAAGCGGGCCTAAAACACTACCCTGCGGCACACCGGCCGTTGTCGCTTTTAGCTCGGAATATTCATTTCCGACTTTTCATTGGCTTGGAACATGTTCTAATCTAAGTGCCGCATTTACGAGAAAGAGAAGTTTAAGAAGCGCGTTCTCCGGCAATGCTTTAAGAATTTCTCCCGTGATTAAGTCGTAACCAGGAGCTTTGTTCGACTTTAACGATTTTACTACTTTTTTAAGTTCCGAGACCGTTGCTGCTGGTACTCGGTAGTCTGTCTCTGTATTAAAGCGATTGTGTTGTGCGGCACCGGTTGGCCCTGCAAGGGTTTAAAAGTATCTTCAAGGTTACGGGCGAAAATGTCTGCTTTATCCTTATTTCTCTTTGCCCATTCGCCCTAACCTTTTCTTATTGGTGGTACCTGGATTTGCGGCTTTTTAATACTTTTTACAGCTCTCCAAAGCGAGTAATTTGATTCTTTCTCTGAAGTCAAGTTTTGTAGGTTAATGCCGATATGCTCATTCTTGTAGTCTTTAATTGCCATTTTGAGCGAATTACACAAATGGTTTAATTGGATTTTATCCAGCGGCGCGCGAGTTTGTTGCCACCGCTTACGCACTTTCCGTTTTTCGTTCACCATTTGTCGTATTTCCGGCGGATACAATACATTTAGACTGACCGGTATTTGATCTTGGTGTAGAGTACTGTTCGACGCCGCGTATTGCACTGTTTGGACAAAACGATCAACTTCGACTTCTAATTCATAGGGTGTTCTTAGCGGTACTCTGAGTTCACTGCTTTCCTCAATGTAGATTCTAAATCTTTCCCAGTTAGTTTTCCTACTAATTAATCTAGGTGGTCTTTGTCTTTGAATTAGAGCTGCGCTCATCGTTAGTATAATTGGAGAATGGTCTGAGGAAAGGTCAAAACTCTCTTCGACTTTTAGGTAGTTTGCACTGATTCCCTACGTGATAAAGAAGTCAATTAGATCGGGAGTTTTTACGACATCTGACGGCCAGTACGTTGGCTTTCCCGTTGAATGAAACTCGCAGCCATTTTCGATACCAGCTTGGTAAAGTGCTCTTCCTTTTTGCGAGACATATCTTGAGCCCCAAAAGGTATGTTTAGCGTCAAAGTCACCACCAATAATAAAGATCGGACCAAGATAGTTAAACAAACTTAAAAATTCGCTTTTATCCAAACTGAAACGCGGTTGGCAATAGATCGATGAAATATTAAAGGAATAATTTCTATTTCTAACGCGTACCGAACACATTTGCATGGTTTCAAGTTCTTTATCTGTGATCAATATTCTCTCTTGCCCTTCCTGATGGGTTAAACACGTGGTAGGCACAATAGCCTTTTAGTTTTATACGCGACTGCATCCTCAGGTGGGTTTCAGAAATCAAGCATATGTCAATATTGTTTTTGCGAACGGAAATGTCTAGTTCATTCATTTAATTTGTAAGTCCATTGGCGTTCCAGGAAAGAATTTTTAGCATTTTAGTCATATTTTAAGATTTATGTTGATGACCGTTAGGTCTTTCGAGGTTAATTGGTCGCTCGAAAAAAAAGTCGATTCGTTTGGCTTTGTTCTTCGAGCCTCGCAAGAATAATAGAAAAAACGTTTGCCACAGGGTCTGACTTTTCGACACATATCGTACGTGAGGGCGCCGTAATTTGGGCATACGTTTTTGAACCCATATGTAGCGGTTTTTCCTTTGTCAATGTTTTCTGAATGGTTCCCGATACAGCCAATAGAGCTTTAGTTTCCGTCTTGTGGCGAATCGGTTTCGAAACCGCAGTTTTCTTGTGATCTATTTCCTGACTGGTTGCAGCTAGATCAGGAGTTTTTGTGTTCGCGGTTTGTGACTTATCCCGCCGTCTCTGTAGTTCTTTCGTTACTTCACATCCCCGATAATTGGCCGGGTGCCTTCCCTTACAGTTCATTAACAACATTGCAGGGGATTGCCTCGAAACGGTACACTTTTGGATAAAATGTTGACCGGCGCACTCTACGCAACGTGGATCTTTCTTGCAGTAGGTTTGCGTATGGTTAAAACCTTGGCAACGCTTGCACTGAGGAATTAACGCCCTATTCTGTCGAGGTGGTTCGATTTTAACCACAATATTTAATATGGTTTTGATGCCGTAAATTTTCTCTCGATCTTCCGTGTGATAACTTATGTAATCCGGACGGCTAGGAGGCGAAACTGATGTGGTCGCAATCCGCGATTTTAGTAAAGGGTCCGCCATCTAACGTTTTTTTTTTCAAGTAGTGCTTATTTCGTGAATGGTAACACTTAGCTCATATCTGATTTGACAGATAATTAGTTTTATCCTTCCGCTGAACGAATATGGTTGTGTATACGCTTGAACAACGCTGGGAAATATTGCGACATTACTTTGAAAATCATGGTAATGTTGCAGAATGTGTGCGAAAATTGCGTACGGATTTTGGAAGAAGAGAAGCACCGTCAGCTCCGTATGTTCGTTATCTTGTGAAAAAAGTGAAAGAAACTGGCATCCTCATCGATAAACCAAAGCGTGAAAAGCCAAAAACAGTGCGTACACCCGAGAATATTGCTGCTGCGGCAGAAAGTGTGCGTGAAGCGCCATCAACATCAATTCACCGTCGTTCTCAACAATTGAACATTTCGGAGACATCATTGAGACGAATTTTGCATAAAGACCTTGGTATGACGCCATACAAATTCCAATTGGTTCAGGAGTTGAAGCCAACTGACCATCCAATGCGTTTTCGCTTCGCTAAGTGGGTCTGCGATCGACTTACAGAAGATGCCGATTTTGCCAAAAAAATCATCTTTTCAGATGAAGCTCATTTTGATCTTGGCGGGTATGTAAACAAGCAAAATTGTCGCATTTGGGGCACAGAAAACCCGCACGCATACATTGAAAAGCCGGTGCACCCAAAACGAGCCACTGTTTGGTGCGGATTTTGGTCCAGAGGCATAATTGGGCCATTTTTCTGCGAAAATGAGCAAGGAGTGGCCGTTACAGTCAATGGCGATCGTTATCGGGCCATGTTGAACGAATTTTTGTTCACAAAAATTGAAGAGGAGGATATTGGCAACATTTGGTTTCAACTGGACGGCGCTACATGCCACACAGCCGAAGCTACACTCGATGTTTTGCGCCCTGTTTGTGAAGATCGCATTATCAGTCGCAGAGCTGATGTCGTTTGGCCACCTCGGAGCTGCGATTTGACACCGTTGGACTATTATTTGTGGGGTGCCGTCAAAGATAAGTGTTACGCCGACAAGCCAGAGACAATTGACGCTTTAAAGGACAATATTCGTGAAGCCATTGGTGAAATACAGCTGCACACAATCGATAATGTGTTTAAAAATTGGACCGATCGTGTAGGCTACTGCATGGCCAGCCGAGGCAGCCAGTTGAATGAAATTATTTTCCATTATTAACCGGAAGGATTGTACTTTCAAATAAAAAAAGAAATTTGAGAAAATATTCAGTAGTTTTTTTTTTATAGCATTTTCAAAAAAAAAAAAATTATTTGGCGGACCCGATATATTGTTACATAAAGATAAGCAACGCTCGTGAGTAACAAGCTATTGCTTTGTAATAGCATGAGTACTTGTATAACATAATCAACGTTTGCACTGTATGTTCTTCAAATAAATTCTCATTCAAATGTAATGCTCTCTCTGACTCTCGTCTTCTAAGAAGACATGAGTGGAGAGTGCAGCTTGATACGCTTTAGAAAAACTAGAATCCATCTCTTTTGTCAACGACGCTCAACGAAGAAGGTCTTAAATAAAATTGTACATTAAAACGTGGTTTTGTTTCATTTTCGGTACTCTCCGATAGTAAGATTAATCTGGCGCAGTCGGAAAACTCGGTAAAAACGTGACTGTATTAAAAAAAAGAAAAAAACAATTTAAAGGTTGAAATAACCAAATTAGAATCTATTAACTAAAGTGTTAAGAAACAATGATAAAGGACGCAAAAAGCAAATTCAAACTACAATTTTAGAAAAAGTGTACAAAGACAATGAACTAAATTAAACTTAAATAAATTATCAAATCTCTAAAAGAAGTGTTGGCAAAGTTAAGTAAAATTTATAAAAAGATCAGAACTGAAACCTGTAAAACGTTTAAAAGAAAGTGTGAAAAAAAAAAAAAACTCGAAAACAAACCAAATTAATCACCACACCAGTGAAATTGATTACCAACTGTTTATCAAATCGATCAAATTGATAAGATCATTCGAACTACATACTGCCAAACACACGCGCTTTTCCCCTTTTGGCGGGAAAGTTGGTAACGGCAAAAACCAGCAAAGGAAAGCCCAGCGTACGGTGAGCAATAGGAACCTAAGCGACATCACGCAAGTCTTGGCAGTGTACGGGACAGGGTAAGCCAGCTATAATGGAGAACGTAAATATAGTCGATAAATTTAAGTTATTATTAGAACTGATTAAAAAAATGCTTGAATATAATGGTAATGAAATGTACACACTAGATTTCTTAGAAAGGATAAATTCTGTTACACCAATGTTCCTCGAATTTGATAAAAATACCAATGTGATCCTTTTGGGTTACATAAAAGATAAAATTAGTTGGAAAGGCAAGGTGCGAACTTCAGAAATATGGTAGGTTAGAAACGTGGTCGCAGGTGAGGGAAGTTATAAGAAATAATTTCGGAGAAAGAGTATCGATAAATAAGCTTGTTGATAGCATAAGAACAGCTAGAGTAACAACTACCATTGAAGATTATTATAATTATATTAGCAGGTTGCTAGGTAGGATTAATAATGCACACCTTCAAAATAATGTAAACGATCAACAACTAATCGAATCAAATAATCGAACCGCTCTTGAAGCTTTTAAAAATAATCTTCCAGAGCCGACTAAAACAATTATTCTCAGTAGGAACCCAGTAACTCTAACTAAGGCTTATGAAATTATTTTGGAAATAAACCATCAGTTTTTCGGACCAAATAAACAAAATCAAGTTAATAACACCTATTATAAAAATCAGTCAATTCCTATAAATAATCAAGTAGGTCATAGTAACTCATCTAGACAATTTCATAATAACAGCTATGCCAACAATTACATGCACAATGGCAACCCAGGTCGTAGGTTTAATCAAACACAAAATCGTCAATGGAGACAAAATGCTACTTACACACAGAGCGGTCATTCTAGGCAGACAAACGAACATAGACGTCAAAGCATTCAAGAACCTATGGATACATACAGTGGCCAATCGCTACAATCAAACACGCGCAATCAATACATAAACACGGACGCTATGGAAATCGCCACAAACGAACAGCAACCACGTAACGAAAACCCGGTGTGGAATTATCCAAATTTTCGGACAGGCCGAAGAAACAACTTCCCTATATAATTATTGAAAATTCTATCCGTCCCTTAAGATTTGTCATTGATTGCGGCGCGGAGCATAGTGTAGTTAATGAGAATCTTTGCAATCCAAAGTGGCAAACTTCTTCGGGAAATAACGCTCTTAGGGTACTTGGTCGTTAAATTGAAAGTAAGAGAGAATATAGGTTTCGCCTGTTTCGCGAATTCAATAAAGTAAATTATTTCATACGATTTTTGGAGTATCGATTTCATGATCACTTTGATGGTCTTATTGGTAATAATATTTTGTTTTCCTTAAACTCTGTCATAGATTATAAAAACAGATTACTTACTACCGATAACGCAAGTATACGAATATATCTAAATAAAGAAGAAGAAAATTATGATAAAAATTGCGGAAGTAGGTTCTTGGAAATATTTTCTAACGAGGGTTTCGAAAACGAAATTAGGGATACAGTTTTCGCAAACCATCTAACGATGGCCGATTCTTCTAGACTCAAGTCAGTATTATATTCTAATAAGTCTACCGTGTATAAAGAAGGTGACGTCCTTACATGTACAAACGAGATAAAACATCGAATTATTACGAAAACAGATGCCCCAATTTTCACTAAGGCATACAGATATCCGGAAATACATGTAAACGAGGTCGATAGACAAGTTAATGAAATGTTGAAATTAAAAAGAATTACGCCAAGCAATAGTCCATACAGCTCGCCATTATGGATTGTTTTCAAGAAGCCCGATAGACACGAGAAACAACAGTGGCGAATTGTAATAGACTATCGCAAGCCTAATGAACAAACAATAGACGATAGGTTTCCCATGCCAAATATAAACGACCTTTTTGATTAACTTAGGAAGTGTAATTATTTTACAACGCTAGACCTAGTAAAAGGATTCCACCAGATCGAAGTCGAACCCTGTGATAGACCAAAAACTGCGTTTTCAACTAGAAACGGTCACTTTGAATTCGTGCGTATGCCGTTTGGGTTAAAAAATACCCCTGCGACTTTCCAAAGGCTAATGAACCATGTCTTAAGCGAATTCATAAATAAAATATCCGTCGTGTACCTGGATGATATTCTCATATTTTCCATTAGTTTCGACGAACATTTAGATTCACTTAGAAAAATATTAGAGAAATTAAAGCAAGCAAATTTAAAAATACAGGTCAATAAATCTTCCTTCCCAAATCTATCCACAAATTTCCTAGGGCACACTATTGTCAATAATGGTATTAAACCCGACGAAAATAAGGTGAAAGCCATAACAGCAATGAAATGGCCACATACAATAAAAGGCATCAAACAGTTTTTAGGTATAACCGGTTATTATCGGAAATTTATAAGGGATTATGCCAAGGTGGCATATCCAATGATTAAATTTTTGAAAAAGACCGAAAAAATTAATATATCCGATATAGAATACAAAAAAGCTTTTACAACTCTAAAAATGTTACTAACCTCTGATCCAATTTTAAAAAGTCCTGATTTTGATAAAAAGTTTGTGCTAACTACAGATGCGTCAAGCTATGCATTAGGAGCTGTCCTCAGCCAAAACGGTCATCCGATATCCTATGCGTCGCGCACACTTAACAACCACGAGCGCAACTACTCAACTATTGAAAAGGAGCTCCTTGCAGTGGTTTGGTCAATAAAGTATTTTAGGACTTACCTGTACGGTAGGAAGTTCACGGTTCGTACTGATCATAAGCCTTTGGTCTGGTTGAACGGAATCAAAGAGCCTAACATGAAACTCCAGCGATGGAAAATTGCTCTTAACGAGTATTATTTCGATGTCGAATTTTTGAAAGGGAAAGAAAATCTTGTAGCAGATGGACTAAGTAGGTATGTTGATGACACAAATGAAACGTCTGAAAATAACGATGAAGTTAGTTTAGCAGACTTATTCAATATTGAAACTGTGTCGAATGAGGGTTGTTATAACGATGAAGTTACAAACACACCCATAGTTTCTGCGGAAAACAATAGTGTTATTTCCTCCAATTGTGCTACCGCTCACAGTGCTCTGGTAGACGAAACCAGGCATATATACATTACGGAGAAACCCGTTAATTTGTACAAAAACCAAATTTGCCATTCCTACGGCGAAAAAGATAAGAAAACAATGAGAATTGTGCATAAAAAAATACAAAATCACGTACAGATACATAAAGAAAATAGTAATCTCTTAGACATATAAAAACAAATACTTATTAATAAAGGTATTATGTGTGTATACTGCGATGACCTTTCGTTATTTTTAGAATTTCAAAATTTGTACGTTAAATAATTCTCCTACAATAAAAACTTAAAAGTATTAGGGTCTAATGTAAAGTTAAAAGACATTACAGATAAAATCGAAATATTGACGATAATAAAACAGGAACATCTAAGTAAAAACCATAGAGGTATTAACGAGACGTTTACCGAACTGAAAAAGACGTACTTTTACCCAAATCTTCAGGTGGAAATTCAAAAATTCATAAATAATTGCGACATTTGCAACATAGCTAAACATGACCGACGTCCATTAAAAATTCCACTTGAACTTACAGAAACACCAACAGTATCTGGTTCCCCGAACGGCGTAAAATGTTCTTGACTACAATAGATAAACTGTCAAAATATGCCACGATTCATAAGCTATCCAGTATAATAAGAATCCAGTTCTTAGGAAAACCTGCCAAGATTATTTCTGATGGAGAATCATGTATTCTATACATGCTGCTGTCGAAGAGTTCTTGAAGGAAAATAAAATAGAATTCCATAGGACAACTGCATCACACAAAACTGGAAATGCCGATGTAGAGAGATTGCACGGGACCTTGAATGAGCACCTTCGGATTATGAACGCAGCGAAGGACAACACTGAATTGGACGAAAAAAATTTCAAAATGATTTGTATCTATAATAGCACCATACACTCGACAACAAAATTGAAGCCAATCGACTTTATTTGCAAAAACCTTAGCAAAGAAGATATTATTGCGTTGGCCGAAAAGTATAAAATTAATAAGGAAATAAGAATTAATAACAACAACAACAAAGGGAAAGGCATTACGTTAGATCAATGTTCAAATATAGTTCAGAATAGAACGGTAACGAAATGCAAACCGAAATATAAAAAACTGACAGAAATTGCAAAGGTAGGTAATTACTTGCTGGACAAGTCAACTAAGAGAAACACTAAGTATTATAAGAAACAGATAAAACGTAGATATAAATATCAAAAGATTTAAACTTTTCAACACAAAATGAACGTTAATCCTTTATTTAAATGACCACTGTTGCAACGATAAATGTCATTATGTCACTTATACCATAATTACACACAAACTGTTCTGAAATGGTAATCACTTATTATCGTGGGTGCGTTCTGAACTTTGACTGTATGAATGACATACACGGTTTATGTCCTTCCAAGACTCGTTTTGCAAAAACGACGTTTTTAATCGGATGCTACTCTAATAGATATTTTAGATAAAAAGGTTTGGAAGTTCGCACATTATATTCTGAATAAATTAAATATGTTTTATGGCTTGAGCGACAGAAACGTGGTGAGAAGATATCCTTATTCAAAATTAATCGAGAAATTTAAGTGTAAAATAAAAATATTTAAAACAATACAACTTTTTCTTCTAATTATTTTCCTGAAATTACAGATTAAGAAATTGTCACTAGAAATAATCAATTTGCAAACTATAATGTATCATGTATAAGCGAAATGTTAAGTTAAGTTATTTTGTTATTAATTTTTCATGTTAACCTATTTTTGGAGACCAAAAATACTTATTGGGGGAGGTGTTACATAAAGATAAGCAACGCTCGTGAGTAACAAGCTATTGCTTTGTAATAGCATGAGTACTTGTATAACATAATCAACGTTTGCACTGTATGTTCTTCAAATAAATTCTCATTCAAATGTAGTGCTCTCTCTGACTCTCGTCTTTTAAGAAGACATGAGTGGAGAGTGCAGCTCGATACGCTTTAGAAAAACTAGAATCCATCTCTTTTGTGAACGACGCTCAACGAAGAAGGTCTCAAATAAAATTGTACATTAAAACGTGGTTTTGTTTCATTTTCGGTGCTTTCCGATAGTAAGATTAATCTATATCTAGCTCCTTCTTTAGTTCGGCAATCTAGCACGAAGCTTGCTGTTTTCCTCTTCGAGGCTTTGTATTTTCGTCGAAGATTGTTCATTGACCGGAACTGCCGGTTCTGAAGAATTAGCGTCGCACGCTTTTATCGTTGATCCCGTCGGTGGGGATCTTGGTATTCTCTTCCTTCTCTGAGAAGGGTCTAACACACTAAATTTATTGGAATTCATAATGTTCCCACGAATAGCGGAGAAAGGGTGGTCCGTCTGTCCAGAGATCCGCAGTAGACAGATAAGGCTCGCCGATCCGCAGGTCGCCAGGTATCCGGATGCACCGTTATTGATTGAGCTATTTTTTAGACTGGGCCCCCAACCAAGTTGATTCTCGGCACGGGTCGCGTTACACCTTAATCCAGCCCAGATGTTAGTAAAACTAACGATGGATTTTAGTCGCCTCTTACGATAGGCACACCTCACCTCGGGTATATTCTAACCCCTACCAATAGGGTCAAACCAAATATATGCTGTGATCCAAAAAAACGCACAACTACGACGTCTTGGCCAGAACGTCACAATTGACGGCTACAAATTTGAAGTGGTCTTCTTCTACCTTGGCTTACTAGTGACCAGCGACAACCACACCAGCGCTGAGATCAAACGCGGAATTACTCTTGCCAACCGCAGCTTCTTTGAGCTCAAGAGTTAATTGAAAAGTAGAACCCTATTTCGAAAAGCTAAGGTAGCACTATATAAATCACTGATCTTCCCGGTCCTCCTTTACGGCGCAGAGCCCTGGACCTGTACGAAAACGGATGAAGATGAAGTCGCTTAGAGAGGAAAGTTCTGCGTTCAATCTATGGTCTAATTTATATAAACGGAGAGTGGAGGAGAAGATACAAGTAACATCGGCCTAGTACAACGTATCCAGATCCAACGTCTAAGATGGCTGGGACATGTACAGCTCCGGCCCGAAGAGTCTTCGAATCTAAGAAAGAAGAAGAAAGGAAGGCTTGACGGTGGATGCAAATAAATTCCAAATGTCAACTTTATCAGCTCGCTTTCATAATATATGAGCGCGGAACTCGAAAGACGGAGGAGTGAGTACTCTATGTCTTACGGAAGGACCGATATAGAATTTAATAGTACGCGCACAATGCTCGATGTTTTTTGTAAAAGGTATTCAGGACTCTCGGTTTGCCATATAAATGCTCAAAGCCTATTAAAACATTTTGATGAGTTTAAAAATATTTTCAACAACTCAAGAGTCGACATCGTGTGCGTTTCGGAGACCTGGTTGTCCTGTAGTATAAACAACGTCGTAATTAATATTGACGGTTTCAAATTATATAGAGCTGATCGTATTGGTAGGCGCGGAGGAGGTGTAGCGATATTCATTAAAGAAAACATTCCATCTAAAATAATATCAAATTCGAGTGAAAATGATAACATGGAGTTCATCTTTATCGAAGCTAAATGTGGTTT
Organism: Merodon equestris; assembly: GCA_958301585.1. Lineage (NCBI taxonomy): Eukaryota > Metazoa > Arthropoda > Insecta > Diptera > Syrphidae > Merodon > Merodon equestris. The sequence continues at coordinate 89,988,492 of OY284416.1, forward strand.
TAATAAATGTCCTTTAGGGGTGATTTACAAACCACCCAATATACTCGATACAACTATTGTTACGAGTCTTATTGAAAACGTCGGACTTAATTACGACCACATTATTATCACAGGTGACCTCAATGTTAATTTGTTAGATGAAAAAAATGGATATGTCCAACATTTTCTGAATAATTTAAAGTCCTTACATATTTCTTCCGTTAATACCGTATGCCCCACTCACTACAGTGAAACAAATTCCACGCTCTTAGATGTATTTTTAGTGAATAGGATGCGCTGTACACATTTTTATAATCAATTAAGTGTACCAGGTTTTTCAAAACACGACCTCATTTTTTTGATATATGATATATCATGCGACAAAACGGAAGTTGAGAAGATGGTGCAGTTTCGCGATTTTAAAGCAATTAATCTGGGCGGTCTAATAAATGATGTCAACTCTGTTGACTGGCATAGTCTATACTTTATGCCTACTGTCGATGAACAGGTAAACTTTCTTACTCAGTCAGTCAACAATCTTTTTAATATGCACGTTCCAGTGAAACAAATTGTCATTCGCAATCGAAAATGTGAATGGTTCAATCACCGAATCCAATCTCTGATTTCGCTAAGGGATATCGCGTATAAAAGGTGGAAAAGATTCAGATTGCCTATACTTCATGAAGAATTCAAAAGATTGCGGAATACCGTAAATCTGGAAATCAGGAAATGCAAAACAAAATTCTTTGCATCGAAGTTCACGTCTAACTTATCAATGAAAAAAACGTGGAACAATATAAAGAGAATGGGTATCAGCAAACAAAAACCTTCTGATCCTGTTGAACTCGATTTAGACAATTTAAATGATATGTTTGCTCATGCTTCCATTACAACCATTACAACTGATACTGTTAATAGTGACAATGACAACGAAGAATTACCTTTCAGTTTGGTACAAATCGAGGATAATAACGGTTTTCACTTCAATAGCGTGAATAGGTCTGACGTTTTAAAAGCTGTTCTCGCAATCAAGTCGGATGCGATTGGGCTAGACTCTATGCATCCTAGATTTCTGAAAATTATTATTCAACAAATATTGCCTTTTATCACGCACATTTTCAACACCATTCTAACCACCTCCACCTATCCCAAAGAGTGGAAAAGATCAAAAATTGTCCCGCTACTGAAAAATTCCTCAAATTGCACAAAAGAGTATCGACCTATTTCTATTCTCCCATACCTTTCCAAAGTCTTTGAAAAGCTAATTAGCTGGCAAATCATGAACCACCTAAATGATCGTAACTTGCTTACGGGCTTTCAATCAGGTTTCAGAACACGCCACAGTTGTACTACAGTATTACTGAATTTAGTTGAAGACCTACGTATCAAAATGGACGAAGATCAAATATCATCGCTGGTGCTATTAGACTTCTCGAAGGCCTTCGACACTGTTCCACACTCTCGTCTTCTGCACAAACTGAAAGACTACTTCTATTTTGATGTTACAGCTTTAAAATTAGTTAAAAACTATCTCGATGGCAGAACTCAAGCTGTTTACGCAGGTGGAATTATGTCGAATTTCATAGCAACTAATGCGGGCGTCCCACAGGGATCAATTCTGGGCCCCCTTTTCTTTATCCTTTACAACAACGATCTGCCCCAAGTACTTAAGCACTGCAATATTCAAATGTATGCAGACGATGTGCAAATCTACTTAAGCTATCCCTTAGGTTTAGTCGAAGATGCAACCGCAAGAATAAACGAAGACTTGGTACTTGTCAACCAGTGGTCAGAAAGAAATAAGCTCAAATTAAACTCGAAGAAAAGTCAAGCAATTATTATTTCTCGGAAAGCTATTGATACATCCTATTTTCCTAAAATTGCGATCAATGGTGGAGAATTAAAGTATTGCAAATTGGTTAAAAACTTAGGAGTTATATTCAACCAAACGCTTACCTGGCATGACCACATAACATATGCGGTAGGAAAGGTCAATGGCGCACTACGTATGCTTTATCAGCTAGGAAAATGCCTTCCAGTGCAGATAAAAATGATGCTAATAAAATCTCTTTTAACACCTATTCTATTCTACGCGTATCCTGTTTTCTGTGACCCGGACTCTTCAAGTAAACGAAAACTTGAGATCGCGTTTAATAACATGGTACGGTTTGTTTATAATCTTAGGCGGTACGACCATATATCAGAGTTTACCTGTAATGTGTTTAGCATGAACCTGAGAGATTATTTAAACTTTAAAATACTTTTATTTTTGTTCGACCTTAAATTAAATGGAAGTCCACAATACCTTTTTCAAAGGTTACAATTTGCGAATTCTGGCAGAAACCCGGTTCTGATTTTACCAAAGTTTATATACAACACCACCCAAAAACAGTTTTTTGTATATTCCATAAGACTGTGGAACTCACTTCCTCCCAATATTAGGAGATTGAACAGCAGACGTAGCTTTGAGAGAGACCTTATTCGTTACCTGAATGGACAATCGTAAAGTATATTTTCTTTCCTGGTTTTGTCTCTGAATTGTAAACAACATTATATACATATACAAGTGTAATTATATTAAACAGCAGTAGGGTAATAGGGATTAGTTTTGTATTAGATTTAAGTTGTTTTTACTGGATTTAAATTGCTTGCTAAATTACCTCTGTCAATATAGTGTTAAGTAAAAAGACAATAGTCTTAAAATACTATATGTTTGTTCAAGAAATAAATAAATAAATAAATAAATAAATAAAAAAAGATTTCCATGTCTTTAGCTCGGCGATGCGCAAAATTTCTAAACAGCGACCTTATCATCAGTGGTTCGTGAATGGTTTGTGCATGAATATACATATGAACGAAATTTCTATTTATTAGGCATTCTTAACAGTATTCTAACGATGTATATGAACTTACAATCTACTGATCATGACTAAAGCAATCGTTGTGCGTGAGATTGTGGTTTTTAAAGATTGTATTGTAGATTAACCTTTCTGACGCTAATATATAAAGGGTATTTTTTTAGAACTTTGGATTTTAAACTTTTTTTTTCCATTGAAAGCTGATTTGTGATTAGTACGTTCTGCTATTTTACAACGAATAGACCAACGCCAAAAGAAGGCATGCATAATGTATTCATAAATTGTTAATTATTTAAAATGACACTATTCTTGTTGCAGATACTGTACGTTTCTTTCATCTTCCTTCAGGGTTTTTGTATTTTTTAAAAAAATATGTCTTCATTATTTCGTGTCCAAACAGCAACTGAATTCATTAATAACTTAAATCTATGCGACAGTGGAAAAGGGAAAATGAAGGGAGACGAATTACTGCAGGTTGCAGCGACGGCTGGGAAAACGTGCCGGGTAAAGATTAGGCGAACAACCGTGGGGCAATTGTAGCGTGGAAACGTGATTGGAGGTGCAATGGGCAAAACTGCAATGTCTGTGGATTAGGGGATCAATGTTTGGCCTTGGGATTCGTAGGAATGGATTTGGGAAAAAATGGGGGGCAATATGTGTAATTTACAGCAGCGAAAACCGTAACCGCCAGCGAAAGGTATTATACATAGTTATGTTACATCTCGCACGATGGAACATGCTACGCAATGATCAACGGTGCTATCTAATGTTTCCTTTAATTTTTTTCTGGGCGCGATCTGTTGGTGACGTACTCTTACGTGGTGACGATAGTATGGACGAGGGTAGGGTAGCCGAATTGTTTGTGTTTCATCCCTCCTAAATTATACATGCAATTTGTGCAAATTTATCTAAAAAGCCATAGCTCGGTTCGCCAATCTTATCGTGCGCTTCGTCCATTTTACGACCGACAGAATCGTTCATCTGAGCAAGTGAATCAGAACCGGATAAATCATTTTCGCATCACGTACGCTCTAGTAGATAATACGCTTCCCCAAAAACGTCAAACAGTGCGAAGAGAAGAACTCATTGCCGTTGTGGAGCGCAGTGTTGAGGAGAATCCGAATGAGTCGATTCGTCATCGTGTACAGAAATTGGTGCCGTGCATATTCACTTTGTGGAAGATTTTGCAGAAAGATCTTGGCTTAAAAGCTTATAAGATCCAGCTTGTGCATGAGTTGAAACCGTGTGATCATTATACGCATCGTAGGTTCGGCTTGATCCTCATTTTCAACGCAAAATTTTGTAACCAAACAAAATTGTCGTATTTGAAGTGGAGAAGACATTCCTCAGTATTCCTCATATCATCGACGTGACAGAGGTTTGGTTTCAACAAGATTTCGCAACATGCCACACGACGCGTGACACCATCAATTTATTACGGGAAGCATTTGCTGAGCGCATGATATCGGGTTAGGTTAGGTTAGGTTAAAGAAGGGGAGTGTGATGGTTAAGCATCACTTCCACTCGGAGGCCAAAAGGCCCATTGTGATTTCCTTCATTTGTGGGGGTACACACCTGTCCTATCACGTGGTGGCTGATACCACCCCGTGCTCTTTATGAATCTTAGAAGATCCGATATATCTGCATTAGCCACATCCGCAATAAAGAATCTTTGGCCTAGCGACGCTAGGCGTCGATTCTGGAGAGCTGGGCAGTGGCAAAGCAGATGTTGGATCGTCTCAGTCTCTTCCTCATCGCCGCAGCTCCGGCAGAGATCGCTGGATCCCGAGTCCCATTTCCGGAGCATTGCTCCAATGGGACAGTGTCCTGTGATCACTCCGACGAGCATACGGATCGAGTTACGGTCCAGCGCCAGGAGCTTCTTTGTTTTTCCGACGTTGAGCTCTGGCCACGATGATCTTGTCGTGTAGCTGTCGTTTCTTGTAAGCCAAGACGAGTTGGCCTCTTTGATAATTGTGTCGTTTATGATCCGGTATAATGCGCTGATCGGTGAATGCAATGACGTGTCCGCTTCGCTGATGTCCATTTCAGAACTTGCCTGGCCAGTTCGTCTGCTCTTTCGTTCCCTGCGATTGAGCTGTGGCCCGGGACCCAGCAGAGTTTAACTTTATGGTGTCTGATGGACTTCAGTGAGTCGCGACATTTCTTGACAGCCTTTGATCTCGTTATACAGGATTCTATTGACTTCAGTGCAGCCTGGCTATCTACGAAAATAGTGATATCAGATGGTGGGATATCGGCTACCTGTAGGTGTTTAGCTGCTTTCTCTATTGCCAGGATTTCTGCTTGGAACACGCTACACAGATCGAGGAAGTCTGAATGATTCCTGTTTGTGTAAGGTATCAGAGTAAAACCCGGCCCCAGTGCCTGTGTCCATTTTCGATCCGTCGGTGAAGAGGGTGATCTCATGGTAGTTGATTACGGCGTTTGATAGCCACTCTTCTCTGTCGGGGAAAAGGATAGGTATACTGAGAGAGAAGTCATTTTGGGGGGGAATATAGTCGGTCGTAGCTGCGAGGCTACTAAAACCATGTTTCCTTCCCAGGTCGTCTATTATCTTAAGTATGGCCGCATGTCCATAGTTGGCTTGCTTCCACAGAGAGGACTCGCTTAGTCTGAGAGCGCTCTTTGCAGCGTAGCCTTTTATGAAAAGATCCAGGGGGAGGAGATGAAGAATCATGTCCAACCCTGCCTGCGGCGTGCTTCTTATGGTTCCCGTTGTACAAACAGCTGCTAACCTTTGTACTTTGTTGAGCATGTTCATATAGCTTTTTGTGCTGCTAGCAGTCCACCGGACTAGGGCCTAATAAGTTAAAATGGGTCTGATGATTGCTGTGTACATCCAAGGAATGATGTACGGTTGCAAGCCCCATCTTTTTCCGAAGGTCTTTTTGCATGCATAAAAAGCATTCAATCCTTTTTTCATCCTTTCCTCCAGGTTCCTTTTCCAGGAGAGTTTGGAGTCAAGAATGGCCTAGATATTTTGCTTCCGCTTTGAGTTTGAGTGGAGTACCATCTAACTTTGGGGGAGAAAATATCGGAATTTTCCTTTTCCTGGTGAACCAGACCAGCTCGGTTTTCTGGGGGTTTATTCTCAGACCGTTCTGTCTTGCCCACGAGGAGAGTTCACTAAGCGCAGATTCCATTAGTTCACTGATAGTTGGTAGAAATTTACCTTTTATCAAAATAACCAGGTCATCCGCGTACGCTATGATCTTTGTGTCTTTTTCCATAAAGAATTTGAGGATCTTGTTGACTGTAAGAAGCCACAGTAGGGGGGAGAGAACTCCTCCTTGTGGTGTGCCTCTGGTTGTCACCTTCCTTATAGAACTGTGTCCAATATCTGCATTGATGATTCTGTTCTTTAACATATTCTCAATCCAGATTACAATGGATTTGTCTACTTTTATGTCCTCAAGAGCTGTTGTTATGGCCTCTGTGTTTACATTGTTGAAGGCCCCCTCTATGTCGAGGAAGGCTGCCATTGTAAACTCTTTTAAGTACAGCGAGCCCTCAATCTCACGGACAACACTATGCAGAGCACTCTCCACTGATCTGCCTTTGAGGTAGGCGTGTTGAGTGTTGCATAGGTTTCGTGAATTTGTGAGTCCTCTGATGTATAGGTCAAGGAGTCTCTCCAAGGTTTTTAATAGAAATGACGAGAGACAAATTGGCCTATAGTCCTTTGCGGCAGTATGGGATGGTTTACCTGCCTTAGGTATGAAAATTACCTTAATTTCTCTCCACTGTGTTGGGATGTACCCCGTTCGCAGGCAATTGGAAAAAATGCTTACGAGATGGGGTACAGTGTGGGTCTGTGTTTTTTGAAGCATCGCTGGCAAGATATCGTGCCGGAGATTTAAAGGGTCTAAACGAATTTATTGCCCATGATACTTTATCCGTTGTGATAATCTTGTTTATTACTTCTTCGGTTGTGTGAACCGTAGGAACCGTCGCCTCGAAGGAGACTGTGGTTTCAGGGGTTTTACAGCCTGGGAAGTGGGTTTCAGTCAGCAGTTCTAAGGATTCCTGACTGAATTCCGTCCAAGAACCATCTGGTTTAAGGATGAATCCCGGGACGCAGGGGTCCTTGGATAGGATCTTTCTGAGCCTTTGAGCTTCGTTGAGATCCTCTATTGATTCGCAGAACTCCCGCCAGGATTTAGACTTTGCTGCTCTTGTTTTGCTCTTGTATTCGTTGAAGCTGGATTTGTAGTTATTGCAATCTTCGGTTCTTTTTTGAGATCTTTGCTCTATTGAATAGAGTTCGGGTCCTGGTCCTGAGTTGCTGTAGCTCTGTGGTCCACCAGACTGCGCTGGTCTCCTTGCAAGCATGTTGCGAGCACGTATCGGGTTATGTAATGGATCTGTGGACTAGCCTCCACGAGCCTGTGATCTCTCTTCGGTATGTGAAATCGCTTGTCTATGCCAATAAATGACACACCTTGGAGGATTTGAAAGTCAACATCCGTCGTGTTATTGCTGATACACCTCCCCAGTTGATTGATAAAGTTATCGAAAATTTTACTTCAAGATTGCGCTTTATTCGATCTAGCCGTGGCGCGCATAAGCCCGAAGTCATATTTAAGCACTAATTGCATAAAATTGTCTATTAGATAAAATTAATATCATAGCCATTAACAGTACATCAAAGTATTTTAAATTATATAATTCTAAAAACAACACCCTTTGTAAACCTTTGTACCACTACATTCAAGGACTGTTTTCCGCTTTCAATTAAAAAAAAAGGATGGACGCAGCAGCAGCGATTGGCGAAATTAACGATACTTCGATAATTCGAAACTGGTTTACTAACTTCGGCATGGAGATATTTTACTAGGAAAAAAGCCAAGCGACCAGAAGAGGTTATTGGTAATAAGGAACTAGCAGCAGCTGTTGAAGAAAATCCGATTATAACGTATATCCTTGCTGCGAGATTTGAAATCTCAGCTGCAACAATAAGTAATCGCATTTCAGACATCGGAATGGTAAAGAAACTAGGGGATTGGCTACCCCATTTTAAAATAATGTCAACTTCTTTGAAACTGGCATAGTTCGGATATGAAGACCTGTCTCATCCGCCTTACGACCAGGCATTTTAAATTTTGCCACGACTTTGATTTTAGCAGCTTCTATTAATATTACAGCATCAGAACCGACACTTTTTATCCTATGTAAAATATTCTTATATTCAGTCAAAGACTGATCGGGTCTATTTTAAAAGAGTGTGTCTTACTTTAATAAAATCACGATCAGCCTCTTAGTTAGATGTATATCCCTGTAGTGTCAGCTTATGGCTCTAAAAGTGCAATTTCTGCCAACTACATAGGGTTTAACGTCTTTACGTAAGATTTAGTCTAATGGGTCATGGTTAACACCTTCACCATGCGAGGTGTAGAACTCTGATATTACATGATCGATTAGTGCAACTAATACGAACACTATACCCTACAATACAATACGCTTGAATTGGGTCTTCTGTTATACAATTCGCAAGCTATCATTTCATTGATTTTTTCACAAAACAAATTCTCAGTAGAACATATTCCGCTAACCCGTAACAGAAAAATTAGAGAAATAAAACTGCACAGCACGCTTCACCTACGCTGCACAACTACTCAATAGAGCGCATATGACGGGAAAGGCCCACTGAGTAAGAATGTTTATCTGTTTTGTAAAGGGTGGTCCAACCATAATGCACGATGTTAATTGTGAGTCACACCTTAACGTCAAGTTTTTTTGCCCAACTTAATGTGACATTTCTTTGTTTCAGTGTTTGACAAATTCAACCATGGAGAGGTACACAATTGAGCAGTGTCCACAATCGGTAGAATTGTGCGCAAATCGGGTCTGTAGGAAATGTGAAAACACCTGTGCATGCTTGCCCAGTTCGTTCTGCGGAAAACATTGCTGTTGTTCGCGATAGTGTGGCAGAAGAGCCGTCAACCTCGAGTCGTCGTCGTGCCCAACAATTGAATATTTCACGATCATCACTGATGCGAATTTTGAATAAAGATTTGAATTTACACGCTTACAAGGTTCAATCGACTCAAGAGCTGAAGCCTACTGACCATTTTAAGCGTCGTCAATACGCCGAATGGTTGGCTAAACAGACAGAAGTGAATGGTGACTTTACAAGGAAAATTATCTTCAGCGACGAGGTACACTTTCACCTCAGTGGATTCGTTAACAAGCAGAATTGCCGCATTTGGGCAAATGAGAATCCACGAGTGATTGTTGAAAAGCCGATGCATCCACAAAGAGTGACTGTTTGGTGCGGTTTATGGGCTGGCGGCGTCATCTGGCCGTACTACTTCGAAAATGAGGTCGGCTAGGCAGTTACCGTGACTGGTATTCGCTATCGCGAGATGATATCGGACTTCTTGTGGCCAGAAATTGAGGATATGAACCTGGACGATATGTGCTTCCAACAGGATGGGGCCACTTGCCACACAGCCAACGAAACAATGGCTCTTTTGCGCTAGAAATTCAATAGCCGTGTTATCTCACGTCGCGTCGTGGCAATGTTAATTAGCCGCCACGATCATGTGATTTGACACCATTGGACTTCTTTCTTTCTTCAATAAACCAAGAACAATTCAAGAGCTAAAGGATATGATAATTCGGCACATTAACGACATTGAACCTCAATTATGTCTCAGAGTCATTGAAAATATGGATCATCGGATAGAGGTATGCCTCCGAAGCCGTGGCGAGCATTTGGCCGATATTTTGTTTCACACATAATTGTCATAGATCCTTCTATCAAATTAAAAATATTAAGATTTGTTTTTATTTTTTTTATTTTATTTTATTTTCGTATCATAATTTACATTTGGTGCAAGTCGTACGGTCTTATAGTGCTAAATACCATGTTCGTCAAACAAAGCCGGCACCTGATCACTTATAGCAGCGGCGGAAATGAAACTCAAATAGACTATCATTTGGTATCCAGTTTCATAAAGCCACGAGTTAAAGATTGCAAAGTGATGCTGGGAGACGCGATCGCCCCTCAACACCGTCTCCTCCTGACTGAATTTTTTATGGAGGCGAGTAAGAAGTCAAAGCAGCAAACGAAGGTGTCTGAGAGAACCAAGTGGTATAAGCTGAATAAAGGAAAAGGCGAAGCTTTTATTACCAACATGAAAAACAAGCTCTCTTCCATTATCGATGAGGTCGGTAATGAGGACTGCAGAGCACAAGACATGTGGGATTCCCTACAACAATCTGGCCTGGAGAAAGCCAAATCACTGCTCGGAACATCTAAAGGCCCACGCAATAAAAACCTGGTGGTGGACAGACAAAGCCAAAGCAGTGATACACGAAAAGAAAATGGCTTTCCAAGCTTGGTCAAAGTGCTCTTCTACTAATAGAGAGGAAAAAGCCCGCCGTGAAAAGGTATATAGATATTGCAAAGGTATCGCGAAGAAAAAGTGCGCCGAATTCAAAGCGAAAAGCATGGAAGGCCTCTATCAGGAGTTGGAAGAAATATCATCTTCCGCGTCTGACAGGAGCCAGGCTACCCAGGAGCTTCGACAAAGCAATTTGAACAAAGGAGCAAATATCTTTAAGATAGCCGCCCAGAGAAGAAGAAATGCTCAGGAGATTCGTTTCCCAAAGTTTATTAACAATGCTGAAGGCCAACTCCTTGTTGAAGACGAATAAATTCTCCACAGATGGCGACAGTATTGCGAGGAACTTCTGAACGAACAGTTTCCCCGAGTGTACTTTCCAAGAGCCGCCCCGAATCATGCCGAAATATCCGACATCACAGTCGAAGGAGTTCGATACGCGGTTAAAAACTCCAAGAAAAGAAAAGCTGTTCGGAAAAAGTTCTGGAAAAAGATGGGAGACATCGGGTCTAGATGGCTCATGGTTCTTATCTCCAAACTTATGAGAGGCGACACTATGCCTAATCAATGGAGGGAAAGCTATCTTCTGCACAAAGGAAAGAGTGATACGCGAAATTGTGATAACTACCGTTCTGTCAAGCTGATGTCGCACACCATGAAGAACGTTGAACGGGTATTATAAAGCCGACTGCAGAAAATAATACGACTATCTGATGGCCAGTGCGGGTTTGTCTCGGGTAAATCAACGACAGATGCAATCCAAAGTATAACGGTCATGATGGAAAAGCATCGTGATTCTTCAAAGGACTTGCATATGGTGTTGGTTGATTTCGAGAAGGCCTTTGACCGGCAACCAAGAGATCTTTTATGGGTAGCGCTAAGACAAAAAGGAGTTCCAGAAACCTACGTGCGAGTGATCATGGACATGTACAAGAGAGCAACGACAAGAGTAAGATGCACCGCAGGAGTCACCGAATAGTTCGCAATCAAAGTCGGTGTACACCAAGGGAGCGTCTTAAGCCCACTGCTCTTTATAGCAGTCCTTGATTGCTTGCTTGAAGGAAAAGTGACGGACCCCAATGTGTACCAGCTATTCTTTGCTGACGATGGAGCCATTATAAGTGATGATCAGGCGTCCTTACAACGAGCACTTGATGTGTGGGTGGACATTTTTGAGGGACACGGGTATCGTATTAGTTCAAAGAAGACAGAGTATCTGTGCTGCCCGTTCTCTGACCCTCATCAGCCTATTCCAGATATTTACTTGAATGGAAGAGTGCTTCCCAAGTGTGAAAAGTTTAAATATCTGGGATCTATGATTAATAGAGAAGCAACCATCGCGTAAGCGTAGGGTGGATGAAGTGGTGGGAAAACTCCGCCATCTTCTGTGATCGAAAAATGCTCCCTAAGCTGAAAGGAAGGCTCTACACTTCAGTACGTCCGGCGATCACATACGGTTCACAATGCTGGACAATGCACAAAAAGTATGAGAGCAAATTAACGGCAGCTGAGATGAAGATGCTTCGCATGACAGCAGGAGTAACAAAGGGTGACAGAATTAGAAGTTCAAAGATCCGAGGAAGCCTCCACGTAAAAGAAGCCATCAAAAGAAAGATAGAGCGCGACCGACTCAGTTGGTATATAGGATCTATAGGATGTATATAGGATCTCTCCTTTGAACCCCGTCCAAAAGGCGTTATCAATCAACGTTCCAATTTCAACACGCAAAAAAGGCAGGCCGAAAAACAATTGGTGCAAACAAATGCAAAAACACCAGCATTTGATTGGCCTCAGAGATGAAGTAATCCCAAACCGGGAAGCCTGCCGCTACTTTCTGAGGTCAAAACGGACCTCAGACAAGCGGTCCAGTAGGAATGCAGTTAAGTGGGAAGGTTAAGGTCTTACATTTCTGACCATAACGACGCCGGAAAAAAGGAAAAGAAGAAGATCATAATTTACATTTGGTGAGCCATCACACAGTTTACATACAGAGATATGATATTTCGGTTATATCTTTCTACTGAACAATTACTTTATACAATTATTTATGATAACAAATGCTTGACAATGATAATAACCTTTGAAGGAAAACTAAGACAAAAACCTTCAATGCGAAATCAAAAAAAAAAAAAATAATAATAATAATAATAAACAATAAATAATACGTAGTTAACACCATCGACCAAGGCCAAGGGCAAAGGTCGATCACCCGCATTAACGGGACTCGATGAATCAGCACCTTCCAGCACCTTAGGCGGTTCTCGGTACTGGCGCGTTTCCCAAAATTACAGGGGGATCATATTCTGTCTGGCAATTATCGCATAGGTTTGACGCCAGTCGAACCATGGATTGCATCAGCCAATGCATACGAACGCATGCCGACGATGCGTTTCCGATCAGATAACAGCACTCGGATATGGGATATGGAATATGCACCGAATACGATCTGGGGAACAGCGAACAGAGAAGGCACAGAACACCTGTGTCAGCAAGCAAGGGGAAAGAAGACGAAGCATCGAACGCAAGTCAGGCAGATTGGGATGGCAGTTCGTCGTGACACTCGCAGCCGAATAGTCGAATCGTTGTATTGAATAAATCCTGGTAAAATAAATTGACAAATCGCTTTTTAATTTGTAAGTCGAACAGTTGGGCCAGCCTCAAGGCTGGCGTTCGCGGTTTTTTTTGGGTTCCCCTTCAGTGAATCTTTTAACTGGCGCCCGAGCAGGTACCGGCTTTTTAATTGATCTATTTTTTTTCATTGATCAATAGCCACGGGTCCTTTCATACAGGACGGAAGAGTTAGTACGCTCTATTTTGAGTGCAAGTCACTGTTACCATGGGAACACAGTAGACCATTCTAGCTCCGATGTGGCCAATTCCGACATACCCATCGGAACATGTACGGAGATTGATTAGATAAATAGATCAATAGTGAACTGATTCCTGCCACGAGTAGGTCGCCTACAATCTCAACGTAGGCTTCTAAAAGGGACGACCACGAACCTTCCATGGCCGGTCTCCAAAAAACTATCGGTTCGGTAATTTTATCGGTTTTTCTTATCTATAGGGTCCGCCAAATAACTTTTTTTTTTTTTGAAAATGCTATAAAAAAAACTACTGAATATTTTCTCAAATTTCTTTTTTTATTTGAAAGTACAATCCTTCCGGTTAATAATGGAAAATAATTTCATTCAAATGGCTGCCTCGGCTGGCCATGCAGTAGCCTACACGATCGGTCCAATTTTTAAGCACATTATCGATTGTGTGCAGCTGTATTTCACCAATGGCTTCACGAATATTGTCCTTTAAAGCGTCAATTGTCTCTGGATTGTCGGCGTAACACTTATCTTTGACGGCACCCCACAAATAATAGTCCAACGGTGTCAAATCGCAGCTCCGAGGTGGCCAAACGACATCAGCTCTGCGGCTGATAATGCGATCTTCAAAAACAGGGCGCAAAACATCGAGTGTAGCAGTTACAATTCCAAATTCCCTTACACCGACAAATAATATAATTTAGCTGCTGATTCCGGTCACACGACGTGCTAGTGATTCCACGAACGAATATGGATATAGGGTTACACAACCAAGAGCGTTGCAATACCCAAATAAATGCTAACGTCGCGTCTGGCGAACATGCCCCGATCATGGCGATTCGTGGAATTACCTGTATTCGCTTGTGCACCTGAATCAGCAGAAAGATAAAGAACTGTAAGTAGCATAAGTTAGACATTAAGAAAATATTGTAATGAAATTCAGTCTTAAGGAAGATTCAAGCGTGAAGAGACGCAATAAAGGACAGTCGGAAAAAAACGAAAGAGTGTTTTTTTTTGAAATCCGCTAAGTAAAAAGTTAAAACTGGCGCAGTCGGTAGGATCGGTGACGGTCGTATCATAAAAAAGTTAATTAAAAGTGATAAACAAAAATATACTAAATCGTTTCTCGACCGTAGGTCTTAACCTTTCATCACCGGTAATCGTTCGTAGTACAGTGATAACCAAAACGAACAAATCAAAATATATTATATCTATTCCACGTAAAATTAATAAATTATACTATGAGTTCAAAGTGAAAACAAATAAACAGATGTGATAAGTGAAACCGACAAAGCGATTGAACAAAGAAACCATCAGAAACCAAACTAGTGCTACTTTAAACTAAGCCCAGCGTACGGAACAACAGAAGCAGGAAATAAATTGTCACACAGATCCCCGGAACAACTATCCCCAGACCAACCAACAACCAACTACAACAAACAACAAACAGAAAAAGCCCAGAGTAAATATTATTTATTTTACAACATTTGTTTTAGTATTATTAGTCTCAGTAACATAATATAATTTAAGCAACGAACTAAAGTAATTTAGTGTAAGAAATTTTTTTTTTTCCTTATTGCTATGAAAGTTGTAAGTGTTTTTCTCATGACTTCTAATTCTTCTGACAAATAATTCTCATGACTTCTATTGAAGACCAGATTCAAATAGTACAGGAGCAATCAAAACAGCTCTCCGATATCGTGAATAATTTCTTTACTAACGACCACTTCACAATGCTGACCCTCAACATAGACCCACTAAAATACTTATCTAAACTACCCGAGTTCACTGGAGATTTTAAGGAACTCCAGAATTTTGTAGATTTAATAGATAAGGTACACCCGACTCTCGTTAGGTATGACAGTCTCGCCCAAAGCATTTTTTCGGATACGATAAAATCTAAGTTAAGGGGACGAGCCCGAGAAATAGTGGAGATAAATAACCATATAACAACTTGGGCGGAAATCAGAGAAATCCTCTTCAACAACTTCGGAGATCGCTGTACTCCTGAGGAACTCTTTGACGAATTAAGAGGAATAAAGTTTAAGACGCACTCCGTAGATTTCTATAACGAAATCAAAAACATACTTAGAAGGCTTAACATTAAAGCCAAGCAAACAATGGGAGACAACCAACAACATATTGAAGCCGTGATAACCCAAAACAAAACATCTGCTTTGGCGATCTTTAAAAATAAGGTCCCAGAACCAATGAGGTCACTGCTTCATTGCAGGAACCCTCTCAACCTTGAACAGGCAATAAACATTCTTCACGAATGCAACTACGCCTACTATAAACCACACGGAAAATTCTTAAATACAAAAAACAATTACACTGACTATCCCAGTCAACCCCGAAACCAGGTTTATCCTAAACCACCCTCTAATTACACGGGAAAATACTACTCCCATCTCAATAGTCAACCTTCGCACCAATACAATCCAGTGCACAATTCTCAATCTCCAGAACCTATGGAAATAGGAATAGCCCAGCGAGAGAGAAATCTCACAAAATATAATCAAAGAGGGCAACGCAATCAAAATAGACAATTCTCTCAACCCCAGCGGAACGCACCTCAAGGTAGGCCATTTTCCCAATTTCAGCATAACACACAGCAAAGAAATCAGAATGCTCAACGGTCGCAAGAAAATCTAACGGCAAAAGGTAATAGGGTTGCAGGCAACCAAATAAATAGCCAAGAAAATTTTCATTCAGATGCCTCGGAGCGAAACTACCATATATAGTCGTTGAAGGTAAAATTAGACAACTTAGATTCATAATAGATACTGGTGCAACACATTCTATCTTAAATCCCGGATTGTGTTCCCCAGATAAAATACAACTAATCAAAGATTCAATTAAAGTAAGAACACTTAGTGCAAGCGTAGAAATCACCCATAAGGCAATAATTCCCTTATTTAAAGAATTAGGAAATCCAAAAGAAAGAGTTGAAATGTACATTTTCCCATTCCACGACCAGTTCGATGGACTCATAGGCAATAATATTTTAGCACCATTAAAGGCAAAAATAGATTTAGGTGAGAACATTTTATCCTTAGGAGACAAAGTAGTAAAGCTACACTTTAAAGAAACTATTACACAAACAGAAGAATTAAAAAAATGCGAAGTTACCCTATCTGTGCTTCAACAAGAAGGACTCATCTACTTGCCAGAGCAAGACTTGATAGATGGAAATGCGGTAGTTGAAGAGGGAGTTTATGAGGCAGAGAACTATAAAATATTGGCCCCAGTAACTTTCAACCATGGTAATGTTAATAATAAACTAGTTGAGCTCAAACCCCTCGTAACACAACCCGTGGATAGTCAAAATTTTAACATTATTCAAGCCTCTGAGAAACCATTACTATTAGAACAATTAAGACTCGATCACTTAAACAGTGAAGAGAAATCGGGATTAATAAGAGTCCTTAGGAATTACAAAGATGTATTCCACCAGGAGGACACAAATCTTACTTTTACCAACGCGATAAAACATCAAATAAGAACTACTAACGATACCCCGATTCAAACGAAGAGTTATCGGTATCCATACATACATAAAGCTGAAGTAGAGTCTCAAATCAAAGAGATGCTGAAGAACAAAATAATAAGACACAGCAGTTCACCCTATTCGGCACCCATCTGGATCGTCCCTAAAAAGGCCGATGCAAGTGGCAAGCCAAAATGGAGACTTGTAGTGGATTACCGCAAGTTGAACGAGGTAACCATAGATGATAAGTATCCGATCCCATGTATAGATGAAATTCTTGACAAGCTCGGGAGGTGTCAGTATTTTACGACACTCGACCTTGCCAAGGGATTTTATCAAATAGAGATAGAGGAGGCAGACATTCATAAGACAGCATTCAGTGTCGAAAACGGGCACTATGAATTCCTTCGTATGCCGTTTGGGCTGAAGACAGCACCAGCGACGTTTCAACGTCTTATGAATGAGGTACTAAAGGAGTACATTAACATCATCTGTCTCGTGTACATGGATGATATTATCGTTTTTTCAACGTCATTGCAAGAACACCTTGTCTCACCAGCAAAGATCTTTAAAAGGCTTAAGGAAGTCAACTTAAAGATCCAACTGGATAAGTCAGAGTTTCTTAAGAAAGAAACTGAATTTCTAGGTCACATAATCACACCCGACGGTATAAAGCCAAATCCGAAAAAGATTGAGTGCGTACAGAATTACCAAATCCCCAAAACGAATAAACAAATAAAACAGTTCTTAGGCCTGACGGGATATTACCGGAAATTCATTCGGGACTATTCCAAAATAGCAAAACCAATAACCAAATACCTCAAAAAGGACGCAAAGATAAATATAACAGACCCAGAATATGTACAAGCTTTTAATACTTTAAAAACCCTCTTAATAAATGACCCCATTCTCACATACCCTGACTTCAACAAGGAATTTGTGCTGACGACAGATGCTAGCCAATATGCCCTGGGAGCTGTCCTTTCACAGGACAACCATCCAATATGTTACGCAAGCCGTACGTTAAACGAACATGAGGTGAATTATAGCACCATAGAAAAGGAACTTCTAGCTATTATATGGGCAACAGGATATTTTCGGCCTTACCTTTTTGGCAGGAAATTCCTGATTGAAACAGACCACAAACCACTGACGTGGCTCTTCTCTGTAAAAGATCCGAACTCAAAATTAGTAAGGTGGCGATTAAAGCTTTCCGAGTATGACTACGACATAAAGTATAAGAAAGGCACGAAGAACATGAATGCAGATGCTCTTTCCCGTATAACCCCTTTTGAAATCAACTTTATCGAAAATGAATCATTCCCAGTTAGTAAATCCTGTCTTAATGTTTTTAAAACCCAATTTGTTATTAAAAAATCCCATTCTGGCTCTTTGAGAATAAAAAAGACTAAAATATTTAACAAAAATCGTACAATAGTTTACACAAAATCGTTAGACGAAGAGACTGCATTAACTCTATTAAAAAACCATTTCAATCCTGATAATCTTAACGCCATATTTATAGAAGATGAAGCCTTTTTAAACATAATTAAGGAAACCTTTATTAAATATTTCAAACAAAGAGGTAAGCTCAAAATTATTAGATGCCTGACATTTTTAGAGGCTAAGTTGGAAAACATTAAACCTCGTGCTAGAACAAGGAGAGGTCTCATTGATATACTAGGTACAAGTTTTAAGGTAATCGCAGGAACTATGGACCATGAAGACGAAATACAAATTAAAACAAAACTAGACGAACTCTTTGACGACGACAAAAAACTCATTAAACAGGCAAATACTCAGGTACGTATTAACGAGGAAATTTCGGAACAGATAGTAAATATAACAACCCACATAAAAAGACAACAAGGAATTATAGAGACTTACTTTAACTCCTATAACAATGACGTAGGGAAAAGAATAATGACACTCGAAGACGAAGTCATACTAATGCAACATATATACCAGATTAATAATGACATTTTCCTATTAACTAAACATATTGACAACATTGAACAGCTTCTTTTCACGAGCAAATTAGGAATCCTTACCAAAAACATCTTAAGCCCAGCAGAAATGGAGATGATTTCCGACATAGATGTTTACAAAGACATTAGACTAGTAATTTCATACTATCAAGACCAAATTATATTGATACTTTTGATCCCTAGATTATCTGATCTTCAATATAACAGACTTTTAATAGAACCATTACCAGATCACCACCATAAAGCACTTTTCATTAGCGATAGGGAAATACTAACAGACGACAAAGAAAACGTATACAAAATCCCTAAAGACAATCTAAAAAGAAATTTAGTAGCGGTAACGGATAGCTGTATTAAAAACATAATGCTTTTCACTGAAGCATCATGTCCCAAAACTTTTGAAACTGGTAAAGAAATTAAAGAAATCACGAGAGGAACTATTATAGTCAAAAATCTTAATAAAACAGAACTAATACACGATTGTAATAAAACTAATTTAAAGATACAGGGAAATTATTTAATAAAATTTAAAAACTGTAAGATATCAATTGAAAATGAAACATTTGAAAATTTTGAAAAGAAAATATACGATACCATACTTTTACCTAACTTAATGACAAAGATAAACGAGAGTAAATTAGTACATAATATTAAGCTTGACGAACTTTACGTAAAACACATAGAAAATACTAAACTTATTGAAAAAACATCAAATGTTAATAAATCCTTTAATATATCTTCTATTGGCCTAAATGTTCTTATAATTGTAATTCTCATATACATATACATATTGAAAAATTGTAACACAACAATTGTAAAGGTTTCGTCGGAGCCTCAAACTAACGGGGGGGGAGTTACAATTCCAAATTCCCTTACACCGACAAATAATATAATTTAGCTGCTGATTCCGGTCACACGACGTGCTAGTGATTCCACGAACGAATATGGATATAGGGTTACACAACCAAGAGCGTTGCAATACCCAAATAAATGCTAACGTCGCGTCTGGCGAACATGCCCCGATCATGGCGATTCGTGGAATTACCTGTATTCGCTTGTGCACCTGAATCAGCAGAAAGATAAAGAACTGTAAGTAGCATAAGTTAGACATTAAGAAAATATTGTAATGAAATTCAGTCTTAAGGAAGATTCAAGCGTGAAGAGACGCAATAAAGGACAGTCGGAAAAAAACGAAAGAGTGTTTTTTTTTGAAATCCGCTAAGTAAAAAGTTAAAACTTGTAGCTTCTGCTGTGTGGCACGTAGCGCCTTCCTGTTGAAACCAAATGTTGCCAATATCCTCCTCTTCAATTTTTGTGAACGAAAATTCGTTCAACATGGCCCGATAACGATCGCCATTGACTGTAACGGCCACTCCTTGCTCATTTTCGAAGAAAAATGGCCCAATTATGCCTCTGGACCAAAATCCGCACCAAACAGTGGCTCGTTTTGGGTGCACCGGCTTTTCAATGTATGCGTGCGGGTTTTCTGTGCCCCAAATGCGACAATTTTGCTTGTTTACATACCCGCCAAGATCAAAATGAGCTTCATCTGAAAAGATGATTTTTTTGGCAAAATCGGCATCTTCTGTAAGTCGATCGCAGGCCCACTTAGCGAAGCGTTGTTCAAGCGTATGCACAACCATATTCGTTCAGCGGAAGGATAAAACTAATTATCTGTCAAATCAGACATGAGCTAAGTGTTACCATTCACGAAATAAGCACTACTTGAAAAAAAAAAACGTTAGATGGCGGACCCTTTATTACAGCTGATCAAAGAAAGTAATATAATCGGATTGTGCTGGTTTTAAACCCTTTAAAAAATTATGAATCAATATAATTTGTAAGTGGAAACACTGTGAACGAAAATAAGAACTTGAAAAATCAAAAAAGGAGATACAAAGGCTAAAAAATTGTTAAAATGTTAAAATTTAAAATTGTTAACATTTAAAAAATCTTAAAATTGAGTGCCGAAGTGCGGTGCATAAAGTTAATAAAAGATTTTAAAAAATCTTAAAATTGACTGCCGAAGTGCTGTGCATAAAATGAATAATAATTAAACAAAAAGTGTTGGCGAGTTGTGTTAATCCCCAAAGCTAAAACGAAAAAGCCAACATTTTTTTTTTTTTTAGAAAAAAAGAAATAATAAAAGGGGGTAAAGTGAGAGTAAAAGTGACAAGGAATAGGAAAGAAAGCCATAATTTCCTAAGGTAAGCGCTTCTAATTCTTTGACTAAAGTATTCTTTTACCTGACGCGATATGGATTAAATAGCTAGTTCCTTAACCGAGTTGACAGGTGCGGTGAACAATATTCTCACCGAACTGAAAATGAAAGTGAACTAAAAGAGATTAGCCGCCTTCCCCACTGCGTGAAGGAGCTGCAGGTATTCGACGGAAACCCTACCCAGTATGTTTCCTGGGTACATTCAGTAGAGAGCATTTTGAAGGATTTCGAAATAATGAAGGAAAAGCCCATATATCGTGCAATACTTCATTCAGCACGTTCGGGGAAAGGTCCGCGGACCGGCCAATTCTGCCCTGGTCTCTTACAACATATTCTATAGCGACTGGGCGAGTATGAAACAGGTTCTCTCGCTGTACTATGCAGACAAGCGAGATATGAGAACACTGGAGCATCAGTTGAACCAGCTCAGTCAGAAAAATAGCAGAATAGATGAATTTTATGCTGCTGTTAATCACCAGTTGTCCTTAATGGTCAACAAATTAAAAACTGAATCGTATAGCGAAGAAACGGCAAGAGCATTGGTGGAAACTTATCGAGATCGAGCTCTGGACGTGTTTGTTCGTGGCCTGAACGGCGACGTTTCCAAAATGCTAATAGTCCAAAAGCTCAAGACCCTAGCGGAAGCTTACTCCACTTATTCGGAGATACAAAATCTAAATTTCAGAAACAATAATATTCACTCATCCACTGGTCCCAACTTGATTACTGCTCCAATGCACCAAACGTTCAAAAATTCAGAGGCTAGACCTCCATTACCACCGAGGAAGTTCCACCAAGCTCACCCAACTGGCTCCAGACAATTCTCCTGGAAACCTCCTCAACGCGCTCGTAGTTTCCCACTAAGGTCCGGACCTAAGCCTCTGCAAAAAATGGATGTTGACGAAAGTATTCAAACTCGTCAACTGAATCGTTCAAAACCAATAAATCCGTTCAAGCGTAGGGCAAAGTCAGATAATTATCCAAATAAGCAACAAAGGCTGTATCATACCGAGGTGGAAGATGATGAAGGAAATTATCAAGAGGTCGCTGAGGAAGCCGTCAGTGAAGAAGTAAATTTTATGACGGACGGCTATCCAGCGTACCATATATAGAATATGTGGCATATATAGAATATGAAATTCCTTGTCGATACGGAGGCTCCACACTGCGGCCGTCGTTATCGGATGGTTGAACGCGGTGTGGGCATCATTCAAGACCATTATAGTGGAAACACAATCTGGCTTTGCCGCGTGCCGACTTTTGACAGGCTTTGCACTGCTTTTCACCGGCTTACGATCTCTTACGATAAAATGTGTCAAAACGCCGGCAACCCGCAATTTGCATTCACAATGTGGCTTTGACACAGGAGCGCGTATAGAACTTAGGAATATGACAACACTAAGTTCGGTTTCCTCAAAATCTTTACGTATGATTTCAGTGCAGAAAGAAGTGTAGACTGGTGTTATTATTATTTATATGATTTAATTGAAACATAACAAATCAGCTCAAATAAAGGTCTACGAATATGAAAAAAGAAAAGAATTTATTACTCTAACCTCCATCATGATTAGTTTGTATCGAAAAGTCCAATAATAAGCTATGAAAATATATGCATATTGAAACGAACAGCTCGGAGCACAATACGTTACTCGCTTTTGCTAAAATCAAACAAGTCAAAGACAATTCATCTGTCAAACGCAGGTCTGAGTAGAGAGTAGCTCTACTCTGGAGCTTTGCTTAACTTTACGATATTTACGATATGAGGTCGAGCAAAAGCCTGAGGTAACATTGTAGGAAGCTCCATAAGATTTCGTTGTTTCTACTCATGCTGTCAAAGTCGGCACGCGGCAAAGCCAGATTGTGTTTCCACTATTATGTTCCTGGCGTTCCTTGTATACATCCGAGAGATTTTTGGCGAAGCTTTATTTAAACTTGTCTTTGGGTTATACATGGGCTTATCGGTTGGTTTGCTCTTTTCTGTGTTCGATTGTATCGCATCCGGATTGGTAATTGCCGGTGCTAGGAAGAATGCACATTTATACCTCCTACCGTGGCTAGTCCACAGTGGCATTGATATGGCATTAAAATTGCTTGTGTATACCGCCTTTCTTGCTAGCATTCAGGAAAGTCCAAACTCCTCTGGCTTGGTCCCTCCGCTTTTTTTTGGTTTACTCCTTTTTTGCATTTTTGGATGGATGTGGGTAGCAGTCTTCTCGTTGTTTAAACTAGCACACGCCCAAACCAGCACACGCACGAACAAGCACACGCACGAACAAAGTTTTTTTTTTTTTGCACTTACGCACAAATCCTTGTAAAATAAGTTATAGAATATGTAATGTATGGCTACGTATTATATGTATTATACTGCAAGCATGTTAAAATATTTAAAACACACATACATATTAATATCTCGCACGACAGATTGAATCTGAATATTAGGTTCGTTTAATTCTAATAATTAATATTAAGAATAAGAATAATGTCTTCTTTTCGATGTAGTTTAACACTATATAATTTGTAATTTTGTAATTGTAATAATTTGTTATATTTTCTAAACTACTGTAAAAATTACATTCGTGACAGGCCACCAGGTCGGTATTTCCAGACTAACCTGCCTGATCTGCCTAGCAACGGTAAAGGGTTCCAGGTATTCAAATACACAACCCCACTCGTCCCTATCAAGGAAGGAAAAGCGAGGATAGTCGACGGCAACCTCAACCTTGTACACATTATTAATTTAAACCAATTTGAGCGTCAAGTGACGGAGGTCGCGGAATCTATCGACAAGCGCATCATCGACCTAGGGGACAGACGGCTGATTAACGTCTATCTTAACTCGATCACGGATTGCATCAGGTTACTGAGGAGTAGGACACCAAGGAGGCAGAGATCAATAAATTGGATCGGATCCGCATGGAAATGGGTCGCTGGAAACCCGGATGCTTCAGACTGGGACGAAATCCTAAAAAGCCAACAACAAAATCGTAGAAAACAACAATCACCAGTATAAGGTGAATGAGCGAGTCCTGGAGTCCATTGAAGAAATAACCAAGAAAGTCAACTGGGTCATCGACAACACCCACAGCGAGAGAGCGATAGCGGACATCCAAAGGTTCAAACGGGACATCTTGGATCAGGTTTTATTAATGAAGGAAGAGATCAACGAGGTGGTGCGGGCATGCCAGATGGCTAAAAACGGCATCGTGAACACCAACCTGCTTAACCACGACGAAATCAACCTGTTAATAAACGAACGTGAAACCCTTCCGTATGAAAACGAAATTGAAGCAGTCGAATTCGGAGCACCATCTGTTTATACAAACGGTTCGATTCTCTTATATGTCTTGTCTATGCCGAAGGTGAAGAAGGAGGACTACAACCTGTTGCTAATAAAACCATCGATAACCAACGACCAGCAAGTTAGCATCGACTTTAACAGAATCCTCATCAACCGGGAAGAAACGTATGGTGTAATCCAACAATGCCTCATGCACCTTTAATCCGTCCCTGGGTGGACCTTCAATTCATACACAAGCTCAGTATTGAAAACATCAAACGACTCGGTCATCTGGCCGCTAGGATTGGGTTCTCGAAACTATGGGACGTCGCTGTTTTCGTATTGCTGATATCGTCCATTATCATCATGTGGCGTAAGCTTAGTGGGAAATTGACTCTTCCAGCGCTCAGGATACCAGACGCTGCTGCAGACGTAACTTCAAATTAGGAACGACCAACCAGCTGGGCGATGATGTCATCCATCTGAGGGACGCAGATTTTCGAAGGGGGAGGAGTTAATACCATCGACCAAGGCCAAGGGCAAAGGTCGATCACCCGCATTAACGGGACTCGATGAATTAGCACCTTCCAGCACCTTAGGCGGTTCTCGCTACTGGCGTGTTTCCCAAATTACAGGGGGATCATATTCTGTCTGGCAATTATCGCATAGGCTTGCATATACGCCCTTCGAACCATGGATTGCATCAGCCAATGCATACGAACGCATGCCGACGATGCGTTCCCGATCAGATAACAGCACTCGGATATGGGATATGGACTATGCACCGAATACGATATGGGGAACAGCGAACAGAGAAGGCACAAAACACCTGTGTCAGCAAGCAAAGGGAAAGGAGGCGAAGCATCGAACGCAAGTCAGACAGATTGGGATGGCAGTTCGTCGTGACACTCGCAGCCGAATAGTCGAATCGTTGTATTGAATAAATCCTGTTAAAATAAATTGACAAATCGCGGTCATAAATACATGAAAATTAATCATTGTTCTCAGGCTACTTCAACATGCTAAACACAGCATGCTACGTTACAGATTGCATTATTTCACGTTGTGGCGACATGTTCATGGAACAAGGCCGTTGAATTTTTCTTAAGGGGTTATACTAAGATTAATGCGTACGCTAGCAAACCAAAAATATTGGACGAGTTAAAATCAAGTTATAGCCGAGATAATACCAGAGTTTAAATTTTTTTGTTTTTTTTTTCGTGCAGGTTCAAGAGTGTACGCTCTCATTGGTGTTGGATAGTTTGTGTCGAAGATGTTCGCTCGCTAGTCTCCGGTGGTGGGTTTAGCTTAAAGTGCTCGTTAAGAGGCAGTAAGAACATGAAGTATAAGAAATAGGAAACAAACATAAAATGTTTTATTTCTTATGGTGATAATCCCAAAAACTATTTTTGTTAACATTACAGCAAATATGAAGATTACATTTTGAACAAATGACTTGGGTGTTTGACTTCTTACAGTACTTACACCTTTTCTTTTCGGCTCTTTCCGCCCAAACTGGAAAATGATTTTCTCCATCAAATCGAACATCAGCAACCGGGTGAACAGCTCTTTTCCCAACATTGGATGTGCTAGGAACTAGTGATTTTGAATGCTCCACACTTTGAGCCGATAACTGGTCTTTTTTCCTTGAAAGAAACAAGTCCAGCAGCTATTTGCTCCCGAAATTGTGGAAGCTGCAGAAGTTGTTCTTCTTCGGACAAATTGTTACGTTTTGGGCATGAATTCTTTTGTATAGCACGTATGCGTTTGTTTGCCATGTCAATGAAATGGTAAAAAAGCCTTGTCATGATATTTCGGCTTTTTGCTCGAATATGGTACCGACCCATAAGCCCATCCATAAGCTCCACTCCACCCATATGAGCATTATACGCCCGGATGATTTGGGGGCAGTCTATTTCGACGAATTTCTTCTGCTTTCTGTCATATTGAGTTGCCTTTGCTATACTTTGATCACGATTAGATCTCTGAAATGATTCAATACCTACGTAGGTGGAAGCCAACCGTTCACACTTGTTATCTTTCCATAAAACGGTATTCACATCCACTCCATCGATTGATGTTATATATTCTCTGAAATATCCTCTACTTTCCTTACTTATTTGATTGTCGGTCGGTAACTTACATGCTGGTATACGATTAGCTATATAAAAAAAATTAATAAATTTTATAGCGTAAAAATAATTTTAAAAAATCACCTCGCACTGTGCCTAAACTGAAGATTCCTCGGGCTCGTAAATAGACCAAAAGAGGTAGCGATGTGTCGAAGTATAGAATATGATTAGCAAACTTGAGTATTGTTTGCGATAACCGAACAACAACATTGGATGTGGCTCCTAGATCTGGTGTGCCAGGTAAGATGACATTATCACCTGCACCATTGTAACCTTCAAAACGATAGGCAAATCCGTTTGAGTCGCAAAGAACAAACAATTTGACACCCCACTTGTGCGGTTTGTTTGGCATGTATTGACGAAGATGGTGTTTCCTCTTGGTACTGCACATTTGTTCATCGACACAGAGTCTAGCTGTTTTTGGGATCGAATCAAACCGCTGGTTGAGTTTGTTGGCTAGGGCACGGATTCTAAACATAGGGTCGTAGGCAGATGCACCTCTCTTTTTACGTTGGGATTCATCTTGAAAACATAAAAACCTATTTTTCTTCTTCTTAGATGACGTTACAGGTCATGAAGAGCCAGAGCTTAGCTTCTCTCATTCACTTATGTTGTGTGCGATTTGTTTTTTTTCACACAAGTGAACGGGACCTACAGTTTAATGCCGATTCCGAACGGCAAGAGTCGGGACCTCTTAAACCCCTTAATTGCTGAAAATCGTTTTAACGGCATACAATTTTGAATGGATGGGAAGGAATTTTTGCACCAGTAACTCACCATATTAGGATAACGGTACAGCGACATATAAAGCATTATTCCAATATAATTTCGTATTTCTGGAGCAGAAGTTTTGAATCCGGAGTTAATGTTTTCCGTTAAAGCACAACGATTGGTTTCTTCAGTGATAAGCTCAGTGATTTCGTCAGTAAAAAATAATTTAAACATTTTCATTGGCGTGGCAAGGTTTATGACACTGAATGGAGGTGATGCATCACCATTAAATGCAACTTCATTTACATGTAAGCGCATAGAGCGTTTGCGCCAGACCAATCGGGAAGGCTTTTTTGAATCTTTTTTAACAGAAGTTAGCTCACCAGTAAAGCCTCCGGAAGAAAGCTGTATTGTTGGCCCAGTAGCCTCAAATGATGGCAATGGAGATCGCGGCCTTTTTAGTGATCATCCGAATCCGTAATGGCAAATGAAGTGGGTGGCTGCATATCTGTAGCATCAACAATAAAAGTAGAGAAAGCGGCTGGATTGTTGATTTCGCTAAAATTAAGGTGCATTGCCTTCACAAATGCATCTGTTGTCTCAGCTTCGTTCATTTGCTGAATGCATTCTTCAATTATCTGTGCATCATTTTCGGAAAAGTTAGCTAAATTATCCGGCTCAATGTTATCAATAACGTAATCTGGATCGTTGCTATAAAGTTCATCGTCGCTTTCTACTGAATCTATGAATTCAGCCAATTGATCAGCAGTCATTTCCTCCAAATTAATTTTTTTTTTGGTATTGACGTTTTCGAAGGTCCATCTAACACATTCACATTCACTTATTGGTTTAACAATTATGTTTTTAAGCACCAACAACAGAACACAAGTATTGTTCATTTTAAATTTCAATCAAATAACACTTTACAACTTTACAACTTTTTTTATTATATTTTATACTTCGCCTTTGAAAGCTCGTTCAAGAGTGAGTTAGAAAAGCAAAGGATATGGAAAATATAGTAAAAGTAAAACTCTTACTAGGGGATTTCCCATTTTATACAAATTCAAATTCATTAGAAAGACCGCTATTCCGAAGTATTTGCATTTTGTGACTTAGGGTATGGTTAGACCCAATAAAAAGGACTAAAGAAAAACGAGACATCTTTTTACACGTAAACCGACAAGACCGTCCAAAGACGGTTTTGCATTTTTTGTTTGCAAAAGACACATAACACTGTTTTATCACTTACATTTTATCAATAAATTTAAATAATTTATATAATCTACTTATAGTAAAATTATGAGTTCGATTTTTTGATTGTAAGTTACTTTTTTTAAAACTTGAAAATTTACAAAATTAAAATTTAATTTTCGCCGATACTTCAATGAATTTTTGCATTCAATTGATGACGGAATTCAAAAGAGTGATCGGAGTGAAATGATAAAGGTACCAAAATGTGTAGAACAGTAAAAAAAAGAAGTTTCCGTTGTTTCAAGCAAAAAAAAAAATTAGGTTTGACGCTGGAGCCAAAAAACTGAAGGCAGTCTTGAGACGGTCTTACCCGTTAGAGGGTTAAGCATTTTGTCTAGGAAGTAAGAATATGAATAATATAATAAAATGCGATTAGAAAGAAAGAAAGAAAGAAGGATGCCGCATTTGCTAAATGCCGATCACAAGCAAATGCGCAATCGATTTTCGCAACAATCTCTGAACCGATTCAAAATCCAAAGTCCAATGGTTCCACCACAATACGTTTGAAACGAAACAACAACAAAGCAGTGGGTGGCAGTCGTTAGTTTAGCACCAAAGAAAGTGGTGTCGTTCGCATCTGCCGGAAGGGTCATGGCAAGTATGTTTTGAGATGCGAAAAAGATTCTGTTAATTTATTACCTTGAAACGGCAGAATAATTACAGGCGAATATTATTCTAATGCTGCTCGCTGGTTGCCAAAATTGGCGGGAAAGGGCCTGGCTTGAGGAAGAAAAATCATCATTCACCAGAAAGAAGCATCTATACACAAAAGTGAATTAGCGATGGGAAAATTATGGGATTTGGGTAACAATTTGTACGGCCATCTTTTAGACTTCCATCTACTCTCAAACTTAAAGAATTTTTTTTTCTGGGAAGCGCGTTACATATCAATGACGAAGTTGAGAGGGCCGTAGCTGAATATTTTCACAGACTTCCAAACCCTCACTTCTGGGAAGGAATACTGATGTTGGAATAACGCTGGAACAAGTGATGATTATGTACATATACATATAGAAAAGCAAAAATATTTTTCGAATGAAAAGCGCAGTCTTTCATTGTCAAGCCGAGAACTTTTCCCTCGTGTGTAACTACGTAAGGGGCACATGCCTTGATAAACTCCGTTTGCAGCTTACAACGTTTTCGGTTAGACCCTTTTGGATGGATTTGGAGAACTAACGGGTACAAATTATGTAGAAAGAGGCGTTTGTAAAAAAAATAAGGTGTCCTCTTTAAAGTATTCAGATAAAGTGTGTTTTTCTAAAAGGCTTAGTTTTTAAACTAGCAACACAGTCTCAACAGATTGTTAATTTGACAGCTTAAAATTGATTTGTGGCTAGTATATTTTGCCATTTTATGGTATATAGACTAGTGCTAGAAAAACGCATGCAACTTGTGCAAGCTTATTTTGAAAACCATAGTTCCGTTCGTCAAACTTATCGTACACTACTTGCATTTTACGGTCGACATAATCGCCCATCTGAGCAAGTTATTCGGAATACGATTAATAATTTTCGCAACACGTACACTCTAGTGGATAATACGCATCCCCAAAGGCGACAAACAGTGCGAAGGGCAGAAGTTATTGTCGTTGGAGAGCGCAGTGTAGAGGAGAATCCGAATGTGTCGATTTGCCATCGTGCTCAGCAACTGGAGCTAAGCCAATCTACTTTGTGGAAGATTTCACGGAAATATCTTGGTTCGTAAGTTTATAAGATCTATCTTGTGCAAGAGTTGAAATCTCGTGACCATTATACGCGTCGTAGGTTCGGTGAATAGGGCGAAAACATGATTCAGCTTGATACTTACTTATTTTCAACGCAAAATTTTGTTAAACGCCGATTTTTGGTTAAATGGATATGAAACCAAACAAAATTGCCAAATTTGGAGTGAAGAAAATTTACCTCTTCGTTTCTCTGTTTAATGGCATTGACGTGACAGAGCTGTAGTTTCAATAAGATGGCCATCAATTTATTGCGTGAGATATTTGTTGAACGCATAATTTCGCCTGTGAACTGGCCTCCACGATCCTGTGATCTCACACCTTTAGATAACTTTCTTCGGAGGTATATGAAGTCACTATTCTATGCCAGACACGTTGGACGATTTAGAAGTCAACATTCGCCGTATTATTGCTGATATACGGCCCCAGTTGCTTGATAAAGTGCGAATTGCACGTCATTCGAGCTAACCATAGCACGCATATGCCAGCAGCTATATTCAAGCAGTAATGGCAATTATTATTCTTAAAAATAGCTAGTATCATAGACACTAATGTTAGCTTCAAGTCTTTTTTTTAATATTGAATTGGTATATCTCTAAAAAGAAACCCTTATTTATTTTCGGAAAAAAACGTTCATATATACAGTAATAGTCTTCAATTTTATGTATTAGTATTGTCATTTATTAACATGTAATTTAAATTACAGGTTAATATATAAATTATAGAGCCTAGCTGCGGAGACTTCGTTGGCCAATGCCGGATAAATATGAAACTTGCTCTCAGTCTCGGTAATGCGCTGAGTAATTGAAGGAGCAATGCCAACATGTTGCAATAGTGTGATACAGACGCATTAATGTGACATTAATTCTGTTCGCTACCACGGCGGATTATACGGCATGTTACTCCCTGAAATGCTTGATCTCTGTTTCGTCTTCTTTCCCCTTGTGCGTATATTTACTGGGCAACTGTTTAGTGCCCTCAACCAATTTAGCATTTCTAATTAGATTCATCCACTTTATGTGTTACAAAGCTGGTAGCTTATTAATTCTTAATTGACTCCGAGGACAGGACAATATGATATTTCTTTGATGTCGCCGTGCGGACTACAACTACGAAGCTTGCACTCCATCATAGACGTAGACATTCTGAAAAAGGGTGTTGCTTCGACGGTCCTTTGACAAATTTCGAATTAAGTGCCTTGAAATTAGATTTTGTTAATTTACTAAGGTGAAAGGGGACTGGGCCGAGAATGCTTGGCGAAACCTTTAAAATTGGAAATCTTCTACTTGCGACGATATGGTTGGTTTCTCGGTCAGATTGTAATTAATTACGAATTGAAAGTAATTCAACGCCACCGCTGAGGTAAGCTTAAGATAAATTACCCGTCAGTAAGGGGGAAAGAAGACACGATTGAAATGTAACTATTACGTGGTTACAGTTGTATTTGATCTTAAGCTTTGATTTTATGCCTATGTTGCTAGGTTGTTCGCGGGTGAACCATCGTCGCGAATAGAAGCTAGAATTTATAGTGGAAGGGAAGAAAACATTATGTTTCTTGATTTCTCAAATTATTTTATTATATCTACATTCGAGTGCGGTACTTTTTGCCTCATTCTTTTTCCAGTGGTGATCAAATAATAATTCTCCAATGAAGACGAAGATACTGACAACAACTCCGAAAATCAAAATGATAATGATCCCAGCAAAATTTTCCATACCGAGCTTAGTGGGACCTAACTCATCAAAATTTGGCTTAACTGACGCCTCAATCTGTTCCTGTAGCTTCCTGTTCAAATGATCAGCCACAACCTAGCAGTCATAACGTTAGCGAAATTAGCAAACCGTTGGTGCTAACTCTTACCTTCCATTCAAGAAACTGAGTCAAACCACTCGAATGCATCATCATTAATAAGTTATTGAATTTATCCAGTAGTGCCCATGACCTCGGAACAAAGGCAACACAATACTGATAATAGATATCATCGACCATGATCTTCAAACTGTCAAATATGTCTTGATCCAGAAAGTCTGGCAGAGCAAAGTGACCTATTATAAAGACGTGTCATAAAAAATCTTCTCTTATATCCAATGATACTAACCATAAGTTTGCCTTTCGGTGACATATCCTATAGTTTTGGCAAGCTTTCGGTCTCCTACTATCTGTGATATGCTATATACCCGAAAGTTGTTTAAAACTTCCCTCGTTGTAGGCTATTGTAGAATAAAATAAATTTGTAAAAGTTCTCAATACACTTAAGACTTACGTCCGTAGATCCATTTATAGTAATGATCCAGTTGAAGGCAGTAGCCATCCAAGGGAGTTTGTGTTTTGCTAATCGCTCGAAGCTGTCGGCAGCTTCCTCCAACCTATACATTGGAACCTGGCTTAATTGGCATAGACAGATCAGGGTATAAGAACTTACGTAGGTATTGTCAATATACTCGCTAATCCGCCACTATATATACTCGTAATAATAATATCGATCATATAGCATGAAAATAAGACTATTCGCACCGAGACTGAGGACGGGAGGTAGTCTGAACCTTGAGACACAAACAACTTGAGGCTAGTCACACAACCAAAGTAGGCACTCTCTTGCCAGGTCGCATTTTCTGATCTGTCCGCCCATCGGGTTAGTAGCAAACCTAAAGTCTCTAGTGTCAAGCAAGCTACGATACTTAACCAGAGAAGCCAGCTAAATGGTTCCATGGGGAGTAGCCAACTGATCACACGCCTGCAAAAACAATAGTTAAAATGCGATCATAAGAAAAGCTGAAAGTGGTACTTGGGAGCTGGTACTAAGCACGTTACACCAGATCGGGATAGGACGCCGGACATATCGAGATGAACATAGTTATCGTACCTAGTGAAAGATTTTTTCATAAGGATCACCTAGGCGATTCTTTTAGTAACTTACTGAAGAAGATTCTGAAGACGTTCGGTATGGTGTATTATGCAAGGTTTCAGATGACAATAGAAAAGAATAGTTTTATGTGACAGAAAAATAGATTTAGATACAGAAGTTTAGCCTTCAGAAGAGATATGATATAAAAATAAATTTAGATATAGAGTTTAGGCTACAAGGAGCGAAGAAATATAAACAAAGAGTCAAGTCTTATAGTCATTTACCACATATACATAGCCATCATTGCAACATCAGCCTTTCTGTCAAACACCAGTCCTAAAGCACCATTTGCCGTGTAGTTCTCATAAACAAACCCCCAATCCTGGTCTTTACCTTCAAATATTTAACATTAACAAAACAATAGTTAAAATGCGATCATAAGAAAAGCTGAAAGTGGTACTTGGGAGCTGGTACTAAGCACGTTACACCAGATCGGGATAGGACGCCGGACATATCGAGATGAACATAGTTATCGTACCTAGTGAAAGATTTTTTCATAAGGATCACCTAGGCGATTCTTTTAGTAACTTACTGAAGAAGATTCTGAAGACGTTCGGTATGGTGTATTATGCAAGGTTTCAGATGACAATAGAAAAGAATAGTTTTATGTGACAGAAAAATAGATTTAGATACAGAAGTTTAGCCTTCAGAAGAGATATGATATAAAAATAAATTTAGATATAGAGTTTAGGCTACAAGGAGCGAAGAAATATAAACAAAGAGTCAAGTCTTATAGTCATTTACCACATATACATAGCCATCATTGCAACATCAGCCTTTCTGTCAAACACCAGTCCTAAAGCACCATTTGCCGTGTAGTTCTCATAAACAAACCCCCAATCCTGGTCTTTACCTTCAAATATTTAACATTAATTGCTTTTTTTTTTTTTAAATAAAAAGAACTAAAAAAAAATACTAGAATCCACTTGCACGGTACAATTGTACAGCCAACAGAGGTGCAGCAAAATCTGTCCATCTGTCCCGTCATAGAGAACCCTCTTGCGTGAGTCTGTGTTTCCATATGACACATCCATCACATTTGATGTTGATGACTGGAATTTTGTCCCCTATATTACAATATGACCAAAAACATGAAACTCACATTTTTCAATACAGTGAAAGGCTCATATGCGAAGGCTGCTGCGATCACCTCTCTACCTAATAGATTCCTCAATTTGTCGGGATACAAGTTTTTGTTATATTGAAACTTGCCTGATCCACCATAATACCGATCCAGGAATACGAACTCGGATGGATTCTTCCGACTTCCGGCGAATTTGGTAGTTTTCATATCAAATACAGTTTCATTTATGATCTCTACGAATAGAACTTCATGGAGCTCTTTAAGAACAATGACAAAATAACATGATAAGTTTGTCTTGGTATCTTAAATGCATGCCTTTAAAGAATATGTGATCAAATTCCTTCGCGATGTTGAAACTATCCTTAGTGTAGACAAAAAGAAATTTATTCTTTAATGAACGCCATTTTGTATGAAGAACAGCTTTCATAAAGGATCTCACAAACGTCATGATTTCGTCTTCGAAAGCGACGAAGCTCTATTAAGAAAAAAAGATTATAATAAAAAAAAAAACTTTTAAATTTCGGATCTCCATAAAAATCCTCGGTTTTAACTGTGGGAAAACTATATGAATCTACCAGCTAGTCTTTTCCAGTCTTAGTCGGTTTAAGGACAACATGAAAACTACTATGACCAGTACCACCTGAGGAAGTGGGGGAGGGAAGGCTTGCTATTAATATTACTAAAGCCCATTTGGAGATCGGAAGTTCAGAACTCTGTTTTTTTGCCAAATATTTCTGTCATAAGTATTTTTTTGATTCTTCATCCACGGTCCATTCATTTTGTTCAAAAAATAAGGTAACTTTCTATTTTTCTCGAAAAATATTTATTTATTCATCAACCTTTATATTATCTGGCGTCAGCGCTTTTTCTGAAATGCGCTTTTTGCTACAGCCTTGAGCTCTTCTAAATTGTGGCAAATCTTCGTCCTTTCTTCAATCTTTTCAGTTTTAGGAAGAGCTGGTGCATTATCGTGATGCAGGAGCAATTTTTTTTACCACAAATCCGGACGTATTTTTCGTTTACTTTACGTGAACGTTGCATAACTTCAAGGTAATTTTCCTTATTGATCGCATGACTTTCCCGCAAATATTCATGATGAGTCACGTCATTATAACCAAGAAAGCATTTCCTTCACATTTGGCTGTATTAAGTTCGCGAAATTTAGAAATTCACCTTTTTTTTACACAAACCTCGTATATAACGAGCGAACAAAACGAGACCAGCTTACTTTTTTTCTAAATGTCTTCCTAGCTACCTTACAATATGAAGCAATGGGAGCTATGGCACCAGTTTAATGCGATTCTGAGTAAGAAGCTGGAAAATATAGAAACGTAAAGTTAGATAGCAAGATACCTATCTAAGTACAATTAGCGCTGAAGCGTCGTTGTGACACCCCTCCATGTATAAGTTACAGTAACTTAAGTTGGAAGCAGATCGCCGACTCCGCAATCTAAGGCAACAACATCGCTACGTGATGGAATCTGCTGAATTTGCACCTGAACACCGACATCCGTCCACGCTGTCACCCGAATCCGCTCCTAATGCAGACCAACAAGCTTTGCTAGATAACCTGATTTACCCCACCGGGGATTGGTCATGGTAAGGAAGTAATAAAAGAATTGATTTGGTCCTTGTAATTCTTCCCTAGTCTAGAAGAGGAGGTTACCGAGGACAGGGCTTTGATGGCAACTGTGGTCCTGCTGTCGTGCATTTTTCTATGGTTTGTTTTTCTTAGCTAAAAAAAATAACAAATTTTATTTCCTTTATTATCGTTTATAACTTACAAAAACACTGTGTAGTGTGTGTAGTTTTTTTATAAAACTTGAAACTCCCCTCTACCTTTTGCAAGTATTAATAGTACTTCTGTTTAAACTATACTCAATTACGAGTAAAAGGGGAGAGGTACGAATTAGAGGTAGATCCAAAGCCGAGTCACATTTGAAAGCCATCAATGTATGTTAGGAGCTGGTATTCTGAAGCCAGCGTGCGGGTTTTCCATTCCTCTTTTGATGGAAACTTGAACTAACTTATCTCTAGGTTATGGCCGAGGAAAAATAGTCCGTAAAAATAGTCCTACGGCTGCGCCAACTCTAATGGACAAATTCTCTATGTGCTGAGAACGCCGTGAACAATCTGATAGGTTCTTATCATCTTTTGTTGACTTCAAGCAGCATTACCAGTGCGACATGGCAGAGCCATGTCATTTTTTATCATTCCGGGCAAACTTCTTTTGATTGGTGATGATCGACCCAAATAATTGCAGGTTTGTTCAATTTGCTTTCGTCGCAGTGAGACACCCTACATCGACATCTTTGAAATACTCAAAGCCTTCGTCTTTTTAAAATTACCTGTGGTAAGCGGCAATGACATCGCGGCAGGATCAACTCTCAAAAAATCCAAGATGACGACACATAGTCTCAAAGTGGATGAAGAGGCTCTTGTCTGATAGTGGAGGAGAAGATATACTTGTGAACTTCACGGGCTCTTTGACAGCATTGGCTTTATAAGGCATCTACGTACACAACGTTTTGCTTGACCATATCAAGCAATCGTGAGAGGTAGCGCAGTAGAGAACGGACGACTGGGCTTGCGGGACTAGAAGCTGCGGTTGAGGCTTTTAAGTTAAATCATCGGCGACTTTCTTTAAAACTTTAAAATGATAATGAAAATGAAAATAGACATTTTCAGTGATTTAGGTGTAAATATTGCAATTTTTCATATTGATTAGAAGTCCATGCCAAATGTCGATAGTTGCTCTTCTGCGATACTTGAGCTGCGTCTATTTAAAAAAAGATATTATTTTTTTTGGGGACAGTAAATGGTCTATTTTGGTCGAACATTTTTACCCTAATTCCCGTCATCATTAAAAATTCGGGAATGTATTGATGATGAAAGAAAATTCATTCCATTGAAAATAGTCGCGTTTTGAAATCCGAGTGTGGTTCAGCTTTCTATCCTTATCTAGAGATTTAATCTGAATTTTCAAGTGGAAATTGATATCTTCAACAGCATATGCCTTCTTGAAACAGATCATTGCTTCTACATTTTTATCAATTGGGTTAACATTAAGCTCTTTCAGGCACGTGCACCATCCTTCCCTGCGCAAACGAAAGGTCAGTTTTTAAGGTGCATTTCATTTTTTGAAATAGAAAAAGTCACATGAAATCATGTTTGGTAAATACGGCGACTGAGATTTTTTTTTGTTGGAGGCTTCTGCTATCTGTTGGAGCACTCAGACACAAATACAGGCCTCATTTTACTAACAGTCAGACTTTCTTTCTTTTTTGTATTTTCTCCTTTGTCACGCAAATATGCTTAGCAAAAGTGTAATGGCCCGTAATGACGTCCGCACGTCTTCTGCATTCAATTCTCCTTAAGGATAAGATCAGTATTTCTGTCCAGTATTTCTTGCAGACATCAGGGGGTATGCGCTTAGTCATCTCGCATCCTGGATTTTACTCCATCTACGATTATGTGCGTTAAAGATCCGAACGCTGATGCAAAATTTAACCGTGAAAGCAGGTAGCTCTAGAGCTCATTTAGGTTCTGAGAATTAGGTCCTGAGAAACTCTCCTCTCAGTCTATCATCTGAGTTCATCAGAGATCTCACGTCTTGGGATCACAGAGTGACCTGCATGTGTGTATGTATGTATATTTATGTATGTATGTATTTATTATGTATGTATATTTTATTCAGATTTTCGTTAAAATGTACATGGTCTGAGTTACCGCGCAATATTTTACACAGAGATTTGATACCTAATTGTATCTTGCTACTGAAATTGCTATTTTATTTGTTTACAAAAGATGTACTTGAAGAAAAAGCTTACAATTTGAGGAAAAAACTGATTATTGGAAAAAAAATAATGCAAAAAGCCAAGTAAATAAATAGTAAATAAATAGGTATATAAATAAATAAATAATTAAATAAATAATTAAATAAATAATAAATAAATAAATAAATAAATAAATAAGTAAATAAATAAATAAATAAATGAATAAATAAATAAATATATAAATAAACAATAAATAAATAAATAAACAATAAATAAATAAATAAATAAATATATAGCGTATAAAAAGTTAAATAAGTAGAGAATTAAATAGGATGGAATATGTTTTTTTTTCTAATATGTTTTCTTGAATATGCTTGGAAGTATTGTCAAAATTAAGTCTGAGAAAATAAATTTCTTATTAAGGGGTTTTCGGAGTTGTCGCAGCGAACCTTAAATTGTTCATTAAGTTTATTTATTCTATCAGAGATCAATTCGACTTTCGCTCTTTTATGCAATGCTTTTGTAGAAAAATGCCAAGGGAGATTTAGCATCATTTTTAGGAGTTTGTTTTGTGCTATTTGTAGTTTTGCTAGGTGACTCTTTGCGCAGTTACCCCAGACCTGGCACCCATATAAAATTATTGTTTGAAATATGACTTTATGAATTATTATTTTGTTTTCTAGTGATAGTAGAGATTTTCAGACGCATATTTCCCTAAAGAAAAGTGCAGTCAGACTTTTTCGCGATCAAAGAAAACCCCAGCGCAGGGCCTGGAGCTATCTGTAAAAATGCGAAGACTGTCTTTCCAGGTTTGATATCTGGTCAAAACCAGTCCTGACGCCATAGAAATTTGACTGTCAAGTTATAAGGCAATAGGATGGCAGGTGTCATTGCTTCGGAAGGCATAGCCATGAGACAGGGGTCGTAGAATATTTCTCGCGCAAGAGAAGCACAAATGAGTTGTACAAAAAACCATTACTCTTAAGACGAGATATGCCTTTTAGTGCGCACCGCCTGATAAATACAGAAGGGATGGAAGATTCATCATAGAATCTAGAGCAGCACCCTGCGAGCTGGGGACAGCTGACACAAACCGCTCTTTGGATTTTGGTGAAGGAGGCCACGACGTGTTTGCGTGTTAGCCTGTTCCACTAGACAACCGATGCCTATGAGATTATCGGCCTAATCATTGCCATGTAGAAACAGAGGGACATTTTCGGCTATAAGCCCCACATTTTGCCAACAGCACCTTTGTATTGCCAAAAAGCTGACAGCGCTTTGGTGGTTTTTGACTTAATATACTTTGTCCGAAGAAGCTTGCCATCAAAGATGACGCCCAGGTACTTAGCTTCTTTGGATATCGGGACGGGAACGTCTTTCAGCACCGGCTGAGTCACGCCAGTATTTTTCCTCATTTTCGTGAAGAGAACGACATCAGTGTTAAGAGAATTAACTGTGAGACCATTACTCATGCACAAACAAATTCAAATTACTCGGTTGTTGCCACGCGTGACGCAATGCCCAATTGTTTTCATCGTTTCAGTAGGAGTTGCCGTTGAGGAGTATGCAATGAGCCGATGACAGTCTTCCCGGGTAACAGGTCTGAAGCAGTAAACTGAGAGTTTCCGCCTTAGTTCAGGACTTTGACAAACTTGCTGGTCGCGTTCAGGGATTTGATCTCTTCACAGAAGTACTCATAAAAATTATTCTATAATAAGAATAAGCTTTTTATACTTGTATCTGCCCAAACAGAGTTTTGAGTATCAGCATCGCAACAACTGATGAGTCAAATTTTTCTATCTGCTCAGAAACACTCTACGAGTTCAGAAACTGCCTTCGGTGGCGGAAGCAGTACCGAGTTGTAAGGGAAGTAAGCAGAGGCAACGACGAAGGTCATGGTCAATGCAGACTCTTAAGGTGTCACTATATAGTTGCTGTTGGTTAAATTATAAATAATATATACGAACAAGGATTAAACTGTGAGCAGATGCAAGCCATATTTACAAATACAACAACAAAATAATTATGCAAATCCGACTAATATAACAGTCAAAATTACAAAAGTTTCTTTACTTTTTGAACATTCCTTCTAAGTGGGAATATTTACCTCGCAATGGGTCAGTTGTATGGACTCACTTAATTTCATTTCAAACTTGGTAAGCAAATCCAATCGTTCTTCCGGTATAAGCTGGTCACCATCTTCAACACAAATTGGTTTATACAAGCTTGAAATCACTGCATAATCTCGAGAGTTCTCCTGATGCAGATTAAAAGGAAATTTATCATTCCATAGGACACATACACTAGTAGCTTCGTGGTGATATGTCTGCACTATTCAAATACATATTTTGTTCCTTTAAATCGTATAGAAAACTAACTTGCCAATACCTTACGTATAAGATTCACGAGAACCGATATATATGATGGTAATACGAGCATTTTCGAATAAAAACACAATTGATACTGAATAAGCGCACCTTTTTATAAGGCTTACGGCGAGTGCTACGCAGTTATCGTAATCATGCATTATTCAACTAATGGGATGCAACCCATTATAGGTCATACTTAAGTTTAACTATATTGTAAACAAATTTAAGCCATTACGTCGCAGTTTATGTGTGCGTTTATAAAATCTATTTTTCCTGGTATTTGCAAAATTATTTGCTTAATTTTAAAAACAATTCCGCAACGAAAGACAATGAGCTCAGAATTATTCCAGCGAGCCAAATCACAATAATGCCAGCAAAATTGTCCATTCCCAATGCCACGGGACCAAGTTCATCGTAATCAATGGATGCGGATGCCATAATGTGGTCTTGAATAGTTCTGTCCAAAAATGTTCGAACAACCTTACAAGAAATCCCAATATAGGACTTACAGACTTACATATATAATAACAAATTACATGAGTTTCCCAAATCTTCAGCATACCACTCGACTGTATCATCATCATATAATTGTTATACTTTTCCAAAAGGGGCCAGGATCTCTGAGTGTAGGCAACACAATATTGAGTGTACAGGTCCTCGAGCATAACTTTATATCGTAAAATGGCATCCCGTTTGATATATTTCTGAACGGCAAAGTGACCTATGAGAAGCTACTGCGGATAAGTCTTGTAAAAAGGTGGTCTAATTGTTTACCAAATTGTAGCCTTTCTAAAACTAATCCGAAATCTTCATGTAAACTCTTTTGCCGTAATTCCTCGGGCGTAAAGGCACGAAAATTTTTCGCCAATTGTATGATAGTCGGCTGAAAAACAATAAATAGTTTACTGACATCTATTCAATCCTTGACATTTTTTTTAAATACATCAGTAACGTCGTTAAAATTAAGCAACCATCCAGTAGTGGTACCGCCCCAAAGCAATTTCTGCTGCACCATTCGCTCTATAGTATCAGGTGCCTCTTCCAAACTATGAATAAAAATGGATGATTTCTAAAATGTGGAAGATTGTTTGTCGTATCATACCTCGGGATGGTTAAAATGGTCGCTAGTCCGCCGCTATACGTACTTGTGATAATTATATCAATCACATAACACGAGAATAAAACCACCCTAACCGATGTCGAATTCACCAAATAGTTTGTGCTCTGTGATATGAAAAGCTTTAGCGTGGAGATGCTTCCAAATTTAAAACTTTCCAGCCAGGAATATATTCTCGGTTCATCTCTGCCTACCTTCTTGGTAGTTACCAATGCAATTGCCTCAAAGATGAGGCAAACACCAATGCCACCCCAAACGATTATTTGGAATGGTCGAAAAACTAAATACCACGATGTCACGCGGCTGTAAAACATAGAAAATACAATACCAAATCATATGCAATGCAAAAAACATCAG
Source organism: Merodon equestris (assembly GCA_958301585.1). Classification (NCBI taxonomy): domain Eukaryota; kingdom Metazoa; phylum Arthropoda; class Insecta; order Diptera; family Syrphidae; genus Merodon; species Merodon equestris. Next base: position 90,029,917 of record OY284416.1, read on the forward strand.
ACGCAGTGACACCTTGGCTTTGGAACCAAGCAAGTAATTCCAGCATGGCCGTATGTATTTGTGATGTCCAGATAGGGGAAGATGCCTGTCCTGCTATAAAGGCTGCTTAGAGAACATTTCTTTTAATAACAGAGAGTGATTCACCACATATAGCAAGCCATCATAGCAATATCCGCCTTCCTTTTCAAGATCAATTCAAGAAAACCATCTCCAGTGAGGTTGTCATATATGTTACCCCATTCATTTTCCTTGGCTAAAAAGGACATCTTAACACATAATCTGCTATTTTTATACACATCCTCATCCTACACAAATAAAATTGCAAAGTACAGTTGTAAATCTTGCAAAACTGAAACAACACTTCAGAATCAAGCCCATTGAACGCGAGTTTCTTTGTGGTATCCTTATTTCCATTCCCGATGTTCATGACATTGGTTTCCGATGTCTTAAAAAAAAGGTCTTTGTTAAATATTCATTAACAACAAAGAAAACTCTCCGTACATACATCATTTGTAATTATGGAAAATGGAGGATAGTGGAAGCCGATTACTTTGAGTTCACGTCCTTGGAGATTTCTCGCTTTGTCTGGGTAAAGATTGTGATTAAGTTGGAATACACCTCTATCGCCATAGTATGTATCGAGCAAAATGAGTTCATCAGGGTGCCCTTCACGACTTCCCACGAATTTTGTTGTTTTCAGATTGAAGGCTGTCGTGTTTACTGCCTCGATAAAGAGGATATCCGATTGGTCTAAGAAAGTGTAATTATGTCACTTGAAGTCAGAAAGACTCCTGCGAAATGCTTATACCTGCAAAGAATAAATGATTAAACTCCTTGGTTGTGTTAAGCCTACCTTTTGTGTAGGCGAAGAGAAATCGATTATTGATAGCATGCCACGGGGAATAAATGGATGATTTTAAAAATGATCGCACAAACGGTCCTATCTCATGTTCGAACACGACGTAGTTCTAAAAGGAAATGGTGGATTTAAAATTAGGAACAAAACCATTTTTCTTGTCCTTACGACACAATGGGATTTGTAGATTGATTCAGTTAGAGCCACTTCAACGCTTGTACGGAGAGTAAGGTCTTCGAGCACAGTATAAAAATCTTCATCAAAACTCGGCACATAGAGACTGATGAGGGCGACGTAGTTTTCATAATTTGATTGCTTGAGTTCAAAGGGGAATTCATGATTCCAAAGCACACATATGGTAGGTACATCACAGAGGTATCTTTCAACTGAAAATGTAAAAACTTTCACTAAAACAATTATCACAAATCTGAACCCATGTACTGTACTTATAAAATTTAAAAGAACCGTGGAATAAAGTGGTGAAACGATCATCGCAGAAAAGCCCTTAAGGAAGTTTGAATTCTGCAAAACAAGGATACAAATTATTCTCTTTCAGCCTTTTATATGCTTAAAGAACTTTCATTGAGAGAATTTCTTTTCTTGCACGCATTCAGATTTTAAAATTTAATCACCTTTAAGTCATTAACTCAAGTGCGTAGGCAAATAACAAAAACGAGAACCTTCTGCTTCTTATTATTTCTTCATCGCTAGAGGAGCATATCTTCGTTCATTTTCACAATTATGATTAATTTTGTATTGAAAAATATATGAAGTCGGTTATACTCGTACTCGTGGTGGTCAAAGAATTAGAAACGATGAGAAAAATACACTATTAGCAAGTGTTATGCCACTTATGAAGGTCACTGTAACGATCAAGTATAGTTTTTTTGGTTTCCGCTTATCAGCTCTATATGCCCAGATGTGCACAATGGGTTATACAGTTATCACATCATTGATTATCGTAGTAGTTGATCAACGTAAAGAATTTTGTGTGGACAAAGAATTAGAAACGACATCGATAATATTTTTCTCTTTGCGTATTGATGTAAGTTTACTTTCTAAGTATTTTCCATAATTAGTAATATGATATAGTTAGTAATAGAGAAAAAAAATGGGGAAAAAGAAGTCATGCACTCCGGAGTTGCGGAAACTTTTGGTAGAAGCCTGGAAGGATGGAAAACAATCAATGGGAGCAATCGGAAGAAGATTTGGCTGCTCCAAGAAGATGGTTTTTGGAGCCGTACATGCTTCCACGAAGATGGTTTTAAGAAATGAGGCAGTTATCAAAACCCTGAGAGAAAAAAAATAGGGAGAAAAACAACGGCTCGAATTTCGAAAGCTGATCCCTTCTTGACTTCTGCAAAAATTAAAGAAGTCGTTGGGCCTCAAATCAGCCAGAGCCATACGGCGACGACTGCTCGAAAGTGGACTTCGTGGATGTATTGCAAGTAGAAAACCGCATGCGTCGGGAGTCAACCTCAAGAAACGGCTAAACTTCGCCAAATTGCATGCCAAGAAACCGATTGAATTTTGGAAAAAGATTCTGTGGAGTGACGAATCAAAATTTAATTTGATGGGGTCGGATGGGAAAGTGTACGCAACACGCCCCCCCAACAAGGAACTTGACCCAAGGTACACCATTTAAACGGTTAAGCATGGGGGAGGAAACATCAAAGTTTGGGGTGCATTCTCTTGGTATGGTGTAGGTCCTTTAGTGCGTATCCAAGGCAATATGGACAGATTTATGTACAAGGACATACCAAAGGGTACAATGGAGCCCTACTGCTTCGAATGCATGCCCGTTGCATGATAACGACCCTAAACACACTGGACGAGTAGTAAGGGAATGGTTTGTTGAGGAAAAAATGAATGTTTTAGATTGGCCAGCCCAAGGTCCCGACTTAAATCCCATCCCATGTATGGGCAGACGTGAAAAAAAGCCTAAAGCATTTAAAATCGAAAAACAGACATCTTCCAAAAAATTAAGAACGTATGGGAAAGCATACCTCCTTCAAGATGTCAGGCTCTGGTTGAAAGCATGACCAGAAGACTTTGTGCTGTTATAGTAAACAAAGGCTTTCCAACAAAATATTGACCTTTTTTATTTTCCTTTAATACGATTTTTTTTTTTGTTTAATTTTTTTTCTTTTCGTTTCTAATTCATTGGCCAATTTTCAATTTAACTTGTTTTGTTTCTCCTGAATTTTTATTATTTCATTTTACTGTTAGAATTAAAAACTAAATGAATAAATGATATTCCTGTATATTTACTCTAAAATATAAAGGTACCTTTTTAGGCGCCCTTGAAAAAAAGAAAGATAATCAAAAAAAACTAAAGGCAAAAGCAGCCATTTCTAATTTTCTGACCACCACGGTACATACATATATAGTCCTTTTTAACGGAAGGGCATCTGCACATGTACTGCGAATAGAAAAAAGATTTCACCTACTTGGTTACCTGTCTAGTTAAATACATTTGGATTAGAGACAAGGCTCACATGGAATTTTGTTCGGTCAAATTTTCTTAATATTTTGTTTACATAGCTTGGTGATTGAACGATGCTACCTTACCCTCTAGATTAATTTCAATATTTAGTCAAAGGCACTGAGCTCAATTTATTAAAATAAAGTTCTGGTCTGTACGAGTATCTGACTACAATTTATTGTAGTTCAATATTTTTTGTGCCTCTGCATGTCCTGTTGCAGTTCATTTCTAATGTCAAATATTTGAGCAAAAGACTTTTTAGTCGAGTGTGTAAAGAGATCCTTGCCATATGGTGTGAAAATCAGTCTCCTTCTCGATCAAATAGGCACTATGCATTGGTTCTTGAATTTGATCTATGGAATATCTGATACGAGTTTCGACGGGGCACAAATAATGTCGTAGTTGCGGTTGGTGGGCAAAAGTCCTTTGCTTCAAGCCCTCCTCGTGGGCGCCCGCTGGAAATGACTAATCACCGGATAGTCTCAGCTAAGGTCTCACTCGCATGCATTAATCTTGCGCAGTGGACCTTAAGAAAGAGGTTACAACAGACACCTAAGTCTCTGGTAGTGTGAGTCCCTGTGCCGAGGGATGGAAGGCTGGGGGTTAGGTTAGGTTAGGTTAGATGGCTTCCCTCCGTAAAAGCGGTAGGGATCACTTAGACCAAGAAAGGTCCATTGTGCTTTCACTTGATCTACCACGGCTTGGTCACCGTTCCTCTTGGAACCATGAATAAAATTCGATATTATTTATTTATTTATTTACCGTCTTTCAAGTTACAAGCTTTATAAAGACTACAGCTAAGACTAAATTATATAATGCAAATTATTATGACACTATTGACATTTTTTTTTCGATAAATTAAATATAATAAAATTTACAACAAACGTAATATTTTTTTTTTAATTTCCTCCCTATTTACATTGAAATCAATAGCATAATCAAACTCATTAAAATCAATACATGCATTATTAATTGGATTGCTCCTGGCATAACTAGTACTATGGTATGGAACATTTAAAAAATCTCCATTTCTTGGTCGCAGACTGCGGCAAGGTGCATACATATTAAACATTGATAACAACATCGGACAATTGATGTTACAATTTAAAACGTCATAAGCAAAGAGTACAGAATTTAACTTTCTTCTCGAAACAAGAGGTTTAAGGTCAATAAGACTACATCTGTTCTTATAACATGCAACACTTAGATTCCCAAAGGTTTTTCGTAAGGCAAATCTAGTAAAATTTTTTTTACCGCCACAAGCCATCACTAACCCTGATCCAACTTACATTGAGAACTCAGTCGAACATTTTGTGAGAATTCTGAAAGCGGCTTTCAACAAATCCTGTCCTTTGCAACGTGCTCGCAAGAAGACCAGCGCAGTCTCGTGGACCACAGAGCTAAAGCAACTCAGGACCAGGACCCGAACTCTATTCAATAGAGCAAAGATCTCAAAAAGAACCGAAGATTGGAATAACTACAAATCCAGCTTCAACGAATACAAGAGCAAAACAAGAGCAGCAAAATCTAAATCCTGGCGGGAGTTCTGCGAATCAATAGAGGATCTCAACGAAGCCGCAAGGCTCAGGAAGATCCTATCCAAGGACCCCTGCGTCCCGGGATTCATCCTTAAACCAGATGGTTCTTGGACAGAATCTAGTCGGGAATCTTTAGAACTGCTGACTGAAACCCACTTCCCAGGCTGTAAAACCTCTGAAACCACAGTCTCCTTCGAGACGACGGTTCCTACGGTTCACACAACCGAAGAAGTGATAAACAAGATTATCACAGCGGATAAAGTATTATGGGCAATAAATTCGTTCAAACCCTTTAAATCTCCGGGCCCGGACGATATCTTGCCAGCGATGCTTCAAAAAAACACAGATCCACACTGTACCCCATCTCGTAACCATTTTTTCCAATTGCCTGCGAACGGGGTACATCCCAACACAGTGGAGAGAAATTAAGGTAATTTTCATACCTAAGGCAGGTAAACCATCTCATACTGCCGCAAAGGACTATAGGCCAATTAGCCTCTCGTCGTTTCTTTTAAAAACCTTGGAGAGACTCCTTGACCTATACATCAGAGGACTCTTAAATTCACGCAACTTATGCAACACTCAACACGCCTATCTCAAAGGCAGATCAGTGGAGAGTGCTCTGCATAGTGTTGTCCGTGAAATTGAGGGCTCGCTATACTTAAAAGAGTTTACAATGGCAGCCTTCCTCGACATAGAGGGGGCCTTCAACAATGTAAACACAGAGGCCGTAACAACAGCTCTTGAGGACATAAAAGTAGACAAATCCATTGTAATCTGGATTGAGAATATGTTAAAGAACAGAATCATCAATGCAGACATTGGACACAGTTCTATAAGGAAGGTGACAACCAGAGGCACACCACAAGGAGGAGTTCTCTCCCCCCTACTGTGGCTTCTTACAGTCAAAAAGATCCTCAAATTCTTTATGGAAAAAGATCATAGCGTACGCGGATGACTTGGTTGTCTTGATAAAAGGTACATTTCTACCAACTATCAGTGAACTAATGGAATCTGCGCTGAGTGAACTCTCCTCGTGGGCAAGACAGAACGGTCCCAACCCAACCCCCAGAAAACCGAGCTGGTCTTATTCACCAGGGAAAGGAAAATTCCGATATTTGCTCCCCCAAAAGTTAGAGGGTACTCCACTCAAACTTAAAGCGGAAGCAAAATATCTAGGCATCATTCTTGACTCCAAACTCTCCTGGAAAAGGAACCTGGAGGAAAGGATGAAAAAAGGACTGGACGCTTTTTATGCATGCGGAAAAAGATGGGGCTTGCAACCGTACATCATTCATTGGATGTACACAGCAATCATCAGACCCATTTTAACTTATGGGGCCCTAGTCCGGTGGACTGCTAGCAGCACAAAAAGCTATATGAACATGCTCAACAAAGTACAAAGGTCAGCCGCTTTTTGTACAACGGGAGCCATAAGAAGCACGCCGCAGGCGGGGTTGGACATGATTCTTCATCTCCTCCCCCTGGATCTTTTCATAAAAGGCTACGCTGCAAAGAGCGCTCTCAGACTAAGAGAGTCCTCTCTGTGGAAGCAAGCCAACTATGGACATGCGGCCATACTTAAGATAATAGACGACCTGGGAAGGAAACATGGTTTTAGTAGTCTCGCAGCTACGACCGACTATATTCCCCCCCAAAATGACTTCTCTCTCAGTATACCTATCCTTTTCCCCGACAGAGAAGAGTGGCTATCAAACGCCGTAATCAACGACCATGAGATCACCCTCTTCACCGACGGATGGACACAGGCACTGGGGCCGGGTTTTACTCTGATACCCTACACAAACAGGAATCATTCAGACTCCCTGATATGTGTAGCGTGTTCCAAGCAGAAATCCTGGCAATAGAGAAAGCAGCCAAACACATAGGTAGCCGATATCCCACCATCTGATATCACCATCTTCGTAGACAGCCAGGCTGCCCTGAAGTCAATAGAATCCTGTATAACGAGATCAAAGGCTGTCAAGAAATGTCGCGACTCACTGAAGTCCATCAGACACAATAAAGTTAAACTCTGCTGGGTACCGGGCCACAGCTCAATCGCAGGCAACGAAAGAGCAGACGAGCTGGCCAGGCAAGGTTCTGAATTGGACATCAGCGAAGCGGACACGTCACTGCAACCACCGATCAGCGCATTATACAGGATCATAACGACACAATCATCAAAGAGGCCAACTCGTCTTGGCTTTCAAGAAACGACAGCTACACGACAAGATCATCGTGGCCAGAGCTCAACGTCGGAAAAACAAAGAAGCTCCTGGCGCTGGACCGTAACTCGATCCGTATGCTCGTCGGAGTGATCACAGGACACTGTCCCATTGGAGCAATGCTCCGGAAATGGGACTCGGGATCCAGCGATCTCTGCCGGAGCTGCGGTGATGAGGAAGAAACTGAGATGATCCAACATCTGCTCTGCCACTGTCCAGCTCTCCAGAATCGACGCCTAGTGTCGCTGGGCCAAAGATTCTTTACAGAGATTGCGGACGTGGCTAACGCAGATATATCGGATCTTCTAAGATTCATGAAGAGCACCGGGTGGTTTCAGCCACCACGTGATAGGACAGGTTAAATTTATGTGTACCCACACAAACGAAGGGAATCACAATGGGCCTCTTGGCCTCCGAGTGGAAGTGATGTCCAACCATCACACTCCCCTTCTTTAACCTAACCTAACCTAACCTAACCTAACCTAACCTACCGGTGACAAGCCGTATCCCAAGAACTCGAAGTTTTGCAGTCGAAATTACCTCTTTTAAAACATGCAAACCGTTTCCGACACATTTGCTATCATAAAATTTCACGAAAATACTATGACTTTTAGCAACATTTCCTTTCGTATTAAAGTATTTAAGCAGAACCCCCGTGAAAGCAATTTATCCGGAACAAAATTAGACATATTCGATAAAGGACGAAGTATTGTTATTTACATATGCTCGAACCAAATAACATGCATATATTGAAACGGACGCCCATTGACAGTTGTTTTAAGAAATATATTACTTTGTGAGCACGCCTCATAAATGTGCAGCCACTCCTTTTCTGATGTACCCCGTACATTTTCAAGAAATTACATTTTTATTTTTCTCGGAAAATATTTATTTAATCATCAATATTTATTTTGTCTCCTTCAAAATAATACCTCTTAGATATAATACACTTGCGCCAACGCTTGTTCAAATCATAGTCTGGTATAATCTTGAACTCTTCCAGCGCTGCGGTTTTTATCTCCTTGATTGTGACCAATCCCAAAACGCACAAGGAACGATAAGTAAGCAATAGCATTATCATGTTGCAAGAGTTATGCAATTTTTTTCCCACACTTCCGGACGTTTTCTTCGTATTGCTTCACGTAAACGGTGATTAACTTCGAGATAATATTCCTTATCAACCGTACAAATTTACGGCAAAAATTCATGGTGAACCACGCCATTGTAATCGATCAAACCATTGAACGAACTTTTGCTGCGTGCTTTTTTCGGTCTTAGCTTTCTTGTCACCTCCATTAAGATGATTAAGCTTAGGTTTCGACCTTTTACCCATGTACTCAGGTTTCGTCACCAGTAATGATCTTGGTTGTTATTCACGTCACTCAAGAGTTCCTGAGCGATATTCATGCAATCAAAATTTAGTAATTTCAGAACACATATGTTTCATGCACAAAATGTATAAAAAAATGTAGCAGCATGAGCCGACCTCAGCAACTTCTCCGATAGTGCTTCATAACAATTTTCTTCACAGCATCAATGTGTTGGTTTCGCTGGTTCGTCCAGGTGGGGATCTTCGTCTATGGTACGTCTTTTCGACTTCTGTGAAGAGCTTGTATCACTTATCAACATTTTGCTTGACTGATTGCATCTTTCAGCAACTGGACTTTGCCTTCTCGCTAACTGTGCATGTCCGAGACATTACCAAGGCTTACAGGCCTCAGTCAGTTCTCAGGTTCATCTAAGCAGCTAACCCCAATCTAACATACGAACTAAGGTGTGAGAGGGAAGCCTTTTCATCCGATAACCACCTAATATCGACGTGTTGTTTAGCAATAACGGCGAGATCTCAGTTCGCCATTGTGGTACTGTAACGTATGAGCTCATGAGTACTGTGAACGTACCTATCGCGGTTAAGCCGTTTTTTCCTGGCCAAAATCAATCAAAATGGAGGAATAATTGGGGTAGTAAGCCCCAGAGATCAGGTTATATTCGTTACTCACTGCCCTTGCGATGTGCTTTCGTATCATTTTAACAGGACAATTGTCGATTCTATTTGGGCCTGCTCCATCGTACAGGACCTTATTAGCGTAATACTAACACAGTAAAATCACTGTCTCTCGAACGAATCTTTTCCATATAAGATGGAGTTACATTAAACCACATCGGACAACCATACGCGATGATTGTCCTTATTAGAGTCACGAAGTATTTGATTTTTACCCTACAGTAAAGTTGACTGCTATGAATCAGATTCTTTGTCATACCGAGAGCTTTTTTAGCTCCAGCAAGACAAGCGTCTACATGTGTATTGAAATATAGATACTGGTCAAGCCAGATACCAAAATATCTAGCCTCATTTTTCACCGCAAATGGTTGTCTATGTTGCCCAATGATCGCGTATTTCCTCCAGTTCTTTCTGGTATTCCTTGACGCGCTATATAATAAAGTTCTAAATAGTATCGTTTCCGGCTTTTGGAAGTGAATTTTTAACTTCCAATCATCGCAAGATCTCTTCCTTCCCATTGTCATTATGTAAACCAAGTATAGACGGTTATTTGGCATGCCTAAATCTTCATCCTGCTTCATCCTTTTCTTCTAACAAGTTTGCTCTTAGTATAGAACGCAAGGCTCGAAGTACTGACACTCCCAAAATACTTTTCAATCGCGTCATGGAAAGTGTTCACAATTAAAACACCTACAGCATTCCAAGTGATTAATTCACTTCCATCATATGATTCTATTTTTTCCAACTTATTTCAGTTGGGAAACGGATGCACAACGTAAAGGCGACCAATTCGAAGAGGATTACATTTCCTTCGTGCAAATGTGTTTTTTTTACAAATTTTAAATGGGAAAAGTTACCGATGGCAGAGAACATAGGATAAATATAAAAAAAACTAACTGGAAAAGAAGGAACTGAACTTATTTCTTCTTTTAGTTTTATTTTTATTTTGAAACGTAACGTACCGCACAAAGAATGGAATGAAATAAGAAAGAAAACCTCTTTCGAATGCATGAAGGACTCCTGCAACGGGTATTTCTTTTAGTAAGTTTTGCGTTTCCTGTTTGTGTTTTGTGTCACGGAAATACAAAGGACAAATTACAACAACATGCCCGTTACTTGAATACCGTGGCAAATATGTAGGTACTCACTGGAACTTTATATTCCCTACCTCACTGTACCCTGCCTTTAGATGTTGTTTGTTATATTTTCTTTGCTCATCATCAGGATAGTTGCTACTAAAAGAATGAGGTACGATGTTAGTGGTATGGAGAGTGGGATTACGTAGAGTTACACTTGCTTATCGCACCCATCATGAAGGGAACTAGACGTTCCTTCCACCATTCGTATTTGGAAAATATTTGCGACAAGACTACGTGTTGTTTCGCAATAAAAGTATGTACGCAACTTGAAAAGAAATGTAATTTTGTATCAAAAACTTAATTTGAAGATCCCTTTGATGCAAATGTCAAGAGAAACTTTTCGCAGTTTTTCACTGAACTTTCGAGTCTTAGTGTTTTTCGTTCTTGTTCTCCAACCGACGCACGCTTTAGACTTGGGAGATTTTCTATTCTTACCCACGTTCGATGGCTGGAACGTAAGAAACGTGGTCGAATTAGTGTAGCATTCTCCTGAAGGTAAACAGTTGTTAATTTGAAAAGTTCTACATTCTATGATGCTATTGTAAATTGCTGCACATTTCATTTCTATGATGTGAATGGTAGTGAATCAACAAGGTCTATTGTTGGGATTGATGCATTTTGATAGGATAGCTTTATTGGTTTCCCCTTTGCGGTCAGTTAAATGTAGAGAAATACCTTTACCAAGCAATAAAGGCTTCTTTTGAAAATTCACTGATCCACAGTTGTACGAGTATCCATCGCAGGAATTATTTTTGATTTTCCAAAACGCGTTATATCCAGTGCTAAGTTTTTGTTTTTCATTTCTAGTATTTTTTAGAATATTTTTTCAGCATCCTCTTGGCGAGTGGAAAGTGATTGGTTGCTATTGCCGTTGTTGCTCTTGATGGTGATTGCTTGGCTCGTTCTCTCTCGGATCATAATTTTTGGCTGCTAATTACTCACTTTAATAATTAGATTCAGTAGGCGGCACCATTTACATTTTATGTTAGCGTTGCTCCTTGACTTTTGCCACCACGTGCTTATTCGGTAATTTGTAGTGGAGGACCTCGAACAAATACACAGACGATTACAGTCAAGGTAGCTAGTTAGTTAGTTCTCGAAATGAGCAGCATGATTTGTTATTTTTTACTCGCCGATGCAGGTATTTTTTTTTAATTTCGGACACGGTCGGATGTTGTTGTAACAATCCTTGTCGGTGGAATTGATGTCAAGACCATTGTAATTATTTTTAATATAATACGAATACTTTATAAAACCTCTATAAAAGGAGACGAGTTTGAATGCAAGCAGGACCTACAACCGATATTTTGAGTGCAATATAATGGCATATATCTATTAGATATCATCTACGTGTGTTCAAGTTTACATTTACCATTGCGTTTAAGCATCGGGATTGATTTCCTTATTTAGCTTATTTTAACATATTTTAACTTATTTTAACTTAATCCAACTTAGTTTGACTTAATTTTCAATAACAATTACAAGAATGATCTACTCGGGCTGACGGCTGTTGAACCAATGTCGTGTGTTATTTTGCGTGTTCGTCTTTACCTGGTTCTTTCGCTTTGTGTATAAGTCGTGCGCTGCGTATTTGTTTGTGCTGCTGTGCATTGGTTCTTTGTGTGTGCTGTGTGTGTTCGTCGAACAATTGCCATGATCGGTGGTCAGATCGTCACAATCGGCTATCCTGACCGTTCATTCGCCCCGAATGAAGGGCTCCATTTCTTCCATTTTTTCGACTATAGTATTCGTCGTCCCGATCCCTTAATTTGCGAACTTCTTACCTTTCTTGACAATGTCGTTTAGTCACCTTGTAAAGCCCTAGGTACTTATCTTATCGATCTGAGTGCACTTGATGGCGACAAACTCGTTCAACTCGTACCCCTGTTCTGGTACACGATTTTTGTCGAACGACCTCTTATTTTTGCGCTGGTTAATGGCGATGTTCTCGCGGGCCTCTTCGCGGATGCTTTAAGCTCGAGCCACTCGCGCAGATCCGTGTAGTCTGAAACTCTCATCTCAACGCCTGTCAATAGTATGAATGGGCTGCACTTCGAAAACCCATTAGCAAGTTGCAAATACCTTGGGTACTTGCAGTCGCTCCAGGAAGTCAGCAATAAGCACCATCGGAAAATTATCCCTCCATCTCATTCAGTCGTCGGTAGTCGCGGCATAATCTCCTGCATCCGTTCTACGAGCACAATCGGCGACGCGTACTCGGATGTACTTGGTTGTATGATCCTTTCTTCCAACCACGTCTGGGCCTCTTAAACACATGAATTTCATCAGTCAGCCCAAACTTAATTTCAACCGGTGATTCTTTGTTTCTGTTCGGAGTACAGCCAAACCTGCGATTGTTTTTATACGATTTTTTTTGTGTTTTTTTTTTTGTGCGTAGTATAAAAATGGAATGTAATTGACGAAATTATCACTATTTTAAGTTTTTAGTGAAGTTTTGCACGATTTTGTTTTGCGTTTTTTTATGCGGTCCCTATCCACCGCACAGGTTTGACTGTATAGTCATCGATCAGCTTCCTCACAATTTCTTGTTCCTGTCTGTCCAAGTGATCTCGCTCTCAAACTCTCCTTCGACAGCCATGGAAATAGGCTGGAACTCTTGAACCCCTAGTGATTCTAGTTTGCGATTATCTCTATCGTAAACGGGAGTCACTCTCGGCCTTCACCAAACTCAACACCAATTGTATGGCACTGGGGAGCGTTAACTGGAAGGCATGTGACTCCCTCTCAAGCCTGCTGGCTGCAAATTGGCCACGTACCTTGTCATGAACGAGTTGTAGTTTACTTAACACAAGGAAAACAGGACAAGTTTAGTGTATACGTATATGTATGTATTTTATTTTGTTCACTGCCACAATCAATTGGTACAGAGCCTCACGCTGTTGGAATCCAAGTGACTTCGCCTGAAAACATCTCTCTGGCTCCAACCGAGTCTTCTTCAGGGTTTTTCTGGCGCCAATGAAATCTCCCAAGCCTTATTTTTGGCGCTGCCTCTTATCAGCAAGTTACACTGCTGATGATAAACAAATTGGTCCCACGGTGATTTGGAGGGAGCATGGGTTGAAATGTTTTTGGTGATATGACTTGATGTTAGGTGCACTGATGTGGATGTAACTAACGCGCATGACGTGACAGAGCTTTGGTTTTAGCAACATGCTGCAACATATCACATGGCGCGCGACACCATCAACTTATTCCGAGAATCATTTGCTGAGCACATTATTTCGTGTAATGTACCTATGAAAACGGAGTATCAACATCTAATTGATAAGGCCCAGATGCCACACACAATCGAACCCTTACCCAAGGAGCGATTCATTTTAATATGTAATTTCTTCAATAATTGTATATAGTTAGTTTTGCTTTTATGATTTTCTCAAACACTTTACTAATACTACTTAACAGACTAATCGGTCTACAACTGTTTGGTTTGCTAGCTGGCTTTCCTGGTTTCGGAACAGGTATTACTTTACCTATTTTTCAAGCTTTTGGAAAGTATTGGATGTTAATACAGGCATTAAAAATAAGAGTTAGGAATCCAATAACCGATTTGGGAAGTTGTTTTAAAGACATGTTTCTGACACCATCTTTTCCATCTGTTTTGTTTTTTTTTTTTTGGTGATACAGAATGTCTATAACACTCTGCTAAGATATAAGTTCATCTCGAGGCATTTTGATTGCTTGTGCAATAAAGTTGTTAGTAGTTACACTAACAATTTGGTTGTGCAATAAAATTGTTAGTAGTTACACTAACAATTTGGTTGTGCAGTAAAGTTGTTAGTAGTTACACTAACAATTTGGTTGTGCAATAAAATTGTTAGTAGTTACACTAACAATTTGGTTGGTAACAGAGTTACCTAAATGTTGGAAAACAAAAATATTTTTCAGAAAAATAGAGATGAATAAATACGTCAGTATATTGCACATTTCCTGAGTTGGAATTCTTCTATTCTTATTTTTAACAACTTTCACAATATTCCAAAAAGGCTTCGTACTTTTGTCTAGAGAAAATAGCTTTGAGTTCTTGATTGATATGAAATTAATGATCGGGATTTTACAATCGAATGTTTATTTATTATTCAATAATATAATATATTCCTATTGATGATACTCCATGGAACGATCTATGTAGACGATCTTGAGTAGCCGATTTTGTAATGGGTTTTGTCCAAATCAATCCCTTGCTAGTCTTCTGGTTTGTGTCTGCTCCATGCGACGAACGAAATCAAAGTGACAGAGAAGTGGAGATCGTTCCATGAGCAGTGCTCAAGTTACAAGAGGGAGTGAGAGAACCTTTGATAAGTAAGATACATTACATTTAACTGGGACTCAAATTCATAATTGTACAACTTAAACAATAATAACAAGAATTCAATAACATTCCATTACTTCATAATTGTAATAATGCAAATATCATACATATAATAATTGTTCATAATCCATAAACAGTTCTAATCAATATTCCGTTGCTTTTCAGTTTCCTTAGAAATAAGCTTATTCTAATATTTGATGTATGACCTAAAGACTGTTAGCCTATAACGTTGCTAATGTCTCTTAATAGAATTTCGTATGCGGATATATTTTAAAATGTTATCAGGCATTTACAAGACTTGTGTTTGCTTTCTTTTTATAGGAGTGCACGAATTCATTACTTCCAGGACATTATCGGTGAAGTCTTTGACCATCATATCGATTTCATCAACAATAACTGTCCGGAAATTCCTATATGTGGCGTTCAATTCCGATCGGAATCTAGTCCAATTGGTTTTTTTACGTATGGGCATTTAGACGTTTTGCAACTGACAGGATAGCGGTCTGAGCTCAATCTTGTAACGTTATCGGCTGCGAAAAAAGCCGCCTATGCCTGCCCATGATCATACACTTCTGAACTCAAACCTTTTCTCTATTCTCGAATCATACGCTCGCCGTCGCGGAAAAAGTATGATCCTCCTTGATGTATTATACCTCATCTGTTTCCAATAGAATCACCCTTTGTACGATTTCCGTAAGTGCAAAGCACATCTTTTTTTTTAAACATACATCCATACACAGACAGACGAATGTGCACATTCATTCAAAGTACGAATAGATTTAGCTACGAGTCTAACAATAGCCATCACTCTCACGTCACGACCCCATTGAATTAAAAGCGAACAGAATGCGAGCACTTTTGTAAATTGCACTGCAAATATTTCTGCTGTCAAATAAAGTGACATTTCATGCATTCCTCATTGAGAACTGGCACACGCTCGAGCTTAAGTGTTTGGATCCTTTCCATGCTTTGTTAAGTATTGCGAAAAAAAAATTATAATAAAAAGGATAAAATCGTGTCGACGGATATGTTAGACGAAGGGCAGAGTCCTGTGTATCCTTTTTATTCTTTTATTCTTATTTTATTTACAGCTGTCATGAGGGTGAAATGAAACAATAAGGTCGCGAGTGGGACAAGGACCATTACACATTATACGTAACAACAGATTACGTGTAAGTATGGTGTGTATAGGCACTCGAAAGTTTAAATGCAGGTGTAAAATTTTAATTTGAAAACTACCAACAGGATGCGACGGTGGTTGTGAACGGAAACAATCACTGTTGCCTGCTAACAGTTTAACTGCATTCTTGTTTTAATTTTCTCTGTTTTGACTTGATTCCCAATTTAAACCACGACTTGTGTGGCTGTTAGTGAGGTGTTCATTTCACAGGAAAATGAAAAAGAAAAGATCGAGAATTTTTCATTTAAATTAATGAGACAAAAATTCAAGATTTATACAAACAAAAAAACCTTGTTGCACTGGCTTGACCAAACTAACAACTTCCCATTTGGTATGTTTAAAGTCTAAATAAAAATAAATGCATTTTAAGAGTAGCCTTGCTTAGAGTAAAATTAAAATTGATATCCTTTATATGATAGCCTGATAGGCTGAGTAAAGGGGCGTGCGAGGGTCCAAACGCTTCCCAAGTCGTTGATGATGACACGGACATATTACAACATTATCCATGGGAGTATTGCTGAATTGATAATTTCAGTGAACTTTATCAAGGTCTACATATTTGTAGAAATCCTAAAAGTTTCTTCTATTTAAAAAATTCATTCAAACAAGTATCATTCCAACAACCTCAATATTCCCTTGACATGATATTAATTTAATTTCACCTGAAATTCCCATTTAACATCCCTAACTGACATACCTTCGAACATTCCACTACAACTGTTTTCTTTCAACCTGTCTTCTTTTGCTGTCTTTCTTTTCGCGGAAAACCAAACAATGCAAATTTATATCGTAGGCTCGACGTACATGTTCTATGTACATTATCATCCCCTCGAAAAAAAAAGAAAAAAAAATGTAAACAGAGAAAGGACGAAAAACATTTTCTCATTTAACGAAATTAAGCTTCAATAGACATCAAAGCTGGAGTGTTCCAATGTCGTTGCCGCCATGCCGAATGTGACGAGGGGTCTTTTATGAATGACTGATGTTGATGCTGATGATGATGATGATGACGATGGAAGCTTTTTTTTCCCACGCCTCGCATATACGGCAAGTCATTTCCTTCGGGTTCCTTCTTTTTTTTTCTTCTATGTGAGAAATTATTTCATTTTCAACTAAAGAGGAAATCTCTTACACATACACACAACAAACCATGACGGGAGGATATTTTGAAAGAATCCTTTTTGCTGTTTGAAATCGTTACGCGAGGCGGGCGATGTTATGCCACGATGGATATGATGGTGACGATGACAACGGGCATCGTCTGTCGTTTTATTTGCTCTGCGCAATGCCAGGTGGAATTCTAAATTTCCAACTTTCCTTATGCTTTCCAGATTTTTTTTTATTTTTTTTTGTTTGTATCGTCTGCGTTCAGTGAATGTCCTGATAATGGAAAAATCATGTAATTTCAAAATAATCCTCTACTACAGGTAGGAAGGTATACATAACAAGAACTCTTAAAATATTCAATGCAATACCCTGATGGAATGGAGGGCTACATTTTAATATACGAAATTAAGATCAATTTGGGTGGAAGGTGAGAGAACTGAAGTCGTTTTTGATTAACATACAAAGCCGGCTCGGATTTAAAGGTTTGAGCATCAAAGTGAATTTAAGAAGTAGCGCTGTTTTGGGGTATGATTTGAGAGATGTATTGAATTTAAACAGCTTAGTGGCAGGAAAGGACAAGGTGCTTAGAATATGCATATGTAACAATATATGTATACCGAGGCTTAGTTAAATATTTTATTTAGAATCGGCCCATCGATTTGTTGAGCGGGGGATGGGGTGGATGGTTCATCATAGTATTTAGAGTAGCGCCCGGCATGTTGGGGAAAGCCCCCGCACAGCTGAGACAAACGGTTATTTGGAGTTTAGTGAAAGACGCCACGACGTGTTTGCGTGTTTGCCTGGACAGCCGAATCATATTAGATTATCGTTGTCGTGTCGAGGACCTTTTTCGGCCGTAAGCACCTTTGCATTACCAAAAAGCTGATAGGGCTTTGATGGTTTTTGACTCAACATGCCTTGACCAAAGAAGCTTGCTATCTAAAGTGATTCCAAGGTACTTAGCTTCCTTGAATATCGAAATGGTAATGTCTTTTAGCATCAGCATGCCAGTATTTTCCTTCCTTCTCGTGAAAAGAAGCGGGACCTGTGCTTTGTGACAGACAGTCGCTAATCATGAGTCTGTAGAGAGAACAGCAACATCCTCAGCATAGGCCTAGGCATAGGCATCGAGCAGAGAGTCGATCAACTTGCACCATAAAAGGGAAGACAGGACGCCACCTTTTTTTGCACTTTTGTTTTCTTTATTTCTTGACAAATTATATGAACTTATACGAGTTAAAAGCTAACACAAAATTGTTTGCCAACGAAATAGCTAAATACAATCAATTACCATATGGCAAGCGGCGAAAGTATCTATCAATTTGTGCAAGTATTAAACAATATGAATAAATAATTTTGATTGCAAATATAGTAGACATATTTTTGTTTAAATAAAGTCAAAACAAAAAAAAAATTATAGCAAAGAACGAAAAGTGTATCAATAGTATAATAGTCAAAGGGAAAAGGCAGTTTTCTTTCTCGCACACCTACATTTTTCTGGCAACAAATTAAATAACCATGGCGCAGCAACATAAATAAAACAAGAAAAGTGTGTTTTATGAGTGTTAGCAAGGTTCCTCGAACATACCTTATAACAATACAAATGTCTTGATGAAAGAATTCCTAGCTATATAAACAATGAATAGCTTGGGGTTCTCCGATTAGCTTTAGCCTTTTGTTTAACTAGTAAGGTCTATATTTTGTTAAAGTATTGTACGCTTCACCCCAGCAAGATATTCCATACTAGTATTTAGATTTAAATAAACCGTTGTTTTAAAACATTATCATTGCAATAGAGGCTCAAGTGATACATATATCTGACTATAATATGATGTTTAAGATGTACACAGTGATCATCATTAAGTTGAGCTTCTTGTCCAATATAATGCCTAAATATTGAAATTGATTGAAACTTTCAATTCTAAACCACTCATTGGTACAGACTGCGCTATCATTAAAAAGAACAAGACCAGGCGTAACTGACGTAACTGAGTCAGCGAAACAAAAACGTAAACGACTTGGACCGTGGTAATATAAAGGAAGGTCTATACATATTAAACATGTTTTTAAACTATTTGCGCAGTAGGTCTAAATCGGTATTTACATCAATGCACATATAAATTAAAATAATTATTATTGGAGTACAAGCAAGTGTTTCATATTTCACTTTTCTGTTTCTGTGTAGCCTTATACAAATATGATAAATACATGAATTAAGATGAGTAGGTTAAACATAAAACCAAATGAAGATAGTACAGACAAAAAACAATCAACATCTGACGAGCAAGAGAGTATATTAATATAAAGATCACCGAGTAATACAATATGCTATTTTTAGATTTGAAATGTTCCAGAAATCCTGCAAATTCTTCCAAAAAAAATTGACTGAACATTTAGGTAGTCTATAAATACATATGAAACATTAACTAGTACCAGAAACTTTGCAATTAACAATGATTATATCAGCAATTTCAAGGTTATGCTTTTTTACAACCTTTGCGGTTTCCCGCGCCTCGCCATCATCGGTGTCGCTTCTATTGGGTGTACCACTGGTGGTCGGTGTCGGTGCAGCTGTCGGACATTTTGAAATTAATGATGGGGGCTTGAGGATCCTTGCCTCGGCATTCAAATACGACTTTAATACTTTATTCGAAGGGAACAAAAGGAAGGCTCTAAGTTAGTGTGTGATATTTTTTTACAGATTTCACACAACAATTACAGACACTTGACGCCAGACGAAGTAAAAAGAATTAATCAGCAAAATTTTATACTTTGTTTTCCTCTTTCGTTCACTTACTTAAAATAAGCAAATTTGTAATATCATATTTATTGTAGAATAAGCAAAATTGTACTATTTAAGCAGTATTATCTGAAAATAAAACTCAGTTCGTCAGAACCACACGCCATTCGTATATTGAATGAACATTGGTCCTTCGAGGAAAGAACGTATCCAGGGCTCACATTGGTTGTGAATACAGCGTATCCAGGGCTCACACTGGTAGTTAATACAGCGTATCCAGGCCTCACACTGGTAGTGAAATAGCGTATCCAGGGCTCACACTGGTACTGAAAACAGCGTATCCAGGGCTCACACTGGTAGTGATTATAACATTTAATTCAAAATTTATAAAAGTTAAAAATGGTGTTAGACGAAACAGAGGTTTATACCATCGTAGCTAGACAAAAATCTCTAGCAGAGGAATTAGAGAAAACTAGCAGAAATTTTGCAAAGACAGTCCAGTCCGAAAAACTGCTAAATACTTGGAAGAAAGACTACAACGGATAGAGGAAATCTAGACAAATTTCCACGAAAACCACCAAAAAATTGAGGAAGTAGTAAAGCATGACACCCCGTACATGCAAAGCAATACGGTAAAGAAAGTTCAACAACTGTATGAAGAATTAAAGGCAAAAATAAAGAAAACAAGATCATACGTCAGCGAACCAGCACCCTCAGAAGATAAAATAGGGAGTGAGCAATCACAGAGGTTACGCAAATTAAAAATAAAGATGAACGCCATTATCAACAATGTAATGGAATTTGAAGAAGCCACTCTGATAGGCTATACACCTGAAGTCCATGATTTCCAACAAAAAAATATTGCTGGAGCAATCTAGAAGCTTCACCGAGTTGCACGAAGACTTCATGATTAACGCATCAGAGGATGATCTAAAAACAAGTTATGTAATAGAAGATGAGTACAGGGAAGTACAACAGGAACTAAATCGATGTCTTCATAATATGGCTTTCAAACTCAGCGAAACCAACCAATTGAAGGTTGTAGAAAGACATCAGCAAGTTGAAGTCAGATTGCCACAATTAAAAATTCCAATATTTAAAGGAAACAATTTGGAATGGCAATCGTTTTGTGATATATTCACAACAATTATACACAACAAAGTCACACTCAGTACTACAGAAAAAATGGAGTACCTGAAAACGCATTTGGAAGGAGAACCCATGCAACTCATCCAGCATTCAACCATTTCAAGTACAAACTATACATCGGCCTGGGAAACTTTAAAAGCTAAATATGATAATGAAAGAACATTTTTTGGAGTACCTATTGAGAACATGCTCA
Source organism: Merodon equestris (assembly GCA_958301585.1). Classification (NCBI taxonomy): domain Eukaryota; kingdom Metazoa; phylum Arthropoda; class Insecta; order Diptera; family Syrphidae; genus Merodon; species Merodon equestris. Next base: position 90,050,867 of record OY284416.1, read on the forward strand.
AATATGGTCATCAAGGAAACCAGTCATCATCGAATTCCATTAAAGCAATCTTGGATGCAACAAAGGAGGGCCTATCAGCAATAACCACCATGGGCTTTGACACATCATCGTGGGGTCCTCTTATTGTTCATTTAATTACAAAAGCTTTAGACCAGGAAAGCAGAAACCTATTTGAGGAAGGTCTAGAACAACCGAATAAGATGCCTTCCCTCCAAATCTTGTACAACTTTCTACAAAGGAGATATCAAGCATTGGAAGTGATGGGATCCTCACGACAAAGGCATTTCAAGGAAGAATCTAAGGTCTCTATTCGCAATTATCATTTAGCAACTAGAGCTAAGTGCATATTTTGCAAGAGTGACCACAACCTTTATTCATGCAGTAAATTTTTGAATTGGACTCCTAAGGAAAGGTGCGAACAAGTAAAACTTGCTAAATTAAGCATGAACTGCCTACGACATGATAAGAAAAGTGCATGCCCTAGCTTGCGAACATGTAAGCAGTGTAATAAAAAACACCATACTCTGTTACACCAAGAGAACTGTACGAGTACATCAAAACAACAAGCTGATAATCGTTCATCAAATAATGGACATAAACAGTTAGAGGAAATACAATCGAATTATGGACATCAAAATCAAGATGTATTGCTGGCCACAGCATTGATAACAGCGACAAACGTTGATGGCCATCAGAGAAAGCTGAGAGCTCTTATCGATCCAGGATCGCAGGCAACACTGATCACTGAAGAAACAGCCCAGTCATTGGGCTGCTTGAACAAAAAATGCCTGCCAAACAAAAAATCCATACGGAAATTAGCGGCTTAGGAGCAACAATGCCGGTACAGCAAGTAGAAGTGGTAGTAACTCCAAGATTCGCGTCAGAGTTCAAATTGCTGGTTTCTGCGCTTGTACTACCAACGCTCACAAGACTAACGCCTGACAAAAACGAGTTTAATGAAATTCCCAACAATTTCAAAAATTTGTTGCTAGCCGATCCATCATTCAATATTACATTGATATGATTCTTGGAGCTGATGTTTACGGGAACATCATTCTTAATGGGCGCATGTCATCCAAATGCGCTAGTGTAGCAATCATGGGAATGGTTGCCCAAACAACACTAGAAACTCTTCTCAAGCAATTCCGGGAACAAGAGAACATTCCGTTCAATAAGCAATTAGAACAGAAGTACAGTCTAGGAGCCTCACGAGACCGAGCAGTTGCAAGATTATTCCAACCGGAGAGAAAATTTTAAACAAACAATTCTTTGCAGCTTGAGTATACCAAATTCATAAAAGAATTTATAAGTCTTGGTCATATGGTAGAAGTTCCTTTAAATGAGAAAAAAAACCGAAGGTGTGTACTATATGCCACACCATGCTGTCATTAAACCCGACAGCATTACAACTAAGAGTAGTGTTCGACGCGTCATCGAAGACATCAACCGGAGTTAGTCTCAACGATCTTATGTTGGTGGGCCCAAGGCTACAATTTGATTTAACCACCATTATTATGCGTTGGAGACGGCACAGATATGTCTTCACGGCGGACATCGAAAAGATATACCGTCAAATTAAAATTAACGAAAAGCATCAAAACTACCAGCGGATAGTATGGATGCTTCAAATGAAAAAATTAAGGACTATAAACTTACCACTGTCACATACTGAACAGCTTCCGCACCGTACCTTGCTGTGAAAACACTCCATCAATTAGCATCTGATGAGCAACAAGATTATCCAATTGCTGCAAGCATCTTAAAGGAAGACTTCTACGTTGCTGTCACCACTGACAATTATTGCAAAGTTATTAATGCAACGGATTTGGAAGGCTGACCTCGAGTGGGACGAACCGCTTACTGAAGAATTGCAACAATGTTGGACCAACTTTAAAAAAGATCTTCCAGATGCAGAGGCCATAACAATCCCTAGATGGATTAATACAAACAAGGTCCATAAAATTGAGTTACACGGATTTTGTGATGCCTCGGAAGGAGCTTACGCAGCTGTGATTTATTCCAGAGTCCCCTGTGGTAATGGATTGCACTGCTAACATCAAAAACAAGAGTTGCGCAGTTGAAGGAAAAACTCACTATACCAAAGCTAGAGTTGTGTGGCGCGAATCTATTGTCAAGGCTTTTGAAGGCAGTAAAACAGAATTTTGGAGCGCAAGTAGTTATACAAGTTCGTGCAGTCTCTGTGTACTCCAACAAAAGATCCGCGAAAAGACCAATAACAAAACTATGTCCTCTGCCCATTGAAAATAATGCCGAGAAAATAACTTCGACTGAAATTAAAGCAAGTTCAAAAAATTAAAGCTGCTGTTTTGTTAGGAAGAATGAGTTTCAAACCAATTCTTTGGATGTGCATGTTAGCACTGGCCATAAGTACTATATCTGGCCAACAACTAACTGCAAACTATAAGGTCACAAGCTTCGAAACAACCCCATGATTATATTTCGAAGATATTTTACATGCAAATAAGGTTGTTGGTTCGTGGAAGAGCATAGTGTTCTTCAATTTGACGAACTATTGGGCTGATGTCAATACATACCGGAAATGCATAAAACACATGAAAGAGATCTGCCTGAACACAAACCTGTCGGAATCAAATACTCTGCTTTGTGAGAGCAGTCTACATCTATTTGATCGGCAATTACAACAAATTGAAGTAAACAATGATGTACTACGTCACGCCAACAATGATTCGCCACAAAGGATGAAACGATCACCCTTTGAGTTCATCGGAACAGTCAGCAATATGAACAATATGAACAGACAATAAAAGAAATGACAGGAAATGAAAACCATCTGCTTAATCTATTGATAAATCAAACCAGTATAATAGATTCCACCATAAACCTATTTAAGGATGATCGCGCAGCAACTCAAAACCAGTTAAAGACAATATACATATAAAGTGATTTCCAAGTGAGAAAAGCAAGAGGATAATGAACATGCCTTTCAAATGTTCATATCAACAGCCTTCCCTGCGATGTTAACTATGATGAACTTCTACAATACGCAAAATACATTACTAGACATCATACTGGCAACGCACAATGGACAGATTCACCCGTTAATTCTGACAGTTAACCAACTGAAAATGGAACTCTCTCGAGTCCACGACAACATACCAAGAAGCATGATGATCCCGGGGGAAAGAAATCACGAGTCCATAATTCAACTGTACAAGACGTTACAGCCAAGGGCAAGAGTGATGGAAAAAAATGTCATCATCGAAATAACGCTGCCACTCTTGTATAACGAAGAGTTCAAAATCTACAAACTGCTTTCTAAACCAGCTTGGCAAAGTAACAAATTCGCGTTTATTGTACCATCATCAGAGTATTTAATAGTCAATCTGGAAGGCGATCACTTCTACCCTTTAAACGAAGTGTCATTTTCGATGTGCAGGCAACGATCGTCAGGATCGTTCTGGTGCGACATGAAGCATCCTCTGTACCTAACAGAGTCGACGATTAGTTCCTGTGAAATGGGTTTCTTGAGACATACGAAAGAGATTCCACCTTCATGCGTCCAAAGCGTCAGTCCTCAATTATATTGGGTACAAATGCACCACACGAACACATGGATATATAGCACACCAAGCGCGGTCAATGTAGACATAGCATGTGGCAAGGTATCTTCGACAGCCCAATTGATGTCAACAGGAATAGTGCAGTTGCAACCTAACTGTAGAATTCTCCAATCAAGCATGATCATGTTTGGCAGGCAGTCAGCAACAACGAGAATAACTTTATCCTATTTGCCGCTGCCGAACATTTCCGAATTTCCAACTGATCAATATTATCACCACGAAGTTGTAGGAACAAAGGAACAAAGGTCTCACAGCAGATGTCAAAATTACAACACGATATTGCTCTCCAAAAAAGCTAAGAAGTACTATTGAACCAAATCCAAAGCCACAAGATCCAGCAGTATTCAATAAGCGGTGCAATAAAACTTTTCGTCATCATAGCAATATGCATGGCTGTACTGAAAGAACTTCGAAAAAGGAGGTCTGCCAATATTAACATCGTGACCAACCAAAACCCAGCACCACGTAGACGACGAAGTGAACCAGTTGCCCCATCAATATTCTGTGACGAACATTTTACCGTATAACATGTTGCTCCAGCATGTTGTGTTCAACCACAACAATTACAGACACTTGACGCCAGACGATGTCAAAAGAATTAATTAGCAAAATTTTATACTTTGTTTTCCTCTTTCGTTCACCTGTTCATCTCTTTCGGCTCATATATCTTACTTAGAATAAGCAAATTTGTAATATCATATTTATTGTATTGTAGAATAAGCAAAATTGTACTATTTAAGCAGTATTATCTGAAAATAAAACTCAGTTCGTCAGAACCACACGCCATTCGTATATTGAATGAACAATGGCTTATAGTCAGGCGTAAAGACTGTACTTCGATTTCGGTTCCAACGCTTTCTGCACCCATTATCCTAGCACATGAATCATTTCTGATGCTTTCAAACCTCGTAAATGATTTCGCAGGTTCAGCTAACATCTGATATAAGTACGTCTCCATAAAGTAACGGCTTCAATTATTCGTTTTTAATCCTTTCGGTGCGTCAGGGCATTCTTTATCTTCAAAATCGCTATTTTTAAAATGTCGGAACGACATGCACGTTTCCGACAGAGCATGTTCACAATAAGTCTCAACAAGAATTTTGTGTGCTTCATCTGCAGACTTGAATATAATTCGACACATTTCAAGTAATGAACAAAAAGATGTACACACACAGTACATGTGAGATGCAAGAACATATCGAAGGTACCAGTATTATTCTTTAACTCTGTCATCATCATGAAATTGTAGTAAAATCCAATAAGAAATTTAATTCAATGTCTTGCGCCATTGTTGACCAATGTTCACAATTTTTGCGATGAGTCTTGTTTTTTTTTTTAGTATTCAATTCAAAAATCAATATGGTGTTCGTCCGATAAGGTAAGCTCAAAATATCTCCACCGTAGCTCAAAATTATCGCATCGGTATTCCAAGACCCCAAGAAGAAGACCGTACTATGGAGATGACGGTTAGTTCTAGGAACGCCAAATTCCACACATTTGGTGAATTAATGGTTCTGTTACATGATGAACTTCCTGGAAGTATAATTCCTCAAGATGAAGACTTTAATTAGCCACCGTGATCGACAATGACACCAAAGGATTTTGCGCTTGTTTCAAGAATGCAGTCTGTACCAATACTTTACCAACGACTCGTGCACTATAATTAAAGAGAAAATTAGTGCTATAGTTTGCAAAATACAACTGCACCTGTGCAAAAATTTTATAAATAATGGATTAACCAAAGTGTAGCTTAGATTAAAATTGATTGGTAATACTATTTACCATCGTCGCTAAAATGCTGTGTTTGTCTGTTGATTTAAAATGATACCTCTTATTGGATAACCCTCTATCACAGACTTATGAAGTACTGCGGTTTGATGGGGAAGCACAAACAGTTATTTTTAAATCCACATTAAATACTTAGGTCATTGATCATTGATATAGGACATGAATAAATTTCTATCCAAAGTTATGTACAGCGCCATTATATTTTGTTGGCTCTATAATGTTTGGAAACGTGACGAACTGTTCCAAAAATTTAATATTTTTATTGGGTTACGGGCGCCTACAGCTTTTGGAAAAAAATGTTTATCTAAATGTTAATGCCTTCCCAACTTTAATGAAAGTCTTGGTCTCTTGATAGTTTCTAAATCACTCACAATTTGTTGATCACAATGAAATATGTTGGCTGTTCAATTTATCGTAAATGTTTTTCACAATCGACAATTAAAATCGCGAATTGTCTGTTTTTACATCTTACCATCGACTTTAAAACCATCGTCGTTATATGCTCACTTGTTGCGGAAAATACGATCACGCTACTCAACAATTCCACAAAATAAATCTAATTCACTTTAAGATCATTTGAAACCCTCAAAGTGCTCTTATCCACAGGATTCGCTACTCGCTACCTATTAACTAGATTTGAAGACCACAAAAATGTCATTCTTTCTTCTTTCCGTTGAGATAAGAATAAGAATACATTTCGCAAACAGCGCAACTTCTTTGTTGAACACTCATTACGGCAAGGGTACACAACTTTCTCCTCAAACGTTAGCTCAGGCAAAGTGATATTAACCCATATCTTCCTAGTGATCGATTATTCGATCGGTTGACTATTTATTTTTTTATGAAATATTGTGAACGCATTCATTATTATTTTTTTAAAGGTCCTTATTCTGACGCTAATAACTGTCAAGTAGTATTTTTTACGTTTTACGGTTCGCGCGTATATTCTTGGAATTCAAGTGTATTTACGGACATTTTCCTGCAAAAATATGTCTCGTCATGAATTGTTAGTATTTTTGTTATATTACTATATAATTTTATTTATTTCTGTGGTTTTATATTAAACATAATGTGTATCTTTATATTGTAATTTATTAGAATGAATATTAGTTGAATGTGGGTAGAAATTGCAGTATTTTATATAGTGATCGATTTTTCGATCAGTAGGATTATATGCCCCTGTGCTCTTATGCACTCTTATCGTGCTTTTATTTAGAATTTTTTATTGATTTTGTTATAGTTTGTCAGTAAATGAAATTATTTCATATCTGGAAGATGACACGAATGTTTTGTCGGCTGATATTTATATTACTCCACCGGATAATTTTGATAGAAGTGACGAAGATAGTGGTGACGAGGAATTTACTCACATAAATAATTTGTCGAGGCATCAACTATTAGCAGAAGGTGAACTAAGGTCTACCGTTGCTTCAGAAACTGGCGTCGATGTGGAAGATGATTTCTTAGACGATCAAACTCTCAAACCTGTGCCTAGTATATCATCAGCAAAACCACCTCCGATGAAAAAAAAGCGCGTTTCGATATCTCGTCGTTGGAGGGCTATCGATATTCCAGATAAACCAGAAAAAGAGACTACAATACCCAGTTTCCTTGAAGGTGTTGAAACACCACTACAGTTTTTTGAGTTGTTTTTTGATGAAGAGGTCCTTGAGTTATTGCGTTCAGAAACAGAAAAAAATGCAATCCAGAAAGGCAAACATGGTTTTAGAGTTACTTTGACTGAAATGAAACATTTTGTCGGAATATTGTTACTGTCAGGATACAACAGCGTGGCGAGGTACCGAATGTATTGGGAACAACAAGTGGATTGTAATTTTCAAGCCGTTGCATAGATTTGAAGATCTGCTTCGTTACTTCCATGTCGCGGACAATAATAGCTTACCACCAAACGACAAATTTGGAAAAATTCGTCCACTTTGGAACCTACTGAACCATAGATGGCTGAAATATTATCCTGGTGATAAAACTTGAGCATCGATGAATCCATGATTCCTTATTACGGAAAACATGGAACGAAGCAGCACATACATGGCAAGCATATCAGATTTGGGTACAAAAATTGGTCTATTTGCACTCGTCTTGGTTATCTAATTTACGGCGAGCTGTACAAGGAGGCTAGCACTGGCTAGCGTTGGCGCATCTGTTGCATTGGACCTCATAAGAAAATTACCATCTGGCAGCTATAATCTTTATATGGATAATTCTTTCACCTCTTTGCCTCTGCTGGGTGAACTGAAGAAATTGGGACATGATGCTACAGGTACTATAGAGTACAATACAATAGAGTAGAAAATAGAGTAGAAAATGCACCATTGAAAGATGCAAAGGAGATGAAAAAGAATCAAAGGGGATCATATGTCCAATATACGGATGTGTTGTCTGATGTAACTCTTGTTCGGTACAACGATAACAATATTTTAACGGTTGCGTCTACACAGTGTGGTGTACAACCAATAGGAAAGGTGAAGCGTTTTTGTGACAAACAAAAGGACATTGACCAACCTATGTAGGTGTTTCATAAATTATAATAAATATATGGGTGGCGTCGATCGCTTAGATCAAAATGTAGGATGCTATCGAGTTAATATTAGACTGAAGAGGTGGTACTGTCAATTACTTATGTTTCCTCTAAACGCTTGTGTGAACAATGCCTTTCAATTATATAAAATTTCCCCAGCGACAAAACATGGAAATAGTTATGATCTTTTATCATTTACAAGGTATATTGTAACGACATACTTTCTCATGAAAGAGGCCTCTGACACCTCCTCCGTTGCTAAATTCTTGGTACGTAGGTCATCATTGGCTGTTATAAAACGAGTTCCAGACTCTATAAGGTTAGATGGAAAGGCCCATTACATTGTCAAGCAAAATAAATCAACCCGATGTGGATTATGCCACAAAAATACATTTATGAAATGCTCAAAGTGCAATGTCGCTTTGCATCAGAAATGTACCGTCAATTTTCATTCAAAATAGTTTTCTAAGATAATATAATGTTTTAATTAGTTTGGAGTAGTTTCAAAAATATTTTTCTTTATAAAAATAAAAAAATATAATAAATAAACAGCTTATTATTTCACAATAATCAACCCCTATATTAATACAACACATGTACATATGTATATTCCTACTGATCGATTAATCGATCGGTTTCAAAACTCAATAAATGAAAAACATACTTTTTATTTTAGTATCTATTTATGATGAAATACACAATATGGTGTTAAGATTTTTTTTTTATTAATATCGGACAAGTCTAGATGTAGTTGGGATGATATGGGTTAACCTCCTTCCATATTTAAGAGGCATAGAGAAGGAAGGCAAACTAAAAACGGAAGGAACGAAAAATGCATTCCGTCGCATTAGCTTTTGTGATAGTCAGGACAAAGACAGCAAGGCCAACGCTGTTCCATCCCATGCTTTCGAGTTTCGGTCCTTTCTACTCGGTACACGTCAAACTCCCACACTCTACTGCCGAGGGTTTTTTTCATCCTTTCTCTTCTCTACATTGTAGAGAGTAATTTCGATTTAACTGGTCGGGCTGGCTGTGAGTAATGCTACGTACATACACCCTTTTGCGAACGATGGCTTAGACGTCCTTCGATGGTTTGCCTTATCTAAATTAAATCTTTAAATTGCATAATGAAAGTATCGAGAACTGTGGTCATGATTGCACGGAGTCGCACTCAGATGTAATGGCGAAAGTGTTGGAATTTAGTAAGTGAAAATTCAGTTCATCGAATTGGCTTATTAATTTAAGGAAATAACAAGTTGTTCGAAATTTAAGGAAATGGAATAGTAATGGAGTTAAAATGAATCTGGTTTTATTTTCTTAATAATACAAAATCAGTGCTTGCTGACTTTGTATGTAAGTTATTTAAAAAAAATAAGGAATTTATTTGTAGTTGTATGAATAACAATGTGTTACATTACAGCTTGTGACCTAGCTTTTGGATTTTGTGGAACGGGGATGTTAAATCCTCTTGGGTCTAATATTTGAGAATTTTGGATATGATCGATTCGGATCAATAATTTTAATTTTCCTGGGGGGGCAAACACCTCCATTTATTGAGCTTAATTCAAGCTAACATGATCTAACTTAATAATTAAAAAGAACGGAAGAGAGGGCGCAATTTTTAGGCATGGAGTGCTGAGGTAGAAATCGAAGTAAGGATTCGAATTAACAATTCTCAGCATATAAGAAATGGGCTCATTGGAGCCATACGCGGTGCGGGGGGTGGGTAGATAAATGAGGTTAGTGTGGATAGTGATTGCGGTGTAGAGGGTCACGCAGTCGATAGTACTTGAAAGAATGTCAGATACAGTTAATTTTTCCTCCAACGTATTCCTATTGATTAGTTTCAGACGGTCTTGATAGAGCAAAGAATTGTTCCAAGGGAGATCTCGAAGAGGAAAACGTAGGAACCCGCGTTGGATGCTCTCGATTCTAGAAACGTGGGTAAGGAGACTACACTTGAGATGCGTATTCAAGAAGGGATCAGATAAACGTTGGAGAGTTGTTTAGGCCATCGAAACCGAGTGCTGAATTAGTTTTAAGGATTATCTCGTCGATATGTGCGCGAAAATTTAGCTCTTGGTCGCATAATATGCGAAGATCGCGAAAAACCTGAACGTTCGAGATGGGCTGATTATTGGGGAAGTAGAGACGAAGAGGAGTTATGATTCGTTTATGAGAAAAAGTGATTGATTGGCATTTGGAAATGTTAAGCTCCAAGTAATTTCTGGAACACCAGATGGATAACTGACTGGAGGAAATGGTTTTGAAGAACTTGGTGTCGTCGGCATATAGTGAGATGTGGGAATGTTTAATCACCATTTCAATACCGTTAATGGTAAGGAAGAAAAGAAGTGGACTTAAGTGGCTTCCTTCGGGGACGCCGGAGGAAGTTTAAAAAGGGTTAGAAAAGGTAGATCTGAAATGAACACCGTAATAGCGATTTTCCAAGTAAGAAGATATCCACTTGAAAGAAATGAGGTCGAAGCTAAGGGATGATAATTTGAAGAGTATTAGTCTGTGGGAGGTTTTATCAAAAGCTTTACTGAAATTGGTTGAAATAACGTCGCCATTCTCTAAGGCTGATAGGGTAAAGGATACGCGTTCGAGAAAGCTTGAGGTTGTAGATCTGCATTTGAGCAAACCATTTTGTCTAGGGGAGATTAAAGACTTACAGCGAAAACTCAGAATTTCGTACAAAATACTCTCGAAGAGCTTGGGTATATGTGACAGATTAGCAATGGGACGATAGTGGTAAATATCCTTCTGCTGACCTTTTTTGTCTATAGGGGTTATAAGTGAACTTTTCTATAACCGGGATAATTCACCCAGGGATAGGGATAAACTGAAGCTTTTTTCCGAGAGGGAGAGGGAGGGTTGAGGAGCGTTTCTTTTTTTACAAATATACCTACGAGTATAGCAGGAAGACCGTTAAGTCCAGGAGTGAATTCATCATTAAGTAGATTTAATTTGCTTTCGATAACATAGGGATCGACTGTATGGGAAATAAATGATCCAAGGGAGAAATTCGGTAAATAATTGAAGTAAGCGAAGTTCGGAACAAAGGAGTTATGGGCGAAAGATTGTTTAAAAAACGTTGCGAAAATGTTGACGATAATATTGGGATCATTTGAGGTTTGATCATGGAAGGAGAGTGAGGTGGGGTAGCCATCACATTTTCTTTTGTAGTTAACAAACCTAGAGAAGGACTTAGGATTACTTATAAGATTGGCTTGCGGTTCAGTTAAATAGGACTGTAGAGTTTAGATAGCTGCCCATGAAGTTAGAAAAGTCATAAGGGGATTGAGTACGAAGGATGATTGACTGCTTAATTCTTTTGTTTCTTATAGAAATGAGCCTGCGATTACAAGACAAATTTTTGCATTGGGAAAAGGTAACGTAAAGAGAAATAGATTTAAATATATGGAAATAAAAGGGAAAGGGTTGGCAGTAGTGGGATTAGTAGCAATATAAAACGATTGATCATCTGATTGAGCCCATTTAAGATGAGGAAGGTTCAAGTCGTCGAAGAGAAGGATTTCATCCTTAAATCAATTATTTGGTCAATTGTATTAATGACGTGGTGATAATATTCAATAGGTTGTGAGGGCAAAATGTACAAACAAGTGATGTATAATGGCTTCTGGGTCAGCACAATCTTAATTGAAACAAAGTCGAGATTAAGGGAAGGACAATTTTATTAAGGACGGCTAGTAGGACGCCTCGACAAGGACAACCATCAGTGGGTCGGTTGAGTTCTCCATCGCGATGAACACTAAAATTTGATGGGCACAGTTCGAAGTTATTTATGCTGGCGATCAGATTTGTATCGGTCAGAGCAAAGATTTCAAAGCGTAGAGCATGTGACATGGGTTTCTGAGCGAAGACCTCTTACATTTTGATAATAGAAGGGAAGAGGGAGATTTTGGTAGAGATGATAAAGAGGCTCTTGAGGCTAGCGAAATCCGTAGGGAGACCTTCCTGTTGAAGAAAAACAAACGCTTATGTTTGTTTTACCTTCATAGCTAACCGAGTCTGATTTATCGTGAAGGTAAAATGAGACGAATGTTCTCATATGTCTTTTTATCCCTTAGTCGAGAAAGAGCGTAGCAATACGGACAGCGAAGCTTTGGAATTTCTTCGCAAAGCCTTGAGTAATCGAATAGTAACTAAAACTATTTCACTATAGGAGCACAATTTCCTACCAAGCTATAAAGCTTAAAGAAGATTAGGGATAGGGAAAATCAGCCACGTTCAGGTCCGAGGACCGAAAAATAAACAAAATAATAAAAGAACACAATAAACGAAGTTGCAGCTAATGATCGTCGAGATCGTCAGGTATCAATACATAAATAAGCAGCATCAAAATCACGATCACCAAATCTTCATATCTATAATTTAGGGGTATATTACGTTACTATACTGGATGACATAAGCTTCGATATGAAGTGAGCTGCATAATGGCTCCAGGGTCAATGGTGTACCGACAGTAGACCAAGTAGGTACGGAGGCAGACAGCTAGAGTCCGAGCTACCATAAAGGCCCGGTTTTTCTTCCGAACGGCATTGTAAGAATTTATAAGATGGAACTAACGACGGCGTCCATAGTTTGAATGAGACGACCTGCTTAGTGAATACCTTGGCCGACTACAGTATATCTAAATCTCAGACCATTAAAAAATGGCACAGCCCGCCTCCTTATCTGTACTAAAGCTAGCTCCGAAAATGTATTTGTAAGCTTGTATGATTTCACGCCAACATAAAAGAGATAGACGGCCGACTCAAAGATTACTTCTAAGATGGTTCTTGAATATTTTAACGCGTTTCTAGTAAGGAAAGACGTCTTTGAGTGAGTTGAAGAAAAGCATAGCCCATACAATATTAGGAAACGGATTCAGGCCTGAAACATTCCGTAGTCTCTTGAGAGGCGCCGTGCGAATCCCACATCTTAGCATTATTATTTTTTATTTTTTTATTTTTTATTTTTAAAGGGTTACATTACCATTTATATTTTTATACGTTACACAAGCACATGTTCATTCACTACTCTCCGGTGGTGTTTGTCCTAGATAGGATAGGATAGGATACGATTTTTGAGAGATTCGACTGAATTTGTCGCGTTGGTTGTAGTTCATTTTTGTTTCCATGTTTTTAAGGTGTTATATTGCAAATGCACACCCAAATTATGAATTTTGAAGTGAAAAATTGTTGTGATTAATTGTTAATTGTGATTGTGATTAATTGTTAACATGACCAAACTGATCATTTTGCGAACGATGCAAGACATTTTTTCCAATATCCAAGATGTCCGAATCTTCCAAGGAGTCAACATCGACTCGGATCATACCCGTATTAGAGCTAAGATACACATGGGGATTTCACTGAATTTAACGGAGTCCAGCAGTAACACCAGAATTTAATAATAGAAACCTGTACGTGCTTGAGGCAACCTCAAGCTCTCCGAATACCACACAAATGATAGAAGAACAACTGAGATGTTTCTTTTATGCCTTTAACACGCTTGGTTTCAAGACACCACCAGCAAGAAAGCTCAGTTTTAGATACGAGTGAAAGCAGACAAACATAGAGAAACAAAATGCATACGATGATGCATCTACCGACGAGAACTGTTTGTGAGCTCTACTCGTATGAATAGAAAAGAAGGAAATAGCATACGACTCTAAGAATGAGAGCGAAAGAGCCCGAGGAGCGCGAGATCGAGGTGGTGGGGAAATACTTTCGTAGAAATGACGTTTGAAGACTAACCAGTAAGTAAAACGAACACGTCAAAGCTATAAAAGCCAGAGCCATATCCTATGCTAACAATTTTCAAGGGCCAATTCTGAAGATGACCCAAGCGCGATGATATTGTAGTCAAAATACTGCTGTCAAGCATTCGCAATGGAAATCTTAAGACATACTTTTATAAATGGTCTGTCTAACTCAGAGTGCCCGCATAAGGGTAGTAAAGTAGTTCTAAGCAATTAAGGTAGCTAAGCTTAACTTAGTCATGATGTTGAATAAGAATAGATGTCAGAATAAGAATATTAAAGTGCCTTAAAACATAAAACAAAAGTTCACAATTAACGGAAATAAACGAGAATTCCATTCATTGGACTTAGACATGGTTAAAATAACAAAGTTCAGTAGATTGGCTAACGCAGACGGGGGCTTCGGGTCTCACGAAAATGGCTCATTGGCTATATAAGAGGCACAATCTATTTCAAGTCCGCACAACTGATTGTAAACGCGAGTGACACGGACATATTGAAGAACCACAACGAGAAATCAATAAAACGTTCGGGTATCAGGCAAAACATTTCATCTACCTAAAAAGCTTAAAAGCTATTATGGCGAGTCAATGGTTTGACACCAGTCAGATTGGCCTCAGGTAAAAAACCTTATCGCATGCAGTTGAGGAATGTGAAGAGTAACCACTCGGATGATAGCCAATGTGTTTATATTATATTTGAGTTTCCAGTGAGCTTACTCAATGCTATTCGTCTCTCGCTCATAATCATTCCATTTACTTTACTCTCATTTTCATTTATTTCTGATGTGTTGGAGCATGCGGGTTGTCCGTCATGTGCAGCATAGCCATGACCATCAAGCAAAAGTCGTTATTTACTTCATTCTTATAGGAAAATGTATAGCACATTCTCTCATCAAAATTGTTAATAAATTATTCATTTCGACGGAAGATCTCCAGATGATCTTTCAGTCATTGAAAAGAAAAAAATCAGCGAGTATCGACAGTATATCCAATGTTGTGCTTAGGCACCTTCCACCCGTGGCTGTAGAGAGGTACACCATCCTGTTCAACAATGCACTGAGTAATGCCTATTATCCAGTGCACTGAAACACTAATGCAACCAGTTCCCAACAGGGGTAAAGACACCTCTAGCCCGGCAAATCTCCAGTAGATAAGTGTCCTTTTGAGTATCAGCAAGGTCTTCGAGAAGGTGGTCCTTATGGCCCTGTCTTAATGGGTTAAAGGGAATAAAATCATCCCGGATAACCAACTCGGTTTCAAAGCGGGGCATGACACTATTCACGCCACGTCGAAGCCCGTATCGGATACCAATGGAACAAATGCAAAAACCAATGGGGTGCCTCCCTGATGGACTTAGAAAAAGTCCTCGGCACCGTATGGTTAGAAGGTCTTTATTATAAGCTCAGTCGGCTGGGCATAAGTAACCCACTGCTATATATGCCATGTTAACAGGTAGAAAGTTCGTTGTGAATATTGTAACGTGACTTTTACCCAAACATTTGAAGTCAAAAACGGCACGGTTAATTCGCCGAAAAATCTGAAACTATATTGTTCAGAACGCCTTTGCCTCGGCCCGCTCGGGACACTAGAAAAAATGAGCGCAAGTTATCTATCTTTGGGCCGGACGGGCGTCCACTGGCGTGACAAAGTGTAGTCAGATACCTTGGGATCGTGCTGGATCAGTATCTAAATATATCTTGGCAAAGATGTAGATGCCGCTCTGGCAAGGACCCGCGACGCTTTCGTTCTGAGAAGATGGCTGTTTCATAGCAGCCAACTTGATCCCAGAGTGAAGGTAATCTGCTACATGGCCTCAATCAGGCCTTTGATGGTTGCCTGTGGATGTCCCGTTAGGTCCAATGTGGGAGCCAGCTTAATGGAAAGGACTCGGGTATTTGAGAGACAATGTCTCAGAACTTGGCTACATAGGCCACCCGAATCTGAGTACACGAAATTTTAACCGAACAAGGTACTATACAATAGGGCTAGGGGTGGATAACTTTCTGATCAAATTGATTTGAAGCCACGTTGCAGGAGCAATGACTTCGGTCAGTAACCTGATCTCCGGGGCTAAGTACCCCAATGAATTATACCATGAGAGAGTGCGTCAAAACAAAAATCACAAAAAAGCCAATAAAAACAAAAACAAGAAAAATATTATAAAAAAAAATATTATAAAAAAATATAAATAAATTAAAGTATGATTTAAATATATATATTTTTTTTCTATCCCTATTATAAAAAAGATATGAAATAACACATATCTTGTGTGATAACTATTTAAGTGAAAGTTTAAGTGTTTTATTCTTAGTCGAAAAGTGGGGCAAAGTTGTCGAAGGGACGAGGTTACTTTGCTCTAACTGATACTTTTCGCTATGTTGCCTTTATTTAAAGAGCTGGAGCAAAGTTTTTAAGGCATTTCATTAACATTGCTCTAAGGATCAAAAAAAAATAATAATGGTAACTTTTTTTTAAACAAAAAAAACAAAACAGTATAACAAGAAAAATTTAGTTAATTGATCACAAAAAGGTTTTCAATAAGCATAAGTAAAATAATAATGTAATTATATAAACATAAATAACAATTTTGAACAAACCAAAAAAAAAAACATAGGTAATTCATTCATTCATTGCTCCAGGGCAAAGTAACTCCAAAAATAGAAAAAACTGCATGGTCATACAAAAAAAAAGGCAAAAATTACAATATACATGTATATCAATTACGCAAATAAATTGCATGTGCAATTTAATAACAAAACATTATTATAACTAAAATATTTGTACTTACTTGTTCAAAGTTCACTACACTATTTGTACGCACCAAATTTTTCACACAAAAAAAACACAAATTTAAGGACAAAACTTCACAACTCAACTGTTTCTTACCAACTGCCGGTAAGTGATGGGCAAATTAGCCCCGTTTTACGGCATACTTTTATACATATATATTTTAACTAAGCTAGAATAAGTTAGGTTTAGATTGGTAAAGGAAGGCTTAAGTTTTATTATATAATTATGTATATAAGTTTAAATTAAACTTCTTCACTTTTCTTTTATAATATTTAAACAATTTATTACTTATTTTATAACACAACTACAAAATGCGACCGGAAGCTTTGACGACCAACTCGGCTCAACTCTCCTCTAAGTAATAGAAGAGAGCGAGGGATCTAATTGACAAACTAGCTCAACTCCCTTCTGTGTTGTATAAGAGTGAAGTAACAAAAGTAGATTTACTTTATAGAAGGTACTTCTATATAACACTGCCCTCTAGATTTTGGTCCCCAAAATACAATCAAGTAATATTAATGTTAATGTTCAAGATGATTTCTACAAAATAACTTAGAAAAACGAGAGAGATATTAATTCAATAACCCATACGAATAACCCCATATTATCTTAGAACTAGTTACAATAGTTCAAATGATTAGATATGTAATTCTTGTTGAAGATATAACTTAGGTAATAGATTATATTATATAATATTTTATAATCTACACAATTTCAGTTCAACTTATTAAAAAAAAAATAAGTAAAAAAAACAGAAACTAGAGTAACAACCCAAACATGTGTATTCATATTAGTTACTATCCTGATGCAAATATCTACGTTTAATTAGTTTTTTTTGGTTTTAACGCGGCTGGGCTTGTAGGCAAATTAATGTATGAAACATTGACCTTTTTTTATTATCTTTAAAAACTTCGGAGTTTTATGAGGATACAATAAAGTCATATAGTATTGGAATAACCCTGGATTAATTCTTTTTTTTCATTGATAACGCCTGAAAACTGACCTGCGAATTTCGTCTGTATACTATACTATATATCACTATACCCTGTATAGTGTTAAGATTTCAACACACAGATTTTACATTCATAATTCTAAGATGTTCGTTTAAGGTGCCGTGAAGGCGTTCAATATCAGGATTTCCAGTTTTTAATGCAGCTGTAATTCTATGAAATTGAATGCCTTTTTCTTTTAAAAACTCTTTCACGGCAGAGTGTAGGATACATGTTTCTCCGTCAGAAATAATTTTATTTTGTTGTCCTAAAAATTATATACTTTGTTTTATTGCATTGAGGATAGCGATTCAATTTCTGTCAGTTAATTTGTGTATAGTCGCGTATTTTGAAAATTTGTCTGTACTGGAAACCAAATATCAATACGTATAATTTCATTAATTTTGAAGATTCTTTTATATTCAAAGGATAATTTAAAGGATTTCTATCGTGTTTGGCTAAGTTACATACCTACTCGCAGTTATTTATAAATTTTTGAATTTCGAGCTGTAAATTTAGATAGTAATAATGTGTATTAAGTTTTAAAAATACTTCGCTAATCCCTCTGTGATTCTTGCTTAGGTGTTCTTTTCTTATGATATCAATAATTTGGTTTTTGTCAATAATATCTGTTAGTTTCTTTGAAGATTTCAGAATACTAATGTTTTTGTTACAAAAGAAATATTTAACAAACAGGTCTTGAAAATGTACGTACAACGAATTGTCCATACAATATACACAAAATAGCCCTTTATCCGTTATAGCATTTTTCATACTAGCTAATAAATCTTGACTTTTTTATGAATGATTTTAATCGTGGTTTCAGTTTTTGGTCCGTGAAATAAGTGAATTTGGTTTTTGTATAAGTTAATTGGTTTTTCTGTAATAAAAATGTGGTCAGATTGATCTTCAGATGCGCTGTGGATGATAGCATCTGTAGATAATATTTCTTGAATTTCTTTGGTTTGCTTGAACGTAGATCTATGTGTATCTATCGCACTTATTTCATTAATAAATAAATTTCCGAATAAATTATCTTCCTTTTCGTCGGCATCATTCGATTCAACGATAAACCAACTTAGTCCATCAGCGACTTTATTTTCACTTCCTTTTAGATGTTCTATACTAAAATCGTATTCATTCAACATTAACTTCGACCTTTGCAATTTCATATTTGGCTCTTTCATGTTATTCAGGCATACAAGTGGCTTATGATCAATTTGAATTTTGAATTTTCTTCCGTAGAAATACGTCCTAAAGTATTTTACAGCCCAAACTATGGCCTGAAGCTCTTTTTCGATTGTAGAATATTGCAGCTCGTGATTATTTAAAGTGCGCGAAGCGAAACAGATGGGATGGCTGCTTTGACTTAGCACTGCTCCTAATGCGTACTTTGACGCATCTGTAGTTAAAGTGAATGTTTTTGTGAAGTCGGGAGCTTTCAGAACAGGGTCGGTAAGGAGGATTTTCATTTTGTTAAATGCATCAATATAAGAATAATCTGTGACATTAATTTTCCTACATATCTTTCTTCAAATTCTTGATGAGCGGATAAGTAATTTTTGCATAATCCTTCATAAATTTACGGTAAAATCCGGTGATACCTAAAAATTGCTTAATGCCTTTTACAGAAGTAGACAATTTCATTTTCGTTATAGAATTAATTTTATCAGGATCAGGTTTAATACCATTCCTCGTAACAATGTGTCCTAAAAACTTTGTACTCGAATCAGCGAAATGACATTTATCACACTGTATTTTTAAGTTAGCTTCCCTTAGGCATTGCAAAATTTTCTTTATGGAGTCTAAATGCTCTTGAAAACTCGTTGAAAATATTAACACGTCGTCTAAATAAACGATACAAATTTTGTTAATGTAATGCTTAAGAACAGAGTTAATAAGACGTTGAAACGTCGACGGCGTATTTTAAGCCCAAATAGCATACGGAGAAACTCATAATGACCAGTTTTTATCGAAAAAGCAGTTTTAGGCTGGTCTTCCCGAGTAGCTTCAACTTGATGAAACCCTTTTGCTAAATCGATTGTGGTAAAGTAATTGCAATTACCAAGTTTGTCGAATAACTCATTGATACTTGGTAAGGGAAATCTGTCATCAATCGTCTGGTCGTTGAGTTTCCGGTAGTCAACGACGATCCGCCATCGTTTTTCGCCGGTTTTGTTTGTCTTTTTGAGAACAACCCATATAGGTGCATTGTAGGGGCTATCGCTGTGCCTAATAATATTTTGTTCTAACATTTCCTGGATTTGCCTATCTACTTCTGCGTGATGGACTTCAGGATATCTATAGAGCTTTGAATAGATTGGAGTTTCTTTCCTAGTAATCATTTTATATTTTACTTCGTGCGTAAATGATAAGTTTTCACCTTCCTTAAAGAATACATCTTTGTAACTATTAATAACGCACTTTAATCTTGATAAATCCTGCGGGTTTAAATGACTAGAAAAGGAACCTTCGATTGTTTTCGATTTTTGTAATTCATTGGATTGGTAAATATATTTAAGTAATTATCTTGCGTACATAAAGTATTATAACTTTGTTCCTCTTCGTTTAAATAAATATGTAATAAGGCGTTTTTTTGATTTAAGGCAACGATTTTCAAAGTCAATTATATGGGCACTAAAATATTATTAACTATATTTCCATCGAATTTATCATGAAATGGAAATTCTAGGAACTCAACAAATAAATTTTTCTCCTTGAATTCTTCAAAAAAGGGGATATTTGACATTAGTTCTTATTATTCTACCTAAAACTTTAATAGCATAATAGTTGGAATAAATATGCAATTTAGAATTACAAATAATGTTATTAATCATACTGAATTCGGCTCCAGTGTCAATTATAAATTTAAGCGGCCGGACTCTAGTCTGTATTACTATATAGGGCAGCCGTTTACATGTTCCATTTGAACATTTTGCCGGATTGAATGAATGTCAATTACTTTCGTTTAAGTTAACGTTCATTTGTTCGTCATTTTGCTGTCGATATCCTGGCCAATTAGTATTGTTTCTGTTATAATTTTTTCCGTATGTATTTGTTTGTCTAGTTTGCATGCTTCGCATTTGTACGTCATATGAATTAGAGGTTATTATTATTAGTAGTGCGTTTGTTACTTTGTCTATTGTGGTTGGTAATGTGTCTTGATTGATTGTTGTACCTATGTCCGTTCATTTGTAGATTTGGGTTAAGATTTTGACAACATTGTGTATGGTATGATTGTTGTAATTTGAATACTGTGGTCTTGGGAAGTTAGTATTTCTTTGGTTAGGTGTATGAAAAATTGGACTGGGTCTAGATATATAACTGATGGTTGATTTCTATTATTATTTTGTAAGCTTCGCATAGCGTGGGAGCATTTCGACATAGCAATATTGTTTTTGTTGGCTCGGAGATGTTATTTTTAAATGCTTTTAAAGCTATTCTATTATTAAAGTCGATTAAAAATTGATAATTTTGATCGATCTGTAGTAATAATACATTATTAGCTCTATTTAACAAATTATTTATTCTACTATAATATTCCTCAATTGTTGTATTTACTCTAGAAATTCTAATTTTGTCAATTAATTTCTCTAATGATAATTTTTCCATAAAATAATTTTTTAGTACTTCTCTAATTTGCGGCCATGTGCGCAGTTGACTCTATTTTTGAAGTTCACACCTAGCGTTTCCTACTACCCTATCTCGTATATACCCTGTGAGTATGACTTGAGCATTTTCGTTAAAAACCTCAATAGATGGCAACAATAAATCTACTCTTTCTAGAAAATTCATAATAGAATTTTCACTCCCATTAAGTCTATCAGCCGCATTAGGAATATGCATTTTGAATTGGCCTTCCTGTAAGTGGGTTTTGTATCCAATAGTACTCACGTAATTGAGGGATGAAGGGGAAAGAAAATAACTAAGGTAACAGTAAATGTGGCGGTACTTTTTGATGCCTTCAAATTTAAGTTTTTGTTTTTTTTTTTTTCACTATGATAACGTATTTCACGGTTTATAATTGCTGCACTTTTGATGATTTGTCTTTAATCGTATTTTAGTTTATATGTGTTTTATTTAAATATTTTGACAGTTAAGTTCATAGCATAGGTAGAAACTTTCAAATTCAATTTTCTTTATTTATGTTTTTATTTCTGATTGTTCTTCTTTTCTACTTTTATGTTGCAACCGTTTGCCGAGTTTCTGACTGCGCCAATTATGTATATAAGTTAAAATTAAACTTCTTCTCTATTCTTTTATAATATTTAAGCAATTTATTAGTTATTGTTGTGTTATAAACAACTACAAAATGCGACGGGTAGCTTTAACGACCAAAACCAAAAGAGAGCTGGTCTGGGCTCAACTCGCCTCTAAATAATAGAAAAGAGCGAGAGTTCTAATTGACAATCTAGCTCAACTCCCTTCTGTGTCGCAGAAGACTAAAGTAACAAAAGTAGATTTACTTTATAGGAGGTACTTCTATATAACAATATAAAAAAAGCGATCATGTACTAAGCTTTTTTTTTTTTCTAATAAAATAAATTTTTCTTAGCTTAGGATATAATAAAATTGGTTAAGATATTAAAAGTTTACATATAATTATCGAAAGACATACATAGGTTTAAGTTGTACTGTTTATTTTAGAATGCCCGCCTAGGGCGAGTAAGATATTTAAATTTGTAAGGATAATTAAGCTAGTCTTAAGCAATTTTATCTAGCGTAAGATAGTTAGAAGCAAAATCGAATAAAAGTGAATGGAAAATAAGAAAATTAAAATTATTAATAAATCATTTGTACCAAAACGTACAATTGGAGTGTAACTTTTAAAACGCAGTATTTTTTTAAGTTGTTTGATATGAAACATCTATAGGCGCGGATATTAATATATTACTTTATTACAATTGAATTTCATTTGATCATTTCAGGTTAGAAATCAGGCTCACTGATGTCAACAAACGTTTTATTTTCTGCGCATGCCTACATTTTGTAGCTAATTGAAAATATTTATTGGGTAATGATTATATTGTTAAAATTTTAAATCGTAATTTATTTCGATAAATAGAGTAAGTTTTACCAATCTCCTTCCTCAGTTTCCTGTCTCCTTGAACGTGTTCGAGACCATAAACGTCACAGTCACTTTTTGGATATTTTTGGATATTTTTGGATATTTTTTTGACAGCTTGAGACAGCCGTCCAAGGAGACAGAATGTCCAACGGAGAAGTTACATGGGTCAACTTCGTTTTTTTTTTTTTTTTTTACATTATTATAAATGTTTTATACATGGCATTACAAAATGTATAACTTATAATTTAGAGCGGACAATAAGGCTGCTGAACGTGATCGTTTGTATCGAGAGCGAAACCGAGAAGAGATCAATCAGCGAAGAAGAGACATCAGGCGACGTAAAAAAAATTTGCACCAAATCCATACTATATCTAATATAGAGAACATCAACGAAATCGAAAATAATCAACAAAATTTAAATTCTTCGAATGATAACATCATACAAGAAATAGCACAGAATTCCACCAGTTCTGTACAACAACAAAATACACAACATTTTGAAGAAATACATAATGACAGGGTTCAAACAACAGCAGCTTTTCAGACAATAGAAGGTCAAGATTCTAATCCTTACGCCAACTTTCATTTACATAAATTTGCTCACAAGTATTTTATTAATAACTTTAAAAATAATCAGTTCGGACACGCTTGCTCAATCTGTGATAAAATTTGGTTTTTGAGAGATTTGAAGAAACCTACATCTGCACATGAAAATATTATCAATAGAATAACTGATATACACGATATTTCTCTCTTGATAAAAATAGAATAAAAATAGAATCTAACTTATCAGTATATAATGGATGTCGCTATCCTGAAAAACCGCAGTATTTACCATAGCTTGATTTTGTTACTGAAAGACTTCTTTCCCCTCTTATTTCTTTTATGCAAATAAGGAGATTAGACATGTTCATGGACAGTTGATACAATGGTTACTTCGCTTCCAAGGAATATCAATGACGAGCATTGCGTTTATGTACATATTAAAAAAAAATTATTCATAAAAGTAGATTTGTTCATGGATTAGTTAACATCAAATCAATCAAATTATGGCTACAGTACTTGCTTACCACACCTTTATATGAACATTACAAAATAACAGTCAACGAGTCATTTTTTATCAAGAGATATTACGAGTAGGGAGGCAGGAGTTTGGTATTCATTAACACTTGTATAGGTTTCACCATAACGTTTAAGCAATGCATCTTCCGTAGAATTACCGCGTCTGAAACCAAATTGAAAATTGCTGAAAAAAATAGTTTTATCTAAAAATGATAACATTCTACTTTAAAACCTCGTTCGAAGGTCTTATAGAAAACTGACAACAGTGAAATAGGTCGGTAATTGTTTACAACAGTCTCATCTTTTTTGTGTAATGGGATTACTATTGCCGTCTTGAGTAATTCAGGGAAAATACCTCCTTGGTAACTAAAGTTAAAATTCGCTAAATAAACACAATGTTTGTTCACGAATCGGCTTAGTGGCAATTTTTTCTCATCAGAGAACA
Source organism: Merodon equestris (assembly GCA_958301585.1). Lineage (NCBI taxonomy): Eukaryota > Metazoa > Arthropoda > Insecta > Diptera > Syrphidae > Merodon > Merodon equestris. The sequence continues at coordinate 90,074,922 of OY284416.1, forward strand.
CAATATTTGGCAACTGTCCATGTTCGGGTAAGAGTACTAGCTCTTTTGCTTTATCGAACCTCACTCCTAGTATTCGACTTAAAAGTCAATTTTTTGAGAAACAGAATCTTGCATATCTGAAACAAGTTTTTTGAGACTTTGAGAGTTTAGGGTTAATATTATCAATCCCTTTCTCGATGTAAAGAAACAAGTAATCAAAAGGAAAGTATCAAGCTTATACAAGGCTAGTCTTTTAAATTCTTCTTGTAAAGACAAAATTGATGGATGAATTCTTCTTCCATTGGTAAAATCATCATTTCTGTTACATAGATATTTTATGAACAAACCTTCAATACCAGTAACTCGCGATAAAGCGACATATTATAATTGAATAGAATGATACTTATTATACTCGTAGACTATCTCGTTAAAGACTTGAGACTTCCATATGAATAGTCATGGCACATCCGGATATCATAGTAAAGTTACCCACAATCGTTTTGTTATTGTTAAGGTGAATTCTTTTCGTTCGACTTATAATAGGAACGGCTGGTATCCAATCCAGCAGCTTTTTTTCTGGCAACTGTACCAGTTTATTTTATCAGGAAAAACCAGGCATACACGCGTAATTTCATTTTGTTCATTCTGTTCTATATGAACCAATATTTCAACAGCACCATTAGCTAATCCATCTGTAACGTCTATATCTTTTGTAATAATGTAAGGTTTTCCAATTACAAAAATAATTTCGTATGGGAATCCACATGTGTCAATCACTGACATCTTTGTAATTTTTGTCTCACAAATCCTTCCTGCTCATAGTTATTACAGCCACTAATAACATATTTTTCAAAGGAAACAAGTTTTTCTTGAGCTTTTTGTAAAATAGATACATTGTATTTATTGACCGATACGTCATTCCTAAGAATAATCGAACTCCATTTGGGCAGCGCTTTGTAACTTCTTCCTTCGTAAAAAATCTAAACTCGATAATGGCCAATTCGTCATCATCTAGAATGGATCCATTACCAATTTTTGTAAGTATAGGAGCAAAAGTTACAATAGTTTGTCGCATAAATTGAGTTAATTCGTAGAATTGTAATCCTCGCCAAAGCAAAGGTGCAAACAATCGTTGTTTTGGCTGTTTGTAAATTGGAGTAGCTTTGACTGGATTTAATTGCCGTAAATAAGAATGATGTCTAGTCCTCCAAAATGATTGTCAAAATGTCCAGTTAAAAATTTCAACACCAATCATTCTTACGAGTATTTCGTCAACTATTAATACTTTAACATTTTTAAATAAACATCGATACTGTTGTGCGGTTTCAATTAACAAAGGAAGTAGTTTAGATAATGATATTTTTAGTGCTGTATGAACTGTAGTTCCGTCAATAGCTACTGCAGCTTTGCCAGTGGAAGCACACGTAATGTATGTATGCATTGCAGAAGCCATCAGCATTTGAGAATCTATTATATAGATTTCATTATCAATTTAATTACGAAAGTTTTTCCGCAGCCAGCTGACCCGGTGTGGAGTATTTCTAAAGGCAATTTCTCTTCAGATAAAATGTGATGGATGACGTGCAAAAGTTTTTTTTTTTTGCTTTTCTAGCACATCTCATGAGGGCACAAAATTGATCAAGGCTCATTATATTTTCTCTTCTTTTAGCAATTGCTCCCTAACTTTTAAGTGTAATATATGGTAATGAATTTCATGTCTGCTAAAATTTCCGTATCCTCATTTCTAAACGGCCAGTATAAAGTCACCATTTCCCTTCTGTACTCGTTGTAATCCTGAACAATGTCATAGTTTCTGTAACGAATAATTCGTGCCTGTTTTCGTTTTACATAAACTCCACTATTGTTTTTATTATACATATGTATTTGGAAACAAGTTGTCTTCTTTCCAAATCTCAGTAGAGTCCTTATCCGGTTCACTTATTTGTTTTAATGTTTTTTTTTAATTCTTTTTCGCTCAATTGGCGTGTTGATATATTGAAGTGCCACTGAAGTTTTTGACATTGGTTCTCTAAGAAGATACAAAACAGCTTCTTGACTGGTCATTTCAACAGAAGTCAGCATATCAACACTCATTTCACGAGTTATTTGAACAAAGTCGAATTCTGGATGTTCAATCATTTTTCTATAATGTTACGTTATAGATTACTGCATCCTCTGTTCGTATTATTTAAATACTCGACAACATATGTAGCACTAGAATATTCTTCAGTGCCTATCTGGAAATCCATGTTCGATTTCAATATTTTGAAAACAAATGGATTAAATGTATTATGCAATTTTTCTGAAGGATGTCGTTTATAAAAAAATCGAGGTCTAGTAATACCCGATCTGATTATGTTTTTATATTCTTTATCTGATCGAATATTATTACTTTCATAGTAATCATCAAAACTGCTGTATTCGTTACTTTCTAAATTCATCCTAATTTCAGCATAATGTTTTGAGTATTCTTTGAAACTAGGATCTGTTTTTTCCATTGGCGTCAAAATCATTGTAAATTTACATTGCATAAATGGTGCATCAAATCTGCATTTTTGTCGTGAAATAGGTGTGACTTTTTTGTAGCATGTGAAGGTATGTTTGTGAGTGATTAATTTAATATTTCCCGATGCTTCCACCGAAGATACTGATACTAACCTATCAATAATTTCTATAGCTCGATCTTGGAGAATATCGATCAAGAACTAAGATACTACTTAGCGAATATAAAAATCTCTTTTATAAAGAAGGCGGTAATTTAACATTCACTCGCGAGATTACTCATGGGATTATTACCACAACAAGTAATACAGTATATTCTAAAATATATCGGTATCCAAGAGTACACGAAACAGAAATACAGCGCCAAATAAACGAGATTCTACAACAGGATATTATAACGGAGAGCAACTCTCCTTTCAATAGTCCGCTATGGGTTGTCCCAAAGAAGACTAACAAAAAAAAAATGGAAATAAAAAATGGAGGAGTTACAGTAAGCGACAAATTCGCAATACCTTATATTGAAACGATATTGGACAAGTTGACTTAGCTAAAGGCTTTCACCAAATCTTAATCAGGCCTGAGGATAGAAAGAAGAGTGCATTTTCGACACCATTTGGCCATTTTGAATACGTGAGGATACCATTCGGCTTAAAAAATGCACCCTCAACGTTTCAAAGGTTAATGAATTCTATTCTTAGCAAGTAAATACTAGGAAATGACAATTCTTCAGCATGTTCCTCAAATAGTAAATTCTGTGGAATGTTGTGTTGTCCTGGCGCTAGTATTAAGTATTTTTCTTCATTCCACATTAAAGTTTGTTGCTGTGCAGTAAGACTTTCTTCAATATCAATATTTTCACTAAAATCATCAATATTTTCTTGAGGAATATGTAGTACCTATATCTTGATAAAAAATGACTCGTTGCCTGTTATTTTGTAATGTTGATATATAGGTGTAGTAAGCAAGTCATGATTTGATTGATTTGATGTTAACTAATCCATGAACAAATCTACTTTTATGAATAATTTTTTTTAATATGTAAATAAACGCAATGCTCATCATTGATATTCCTTATAAACGAAGTTACCATTGTATCAACTGTAACAGGAACGTTGATTATTTGTCCATTTATTTCAAAATGCCCATGAACATACCTTAACCCATTAAAGCTGCCCATAGATAGGCTCGTACGATTTTAATGAAATTTTGAAATATGTGCCCTGGGGACCATAGAAGTTTATACATAAAAACAAAAAAAAACTTACCCGCGCACGCACCTGACATATGACGTGACTATTTAAATACCCGATAGGCATTGGTGTGATGTTTTCACTTTGACTTAAAAAAAAAAAAAACCGAAAGACATCGTTGGCTGCTTTGTTAGTGTAAATACGCGCCTTTATTCGAACTTTTCCTAATTCTATTTACCGTTTCTATATTACCGCACGCTTAGTTATAATGAGTTCTTCGGCTAATCCTGCTAATCTGCTGGAAAATTTATTGGTGCTCGTTACGGATTGTAAATGCTAAAACTTGGAAAAAAGCAAACGCGCGCTGCTGTGTTCTAGTGTTAAAAAGTGTTTTTGGGTTATTTGGATTCCGAATGATTCGTCGACAGAAAGTCCTTACTGCTGCCGAGCTGTAAGCTATTTTGGATAATTGGTCTGATGAAAATATTGATGGGAAAGATAAATTTGGCCAACACGCAGACGCCGCTAACATTATCATAATGCCACCCGATATTGCGCGATAAACCGGACCTGCCGCGTGAGATTGCCGGGCAATGCGAAATTGAATGCGTTTATCATGATACAACGAACACATGCTATCGGGCTGTGAGGATGATGATACGGATGCCGAAGAAGAACATAATCATGGGCGTAAAACAACACCGAAATCAAGGAAGGCACAGAAGCGTGCCTGAATCGATGAAGGAATGAAACCAAAATGGTCTAGGAGGCAAAATTATCAATTTGGTAAGATTCCCAACCATGATACATCCGCTTCATACAAAGCGTTGTATGAACAGATTGGCACCATGATTACTATTCAGCTTTGGGAAATGTTCATCGATTTCGAGGTATTGAACTTTTTGGTCACTTCCACCAACCAATATGCTGCGGCCAACAATTGTCCATCAATTGTCACATCAATTAGCGAAATGAAAACATTTTTGGACGTGTTGTATATAACCGGTTACCACACGTTGCCGCAAACACAATGTTATTGGTCAAATAAAGAGTCTTTGGGATACGCACTGACAAAAAAATGCATTTCGAGGGACAGATTCAGATCAAGCAATTCTTTCACGTGTGCAGCAACTCAACACTAGATCCAAAAAATTAATTTGCAAAAGTCGCGCCATTGAACGATTTTTTGTATAAGAAATTCGTTCAATTCGGTGTATTCTCTCACAACCTTTCGATTAATGAACAAATGATTGCCTATTACGGTCGGCATTCGTGCAAAATGTTCATAAAAGGAAAACCCATTCGATTCGGGTACAAGTATTGGTGTTTGGCGTCGACAGAAGGCTAGTTGTACCAATTCTGATGCATCGGAACAGGAGAACCCAGGATTCGGGCTGGGAGAAAGGGTTGTCCTATCGCTTTTATCGCATCTAGTGGACCGAGCCAAGCACACTGTGACGTTTTTATTTTATTACTAGTGACAAACTAATGACTCGTTTGTCGATGGATTCTTCGCCTTGGGAACTGTTCGTGATAATCGAACCAACCATGCCCCTTGATGATTATCAAGGAAATTCGAAAGAAGCCCCGCAGGACGTCTGACGATATGAACAATTCTGTACTCGCGGTTCGTTGGAACGATAATGCGGTAAATTATAAACATTTCGTCCATTGATTCATTCTTATCTTTTTGTCCATCTTTCATATGTTCTTCATTCATTCTTATCTTTTCAGGTCGTGACGTTACTATCAAATTTCATGAGCCATACGCCAATGGCTCGCGCGAAACGGTATGATCGAAAGCAACGGAAAATAGTTACGATTGAACAGCCCAATTTTATCAGCCAATACAATAATCGCATGGGAGGTGTGAACCTTTTTGACAACGCCATCAACAATTACCGCATTCGGATTCGGGGAAAGAAGTGGTATTGGCCATTGATAACAAATGCGTTCGACGCGGCTATATAAATAAAAAACCCAATTTAAATGGGCCTTTAATTCACTCCAAATGAAACTTTTCAATATAGCAAACAAATTTGTTAATAATACACACCCACGGCTGTCGGGTATTTAAATACCCGTTGCCATTAGACAAGGTGTGACAGTCAGGTGTGTTGACATATCGGACATATTTATGCTCCACTGCAATAAGAATATCGGCAGGTATCCGCTAAGGGTGCGCGTTTTTGTTTTTCCCAATTCACTAAATTTGGCAGCACTTTTCGTGAGCATTTTCCGTGAAAAAAAACCGCGAATCTTACCTGTAAAAATCTATAAGTAAGCTGCGAAAAATTATTTTTTTCTTGTATGTGCACCCTTCCTCTTTACTATAAAATACATTCTTCCGCGATATCTCTTACCGGGCCCGCGCCATTTTCAAGTGTTACCATTTTCTTGGATATTTAAATACCCAGTAGGTTGAAATGGGTTAATCCCTTTATTTGCATAAAAGGAATACGAGGAGAAAGAAGTTTTTCAGTATCAAATTCAAGCGTTAGTAAATACTACGGTTTTTCAGGATAGCGAAATCCATTATAAACTGATAAGTTAGGAATTCTATTTTTATCAAGAGAGAAATATCTTGTATCATATATCAGTTATTCTGTTGATAATATTTTCATGTGCAGATGTAGGTTTCTTCAAATCTCTCAAAAACCAAAGTTTATCACAGATTGAGCAAGCGTGTCCAAACTGATTATTTTTAAAGTTATCAATGAAATATTTGTGAGTAAATTTATGTAAATGAAAGTTGGCGTAAGGATTAGAATCTCGACCTTCTATTGTCCGAAAAGCTGCTGTTGTTTGAACCCTGTCATTATGTATTTCTTCAAAATGTTGTGTATTTTGTTGTTTTATAGAACTGGTGGAATTCTGTGCTGTGAATGTAACATTCGAAGAATTTAAATTTTGTTGATTATTTGGTATTGCTTTCGTAATTTGTTCAATAGCGTCTATGTTATTTACGAGGGTGGTCCGATAAGTACTAAGCCTCACCGCCAGATGGCACCATTATCGCAAGAGCTTACTATCGTGTAGTACATTCTAGTAGAGAGCTACTGTTTCAAATTTCAGCCGCATCGATCGATTCAGAAAAATCGAAAAAGAGCAATATCGGTCGGTGATTCGATTCTTGTTTTTGGGAGGGAAATCGCGCAGCGAAATCAAAGAGCGTTTGGATGCTGTGTACGGTGACTCTTCTAATTAGATGGCAACCATCAAACATTGGTTTAACAAGTTTCAACGTGGTTGCACGTCGGTTTTTGATGAACCACGTCCAGGTGCCCCGAAAACGGCTACCACGGAGGATAACGTGGCAAAAATCCACGATCTCGTATTGACAGACTGCCGATTGAAGGTGCGCGAGATAGCTGAGACAGTAGGCATTTCAAAAGATCGCGTGGGTCCTGCATGAAATGTTGGGCATGAGAAAGCTGTCGGCGCGATGGGTGCCGCGTTTGCTCACTCCGGACAACAAGCTCAACCGTGAGACCACTTCAGAGCAGTGTTTGACACTGTTTAAGCGCAATCCGAAGGAGTTTCTGCATCGTTTCGTGACAGTCGACGAAACATGGATCCACTGGTACACACCAGAGACCAAGGAATAGTCGGAACAGTGGACTTCACCCGGCGAACGTGGTCAAGAAGGCGAAGACTGTCCCATCGGCCGGAAAGGTCACACCGACTACATACCTGGTGAAGGGCAAAACGGTCACAGGGCTGTTTTTTGGGCCGATTCGACGCTGAATTGAAGAAAAAACGGCCCCACTTGGCGAAGTAAAAAGTGCTCTTTCGCCATGATAACGCACCGGCTTACACCTCCGCCCTCGCCACGGCCAAATTGGTCGAATTGGGCTACGAACTGCTGCCCCATCCACCGTATTCTTCAGATTTGGCCCCGTGTGACTTCTTTTTGTTCCAAACTTGAAAAAGTCACTCGCCGGGCAAAAATTTCAGTCGAATGAGGAGGTCATCGCCGCCACGGAGGCCTACTTTGCAGACCTCGAGAAAACGTATTTTTCAGGCGGGTTAAAGAAGTTGGAGCATCGCTGGGTCAAGTGTATCGAGCTAAAAGGAGACTATATTGAAAAATAAATCGCTATTTCTCCAAAATGTTTGTTTTTCTTTTATAGGCTAAGTACTTATCGGACCACCCTCGTATATTACATTCTGTATGCACTTGCTGTGAGTTTCGTTGAAGCGCTGTCTCTTCTCCGCTGATTAATTTTTTTGTCTTATTCGCTCTTGATATCTAATTACGTTAACGTTTATCAGTGGTAGCAGGAATGGACTGTGAAATATTTTGCTGTTGCCTACTGTCTCTTTTGCGCTTATTTATTTCGTCTTTGTTCTTTTCGTAGTACCGATGTTGTCTCTGTGAATGTGAATTTGAACTTAGTTGATTATTGGATGGTGCGTTCATAATGTGTTCGATTTCGTAGATGTTCTCTATATTAGATAGAGTATGGATTTGGTGCACATTTTTTTTACGTCGCCTGATGTCTCTTCTCGGTTTCGCTCTCGATACAAACGATCACGTTCAGCAGCCTTATTGTTCGCTCTACATTATAAGTTATATATTTTAACAATGTAACCAGTAACAAATAAATATTTTCAATTAGGTATAAAAAATAAAATTAAAAATTTTAAGTAACCCCCGACACAAAAAAGACTTTAAAAAGTAAAAAATTAAAATTTTTCTCTCAGCCTTTTGACTTCATAAAAGAATCTAAGAATATTTTTAATGTAAGCGTCGCCACGTCGGGGAACCGCTAAGTGAAAAAGGATAATTAGTTATATCTACATAGGTGTAATGTATAAAAAAATATCTACTAATTTCAAATTGTACGTATGAACTTAGTTTTGTACATCAATTTATCTTACACGGTATAGTTCCGGCAGTGTTTCGATATTGTACCACTTCTATATGAGACGTTCGCTTGAGTGCGTTGCGTCAAAATGTTGGATATGGTTGTTTCGGTACTTACTTATGTACGTTGTTTAGATAGATAATCAGATGTATAATCAGTACTTTATACATAATTATCAATATTCTTTTTGTTTTTATTCTGTTTTTTTTATTTACTTAGCAGTTCCTCGACGCGGCGGCGCTTATATTAAAAATATTAATAGGTTCTTTAAATGAAGAGAAAAATTTAATTTTTCAGTTTTTAAAGTATTTTTTGTGTTGGGGGTTACTTAAAATTTTTAATTTTATTTTATTCTTTTTAAATTACTCGTGGACTCTAATTGCTATAGGTAACTACTTAAATTACATTTTTCTTAAGTATTATGCAACCAACGCATAGGGCTTCTTGTATGTATGTACAAGGTGGCGGAAGAATTATCATCCAATTTTTTTTTTGAATAACTTTTTTACTAAATAAAGAAAATGACATTGATGAATTTTTTTCTGTGGAAACGATGATATCCATCCAGTGGCTACCGCCAATGTTGATATGCATTTGTACCCATTTTATCTCATTTTATATGATTTTCCGTAAGAAATTCGGTGATAAATGTTCGTATTTCTGTCGAATATTCTTTATTAAGGGCTGCGAACGCGAACCACCGAGGCTTCAAGTCCGTGACTTCAAGTAGCCCCACAGAAAAAAGTCTGGGATGGTTAAATCTGGTGATTTTGCTGGCCATGCCAAATGGCCATAACAGCAGATGACGCGAAAAGGAAACGCTTACTTCACAATATCCATTGTGGCTCGTGCTGTGTGTGTAGTTGCACCGTCTTGTTGAAACTAAATGTTCGCCAAGCCCCGTTCATCCAATTCCGGCAGTGTTGTCGATGGCGTCCTCAAAAAAATACGCCCCAATCCCTCCTCCCGCGTGAATGCTGCACCACACAGAAATGGAGTGATTGAAATGGCTCTTCGTGTATCATACGCGGATTTTCAATGCCCTGAAACGAAGATTTTACTTATTGATGTAACCACTTAAGTGTAAATGCGCCTCGTCGTTCATGATGATTTTCGACACAAAAAATGGTCCTCTTCGTTGTTGATTAAAGATGGCATTAACTGATGAACTGTTTGTACTTTGTACAGAAATATGTATGTGTAAGTTTTTCACTAATATTAGCTCTAGGGTCCGTATGACTATGCCCAATTGCGGGGCCCATCGTCTGGTTGATGTTTCTTCGTTCTCAGCAATATCGGTAGCCACAGCCGCGATATTCTCGGCCGAACGACTAGTCCGGTGGCGGCCACGTCCTGCATGGTCTCCTATAGTTCCAGTCTGTTTAAGTCGAGTAGCTAAGTGGAATGTTTGCCCAGTTGGCGCAACGCACATAGGAAATCGACGTCGAAATTAACGAAATCCCACCGACCGATTATTGGTCAATCTTATCTTAGCTTATCTGTTTGTATACTGCAGCTCTCTAGTTCTCTAATGTCAAATACGATTGAGGTACGGCGCCATTTGCAAAAATTATAACATCTTCCGATAGGGTGATCCATTTCACGACACCTAAAAGAACTGAGTACCTTAAAACGCCTGAACAGATCTTCATAAATTGTAGCTAAGAACCATCTCGATCATGGTAGCTTTCAAACAAAAAACAAATCATTAAAATCAGTTCATTCATTCAGGAGCTACAATGCCACAGACAGACACACAGGCAAACAGCCAAACAGACAAACAGACGCGTCAAACTTATAACACTCTTTTTGCGTCGGGGGTTAAGAATGTACGCATGCGTAGAAAATAAAACGTTTGTTGACATCAGTGAGCACATTTCTAACCTCAAATGATCAAATGAAATTCAATTGTAATAAAATAATATATTAATATAGTAATAAAATAAATAGTAAATAAATTCCGTGCAAGGACGGGTTAAGAATATCCCTGCAGCGGTACCTCTCGCTTGTCGTAAAAGGCGACTAAAACAAAGGTAAACAAAAATCACATCTAGGCAATTTAGAAAACACCAAGGTGAGCCTAGGGACATATATACCACCATTAAACTGCCCCACAAGTGTACATGTAAATCAGTGGGTTGACGCGACTGGAGATCACCGGTGTTGTAAGAGTAAGATCAAACAAAAAAATCTGGAGCATGACCGTGTCACAAAAAAAAAAAAAAAAAGCAGGCCGAAAAACAATTGGTGCAAACAAATGCAAAAACACCAGCATTTGATTGGCCTCAGCGATGAAGTAATCCCAAACCGGAAAGCCTGCCGCTACTTTCTGAGGTCAAACCGGCGGACCCCACAAGCGGACCAGTAGGAAAGCAGTTAAGTGGGAAGGTTATGGTCCTACACTTCTGACCATAACAACGCCGGAAAAAGGAAAAGAAGAAGAAGAAGAATAAAATAAATAGTACAATAAATAGTAATAAAATAACATATTAATAGATAATTTGGTAATTATTTGGAAAAAAGCCAAAATATGATATTAAATGTCGAACTTATCTAGTTTCGAAAACATAAGCTTTTTAAATACACCATACAAAATACGACTTCATTTTGCCTGTAAGTATGCAACTATGTTTTGAATAAGAGCTTCTTCACATTCAATTTCCTTAAATCCTCACGGTATGAAATTGGAAAAGCTTCAACAACAATTGTTAGGTACATGAAAAACTACATATTACAAACAATTGTAAATTGTGGCTCTTGCAATTGCGAAGGCATTGTTCTCGAACGTTTTAGTTAAATTCTATGCAAATTTACTATACATAAAGGGGGGCATATGTAATAGGGGCGTGCTGTCAGGACAAAGCCTATTTTGACATACATATGTACATACTCGAACTTCATCAAAACACCGATTTTGAGGGCCTTTTTCCAAATAATTGCCGATAATTTACTAACCTTTTGTTTAAATCGAAAGATTGTATTCCGTGAAGCAAACTTCCGTATTAAACATTTCATTGACCTTTTCTTTCCTTTTGGTCACTTGATCGTCACGTCACCCATCTTTCTATTTCATAACATTAAGTTATTCGAAATCTTTAAACGCTTTAAAAACAATAATATTTCAAAGCAAAATACAACGCGTGTATACAAATGGTATAAGCGCCGCCAAGTATTCTATATACATAGAAACGCGGCTAACACAAAGGAGAAGTAACAAAGTGTATAATATACGCGCGGACGCACACCCGTGGGGGCATCGTGGCACGACAGCGTCATGCTGTTTTCCGTCATGCCATTCGAGTCGATTTTACTGCTAAGCCGCTTCTAACATCTACATACATATATCCGCAAAACATCAAAATATCCACAAAATTGAGACGCCATGCTTCTGCACGCTTGTAAACAATGAAACCAATTGCCACAAAATTGGCAAAATATTATATTAATTGAACTTGGTTGCGATTCAATTAGGTCCACTATATGTATACCCTTTGCATGCTGATAGTCAATACCGGATTAAATTGGTAGTCCACAAAAATCTTTTAGATATGTTAACCAACGCAACAATAAAAAAGAAATTCATAATTACAATAATATTTTTGAACATATCATTTTATTTTAAATAACCTAATTTCGCATGTTGACGGCTTATTGGCCGTTATGCGAAATCTGTACCCAGATACCCTAACTAGTTTATAGAATATTCGACCCATTTCACTTTAACGTTTGTGTCCAATCGAGCCAGAAAAATGTTTTCAAATATTGACAACATTTAATTTGTCCTAGAATTCTGTTCTGTAAGATACAATTGGTACCCAAAAGATGTAATACAATAGTGCGAAGAATTTTTATTTTCTTACCGTAAAAAAAATACTTACAAGAGATTTATCCCCATAAATGCCTTGTAAGTAATTGCTCATGACTAATTTCGTCATGCGCGCCATATATGATCTTCCGGAACTATCAAATTTTCAAACCTTTATAAACTAAGCTCTATAAGTAAGTAGAGCACGAAAGAGCCCACAAAGCTTAGGGAAGTTTACCTTAATCCCCCACAAGAAACTGTTGACTTCCGTACCTTGCCTCTAATAATTAACAATGTCGTCAAGCATGAACCCTCATAACAGCCCTAATACGCCACCTAACATACCCACACATACACCAGTTCGAGCAATGAAAAAGAATAACTTTACTGTGTGCCGGCGATATTTTATCGTTTCACCTTGATGCCACCTCGCACAACAAAGAGTAATGCTGATAAATCATCATCAGGGTACTCTTGAAGATGGAATAGGATATTCTACCTATCGGTGATATGAAAATAAATGAGAGTAATATTAGCTAAGATACTTCCTCATAAACAACCGCTTGCCTCATTGTCGGCCGCCCTTGATCGTCGTTTTGTCTATTTAAAAGGTTTGTCGTCGTCATCGTTGCCTGCGGTTAAACACTGCGAGTAAATGGTTCCGCAAAAACGATGCCAATATCGGTTGCCACAACGCCGGCGACATCAATTTTGCATAACGACATTTTTCAAAATAAACGGGTCGCCGGATGCGATAGACACCGGCATGCTCATACCTATACATGACCGTTTGTCAGGAAACGGAAGGAATTCTGCATAAAAGAATCCTAGGTATAGTCTCCTTCGCTACTCGCTCTCCATTTTAGGAAGCTTGTAGAAGTATGGCTAATATGGAACATTATATGAATAGTGTATTGGTATCGTACCATGAATGCCGGGAAAGAAACCCAAGTCGGGCAAAATGGTGGTAATGAAAGCCTAACACTATCGGATTGTACACATTTCCACGCTGTTCTTATTTTGTAACACTGCAAACGAAGGAAAAGGATACGCGAAATGCCACAAGGCAAATCTAAAATTTATAACCATAATTTAGCAACCACTTTAGTTTACAAAAAAAAAAGAAAATAGAATTATAAAGAAGAAAACTGAAGCGAAGGGAAGAGCAAAAGCCCCACATAATAGTATTCGCCTAAACGGATGCCAAACCGAACAAAAGATATTTTGCGTCGTCACTGCCTTAGCAAAGGCTGTCGGGTCATCATATTTGGCGCCGACGCTTTTAAGTTATATGGGAAGTGTGGTGGTACATGTTTTGTAATATGTTGTAAATTTTATTTTTATGCTGCGAGATGTCGCGAAAGTATATGTTATCCTGTACGGTCTGACGCGCCAAGTTAAATCGAGTAAATTTCAACAGAGTACGAGTAATTGTGCGCAGTAATCTTTTAATATTTCTTTCCGGATTATTCTTGCTTTGATGGAAGAAGAATCTACTCGTATATTTGCTAGTAATAAATAAGGCTATGCGACTTGAAACAAAAAAAAAAACTGCCGGAACGACGGAAAGTGTTAGTAAGTAAGGTTAGCGTAAATGGGTTCCGTCCGTATAAAAACTATAAATACTAAATTCTTTGTTATTCTTTTTCATGGGAATATGTAAATATAAGTACAAATATAATTAAAAATAAAAAAAATATTTCCATCGGAGCAAAATTGGTCTATGACTAAGGACGGCGAAAATATTCAGCCAAGCATTGTGCGAGTAATAAAATTACGAAGACTTAGATAAACAAGACAGGTAGAACGATTGGACAATGGACGAACAGTCAAAAGAATAAATAGAGAAAGACACGCAGGAAATAGAACCTAAGGAAGGTCGCGCCGATAAGGCTTGATATAAGGATGGACTTAGAAGAGATGGAACAAAACAGCGAAACATGGAGGAAACACGCTCATGACAGGGAGGCTTCGCGAAGAGTTGTCAACGAGTCTTTGAACTTTCAAATTCCGAATAGCCGGTACTACTATAGCCATGCGCTCGATGTTTGCCTTCCAAACTGCGTCCACATCATTATAAAGCTCGTAGAGTTCGCGTTGTATCTTCTCCTATATTCGCCTTCTTATCCGACGAAGAATTTTTTTTTAAAAGAGCCCAGAATCATCTCTGCTTTCTTGCTTATCATCGAACATTCGGCTCGGTAAAGCAGGACTGGCAAGATCAATGTTTTGTTGACAGTAATTTTGGACTTCCTTGTTAGGAGTTTTGACCCTAACTGTTTTGACCACCCGAAGTAGCACAGGATAGTTTTTCGTCGAATCTCCACTAAGTTGTCATTTATGGAGTGAACATTTGCAATGGAGTAGACGAACTCCTTACCTACCTCAAAATTACATATATCTGTCGATGGTTACGTTCCGCCCAAAGCGGAGTTCAATGGTTCTTAGTCGACAGCATATAAAGGGTCCACCAAATATTTTTTTTTTTTTTGAAAATGCTATAAAAAAAACTACTGAATGTTTTCTCAAATTTCTTTTTTTATTTGAAAGTACAATCCTTCCGGTTAATAATGGAAAACAATTTTATTCAAATGGCTGCCTCGGCTGGCCATGCAGTAGCCTACACGATCGGTCCAATTTTTAAGCACATTATCGATTGTGTGCAGCTGTATTTCACCAATGGCTTCACGAATATTGTCCTTCAAAGCGTCAATTGTCTCTGGCTTGTCGGCGTAACACTTATCTTTGACGGCACCCCACAAATTTTTTTTTTTTTTTTTTTTTTTTTTTTATAATTCGTGCAGGTTCAAGAGTTACGCTCTTTTGATGTTTGTCACACAACCTGGACGGGGTGCAGATGGTTTGTGTCGAAGATGTTCGTTCACTACTCTCCGGGGGTGGTTGTCTTGGGATTCGAGAGATTCGACTGAATTTGTCGCGTTGATTGTAGTTTTACAGTAACTTTATTCCATGCCATTAAGATCTTATATTGGAAATGCACACGCAGAGTATGAATTTTGAAGTGATCTTATACTGCGAGTGTTATGCCTTCGTCAGCATTTTTTTTGATCATCTCTCATTCACAACTGGTGTTGTTGCATGGGTTTTTTCCGTATAGGAATTTTTCTTGGCTATGGTCAGACTTGAACTACAGACCTTCCGCTTAACAGTCGGTGATGATTACCATTGCACCACTACCACCCCACCACCCCATAATAGTCCAACGGTGTCAAATCGCAGCTCCGAGATGGCCAAACGACATCAGCTCTGCGGCTGATAATGCGATCTTCAAAAACAGGGCGCAAAACATCGAGTGTAGCTTCGGCTGTGTGGCACGTAGCGCCGTCCTGTTGAAACCAAATGTTGCCAATATCCTCCTCTTCAATTTTTGTGAACAAAAATTCGTTCAACATGGCCCGATAACGATCGCCATTGACTGTAACGGCCACTCCTTGCTCATTTTCGAAGAAAAATGGCCCAATTATGCCTCTGGACCAAAATCCGCACCAAACAGTGGCTCGTTTTGGGTGCACCGGCTTTTCAATGTATGCGTGCGGGTTTTCTGTGCCCCAAATGCGACAATTTTGCTTGTTTACATACCCGCCAAGATCAAAATGAGCTTCATCTGAAAAGATGATTTTTTTGGCAAAATCGGCATCTTCTGTAAGTCGATCGCAGGCCCACTTAGCGAAGCGAAAACGCATTGGATGGTCAGTTGGCTTCAACTCCTGAACCAATCGGACTTTGTATGGCGTCATACCAAGGTCTTTATGCAAAATTCGTCTCAATGATGTCTCCGAAATGTTCAATTGTTGAGAACGACGGTGAATTGATGTTGATGGCGCTTCACGCACACTTTCTGCCGCAGCAGCAATATTCTCGGGTGTACGCACTGTTTTTGGCTTTTCACGCTTTGGTTTATCGATGAGGATGCCAGTTTCTTTCACTTTTTTCACAAGATAACGAACATACGGAGCTGACGGTGCTTCTCTTCTTCCAAAATCCGTACGCAATTTTCGCACACATTCTGCAACATTACCATGATTTTCAAAGTAATGTCGCAATATTTCCCAGCGTTGTTCAAGCGTATACACAACCATATTCGTTCAGCGGAAGGATAAAACTAATTATCTGTCAAATCAGACATGAGCTAAGTGTTACCATTCACGAAATAAGCATTACTTGAAGAAAAAAACGTTAGATGGCGGACCCTTTATTTGCTATGGAAATGAGGATAAAACAAAGTGCAATGATGTCAATGTCGTCCGCGGATCCCAGCAGTTGAACGCTCTTGAAGAAGATAGTGTCTTCCGTACTGACACCTTCCTGTCTCACTATTCTTTCAAGGATTGAGTTCAAGAAATCACACGCTCAGTGCATCGCGAGTCTTCCAGTGTGTGCAAGAGTGTGGCGCGACACATCCGAATCAATTTTACCGGGATTCCGAAATCGACCATCGTCCTGTAGAGCTCTTTGCCATGAATGCTCTAGTATGTTGCTTTAAAGTCGATAAAAAGATGATCAGTATCGACCTGTAACTTATTGGTTTTTTCCTGGATCTGACATACGAGTAATGTGAAGATCTGGTCTATATTCGATAGTTTGGCGCAAAACAGCTTAAGACGTTCACGTAGTACACTGGACAGAATCTTGTAGGCGGTATCGAGCAGGGTTATGCCTCGGTTGTTTGCGCAAGAAATAGGATCTCCTTTCTTTGAATATGGGACTTGACCAAGAGAGAGTGATAGGGTCAGAAGAAAACCCAGTGCAAGTCGAAGAACTAATCCCCCCACCAGTTTAAAAGAAGTCAGCTCAGCTATATACACATAAGCTGAAATCCAACAAAGCTGTTGGCCCAGATGGTCTTCAGGCTGAGCTATTTTAAACTGGCTGTGATGTTCTGGTAGGGATCATCCACCAGATCATCTGCCAAATTTCGGGGGATGAAAGCATGCCTGACAACTGGCATGCCAGCTCTCTCTGCGCCACAAATTCGGTCTTACCTTATTTAAATAGTAAGGAAAAAATTGTAGGAACTCAAGTAGGTACTCAATACTGCATCCGTTTTTATATCTTTTGTGGTACAAGGTTTCTGGGTCAAGAAAATATGTTCACGTTTACGGGCCAACACTCTGATAAGTTTTTTGTTAGTTTCATATTTCATATTTCATCAAATTTTACCCATGTTGCCTCTGACATTCCTCATAACACGGCGGCTTCCCAGGTTTTTACAGCTAAGTACTAAAAATGCATTTAGGTGGAGGTATCATATCATCACATAGGAAATTGAGTGTTATATGGGTAGTTTATAGAATTTCTCGTGTACTAAAAATAAATATAATTTTAGTCGGGATTTTATTTCAAACAGGTCCACGAGGCCTCCAATATTATTTATTTTACTTATTAACAAGATGTCATGATTTTATTTCAGAATATAACTTCAAATTCGTAATCGAGCGAAAACACAAACGGAATATTAATTTAAATTTAAAATGCATTTGAACCGAACTTACACTATCCATTCGTGTACTGCATTTATCTTTTAGTGCAAATAATGATAATATTAACATTTCAACCGCATGCAAATTAAATATACTTTCAACTTGTCAGGGGCAAAGGGAATCGATTGTGTCAGTGCAATCTTCAGAAGTCACTGAAAAAACCTGAAAATATTTTCTATAATGATAAAATCGGTACGTTTTTAATGGTGTTTTATGGTGAAGATATTTTTTTTTTTTCACTGTCAATTAAATCAATTAATCTAGGGCTGATTTAGCGCTGTAGTTTGCTTTTACACAGTAGTGGCAGTGGTTGTTTGTGGCAATTAATTTTAATTATGTATAATATTACCGAGCGTTGTATTTATTTGTTTATTTTTGTTATTGGTTTTTTGATTCTTATTAATAACTTAATAACTTCTTTTTTGACATGAACTTCGATTGAATTAAATTTTTAATTGGCAATCTGTAAATGTTCGCTACTGCTACTGAATTTATTTCAAAATAAAATTAAATTGTAATGAAGGGAGTTATTTGTAACTTTTTATTATTTCGCAAAATGAACATTTTCATAATTATTTATTATTTACAAACAGATTTGTCGAGAGGGTTTTAGTTAAAGTTTTTTTAAAGTCCTTATAAAAAACGACAGCAGCCATTGTTAAGCTTCGATGGTGTAAACCCTCCAGATTAGTCATTATAACGAACTATACTTCCCTGCTTTTTTTCATACACTTCAAGAACAACTCTCGTTCTGTACTTTACCAAGCTTCTATGTTTTTCATTGTTCGGCTACATGATTGAGGCGAGATGGTCATGATGAAAGTTATCCTGTTTCGATTCCTAGTGGAAGATGTGATTTGAGAATTGCAATGTTTCTCATTTTCTCAATTGTAATTTGTTCTCAGTGTGTTCCTGAAAATATGTTAGGTTTCAACCTCGGTATTATATCGCATTCTTCGAGAATACTACAGTGATCTCATGTAGGAATTCCACTGATGATGAATTTTTTTGTTTTTCGTTTTATAAAATGACTTGTGTCAAAGTAAGCAAAAAGGACACATTGACTCGAAAAATCGATTGTGCCAAGAATAACCTCAACTTTTCTCAGGAAGCTGATTATTGCTCCCGCTGGAATAGAGGCAACTAAAAGATAAAAGACCTCTTCGGAAAATGGCACAGGGCACTACATTGATATACTCGTAGTGTACCTAGTTATGCAACAACGATGAGCATTGCTTTTCGCAAACGGTGCATAACTTCAAGGTAATATTCTTTATTTACCGTACGATCTTCCGGGAAAACGCATGATGGAACACTCCACTGTATTGGAAGAAAACAGTGAACAAAACTTTCACACATAACGGAACTTCGCGAGCTTTTTGCAATGGTTGCTCTTCATTTTGACGCCATAACCATATACGCCGTCTCAACATGCATCAACCTACATTTATAGACTGGTGTAAGAGGTATTACCATTAATATATTCTCAGACAGTCAAGCACCGCTCAAAGCGTTGAGCTCGTATAACACGATTAATCCGTTAAGGAATGCCACACTGCCTTGCAAGGTCTAGCTGAAAGAAACAAGGTCAAACTCTGGTGGGTGCCAGGGCACAACAGCATACAGGGCATCGAAATTGCCGATCAACTCGCTAGAAAAGGTGCCAGCGAAAGGTACATAGGTAGGTGCCGAAGCTTTCTACGGAATTCCCAAGTCGAAGATTAACTTGTCTGTTAGACAAGTAGGAAAAATAGCAACACCTGCACTTTTGGCACAGCGTTCAATGGAAATATTATACGGCCGCTGAACAAACACTCTATTAATATTTTTACATAAAGGCTCCTTTTTTCATAACTTTGTTTTTAAACTGGGAGCATTCTTCCTATGGACTGCCAAGTTGACAGCTGAAAGTTTATTTATTTAAATTGGGAAAACTTGCATATAAGCCATGCTTCGGTATCGTGAGCTACGTCCATTTTACGACATTTTGAGCAAGTTATTCGGAACACGATGAATCGTTTTCGCACCATGTACACTCTAGCGGATAGTACGCATACCCAAAGACGACAAACAGTGCGAAAAAGTTATTGCAGTTGTGGAGCGCAGTGTTGAGGAAAATCCGAATGAGTCGATTTGCCATCGTGCACGGCAATTGGAGATATGCCCATCAGCTTCATGGAAGATTTTACGAAAAGATCTTAGTTTAAGCTTGAACGATCCAGCTTGTGAAAGAGTATAAACCACGTGACCTTATACGCGTCGCAGGGTCGGTGAATGGGCCGAAAACATGATTGATCTTAATCCTCGAATTTTGTTCTCCAATGAGGCCCATTTTTGTCGAAACGGGTATGTAAACAAGATAAGTTGTCGAATTTGGAGTGGAGAAAACCCAGAAGCCTATGTCGGACATCCTTACAACCATTAAAACTTACTTTTTGTTATGCTTTAGCCGGGGAATCACCGGCCCATATTTCTTTAATGACGATGCCGGCCAGAATGTTACCGTCAATCGAGAGCGCTATAGAAACATGATTTCTGACTCCTTCATTCCTCAGTTGAATAGCATTGGGGTGACAGGGCTTTAGTTTCACCAAGATGGCGCAATATGCCGAACGGCGCGCGACAGCATCAATTTATTGCAGGAATCATTGGCCGGGCGCATAATTTCGTTTACAGGACCTGTCAACTGGCCTCCACGATCCGGTGATCTCACATCTTTAGATTACTTTCTTTAGGGGTAGGCGATTTCACAAGTCTAGGTCAATAAACCAGATTCGTTTGACGATTTTGAGTACAACATTTGCCGTTTTATTGCTGATGTCGTATATCAGTTGTCGAAATTTTAAATTCGTGATTGCGCTTCATTCGAACTAGCCGTGGCACGCATATGCCCGTAATTATACTTAGACACTAATGGCATAAAATTATCTATTAAATGAAACTAATATCATAGACACTAACATTAGCTTGAAGTTGTTTTATTTCATTCTGAATTTGTATACCTCTGAAAAAAAATTAAATATGCTTATATCATGAGCCAACCGATACGTAAATATCCTCAGCAATTTCTCAATTTTTCACTGCTTCAACGTTTTCATCCGTTGTTGACATTCTGTGGCGTCCACGGAGGGCATAGTCATTAAAATATCTCTGCCTTCTGTGAAAGGTTTGAACCACTTATAAAAATGTTTGGTTTTTGCTCGGAGCAGACTCACCAAGTGCCACAGTAACATTTCAATATGGCTATAGACAGATAGAATTTCTTGAGAGAGGATATCTCCAATCCTAACAAATTGCATACCATTTGCCATTCTTTCTACCCGGACATTGCGTTGAGTTAATATAAATACAATCAATTCGCGAATATTTTTCCAAATTACGAGGACAGTAGTCTGTTCAAATGACCAGATTCATGGTGGTCGATCTACCAGTCATGAAATCATATTGATATTCAGAAGAACAACTGCAAGTCAAATTTGTTTTTCACGGTTAAACCGCTTTATTGTTCTTTCTTTGCGTTTTTTTTTGAAACCATGGGTCTATCAGAACATCCTCTCAAGAAGAAAATATACGAGAATATTCCCTAAAAATAAAAAGAGTAATTCTCTTCACATTCACCCGCTAATCTGGATAATATAGAAAAGTTCTTCACATAAGGCTTTGCTGAAACATGTCAGTTCATCACTTCTAATCGATAAAAGCCTCGTATGGGTATGGAATTATATAAGAAATTTAATATCAAAATCTTCTTCTCGTGTTCCAAGCAAACAACGTCAATCAACGACACTCCCTCTCTTTGGTCGCAAATTAAAATCGAATCCGAATTGCATTATTATAAAATCCTATACGGGCATATTTATATCACCTTTCAAGGATCTGACCCATCCATTTAGGATTAAGACACAACTATAATAAGCACTGCTTTATCATCAATTTTAATTTTTTAAACACCGACCCGAATTAATATTTAACCACCGGCAGAAGGAGAAAAATAAAACCAAAACCCAAAGCACCCAACAGTATGGATAAATCTATGAATATGAATCGCCGTCAGGTGAAGGCTCTCAACTTCGCCGAAAGCATTTAAAATTTAAATGAGCTTAAAGTTGGTTAAATGTTTTTGTGAAGTTTTAACTTATACCATGTTTCAACGGAGTATAAAAGAAAGGCAAATATGTTTTTTTCTTTTGTGGTTTTGCTTTGCTTTGTTGGGTAACAGCTCGCATTTAGAAGGCATGATTGTGCGACAAGATTATGTCTGACTGTGTAGGACACGGTCGGTGTCCGGCTTATACAAATTGATGATCGGTATATATAAAATTAATGTCGCAATATGAGCAGAATGTACAAAATGAGAGAAGATACCTCATTTCCAGCCAGGGCTGAGTTAGGTAGATATGTACTTTCAGTAATTAAATAAAGGAGCAATTGCCAATCATGAACAATTTTACTAATAATTCTTGCAGCTAATGTACCACAAACTCGTAGACAATTCGTTTGGCAGACGTCTACGTTCGGAATCCGGTCTGGGTGGAAGTAATTTTTATCGGTCCTTTCTATAATACTTAATTTGATCTTAACAACTTAAATCCTTTTCAAAACGGCATAATATGTATAAGTGTTATCAAAATTCAACACGGAACAGATCTACATATTTTTTTAAATTATATTATGTATATCGTAGTTTTCCAATAAATGATTTAAAGACTAGTCCCTATGCGATGACATATTTTTAGTAGCAAATGTATTGGAGTTACTATATTGATTGAATGGTTTGCCTTCTTCACCTGGTTTGATTTCACCCCAAACGCGTCTCCAGAGATGACAGACTCCTTTCTAGCAATAATTCTTATGAAATGTTACCAATTTCCACATTTAAGTGGATGTGAGTTGGTACGATATACATATGTATGAACCTGTGATACCCAACGTTGGGAATTCACTATGACGCAAATAAATTGTGGTAAAGCGGACGTAAATGGGATTTGGTAGGCAAAGTAAGGAATAATATATGGAAAGATGGTAATTGTGTCTTAATGTTACACATATATTTGAAAAAAAGAAAAAAAACAATTGAATTTTTTCTCTATACCTGATACATACATTGATTTCGTCAACTCCATATTTGATATCGCCGATCCCAATGACATCACCATCGTCTGTGGCGATTTCTATCTCACACACCTGAAATGCTGGCGATGATGAAACCCATTTTATCACCGCTAACCGCTCCTCAGACAAATAAATCCTTTTCACAGATCATCTCTCTAACTCCGGCCTTCTGTAATTTAGTAACCTCACCAACAACATAGACAGACAACTCGACAGGATTTTCTCATCTGATGCCGTTACCGGTTGTTACCAGTTTAGAAAGAAGTAAAAATTGGCACGCCTATCTTAGATCTTTCTCTGCATCTGACCTATCTAATTACATGCAGTCCTACACTAAATTTCCACAGCTATGTGAATCACTCTACCTCCAATACCTGAACCGAATGCAATCCTCTGCAACGAAACCGAAATAATCGCCAACTTCTTTGCTAATTTCTTCAGCCAATCTTTCACCGGCCAAGATCTTAAACCCGATCACCACTATTTTCGATTTGTGCCTGCGTTAGTTTTAAAAAAGTGCGCGAACCATTTTATTTTACCCCTTACCGCTTTATTTCATATAAACAAATTGATATCACGCTCATGAAGAGCCAGAGCCAAGCTTCTCTTCATTTTTTTAAAATTCATTTTTGTTCTTATATTTTTAGAACATACTTACCTGAGATAAAAATGCTTAAAACTAAAAGCGGACAATCTAATAGTACATAGAATAACTTAAGACTATGCCTTTCGGCCTTACGATTAACTTGTAATGATTATACAATATTAAAAAAATAACTTAGCCCAAAAAAAGTGATATTATACCTATAATATACGAGTATATACACAAATACTTGCATGATAGCATTTTTGTATTTACATACAATATCTGCCCTAATCTACTCAAACCTCTCCTAACCTGCCCTAGTCTATGTAAGACTGCATTCGCATGTGGCAAGCTTTGCCTTAAAGAGACTGACTTATTAAAGTCAACCACTGACGCAGTCACCAAAAGCGTTGATGCTTTCGGACGACATCTCCCCGATCTTGATGCAACACCGATCCACGCGGTCGGTACCCAAAGCGCTCGGGCTCACGAAGCGCAACATCACGTTCGTAGAGCAGCTGCCGCGTGAAAGATTATCGGAACCGAAGCCATTCCTCACCAACGTGACCTCGGATCAGCTTAATCAGAAAATGATCTATCCGTATAATTCTGGACCTTTTATATAGGACCTAATTCGGTTAATGCTTCGTATACTCAGATTCGGTTTTCTATGTAATCCGAGACAAGCTCTGAGACATTCTCTCTCAAATACTTTCCAGCTGTCTCTTCTATTGAACCACACGGGGCATCCACAGGCAATCATGAGCCTGATAAAGTCCATGTAGCAGACTACCTTCGCTCTGAAAACAAGTAGGCTGCTATGAAACAGCCATCTTGTCAAAGCGAAAGCAGAATTTATATGTTTGCCAAAATACAGATACTGGTCTAACCAGATCCCAAGGTTTTGTTTTGCCAGTGGACGCCCGTTTTCTAGTGTCCCGAGAGGTCCTAGACGAAGGCGTTTTAAACAAATAGTTTCTGATTTCTGGTTAATATTTAATTTTCAATTTCCAGTCATCACAATACTGCTGAATTTTGTTGAAGTCACGCTGCAAGAGAATGACAATGACGTCGATGGTTGGACTTGACCTGTACGCGATTAAATCGTCCGCATACGCTATTAAATGGTGAAGAGAAGCTATCAAATCACTGAAGTAAATATTGCAAAGGATCGACGAGTTCACCCTATCCTATTGCAGTCCGTTGTAAGTATCAAATGTTTGGGTAGAAATCACTTTGGCATTTTTCACAACGAACTTTCTACCGGCTAACATGTCAAAAATCATATGTAGCAGTGGTTTACTAATGGCCAGCCGACTGAGCTTGTAATAAAGACCTTCTAACCATACGGCGTCAAAGGTGTTTTCCAAGTCAATCAGACGAGCACCCGTGCATAGGTTCTTGCTTTTATTCTATTGGATATTCGATACGAGTTTCGACGCGGCATGAATAGTGTCATGCCCCGCTCTGAAACCGAATTGATTATCCGGGATGTTTTTATTGCCCTCAACCTATTTAGACAGGGCTCTATGGACCACCTTCTCGAAAACCTTGGTAATACTTGGAAGTCGACTTATTGATCGAAGATTAGATATGTTGATTGGGTATTGGTAGCATCACCGCTGTCTTCCAATCCACTGGATAATATGCATTGTTCAGTGCATTGTTGAATAGGATGGTGTACATCTCTACAGACACTGGTGGGAGATGTCTGAGCACGACGAAGACCTTTTTCTCTTCAGTGACTCGAAGATCATCTGGAGATCCCCCGTCGAAATAAATAGGGTGTTCGCCCCTTTATGGGTGACGGCATTAATTGCCATGAAATCGGTAAAACCAAGGTTCTCTGATCACCACTGATCAATATCATTTCTAAGGTAGGAGTGATGAAGCAGGACACTATTCTCCAGGTGGTGGTTGAGGCGAATATTATGATTCACCTTGTACACTTCCTGGAAGACATCTCCTACTGTCGCCACCTTCTCCTGAGGATCCTCGATCATGGAAAATTCGTCATCCAGGATGGCGCTCTCTGGATCCATGCTAACTGTTCGTAGCAAACGTTCATTGTCTGACGTTCTCGGAAGCTTTAGATCCTGAATGTCAATCTGATTGTGTTTCCCAAAATGTTTTATTTATTTGCGGGAACATACTTGCGCTGTTGGAATTTACAGCACGTATTCTGTTGTTCCAATGCCAACTTACAGATATTCTGTAATTTTCCTTGATTAACTGTTGGTAATTTTTAATCAGTGACTTCAGTTTCCTAACCTCCGGGTTTTGTCTGTCGGTAAGCCGCCTGTACATGATTTTGAGTCTTGTCAGGAGTCTACTTTTCTGTTTGCCGCATTTGAGCATATGTTCGTGATATTGTGATGTTTTTGGGGTGGTATCGTACTGACTGTCGTTTGCTCAATTTTATCATCCATTTGCTTAAGGTCTCCCTGCTTCACAGGTTTCTATTGGATGGTGAAAAGTAGACACTCGAAATGAGCAATCTCGTCAGGGAATTTGCAAAGCGTGGCCAACGCGCCCTACTGTAATCGTTGGGGTACGTTTGGACATACTCTGTTATCTAGAAGTAGATAGACCAAAAAATCTGAGGCAAAATTTTTGTAAGAACGTACTTCCTTCGCTTATAATATTATAATAATATTATAATAATATACTTAACTTATAAGTTAACAAATAAGTTTATGTATTGTATTAAGATATATGGAACCTAAGGACATAAGGAAATAATGTCTGGTTATCTTAGAAGCTCGCGCCGTCTCAGTAAGGTATTTTAAGTTAAATAGGATTTTAAGCTAGCTTAAAGCATTTTTGTCTAACATCATGTACTCGTCATTCCAAATAAGCCTTGAGGTTTGTGGTTTCCAGTTAAGTCTCTGGTCATGGGTGCTTCTAACTTGATTGAATAAAATTTGAATTCGAGAATATTTAGTAATTCCAGTTGTTTTATCTGCTACTCTTGCTCTACTTTGGCATTGTGGCTTACATATTACCTCAATCTAGCCCCGGCGTTCTAATCTCTTAACAGGCAAGGCATCGAAATCATATTTTGTTGCGTTTCTACCCAGCGGAATGCTGACATCAAACAGAGCCTTTAGGCTAGCAGGACACCGTCCTTGGCGGGTACGGTATCAGCTTTCAAACTATGGCAAATTTAAATTTTACTATTTTCTTTATAGTACAATTGCTTCGATTTCCCATGAACTTAGAGGAATTTAAATGCTTTCAATGAGACAATATACTCGTATTGTCCCGTGGTCTATGCGCCAGATGCAGAAAGGCAATTTTTCATTGTTACCACACTTGCATGCCCGAAAGAATAGATAAACCCTTTACAAAGGCATCTAATGCAACACAGTAACACACAGCGTCTTCCAGAAACAATTTAGCAAAATTCTTTCTATTGACAAGGACAATATAAGGATGCAGCTTTTATTAGGAAAAAAAGTCTACAAGCGCAGCACCGTTTAGAAACAAAGAGCTGCTTTTCGCGTGGGTGGCGGAAGATCAGAATTCGGCGACTAGATGAATTTCTCTAGAAAGTTTCTGGGGGATAGAGGAAAATTGTCATAAAATCGTAGTGGGTATAATAAAAGTAAATCGGAGTTTGTGAAGTAGGTAAGCCGAGAACCATAGTCATCGTCGTCGTGGGTACTCGCGTGTACTCGTAAAGGAAAGTGTTTGAGCATTAGCACGATAGCATAGTCGACGATGATGGGTGCAGTGGAAAATGTGTGTTTGCTAACTGTGAACTGAGAGAAGCGAACAAACGTCGTTCGTCTACGCTATGGAGGCAGATAAGTATCGGGCATACAACGTACAGCCTGAAGACGCTAGATGTATGGTAAACGACAACATAAAAGATGCGTTTTCTTATGGCAATCTGAATATGTGCCTTGTTTTCGGGTGGGGTTGGTAAGAATATTCTAAGGGATAACTTTCTTGATGTCAGAACGTCTGGAGGAAATTAAAGTTGTGGCATAGTAGCATAATAGCAAAAGCATGCAAGCGATGTCGCAACGGAAGTAATTTTGTCTTGTTTTCTTTTGTTACTAGAAACTTTAGTAAGCGAAAGATACAGACGTTTGTTTAGAAAGTAAAAGACATTTAAATACAGATGCGTGTGCCCCTTGTGTTCAGGATACGGTGGAATGATGTCTTTACCTGCAGTCTTTTGCTATACATACATACAGTAGTTCGTTTGATTAAAGTCCCAATTTAGGTTGTACCTTGTGCTAGGGTTTCTAAAATATATGGTTCAATTTGTGAATCATGTGATGTACGCACATCAATTGTATCAATTTCTATCAACACTTCCGTTTGACAATCACATGAAACACGCCCAATATCAATTTGTTTATTAATCCATATCTCCTTGGGGAGGACACCCCAAACAAATTAGTTCAATATGGATACATCCGGGACCCGATTCCGTCCATTCAACTGAATAACAACCCAAAAGATTTGCCTCCCCCTCCTGTCATCCTTCCGTGCCAACGGGGAAAAAACAAACACAGCTAACTCGAGCGGCGGCAGCCACTTTCACACTAGACTCCCCCGAAGAATGGATATCCATAAAATTATTGGGAGGTGATTTGGTCACATATGGTCGATAGGAATTGTTAATACATGAAAAATTGCACAATAAAATTATATCACGATCATCGCATAAAACTGTAGCGATGAACTTCATCGTGCAAGCTGTCCCAGTTTCCCATGTCGTCCTCCAGTGGGGATTCTCTTTACTTCTCCTTCGGCGAGGCGCAGCCACTCCGCCAAAGAAACCATAATAAAAACCAGCATGCGAACAGGAGACAAGGATTTTTTGCTCCGATGTTATTTTTCGACAAGACGCACACACACACACACATAAATATACACCATAGAAAGAGGATAAATCATCTGGAAAATTTATGGTTAAGACCTGTTTCAGTTGGCTCAGGTTATCCCTGTAACCGTATTCCAATCGTTGACCTGTAACAGTTGTATTCGATATCAGGGTAAAAGAAAAGAAACGAGGGAAAACAAATATTTTCCACTTGACGTAGTGTTGTGGTCATTTTAGGATTCAACCACTTCACGTTGGTTCTCTTCTGGCATTATGTATGTGTCCACTTTGTGCTCTTTGTGTGCCGAGCTGTGAGTGTTCATGGGCAACATTTTGTACAGATTGTAGTCTGTACTCAGGTTCGGTTGGGTTATTTCTCCTGGGAAATCAGTAACGCTTTGAATGGTAGTCATAAATATAACTCTCTGGATCGTTGTTCAAATAAAGAGAATGTTTTTCGGACTGGGGCGAATGTGGAATACTCAATATTTTTGGCGAGGTTGGGAGTGCAATTTAGAAAATATTTGAAACGAATCTGACAAATTTTGATTTTAATACCTGTGTTAACTAGAACGAGTCTTCATATATGGTTTTGAAGGTTCCCTTTTATAAAAAGGTGAAAGTTCACATAATATAGGAACTCACTCATAAATGTTTAGTTGCTTAGATGATGATAGGTTATAGGATATGAAGTTATAGATAATACAGCTCTGTTTGATAGCTTTGAATATTTTGAGAAAATCACGACAAACACGACTAAAAATGTATGAAAGAGTTGCTATTATATTTAAAATAGCTGCATTTCTCAACGTAGTGAACATTATTTAGGAGCTAAGCACATATTAATGATCATTCAGCCTCTAAAAAGCAAAGACGGGCCAACAAATTCAACCTTCTACAAATGGCTTCACTAATCACCGGTTATGGGTTTACTTTCTCAAGACAACATCGTTGTGAGGCTTTTTTTGATACGTTTCACCTGACCTTTAGATTGTGGCGAACTTGTTGCCACTTTTATATGCTGAATGCCCTAGCTGTTACGAAAGCTCGTGAAATCCTCCGCCGTAAATGGCTTTCTCTCCCAGAAATCAAACGTTTAGGCTTACTGTAGAAGGAGAAATAAGACTTGAGACCTTAGTTACAATATTTTCATTGTGCTGGCGCTTTTTAGAGCATAAAGAAGGTCCGGCCCGACGGTCGTGATGGGTCAAATCACCTTTTGGAATATTGTGTAAAACAACTTCTTGCTTACCCGATACCGAGGAGAAATGCATGCGTTTTGAACGACAGGCTATATATTTTTTCTTAATTTTCGCCTTCATGGAGAGAAACCAGGGAGTTCTCCCTTCTCTACATCTGAATGACAAAGTGCATGGAAAATAAAATATCATCTTTTGATCTACCGATAGACTAACCCATTTATTTCTGTTTTGTAATTCGTGCAGGTTCAAGAGTGTACGCTCTTATGGCGTTAGTCACACAACCTGGACGGGGTGCAGATGGTTTGTGCCGACGATGTTCGTCCACTTCTCTCCGCGGGTGGTTATCCTAGATATGATTTGAGAGATTCGACTGAATTCGCGTTGGTAGTAGTTCACAGTTCGTAAAGACAACCGCTGCCAAAACATGTTTAAAGGAATCAGGTTGATATAGTATTTTAACATATAACGGTAAAATATATTTTGCAACATACTTTGCATAGATTATGGCTATGGTTTCTTACACGTACGAGTGGTATTTACGTACATTCTAAGACGGAAACGTTTATCTTGTTCGGCCTTGTTCGTTATCGACTGGCCCGAATCCCAAATTGCTTCCGCATATACATACATATAAAGGTCTTGCCAAAGTAAAGATATTTTTAATGAACTTCCGGAAGTATGAGCATTCAATCAAGGAATGAATGTAAAGAAAATTGGACTACAAATCGGAATCGGATTCGCAACCCCGGTCGCCATCATGAAAAGGCGCAGAAAGGTCAATCCGAGGCCCAATTTAATTAAGCGTTCCTCCCTCACTACTTGTGAGGAAAGGGCGCTGTCACCAATACCATCGATGTCCGAAGCAGCTCGACAACAACAACAACACCCCAGCGATCCCCGTGGAAGAGGATATTGTTTCCCTCTCCGATGGTAGGGAGGGCCGCTACACGGATGACAATAACCTCTTCGCCGCCCTTTCACGCTCGGCTACGGGAGAGGAGTGTAGCGAACTTGAAGAAGAAGAAGCGCCAAGCTGCGGGAAATAGCCCTTAAGCTTAAAGCGATGCAGCAGAAGAGGAGAGAGAGGCCACAGCCACTAAACAAGACAAACAGCAACAATAATAGGAACCACAGAAGAAGCAGCAGCAACAACAACAACAGCCACAGAAACAGCAATAGCAGAAACAGCAGCAGCAGAAACAGCAGCAGCAGAAACAGCAGTAGCAGAAACAGCAGCAGCAGAAACAGCAACAACAACAACAGTCGCAGCAACAGAAGCAGCAGTAGAAACAGCAGCAACAACAACAACAACCGCAGCAGCGCAAGCAGCAGCAACAATAACAACCACAGCAGCCAAAGCAGCAGCAATAACAACAGCCACAACTAGGGATGCAAACGATACATCGATATTTGCAAAACATCGATGTTTCGTTCACAAACATCGATGTTAACATCGATGTTGCGATAACCGATACATCGCCGATACATCGACGTCAAAACTGTCAAACATCGACATCGTTCATTGTATTCGTTAAACTTTGCCAAGATGTGTAAAACATTACTCGTTTTTCTTTTTTGCATCTCAACAGAACCTGAACTCTCAAACTCAAAATTGCGTTTCCTTTTTTGTTCAGAGTGTTCAGAGCTTCAAAGTTGTATTGCTTTTTCGTTCAGAGGACGGTTTCTGAGTGTCCAGATCTGGGAGGATATAAAATCTCTTCTTCCAAAACTTGCAAGGATTGCAATAATATATCTTACCATCGTCGCCACGTCTATTCCATGCGAGCCTTTGTTTTCGGAGGCTGGGGCAACCACTACCCAGGGCAGAAACAGACTTCTGGGGACCAGATTGTCTAAGCTTCTTTTCCTCAACTCAATTTCTCAGTTGCTTTCGAACAAATAAAAAATAAATAATTAAAATGATGTCTCTTAAATTCCAATTAATAATTACATACGAGTATATAGGTAAATAAAAAAATAGTATTAACAAAATATGTTTCATTTCAATGATGAATTTTATTGTTTTGTGGTATAGTTGAATGGAAATTGGCTTAGGTTTTTGAGTTGATACAGGTAAGATATATATTACGGCCCTACGAGAGACCCTCGATCTCTGTAAGTATGCTATTGATGTAGGCAATTTTGAATTCAAATGTTTAGGCCAAAAACGTAATGCTGTTCAGCGCAAGATACTGGAGCTGCATAAGAGAAGTAAAAGCTTATTGAAGGAGTCCACAACGGAGCCTTCACACCGAAGGCCAAAGGTTGCAGACGATGCTCCTCAAAGGCATGGAATCGATAACAGACCCCGAAGAAATACTCGCAGAGTTCAAACAGTTCGCTCCCGACGGGAGAAGCGAGTGAGTCCCTTCTTTTTAGTGCAGCTCACACTCAGTAGCAAACTGGAGAGCCTTAGGACTGTCACTTGCTTAGCATACCAGACTGTCACATGAGAAAAATTAAAAAGGAGCGAGTTATTGCTGTATTAAAACAATGTCTTTTATAATTTATAATTATCGATCTTTATTATCGTAAAGCTCATTTCCAACTGACTATCGGGTTAACAAACAACTTGTTTACATGAAAATTTAGCGCCACGCATTTTTGTTGGGAAAATTATCCCAAGCTCCACTTTTAGCGCGTTTGTTCTTCCCATGTTCAGTTTAGTTGATTTCCACGATCGCTGATCTACTATGATCTACTATGATCAACTATGATGTAGAAAGTGGTCGGTGTCCAGGTAATTAGTGATGTGCAGTTGGATACGAATGCACCATGTAACTCTCGCAAACTTTTTACAATGTATCGTTTTCGTGCCCGAACATTCCCAACACTAGGGGGAGCCTATTAAGTCTTCGCAAGGTTTCTTCGCAACATTGAATATAGAGTCAAGTTTCTTGCAAAGGACAGTCTGTGGTATCCTCAGAGCGGCTCCTATATGGATCTCATGCAGACGAGTGGTCTATTAACTGACTACGGACCATTGTATACGACAGTGGCCATTGCGGACTATGTGCCGTGATCACAGTAACTGCCGAGTTCGCGGAGATGGCAGAGTATGTCCAAATGCACGTCTACGATTACAGTAGGGCGCGTTGGCCACGCTCCGTCAATTCCCTGACGAGAGTGCTCACTTCGAACACCTCCTTCCCACCGTCCAATAGGAACCTGTCAAACTACGCGATTGACAGGTACCTCAAACAAATGGACGACATCATTAAACATACAATGAACAGAAGGTTTCCATGCCAACGAATACCGAAAGGCGACAATCGACGCATTGCGCAGAAAAAAAAGTAGATTCCTGACAAGACTCAAACTCTTGTACAGGCGGTTTACCGAACAAAACTCGGAGGTCAGGACGCTGAGGTCACTGATTAAATAAAATATTTCGGAGATACAACCAGAATGATATTCAGGATCTAAAACTTCCGAGAACGTCAGAAAATGAACGTTCGTACGAACATGAATAATGCATATATCCAGTGCACTGGAAGACAGCGGTGGTGCAACCAATCTCCAAGAGGCGTAAAGACCCCTCTAACCCGCAAATCTCCGGTTGATAAGTCTCCTTCCGAGTATCTCATCATCAATATAATCATCCCGGATAACCAATTCGGTTTCAGAGCGGGGCATGACAATATTCATGCCGCGTCGAAACTCGTATCCGATATCCAATGTAACAAATGCAAAAACCAATGTACGGGTGCCTGCCTGATGGACTTGGAGAAAGACTTAGACACCGTATGGTTAGAAGGTCTTTATTACAAGCTCTGTCAGCTGGGCATAAATAACCCACTGCTATATATGATTTTTTACATATTAAAAGGTAGAAAGTTCGTTGTGAAAATTGCCAACGTGACATCTATCCGAACTTTTGAAATCAAAAATGGACTGCAACAGGGCACGGTAAACTCGCCGATCTTTTTCAGCATTTACCTAAGTTGAAAATCAACTTCCAGAAATCAGAGCCTATATTGTTCTACAGCCTCTCGGGACACTAGAAAAAATTGGAGCAGGTTCTCAATTTTAGGACCGGACGGGCATCCAATGGCGAGACAAAGTGCAGTCAGATATCTTGGAATCGTGCTAGATCCCGGCTGTTTCATAGCAACCAACTTGATTCCAGAGCTAATCTGCTGCATAGCCTTAATCCGAACCATGGATGTCCCGTCTGGTTCAATGTGAGAGCCAGCTTAATGGAAAGGATTCGGGTGCTTGAGAGACAGTGTCTCAGGATTTGTCTCGGGCTACATAGGACACGCGAATCTGAGTACACGAAATTTTACCCGAACGAGGTCCTATACAATAGGGCTAGGATTGATCGGGTGGATACTTTTCTGATCAAACTGATTCGAAGTCATGTTGCAAGAGGAATGATCAATAGTCTAATCTTCGGGGCTTACTATCCCAATGGTAAATATCACGAGAGAGTGCGCCTTAACGGCTTTATTCCGCCAGAAGCATCCCTCTACCTAGATAGATGTGTTCTGATCCACATCTAATTTTCCACGTGGGTCACAATTCCGTGGAACGGTGATTCCTCTACGCCCCTGATGTCGTGCTCCTCAAGCCCGAGCACATCAGGTTCTGTAGATCGGTCTCACGCCGGGATCGAGCAGACGTCGTTCGCCAACATCAACGCTTTTGGCAATATCCTCAATAGCCTCATCAAGGCAGAGCCTGCCTAACACCAATGGCAGCCTTACATAAGTTAGGGTAGGTTAAGGTAGGTCAGGGTAGAATAGAGCTAAATACAAAAAAGAAAAAACAGACAAAACAAGAAAAAAAAATATATTACAAAATCAAAAATTAAAAAAAAAAGAAAAATTTAAAACAAAAATAAAAAGAAAAATATTATAAGCATATTAAAATTTAAAAAAAAGATATACAGGGTGTCCCACGAGCAGTGTGCCAAAAAGCTAGAGCGTGTAGGTCTGGTCAAGACAAGAAAAAAATCGTATGGGAGGGGGGGGTCCCACGGATTGAAGTCGCTGGAGTCAAATTGTTTGACTTATGTGCAGCCATTAGAAGGAGATATAATCTTTGCCTTCTAAAAAATGGGGATCATATTGAAAATTGATTATAATAAAACTCCAAATTTTTTAAAAATAATAAAAAAGATGTCAATGTTTCATACATTAATTTGCCTACAAGTCCAGCCGCGTTAAAACCAAAAAAAAAGGTTTTTCTTAGAAAAAAATGGTTCGGGTTTTTTTTTAATTTCTCAAAAACTACAAAACATTTTTGCATCCGGTTTTCTGTTTTTAACTAAAAACTAATAAGAGAATTGAATTTTTGACAAAAAATTAGTACTTAATTACATACAATTTTGAAAAAAAATAGTTCGAAATTTTTTTTTTTTCATTTTTTTTCAAAATTTTGAGTTTGAAAATTAATTTCTCAAAAACTATTCCTTAAAACAGCTTCGTTTAGAAACAAGATGAAAGAAGAGGTTTCTGGCTTTACAAAAAAGTATATCACGTCATTGTGGATGTAACTGTTGATTTTTAATAATTTTTTTTCCAAATGAAGTAAATTTTTTAGAAAATTGCCCCTCCCGGCTAAACGGGGGGAATAGACCCCCCCCTCCCATACGATTTTTTTCTTGTCTTGACCAGACCTACACGCTCTAGCTTTTTGGCACACTGCTCGTGGGACACCCTGTATATAGAATGTTTATTAAATATATATTTACATATACATACATATGTATATATTTTAGTTATGGTAGAATAAGTTAGGTTTAGTTAGATTATCGTAGGCTTACGTTTTATATATAAATCCTAAGAAAAAACGATTGTACGCTAAGTTTTTAAAATGAAAAAAAATGAAGAATGAAATTGGACTACAGCTTTCAAGGCAGTATCCTTGGGACATATATCATTGCTTAATATCATACTCTAAATAGCTTATATTATCGATCATTAAAAGTCATTTGTCGTTCAATATGGCGGATGATTTGCGTAAAACGGTTAAAAATAAGATCCGCCATCTTTAATTTTGCAAATCCGGCTTCAAATTCATGATCAGCTACTCCGAAAACTCTTATATACCAAATTTGGTCAAAATCGTTGTCTTTGTAAAAATCGTCATTTTTTGCATGATGGACCATCTTAAATCCGCTATATTGAATTTCCTGACTTTATCAGTGCTATCTTTAGAAAAATTTATTATGCCACCAGATACGAAATATTAGCTCCTATCGTTAGTGGCTTCTTGTTCAAATTTACAATTGTTTCAAAAAAAAGTTTGAAATTTCACATTTTTTCTGCTTTCAGTTTAAAAAGTGGTGGCAGATAGAACAATTCTGTCGCTGGATTCGGAAAAAGCAGAAAAAGTTATTTACTATAGAACATGTTTCTAAGAAAGCCTCGATTGAGTGACTGACTAAAAAACAAACGAGAAAACAGTAAAAACAATTATGCCATTTGGGATGAAACGGGTTTACTTTCCCTCTTTTGCTCTTAGGCATACTTGTATCAGTTTCACCAACTTTTTCGGGACTCCCAGACTTACAACGATGTAAAATATTTTCGATTTGTTTATAGGGTCAAGTAATATGCCTTTTTAAAATCTATAAATAATTGGTGTACCGTTTCGTGGAATACCACTATCTTTTCAATAAGCTGGTGTATAGAGAGCCTGAAGCCACACGGGAAGTGTCCGATTATTTCTTTAGCATAAGACGTCAGTCTCTTTAAGAGGATATTTGACAACCCCTTGTAATAAGTTGCTGCAAAGATATTCCTCGAGAATTATTGCATTGGGTTTGATCAGCCTTTATAAATATGGGAATGATGAATCAAGTTTTCCATTCCTCGGGGATGGTTTGTATTTTGTATTGTATGTATTTATTGTGGCTGAATTTTTACAATTGTATGTTATGACATTTACATTGCAGAGATTTGGTGTTTTTACCTTACTACTAGAATATTAGTATAATTTCTTAAATAATATATCACAGGATCTTAATAAATTCGAAGGAAAAGCCACTAAAGAAAAACCTTCATTAAAAAACAAAACGAAAAAGAAAACAGGACTTGACCCAGTTCCATTGGAGGGAAGAGAGAAGTGGTTTGAACTTGATTTCAAATTTCAAATAATTAACGATATAACGAATTCACTCATATGTATATATCCGGTATGAGAACCAATTAATGAATAATACAATCGAACAACAAATGAAGTGTATAATAAATAAAAAAATATATAAGTAAATAAATAATAGTAAATAAATAAATAAATAGATAAATAAATAAATAAGTAGTTAAATAAATAGATAGTCAGTAAAATAATTAAAAAAAAAAAAATAAGTAATAATTAGATAAATAAATAAATAAATAATAATTAGATAAATAAATAAATAAATAAATAAGTTTGTAAGTAATTAAATAAATAAATAAATAAATAAATAAATAAGTGAATATATAAATAAATTAACAAGTAAATAAATAAGTATGAAACGAATACATTAAACAATTAATATATTGCAAGCAATGTGTTGCACTCATTATGAAGCTAAATTAGAAATCAAGTCATTATCAGATGATAGGCAAGAGATATTATACTGATGGTTAAGTTTTTCGATTCTGGTTTTAACCATTTCTATGTTAGCTATTTGGTGTAGTTCTTTAGTTGAAAAAAAACCAGGGTAAATTAAGAATCATTTTTAACAATTTATTTTGGGTTATTTGGAGCTTACGCAAATGAGTTTTAGCACATTTACCCCATACAGGAGACCCATAGAATATAATGGCTTGAAAGATGGCCTTAAAAATTAGTAGTTTGTTAGTGATGTTCAATTGTGAGTTTCTACATATAAATGGGTATAGTATCCTTATCGTGACATTCACTTTTTTAATTATTTCTTTTACATGTTGGTTGTACGTTAAGCGTTTATCCAAGTAGATGGGGATGGTTTCATTCTTCCAAGTAGTTGTGATGAGCCCATGTAACCTCTCTGTTGCTTCTATCTGCATATTCTATTAATTTCGATGAAATTATTTCGATTCCTGTGGCTTTGTTATTCTTAAGCCCATAGATTGGTTCTTTAACTTTCTCAATGGTAGGCAGTTCTACCTGAACCTCTGCTGTGTGGATAACACGATTCTCCGTTGCTGCTAGCTCTCCATGTACATTTTGGAGTGCATTGAAATATTTCTCCTGTTATGCCGCAAACCATTATACTGGTCCGGAACGAGCACCCCATTATTGTTGCGTATAAATCCTTATCTGGCCTAGTATCCTTTACTTTGGGAGTCCGTTTTTTTTGTTTTTCAATAAAGAAAAATTGCGGTTTTATTGTCTTAAGGTCCTAGCGGGCTGAACCCATCGGCGGCGGGCGGACCCAGACGAAATTGGCAGGTCAGTTTTCAGGCGCTATCAATGAAAAAAAGGATTAATCCAGGGTTATTCCAATACTGTGTCACTTTATTGTATCCTCATAAAACTCCGAAATTTTTAAAAATAATAAAAAAGAGGTCAATGTTTCATACATTAATTAGCCTACAAGTCCAGTCGCGTTAAAACCAAAAAAAACAGGTTTTTCTTAGAAAAAAGTGGTTCGGGTTTTTTTCTAATTTCTCAAAAACTACAAGACATTTTTGCATCCGGTTTTCTGTTTTTAACTAAAAAACTAATAAGAGAATTGAATTTTTGATTACATACAATTTTGAAAAAATAGTTCGAAATTTTTTTTTAAATTTTTTTTTTCAAAATTTTGAGTTTGAAAATTAATTTCTCAAAACCTATTCCTTACATCAGCTTCGCTTAAAAACAAGATGAAAGAAGAGGTTTCTGGCTTTATAATAAAAGTATATCACGGCATTGTGGATGTAACTGTTGATTTAAAATTTTTTTTTTCCAAATTAAGTCAATTTTCTTAGAAAATTGCCCCTCCCGGCTAAACGGGGGGAATAGACCCCCCTCCCCCCTCCCATACGATTTTTTTCTTGTCTTGACCAGACCTACACGCTCTAGCTTTTTGGCACAATGCTCGTGGGACACCCTGTATATCTGAAGGTGATTTCTTTGAAGGGACAAAAAAAAAAAGATGAATTAATATACATATGTATGTTTGTATATTTTTCCATAAAAATAAAGCCTAACAGAAGTGGCCTCCTTATCAACTTCGTTGGGTATAAAGGAGGTCACAAGAGCTCTGACCCGTGTATCGGAATTTGTTTTTCAAAACTCAACACGACCCACCTATAAATTGAAATTGATGAATTTAAAGTTTCAATTTCATAAGTAAATTCATTACAAAAATTAAAATATGGTTCGAATACTAAATATCCCGAGAGCAGATCTACCATGATACGGCCATCAAAATATTCCCTACATTGTCCTGGCAAAAATGCTTTATGTCCTCCAAAAGGAGAAAAACAAAAATCATAAAACAATCCAACTCATGCATTGTTTTAAATAGAGCTCTTGTGTCAAACGTATCGATTAAATTCGTTCCCTGTGCCCCACTGCGCATTCGGATCCTCCACCATCCTTTATAATTCCATATGCAAAATGTATTTTTACAAATTGCGACCTATTTTTGTAAATGGCATCCATTTTTTATGTTCGCTACGTATTGTATTGTACATGGCTATGGATGTCCTTTTATTCCGTTGGCCTTGTGCCGTAAAATATACCAAAACAAAGCAATCACGGCGAACAGCCAACTCGCTGAAAGCAATTCAATCTAGATCGAGCGCCGAAAATCGGTTGACTGCATTCGATTGCCAATGCAACCACCGTCATTAATCTCTTCCCAAAAAGAAGTCGTGCGCGTGTGTATGTGTGCTTGCCGGAAAACCCCTACTCCGTCACACACAGCGTGTGAGCATGCGGAAAAGGAGGGAAAACACAATCAGGCCGGCTAAATGGTTCTCTCCACATTCCTGAACCCGGGTGGTATGGGGTAAGCCACCGGCCGCTCAATGTGCCAATGGAATCTCTGTGTAAAACAAATTCAATTTAAAATTAAATTTATTGTTCAACGTTCTGCATTGAAATGAAATCATGAGATAAATGAGCCAATTTATGTCATTAGGAAGATACATTTTTCAAAAACCGAAAAAAAAGAGAAAAATTCCAGGGAAAAGGGTTGTTGCACCCCTGTTTCCGATTTGACCCCGAATTTATTCGTTGACTACCTACAAATGGAGGTATTTGTACATAGCTCAATGATGGGATTCAAGGACTTCGGAGAATACTAATTAATGTACTAGATTTTCTCAAAAAGTGTTTTTCGGCTCGCACGCTTCCGTTGCTAATTTGCGTTTAATTAGGTGCATAAGGGTTCAAAAATTGATCCTATGGGGATTTGGGTAATACGACAACTGAGGTTGTGAGCTGCAGGAAGGAGGTGGAGTAATAAACTGCTTGTATATCGGAATTTCTGTCCTAAGTCTACGACCATTATAGAGTAATTAAGAGTGAAGAAAAGGCCTTGGTGTAAATTCAATAAATTCAACTGCAATTCAATTGCTTCTGGTTTCTCTTTTGAATTGAACCCCGCTGACATGCTCCAATGACCCTTTTTTCATCACCCAGTCATTATTGTTTTTTTTTCCATTTTTTTTACATTATTTCTGAACAAATTTTCGTGTTGTGAATTCATGTGCCGTAATTTCCGGAAATCGCCCAGGATTGAGCCGAAAAACAAAAGGAAGAATATAAGTATTCAAAAGACTCTTGGGAACAACGCACGATAAGCAGCAGGATAACAACAACAATAATGACAACAAAAAACAACGCACAAGCAGGACCGCGTCGACGGTAGCAGGAATGTTCACAAATATCCCCTGAATTAAGCCGCATAAATTGTAAAGCGTCCGCACCAGATGACAGTGTTGTGTGTTTTCATGTTTTTTGCTTTAATTTTTGCTTTCGTTAAGTTTATCTTTTATTTATTTAAGTGTTGTTGCGGGAGAAGTGGATAATATTTCTTTTTTTTTATATTTTTTTTTTTTTATTTCTTTTCATACGTTCATTTCGGCTTTACACCCTCGTGGTTATCCCACGTTCCATTCCTCGACAATCCTTTATTGTTTCAACGCAAATTCGCTCATAGCGTATGTAGATAGCCACACCAGAATCCTTGAATTCGAATGAGACGAACAAGAGGTCACAGACCAGTGCGCGGGCTATTAAATTCATTTTACAGTTTTAGCTTGTGAGGTGGAATGAAAGCATTTCCTTAGGTGTTTTTCAGCTTAATTTTCCGGTACTAGTTTCTGTTTTACTCCTTTGCAATTGGGAGTGTGTTCTAATTGGAATTGAAGAGTAAGTGAAGACGGTCGATTAGGCGGAGGTTAATGAGGCTAATATCCTTCTGGCTGGAGGGTACTTGCAACAATTCGTTTTATCATCTTTGAAAATTTGCTTGATCCAAATGAAGGCATGATGTTGCCTTTGTCGTCTCACCCAGTGATCATGATAATATTGCAGTAGACCATCGACTTACCACTGAATAAAAGTTAATTCAAATTATATCTAGTATAAACACATATACATATTGTCACATAAGTATTCAATTCAATATTATAAAAGACATGTTACAGCACACTTGATCTTTCCTAAGCAAGATATCAGTGTGCTGAGAATACGTAAAAAGAGAATAGCGGCTCTATCATCGTCTTCTCTGAAAAGACGATAGATAAGAGCCACAGCGATGTAACACACTTAAGAATGGAGTCAGAGTGAATTTGGCGGTCGTGTGATAAAGAATAAAATAATAAAGGAAAGTTTTGTTTGAAAAGTTTGTGTTTTTTTCCCATTTTTATTCTATCAGAATAATAAGTTACAAGAGTAACTTAACTGGCGCAGTCGGACAGCTTCGGCCTAACAAACAGTGTTTTTTCTGAAAAAAAAAAAAAAATAAAAAGGAACAGTGATTTGTGCAGTCAAACCCAACGTGGTCAAAAGTACTGTTAAAGTGATAAGAGTGTGAAAAACAAGAAAAAAAAAGTAAATGATGAAATAAAATGTGTTTAAGGAAAAATCCTTTGATTATAAAAGCAAATTTCTGTCTATTGTTAAAACAATAAATAAGATAAATCGCGAGCTTATTAATAAAATAAAATAGTTTACAATACACGTCTCATGTTTCAATTGTTCCCAATAAATTTATTACAATTCGGGTTGCACTATCATATTAAACATACAGTTATATATACAATACATATTAAATACAGTTTTACATACAATACATATTAAATACAGTTACACATACAATACATATTAAATACAGTTACACATACAATACATATTAAATACAGTTATACATACAATACATACATACAATAGGAACATAATATACATATATACATTCATTCTACTCACAAAAACAAAAAAAAAAAAACGAGAATTAAAAAAAAAAAAAAAAAAAAAAAAAAAAAAAAAAAAAAAAA
Organism: Merodon equestris; assembly: GCA_958301585.1. Lineage (NCBI taxonomy): Eukaryota > Metazoa > Arthropoda > Insecta > Diptera > Syrphidae > Merodon > Merodon equestris. Next base: position 90,116,920 of record OY284416.1, read on the forward strand.
TTCAACACCAATTGCAGCATTAATAGTAATCCCATATACAACAAGTACAATCATGATTCAAGTATTCAAGAAATCCAGAAAACAAGAATCCGGTGCGTGGAATTGATGAACATTTTTATTTTAAGGAACATATTATTAGTACTATTATTATATTATTATTATATTATTATTATATTATACTCTTTCTATATTGTTATTATTATTAGTATAATTATTACATATTAAGCACTACTATTATTCTTCTTCTACTATTATTCTTCTTCTACTATTATTCTTTTTTTTTTCTTTTAACAATGGAAGTCTTTGAATTGCTTGTGAAATGTGTTTCAAATATTCAGCCTTTCGATGGTAACAAAAAAAATTTAGTTAACTTTATAAATAGAATAGACGCACTTGCCCCGTTAATGGAAACATTAAATATTAATTTTAAAAATATAATTTTGAGCTACATACAAGACAGACTAATCGACAAAGCTAGAGATACCATGTTAAAGCATAGTCAAGTGGAAAGTTGGATTGAGCTTAAAGAAGTTTTGAAAAGAGCTCATGGTGAAACTACACCGGTCAACGAACTTCTAGACAAGATTGTGCTTTGTCGTTGTAACGGTACGATAGAGCAGTTTTATAGCCAGCTAAGTGATTTTCTCATACAACTAAATAACGCCTACTCACTGAACGAACAGTTGACAAAAGACCAGATAATTACTAACAATAGAATCGTTTTAAATTGTTTTAAAAGTAACCTGCCGGAACCCGTTAAAGGGATTATAATTGGAAGAAATCCTCCTACAATAGACGATGCGTACAGCATTATCATGACAAATGGTTATTCTAAATATACAAACTCTCCAAGGTCACATTCCATGCAATACAATAATTATCAGAACAAACAACCAAATAATTACACAAGACGAGGAAATTATTATACCTTTAGACAGAATAATAGTGAACATAGGGAGCCTCAGGACACAAACGGGCGAGAACATCGCCAAACTTATAACAATATACGAAATTTTAACAATAGCAATAATAACAGAATCGGACAAAACAACTACAGACACAATATAACTACTCAAGGCTATAGCAACAACAATTATAACACTAATTCTCAACCTATGGATTATAGTATTCAAAGTAGACAAACAAATAGATCCAGCTATAACAGATACATTGCTAATAGCAATAACGGAAACAGTCGTAACATGTACACACCAAGTCCACAAATTAGGCAAAGTCAACAGCAAAATTATAACAATCAAAACAATACATATGAACCAATGGAGATTTCAGTAAACCAAAATGATTCTACAGGTCAAAATTTTTACCAAAGGGAATCAAACAATTACCATATATAACAGTTGAAACTAAAACAAAAAAATTAAAATTTATTATAGATACAGGTGCCGAAATTAGTATCATAAACACTAATTTATGCCATCCTAAATGGAAAAGTCCTATAACATCCCAAACGCTTAAAGTATTTGATAGTTATATACATTGTTCTACGAAATGCAGATTTCCTTTATTTGAAGCATTTAATTTACAAGATTATTATGTCGAATTTTTAGAATACAAATTTCATCAGGAATTTGACGGCATAATTGGGAATAATATCCTAGTACCACTTAACTCGATCATCAACTACAAAGAACGGTTATTGATAACAGCTAATGCAGAGATACCGATTTTTCTTAACGAATACGAAGAAGAATATTCTTTTAAATGTTATGTTAATGATTCGCTTAACATTTTTAATAGCGAAATCGAACGTAGTAACTTTCAAAATATTACTTTCGCACACCACCTAGAGCAAAGTGATATTTTAAGGATAAAAACCCTTTTGAAGTCTTTCAAAGACATTTTTTACAACGAAAAAGATAATTTATCGTTTACTAATAATATAAAACACAAGATTATAACAAAAAATGAATTGCCAATTTACACAAAAAGTTATCGATACCCTGAGGTGCATAGAAAAGAAGTTGACAGACAAATTCAGGAAATGTTGGATCAAGGCATTATTGTCAATAGTATTTCCCCTTATAATGCGCCAATATGGGTTGTTCCAAAAAAATTGATAATTCCAATGAGCAAAAGTGGAGAATCGTAGTAGATTATCGGAAATTAAATGATAATACTATTGACGATAAATTTCCACTTCCAAATATTGACGAGTTATTCGACAAGTTGGGCAGATGCCAATATTTTACAACAATCGATTTGGCGAAAGGATTTCACCAAATTGAAGTCCATCCAGATGACAGATGCAAAACGGCCTTTTCTACTTCCAATGGTCATTATGAGTTCACTCGAATGCCATTTGGACTGAAGAATTCGCCAGCAACATTCCAGCGTCTTATGAATAGTGTCCTAAAAAATTACATCAATAAGATATGCATTGTATATTTAGATGATATATTGATTTTTTCCACCTCATTGGATGAACATATTTGTTCGGTAAAGAAAATTTTTCAATGTTTACGCGAAGCAAACCTTAAAATACAAATATATAAATGCAACTTTGCGGAAAAATCAACGAAATTTTTAGGTCACGTAATTACCGCAGATGGCATAAAACCAGATCCGTTGAAAATAGATGCTATACAGAAAATAGCACTCCCTCGCAACCAAAAAGAAATTAAATCGTTTCTCGGAATAACCGGATATTACCGGAAATTTGTTAAGGATTACGCCAAAGTTGCGTATCCAATGGTTAAATATTTAAAGAAAAATATCGCAATTAAAACAAATGATTCTGAATATTTGGATTCTTTCAACAAACTTAAACTGTTACTTATTTCCCAACCGATACTCCAAAACCCAGACTTTGAAAAAGAGTTCATTCTGACATCGGATGCATCAAATTATGCATTAGGCGCTGTCTTAAGCCAAAATAATCGGCCGGTCTGTTTTGCATCCCGCACACTAAACGACCATGAAATTCGTTATTCTACTATAGAGAAGGAATTGTTAGCGATTGTTTGGTCAGTTAAATACTTCCATACCTATCTCTTTGGCAGAAAATTTGTCATTCAAACTGATCATAAACCCCTTATTTGGCTTAATAGCTTAAAAAATCCGAATATGAAGCTACAGCGCTGGAAAATCCAACTTAACGAGTATAATTTCACGATTAAATACATAAAAGGGAAAGACAATAATGTAGCGGATGGATTAAGCCGACTTAAACGAAGTGATTATTCTGAAAAATATGAAACACACAAATTGGAAAATGATAACATCAAGACCTTACCAAACCACCTCAATGATTCCGGTACTTACGAACTAAACAACAACGAATGCATCGATGAAAATGATAATGATATCATATCCACGGATGCGACGATACATAGTGCAGTTGAAGATAATTTACACTATATACATATAACAGAAAAAGCAATAAATATCTACAAAAATCAAATATTTTTAGAAATAAGCGAAAAAGAAAAAATATTCACAAAAATAATTAACAAGAAATGCAAAAATTATTTGTATGTAACAAGGGATAGCGATTTATTGGGAATAATGAAAAGATTCATAATCGAAAAGGGACTTATATGCATTTATTGTGAAGATACACAGCTGTTTCTTAAATTTCAAGATATATATGTACACAATTTCACTAGTAATAGTAGTCTCAAAATTCTTAAATCTTGTACTAAACTGGAAGACATAACTGATAAGAATAAGATGCTTACAATCATAAAAAAAGAACACTTAATAAAGAACCATAGAGGCATTTCCGAAGTATTTTTAGAACTTAAACAACTATATTATTATCCTAATATGATTAAACTAATACATAAACTCGTTAACAATTGCGAGACGTGTAACTTAGGGAAATATGATAGACATCCGCCAAAGTTACCATACAAACACACAGAATCACCAAAAAATTTTAACGATATAGTACATATGGACATCTGGTACCCCTGTAGAAATATTATGTACCTAACTATGATAGATAAATTTTCAAAGCATGCCACCATTCAGAAACTTAAAGATAGAACATGGGTATCTATTTTAAAAGCTATCAAAGAAAGACTAATTTACTTAGGTAAAATGAGAAAATTAATTTCTGATGGTGAAAGTTGTATAATACACAATGCTGTGGAACAGTTTTTAAAAGACAACGATATAACTTTTCACCAAACAACTCCATGCAATAAAACAGGTAATTCAGATATAGAAAGATTACATGGAACTCTTAATGAACATTTAAGACTAATCGAGGCAGATAAAAACCAAACGAATCCAGGCGAAATGGATGAAAAAATCTTTAATATAATAATGATTTATAATGTGACAATACACTCAACTACTAAACTAAGACCAATTGACTTTATAAACAAAAACTATGACAAAAATGAAATACAACAACTAGCAAGTAAATACGAAATGCAAAAATTAAGACGAATAGAACAACTTAACAAAAACAGAAATGACAACATCAGTCTATGTAAAAGTATTGTAAAAAATAGGAATATTTCAAAGTGTAAGCCGAAATACAAAAAATTGGGTGAGCTTAGAGTAGATGGTAATTATGTCTATGATACAAGCAATCGGAGATTAACTAAGTATTGCAAAAAACAAAGAAAGAGAAAATTTAAATACCAACAAACACCCCCCAATTAATTAAGCATTAATATCTGTAATAAGCTATTATAAACACAAATATTGTAATGTTTATACATAATAAATCGTTTGATAATAAACTATTTTGTTAAACAAACATTTATTCATACATACTTATATGTATATATATTTATAACTAATCGGTGCAGTATAAAATTGTAAACTAAAATTTTCAAGATTTAAATATTTAAATATTGTGCATAAGAGATACACACATATGTACACAGCAATCGACTTAAATACTATACTTATAATGTCATACTTATAATTTTCGTTATATTATTCATAGTGAATTTACTAATTTATTTTTACTGAATTATTGCCTTAGCTTGAATTGTTAACATGTTTTTCCTATTTAATTTTTTTGTGGTGTTAATTTTATTAAAAAAATTAAGATGTTACCTTTTTTTTGGTGGACCAAAAACTTACGGAGGGGAGGTGTCACATAAGTATTCAATTCAATATTATAAAAGACATGTTACAGCACACTTGATCTTTCCTAAGCAAGATATCAGTGTGCTGAGAATACGTAAAAAGAGAATAGCGGCTCTATCATCGTCTTCTCTGAAAAGACGATAGATAAGAGCCACAGCGATGTAACACACTTAAGAATGGAGTCAGAGTGAATTTGGCGGTCGTGTGATAAAGAATAAAATAATAAAGGAAAGTTTTGTTTGAAAAGTTTGTGTTTTTTTCCCATTTTTATTCTATCAGAATAATAAGTTACAAGAGTAACTTAACTATATGTATATACACGTATATATGTACATATATTTATATAAATATACATATATGTCATTCTCGCTCAGTAGGCTGTGCGAGTAACAACAAAAAATAATAATAAAAAATTAAAAATCAAACAAAAACTAAAAATTTTGATAAAAAATACGAATACGAGTAAATTTAAAATAATAAAGGTGTCCAGCCCAGTGCAATGCAACAGTGGTGGCAGCAGGTACGCGAAGAGATGTCGGGAGACGGCGGGCGAAGACCCGTTCGTCATACGGAGTCGGAATCTGATGATTTATCATCCGATTTCGCAACTCCGGCCGCCGTCATGAAAAAGCGCACAAGGGTCAACCCGATGATTTGATGAAGCGCCCCTGCATCACTACTTCGACCGAAAAGCTGCAGGTCGAAGCGAAGGAAGGGGCGCCATCTCCATCACCATCGACGTCCAAGGCAGCTGGACAGCATCATCAACCACCAAGACCAGTGATCCCCGGGGAAGCAGACATTGCCATCAGATGGTAGGGGAGGCCCCTACACGGGTGACAACAACCCTTTCGCCGCCTTTTCAAGTTCGGCTATGGAGGAAGAGCGTAGCGCACTGGAGAAGGAAAAACGGGTCCTATGCGCCAAGCTGCAGCCCTCCGGGCTTAAGGAGATGCAGCAGATGGGGAGGGAGCAGGCAACAGCCGCCACTCAGCAGAAACAGCACCAGCAGAAACAGCAGCATCAGAAACAGCAAAAGCAGAAGCAGCAGCAACATCAACAGCCGCAGCAGCAACAACAACAAACGCTACAGCAGAAGCAGCAGAAAAAACAACAGCCGCAGCAGCAACAACAACAGCCGCAGCAGCAACAACAACAGCCGCAGCAGCAGAAGCAGCAGCAACAACAACGCCCTAAAATGGAGAAGGTGCCACCCATCTTTACCTACACCACGGCCCTACGTGAAACCATCGATTTCTGTAAGTATGCCATTGGTGTGAGTAATTTTCATTTTAAATGTTTAGGTCAGAAACGCTATGCTGTTCAGTGCAAGACACTGGAACAGCATAAGCAGATTAAAAGCCTATTGAAAGAGTTACGTCGGAGTTTTTCTCCTTTACGCCAAAGGCCGAGAGGTTGCAGACGATGCTCCTAAAAGGCGTGGAGTCGATTGCAGACCCCGAGGAAATGCTCTCAGAGCTCAAAGAGTTCGAGAGTGACGACCTCAAATTCGTGCGGGTTAAGCCATTCTCTACGGTGAGCTCCCGACGGGAGAAGCGAGTTATTCCCTTCTTCTTGGTACAGCTCACACCCAGCCGCAAGCTGGAGAGGTTAAGAACTACCACCACGTCCCAGACTGTCACATGGGAAACATTAAAGAGGAGCGGAAACATTTTGCAATGTATCCGCTGCCAAAGGTTCGGGCACGCCGCGTCGAACTGCGAAATGCAGCCTCGATGCGTTAAGTGTGCAAAGAACCACAAGAACGAGGAATGCGACCTTGGGAAAGACAAGGTGGCGGACAGAGAGCAGCCCGTGTGTGTCTTGTGTCGGAACCGAGGACACCCTGCAAACTATCGGGGATGTCCCAAGTTCCAGGACATCAAGAAAGAAAACCTGGCCCGTAAGCAGAAGGTCGAGGAGAAGCGTCCCTCGGGTCGCTTCCAAACACCAGCCGTCACATCCCAGCTGACCTACGCCCAAATGGCGGCAGCTTCGGGAAAGGCGGTACAAAAGCCCATGGCTGTTCCTAAAGTCCCAGTGCCTGTCTTTAAGGCACCGGATGCGGAGGTGGATGTCTGTTCGATCTTGCTCGCAATCCAAGGGCAGATTGGGCAGTAGATAGTATCTGCTCGCTTCTGCCGGGCCTAGCGCATCTAAGGTCGTGATGGGTACACTGGTAGAGAGTCCCTTGAAGATCCGGTCGGTGAATGTAAATTCCCTGATAAGGATTGAGCGACGAGCCGTACTTTTTAACCTGTTGCAGGACAAAAGCCCCGATGTACTCTTGGTTAGCGAAACAAAGCTAAACAAGAAGCATAAAATCCGGCACAGTTCTTATAGAATAATTAGAAGAGACCGACCCAACGCTACTCAAGGCGGGGGAGTTGCGATCTTTATTAAACATAATTTTAAACATAAGGTCATATATAACGGTGAAGTGCGGAGGTTCCAGGTGCTAGAGGCCTGTATTTCGTGCATTCCTCTCCGAAATGGAAAGAGAATGTACATTGTATCAGCTTATGCGCCTGAAGCACCTCAACCCAATATTTTCATTGCAGAGCTCGAGATACTTTTTCGATCTCTTCGCTTAAACTCGGTGGAAAACTTCTACATTCTGGCCGGCTATTTAAATGCAAAACATAGTGATTGGGGAAATAACATTTCTAACACTAGGGGGAGCCTACTAAGTCATTGGTGCGTTCCTCACAACATTGAATATAGAGTCAAGTTGCTCACAACGGATAGTCCGTCGTATCCTAGGAGCGGCTCCTATCTGGATCTCATGCTAATAGACTCTCGACTGAGACTGGCAGACACGAACGAATGGTCTATTAACTGTCCACGGACCATTGTATACGACAGTGACCATTGCGGACTACGTGCCGTGATCACAGTACCTGACGAGTTCGTGGAGATGGCAGAGTATTTCCAAGCGCACCCCTACGATTACAGTAGGACGCGTTGGCCACGCTTTGCCAATTCCCTGACGAGAGCGCTCACTTCGAGCGCCTCCTTCCCACCGTCTAATAGGAACCTGTCAAACTACGAGATTGATAGGTACCTCAAACAAATGGACGATATAATTTAGCAGACCCTGGACAGTACTACAAACGTATACCGAAACGTGACAATCGACGCACTGCACAGACAAAAAAGTAGACTCCTGACAAGACTCAAACTCTTGTACAGGCGGTTTACCTACAGACAAAACTCGGAGGTCAAGACACTGAAGTCACTGATTAAAAATATCCAACAGTTAATCAAGGAAAATTACAGAATATCTGTAAGTTTGCATTGGAACAACAGAATTCGCGCTGTAAAATCCAACAGCGCGAGTATGTTCCCGCAAATAAATAAAATATTTCGGAGAAACAATCAGAATGACATTCAGGATCTAAAGCTTCCGAGAACGTCAGAAAATGAACGTTTGCTACGAACAGTTAGCATCGATCCAGAGGGCGCCATCCTGGATGACGACTTTTTCGTGATCGAGGATCCTCAGGAGAAGGTGGCGGCAGTGGAAGCTGTATTCAAGGAAGTGTATAAGGTGAATGATACCATTCGCCCAAACCACGAATTGGAAAACAGAGTTCTACTTCATCACTCCTACCTTAGAAATGATATCGATCATTGGCGATCCGAGAATCTTGGTTTTACCAGGTTCGATGACAATTTCATGGCAAATAATGCCGTCACCAATGAAGGGGCTAATACCCTGTTCATTTCGACGGAAGATCTCCAGATGATCTTTCGGTCATTGAAAAGGAAAAAATCCGCGGGTATCGACGGTATATCCAATGTTGTGCTTAGGCACCTTCCGCCAGTGGCTGTAGAGAGGTACACCATCCTGTTCAACAATGCACTGAATAATGCATATTATCCAGTGCACTGTAAGACAGCGGTGGTGCAACCAATCCCCAAGAGGGATAAGGACACCTCTAACCCGGCAAATCTCCGGTCGATAAGTCTCCTTCCGAGTGTCAGCAAGGTCTTCGAGAAGGTGGTCCATAGAGCCCTGTCTAAATGGGCTGAGGACAATAAAATCATCCCGGATAACCAATTCGGTTTCAGAGCGGGGCATGACAAAATTCATGCCGCGTCGAAACTCGTGTCGGATATCCAATGGAATAAATGCAAGAACCAATGCACGGGTGCCTGTCTGATTGACTTGGAAAAAGCCTTCGACACCGTATGGCTAGAAGGTCTTTATTACAAGCTCAATCGGCTGAGCATAAGTAAACCACTGCTATATATGATTTTTGACATGTTAACAGGTAGAAAGTTCGTAGTGAAAATTGCCAACGTGACTTCTACCCAAACATTTGATATTAACAACGGACTGCAACAGGGTACGGTGAACTCGCCGACCCTTTTCAGCATTTACTTCAGTGATTTGATAGCTTCTCTTCACCATTCAATAGCGTATGCGGACGATCTAATCGCGTACAGATCAGGTCCAACGATCGACGTCATTGTCACCCTCTTGCAGCGTGACTTCGAAAAAATTCAGCAGTATTGTGATGACTTGAAGTGGAAGATCAACTGCCAGAAATCAGAAACTATTTTGTTCAGAACGCCTTTGTCTAGGGCCTCTCGAGACACTAGAAAAAATTGGCGCGGGTTCTCAATTCTTGGACAGGACGGGCGCCCACTGGCGAAACAAAGTGTAGTCAGATACCTTGGGATCTGGCTAGACCAATATCTATATTTTGACAAACATGTAGATGCTGCTCTGGCAAGGGCCCGAGGCGCTTTCGCTCTGACAAGATGGCTGTTTCATTGCAGCCAACTTGATCCCAGGGTGAAGGTAATCTGCTACATGGCCTTAATCAGGCTCATGATTGCCTATGGATGCCCCGTCTGGTTCAATGTGAGAGCCAGCTTAATGGAAAGGATTCGGGTGTTTGAGCGACAATGTCTTAGGACTTGTCTCGGGTTACATAGGACACCCGAATCTGATTACACGAAATTTTACTCGAACGAGGTCCTATACAATAGGGCCAGGATTGTACGGGAGGATAACTTCCTGATCAAACTGATTCGAGGCCACGTTGCGAGAGCAATGACTTCGGTCAATAGCCTAATCTCTGGGGCTTACTACCCCAATGATTTATATCACGAGAGAGTGCGCCTTAATGGCTTTGTCCCGCTAGAAGCATTCCTCTATTTAGATAGATGTGGGCAGATCCAGAATAGATTGGCGGTGCCGCTAATCTTCCACGTGGGTCGCAATTCCGTGGAACGGCCATTCCTCTACGGACCCGATGTCGCGCTCAGTGAGCCCGAGCGCCTCAGGTTCTGTAGATCGGTCTCACGCCGGGATCGAGGAGACAAAGTCCGCCAGCATCAACGCTTTTGGTGGCGGGAGGGAGCTGCGTCAGTGGACATTTCAATAGCTTCAGCCTCTTCAAGGCAGGGCTTGCCTAACACCAATGGCAGGCTTACAGAGGGTAGGGTAGAGTAGGTTAGGGTAGGATAGAACAAAAAAAAATATTAAAAACCAAAAAAAATTATAAATATGTTGAAACCAAAAAAAAAAAAAGATATATATATATGTATATAATATATATAAAATATATATTTATATATATTTATTTATACATATAGGGTCCGCCAAATAATCTTTTTTTTTTTTTGAAAATGCTATAAAAAAACTACTGAATATTTTCTCAAATTTCTTTTTTTATTTGAAAGTACAATCCTTCCGGTTAATAATGGAAAATAATTTCATTCAAATGGCTGCCTCGGCTGGCCATGCAGTAGCCTACACGATCGGTCCAATTTTTAAGCACATTATCGATTGTGTGCAGCTGTATTTCACCAATGGCTTCACGAATATTGTCCTTCAAAGCGTCAATTGTCTCTGGCTTGTCGGCGTAACACCTATCTTTGACGGCACCCCACAAATAATAGTCCAACGGTGTCAAATCGCAGCTCCGAGATGGCCAAACGACATCAGCTCTGCGGCTGATAATGCGATCTTCAAAAACAGGGCGCAAAACATCGAGTGTAGCTTCGGCTGTGTGGCACGTAGCGCCGTCCTGTTGAAACCAAATGTTGCCAATATCCTCCTCTTCAATTTTTGTGAACAAAAATTCGTTCAACATGGCCCGATAACGATCGCCATTGACTGTAACGGCCACTCCTTGCTCATTTTCGAAGAAAAATGGCCCAATTATGCCTCTGGACCAAAATCCGCACCAAACAGTGGCTCGTTTTGGGTGCACCGGCTTTTCAATGTATGCGTGCGGGTTTTCTGTGCCCCAAATGCGACAATTTTGCTTGTTTACATACCCGCCAAGATCAAAATGAGCTTCATCTGAAAAGTTGATTGTTTGGCACACATTCTGCAACATTACCATGATTTTCAAAGTAATGTCGCAATATTTCCCAGCGTTGTTCAAGCGTATAAACAACCATATTCGTTCAGCGGAATCTGTCAGATCAGACATGAGCTAAGTATTACCATTCACGAAATAAGCACTACTTGAAAAAAAAAAAACGTTAGATGGCGGACCCTTTATATTAGCTAAGTTAGAATAAGATATGTTTAGTTAGGTTTAGGTAGGTTTAAGGATTATATAAAAATATATAAAAGAATGATCATATGCTAAGTTTTTTGAAAAAAAGAAAAAAATTTCTTAGCTTAAGTTAATTATAATAATGTTAATTGTAAGTTATTTAAATAGTAGTGGAAAGGCATACGCAAAAATTATACAGTTTATTAGGGCCAGTAAGATTCCTAAATCCTAAGATAGATCTAAGAAACTATAAATAAAAATGAATTACAAAAAAAAAAAAAAATAATATACATATATATAATATATCAGCTTTAGATTAAAAAAAAAAAAGCAGATTGTTGTTGATGTATTACAGGTCCTTAAAGGGAGGCAAGTAGTGTATAAAGTTACCAATTAAGGGGAATGTTATTGAGTTTTTGTGTTCATATGGCTTAAAAGTCAGCAATTCAATGCATTTTCATCACATAAGTCTTTTTTTTTTTTAGTTTTGAATTTATTTTTATTTCATACTTCCTTATAATTATCTTACGGTAGACAAAAATGCTTAAAACTAGCTTAACTGTTTTAACAAATCTAAATATTTTACTGGCCCTAGACCAGTGGTTCTTAACCTTTTAGTGATGAGGGACCATTTGACAAAATTTCTGTCTTGCCATGGAGCGCCAATTGTTTAGAAGTAAAATACATTAAATGTAAATGAGCATACAATCGTTCAAAGCCAACAGTATTATAATTTTTTTACGACAATTTTACATTATAAAGATAAGTACATGATTTTAATGAGATTTTTGTGACTGCATACTCTTTACTAACTTCTGAATCCTTGGTTCAGTGCTGCTTAGAGTCAAACGCATGTCGGCACTGACATGCAACCGATTTCGGTGCTTGTTTTTAATAATCAGAAGCGACGAGAACCCCTGCTCGCATAGATATGTCGATGAAGGCAAATTTAGGCGACATATAGCAATTTGCCGAATCTTTGGAAAAGAAATTGCCTTTTGGCTCCAAAATTTCTTCAATATTCAATTCCTGTCTGGAATGTATCTTTCAAGTTACTTTCGTGTGGCATTTCAATCACGTCTTGAATTTCATCAGGTACCTCAGAAACGTTTACAATGAAAGGATTGCGGATCAGTTTCCGAATACCGTTGTCCTCGCAGTCAGGAAAATAGCGATTGAATTCACTTTTTAACCCCCGACGCAAAAAGAGGGTGTTATAAGTTTGGCGTGTATCGTATCGTATCGTATCGTAGCTCCTGAACGAATGGACCGATTTTGATGATTTTTTGTTTGAAAGCTAACGTGATCGAAATGGTTCGTAGCTACAATTTATGAAGATCTGTTCAGGCGTTTCAAGGCCATGGACTAGACAGCTGCAGTATACAAACAGATAAGCAATGAAGTGCTATTCTTCGCAAGAGTGTGGAATAATTATAACCAATAATCGTTCGGTGGAATTCGTGAATTTCGACGTCGATTTCCTATTCGTGTCGCGCCAACTGGGCAAACATTCCGCTTAGCGTTCCGACTTGAACAGACTGGAACCATAGGAGACCAAGCAGGATGTGGCCGCCGGTCGTTCGGCCGAGAACGAAGCAATATCAACCAGACAACGGGCCAAGCAATTGGGCATAACCAGACGGACCCTACAGCGAATTTTTCGGAAAAACTTACACATGTTCCCGTACAAAGTATAAACAGTGCATTAGTTAGTGCCTGCTGACCGTCAGTCGCGTATGAATTACTGTCAAGCCATCCTTAATCAACAACGAAGAGGACTATTCTATGTCAAAAATCATCTTGAGCGACGAGGCGCATTTACACTTAAACGGTTACGTCAATAAGCAAAATCTTCATTTCTGGGGCATTGAAGATCCACGTGGGACACACGAAGAGCCATTACATCCACTCAAAGCCACTGTGTGGTGCGGCGTTCACATGGGAGGAGTGATTGGACCGTATTTATTGGAGGACGCAATCGACAATACGATTACTATTACTGGCGAACGCTACAGGCCATGATAAGCGACTTCTGACTGCTGGAATTGAATGAGCGAGGCTTGGTGAACATTTGGTTTCAATAAGAAGAAGGAAGCGTTTCCTGGTCGCATAATGTCCCGTTTTGGCGATTTGGCATGGCCAGTAAACTCGCCAGATTTAACCATCCCAGACTTCTTTATTTGGGGCTACTTGACTATGCTACTTGGACCTATGCCAACAAGCCTCGGACATTCGTGTTCCTAGCCCTTAAGGAGAATATTCGACGGAAATACGAACATTTATCACCAGAAATCTTGCGGAAAGTCATGGAAAATGCGATAAAACGGGTGCAAAGGTGTATCAACAGTGGTTGTAGCCACTGGACGGATATCATCTTTTCCATACCGATTTCCAAATAAAGATTTCCATCACTCAAAGTCATTTTTTTTTTGGTAAAAAAGTTATTCAAAAACAAAATTGGAAGATAAATCTTGCGCCACCTTGTACATACAGGATGTTGCCCTATGCGATGTTGCATGATACTTGAGACAAATGTCATTTAAGTATTTACCTATCGCAATTAGGGTCCGCGAGTAATTTAAAAAGAATAAAATAAAAATAAAATTAAAAATTTTAAATAATCCCGGACACAAAGAAAACATTAAAAAGTAAAAAAATTAAATTTTTCTCTCGGCTATTTGGCTTCATTAAAAGAACCTATTAATATTTTTAATATAAGCGCCGCTGCGTCGGGGAACTGCTCGGCCAAAATTATGAGAGAAAAATTTTATTTTTTTACTTTTTAAAGTTTTATTTTATGTCGGAAGTTACTTAAAATGTTTAATTTTATTTTTTCATTATTCTTTTTCTGTTTTGTTCGTATTGCTTTATTTTTGGTTTAGGCAGAATTAATTCTGAATGAAAATTGATTTATTTGCATTTTACGCATTTTAAATGAATTACTGAGGGCTGGCAAAGCAGGGCAGCTCAATTTTTCGGATGGACGGACCACCGGTCAAGAACCACTGCCCTACGGACACTCTAAAACAAACAGTACAACTTAAAGCTACGTATTTCGACCACTAAACAAAATTTTAGAATTTAGTTATCTTACAAATTAATCTTGTTCTTTATGAAAAACATTCCTTTTCTAGAAATTCGAAGTTGGGAAGGTTTATTCAAAAAACAAGGAATTGTATGGTGCAACTATTGTCAATAAGTACGGCGGAAATTAACAAAATTGTAATTGTAAGCTGAAAAAAATTCGCATAAATCTGAAATCTGGTACAAGTTTTAAGGCTCTGTCAAACAGAGCGCGTTTTAACGTTGCGTTATACCGGCGCGTTCCACTGCCGCTTTGTATTATACTAAAACATATAGCCCCTGTCACACAGGGCGCGTTTTAACGTCGAGTTGAATTCAACGCGGCCGTTAAACGCGGTGTTGTGTGAAATTACAGATTGTTTTCATCATTCGGTGTTGACGCGAGTCATGACAGCCAAATGTCTTTTCGCCACCCAAAGAGCAACAGCACAGAGCGACTGAAGTTGTATCTCCGACCTCACTTGGATACTCAAAAAACACAATTTTTGAAACATGTCAATGTAATTCTGGTTCATCACATTAAAAATATGTAACTTAACTAAATATCTGAAAGTATTTGATGTTTTTATAACTTACATTTCAACGCTCAAAATGATGAACATATCTTACCTTAAACAAATTGAAAGTCTTTCTCTTGTTGAAAAGGGTTTCCTCCAATTTGTTAATTTTTTTTCAATTTATTGGCGAAGTAATTCATGAAGATCTTCGAAAGCATTTTGAAGATTCGAAAGCTTCCAAAGCATACGGAAATACGAAAAAAAGCGATATTCGTCTGATTCTAATTCTCGGCTCAACCGGTGGTATTTTCCGACTTAATTTCTCTTTTTATTTATGTCGTGAACCCAAATTCTTTTTCTTTTTCGAGAATGTAGCATGACAAATAAAAATATTTCTTCATCCGAGCTGCTTAACATTTTAATGAAATTAAAATCTCAATTATTTTTGGCCGCTTTCTGTTTGACGTTCTTTACCGCGTAAAATGATCTCACCGCGGCGTTAAAAACGCTCTCTGTTTGACGGAGCCTCCGGTCCAATCCTTGAAGATTTTTTGATAAGCGCTTTTTAGCCTTAAGCTAAACAAACAGAAAACGTTATAACGCGACGTTACAGCGTTACTCCTTAACGCGGCGTTCGGCGATATTGGCCATGTCACCCATGCAGCGTTACCTGGGCGGGCGACCCTCAACTGTGGTTGAGCTTGTACAGCAATCATGAGTAGCCTGATGAGGAGGAAACTTTGTTTTTCTTGCTTTAATTGAAAGTGAAAGGAGGAGGCCGTATTGGGTTCACCCAATAAATAAAAGGAGGGAAGAACTGAGCGAATACCAGCGTCTGTGCAGGAAGCTGCGCTCTCATGAACATCGCTTTTTTTATTGAGAGGTATCAAATAGATAATCGTACTTGTTCGATGAGCATTTCAATTTCTTCATCCATGGTTTTGAAAATGCGGCGCGACGGTATAGTAAGGCCGAGTAACGCGTTCTGTGTGATTGAGCCATAAGGGGTTTACCTCCTCAATCGTGGCAAATTTCCGTCTTTTCATGGGCCTTTTCAGTTTTATAAAGAGGAAAAAGTCGCAGAGGGCCAATTGCGGTGAGTAGGGTGGCTGAGGCATGATTATGGTATAGTTTCTGACCAAAAATGTACGAACAAACAACAATGAGTGAGCAGGTATAATATCGTGGTGCGTAAGATATGATCTTTTTCCTACCAACTCGGGCATTTTCATTATTGCATTTTCAGTATTGCTTCAGCCAACGATGCATATGTGGCAGTATGGCAGAGTAGCTTAAGTCGACATAAGCTATTTTTCAATTTCTCGATTGGCAGTATTCAACAGTTTGAGAACTACTTTTTTATCAGAATCATTTTCTGTTGCAAAAATATGGTGCTATTCCTAACCATTTATGTTCGATCAACCATAGAATTCTTTCAACAGAGTAGCTTATTCGACTATATTCGAAAAACTATGAGCCAATCTCAAAGTTTTCCAAGATTTTTAACACTCTAAATTTAGGCTACTTTTTTAGCCCTCTTTACCCTTTAAAAAAAAAAACGTATGTTGACTTGAGATGTTTTGTTAAAACTCTGTTTGGATTTCACCGACACTTATGTCAACATAAGTTCTTCTGCCAGAACTAAGAAAATAGAAATTGGTAAATTTAAATTTGTTAGAATCACTTATGTATACATACATAAGCTTTTCTATTGAAAAACAATTACAAAATAACCGCAACTTATGTCGACATAAGTAACTTTGTTTTCGGCATATCAGTTGGTAAGATCGACTTAAGAGGGATTGTTGTGTTCTAGCCGGAAAAATCAGAAATGTTTTTTTGACTTTTATGTGTTTTGTGTAAGTTGAGTTATTACGGTTTTTAGATTTGTGTGCTTAATTTTTTATATCCTCACTAAAATACAGTTAAGAAAAAATTAAAATGGAACCTGCAAGAAAAATGTTGATTGATAAAACTTTCGAAGCATCTAGAAGTTGGAAAAACAATGCAAATTGCTTAAATGGCTAGAAAAATGTCTACTGAAAAAGAAAATGAGATTATTGAATTTATAAACAGCTTCCTATCTTACACTAGAAGAGATACTTCTAATAGATACTTAACAAGTGATTTATTAATTGCACAGTTATTTCGACTATATTCGGAAAACTATGATTTTTAACACTCTAAATGTAAAATTTAAAAAAATACTTGTTATAAGTGTGAAGTTTTGAAAATGAAAATCGATTTGCGACTGAGGAAGAACATGAGAATCAAGCAAGCAAATCACCAGGGCCAGAGAATGTGGTCAGCAGAATACATCTTTTAAGGTTTTAACATTCGACTAACAACAGCACCTTCCAACACCAACTTTAAAATCCTCAGTTTCGTTTTATAAATGCCCATTGTGGATGTATAATCTTACAGTCCATGACTGTACAGTATGTTATATATGGCATGAAGCAGTAGGAAATCGTGGGGGAAAAGAAATCACCTCTTGTGTATTTACATGCTTTCAAAACCTTCCTACTGACAAAAAGAAACGTTATTCCGTATAGCGATTGTTGTCCAGGACATACAAATTGTCAGGAATAAAAATTATTTTATTGCTTCAATGTTTCAGACTTTTTTTGCAATTGGATAATAATGTGGAGACCATTGATCATACATTTCTTCTCCCCGGACATACTCACATGGAGAGCGACATTGACGATTTCCTAATTGAGAAAAGAAAAGGCGTACAACTTTTAAAATACATCATCCTCGTGATTGGTATCAATTTGTGAGAACAGTGGGGGTAAAATACAAATTTGACGTTAAGGAAATTAATCAAGATGAGATTTTTAATTAAATTTTCCTGACAAATGGTGGGCAATGACGGACAGAAATTTATTTGGCAAAATATATATTAGATGAGGTTCACGAAGGAGTTTGGTACAGTTTATTTCAAAACTTCACTCAACGAAACAGAAGAGTTTAGGACGCTAAACATAGGACGCCGTGGGTTTAACTCCATCAAAATCACGGATTTCCAGAAATGTTATAATGTTCTACCCCTCCTGAAATTAATGAAAATAAAAAGCAAGATTTATTAGATATGCTACCATTGATTGAGAATATTTACCATCCTTTTTATCAAAACGTACATACCAATAATACGGCAGACTTTCATCCAGATCTAACCGAACGTGACGAAAAAGATCCATAAGCCAACATTATAAATTATTGAAACATTGCTGTTACCAGGATTAGGTATAATGTTTTAGTATAAATTATTAACGAATTTCTTGCGGGTTTTCTTCCTGCAATTAATCTTTGTTACCAATAATCTATTATTTATTATTAAAATAATAATAAAAAATTAAAATAACAATAGCATACGAATGCCTTGTATCCATTTATTTTAAAATCTTAAGTTCTACATAAAATCTTAAGACAACTCAGGACACTTTCAATAAGTATTTTAGGAACGACATAAATCTACTTAAATATTTCCAAATTGATTTTTACAAAAGAAATTAAGTTTATAAACGCTTCTTTTAATGCCTTTCTCTTATACTTTTTTTTTATAACGTAAAATATTAATAACTTTTCTTATTCTACAATTGGATTTAACATAAGCCAAAAACTTAATAAAAATATTTTAGACAAATATTGAAATATTTTGAAATCACTTTTTATAACATAAACTACTCTGCCATACTGCCACAGACGTATCTTCAAAGTAATATTTCTTAGCGACCATACGACCTTCCAGCAAAAACTCATAATGAACCACGCTATTCTAATCGAAGAAAACAGTTACCAAAACTTTCACATTTGACAGAAGTAAGTCAGCTTCTATTGAAATTATTGGGCTTTTTAAGGTCGTAATCATATACCCATGTTCCGTTACACACAGTGGTAACTCTTTCAGCGAATCTAGATTGTCATTCACATCGTTAAATAGCTCTTGAGTGATGCTCATGCTAAGACTTTTCTAGTCAAAATTTAGCAATTTCGGAGAAATTACACTGACACCTTTCATACCCAAAATATTTGAAAAAAAAATCACACGCAAAATGACTGACACTGTTAATATGTGTTAGGGGCCATGCGTACCAACGTAACAAAGATTGGAAAATCGAATATTAAGGGTGCTATTTTTAGAGGTTTGGTTTTCAAACTGGCAACACTGTTTCCACAGATTGCTAATTGGCCATTTAACGATAAATAGATTAACGGAAGAACAACGTATGAAAATTTTGCAAACTTATTTTGAAAACAATGGTTCGGACTGCCAAACTTATCGTGCGCTACGTCCAGGCGCGAGGGCTGTTGGAATCATCGGCCTATATTTCTTTAAGGACGGTGCCTGTCAGAATGCTCCTGTCAATAAAGAGCGCTGTAGAAAAATGATTTCTAACTTCGTCGTTCCTCAGTTTAATGGCATTGGCATGACAGAACTTTGGTTTCAACAAGATGGCGCAACATGTTACGCGGCACGCGACAGCATCAATTTATTGCGGGAAACCTTTGCTGAGCGCATAATTTCGCGTAATGGACCTGTGAACTGGCCGCCATGATCCTGTGCTCTCACACTTTTAGACTACTTTCTTTCGGGATATGTAAAGTCAGTAGTCTTTGCCGATAAACCAGAGACGTTGGACGATTTGGAAGTCAACATTCACCGTGTCATTGCTGATATGCGCCCCCAGTTGCTCTATAAAGTTGTCGAAAATTTGACGTCAAGATTGCACTTCATTCGAGCTAACCGTGGAGTGCATTAGCTAAGACTTGGTTAAAGTATTTAATAAATACGACCCATTCTTAATCCTAAATTAAGCTTATATAGAAATACTCGTAGGTAGTGGTTGATGGATGAGTCAAGCTTTAGTACAATACGCCAAAAGAGCAAACTTTTTCTTGTTTTTCAGACTGAAGATCGGATCACACTATCTTCCGATCATATTTTGAAAATTTGGGACAATGCCAACTAAATTGTCTTAAGTCGCTTTAAAGACTTTAGCAAGTAGTCTATTCGTGCCGGCATTTTTATCAAACTTGAATTTCGATTGTGTTGTGCGAAATCAGGAGTTTATTCCACTTGTCTTTGGGATTTGGGTACCCTCAAGGTTATCAAGCATTTCAATTGTTTTCAACATTATCTCATATCGACTGTGACTCAATTGGAACAGGTGTTGTAACAAGCTTTTTAAGCCGGGATATACCCATGGAGTGCCGATCCGTAGTGGCGCCTTAGTCGTCTTATCGATACTGTGGCGCTGACAGTATCCAGTCCGTTCCTTTTGGGTAAAAACCCGAGTCTGGATTTTTACTGATAGCGAATGGTTGGAAGTAGTGGGAGGCCAAGCTGGTTTATGTAAAAACCAGAATCGGCTGTAACTGTTGTTGGCTTGGGCGCTCGAGTGCGGTTATAACGCTCGATCGGTGTGCTAGTCTTGCGGTATTTTCCTAGGGAACAGTTGGTAATACATGACTAATGACTCGTGTGGGTTAAGACTTGAATCGGAATATTTACTTTCCTATACACCGTTTTACCATCGAGCGGCAGCTCCAGTTATTACAGGACACACTACTCGCTTCAGTTATAAGCGACTTATTTATAAGGAAATGATTTCTTTTTTATTTTTGTGCAGTTTGACGTAACCTCATGATCTAATCAACACTTCCTTTATCAATGTCGCGAAACTCCTCTTTGACAGTACAACGATCAGCTGTCTTACCTTTGTGATTAGTTGTCTTTTGTTGTTCTGGTACGCTGTTCGTGCGTGTAACTGTATGACTCACCCAAGAATGTTCCCCACTAAAATGTCTCGGCTTTTAGGGCTGACACAGATATACTCCCGTTTGCGGGATTTGTCAATGACCTTTGCGGTGCGAGTTTTGAATACGATGAGAGCACAATCTAATATCTTTCAGCTACAGATAAATATGAACAACGATATACTAAGTTGCGGCTTAAGGTACTTACCTATAATAGTGGTTACAAGTTGCAACCTATTCAATGAGTTGAGAGATTAGTTAAATGGGATTAAAGAGTTTTCCTACTTTTTCGCACATATTTTTTGACATGCTGACATAGGTACAGGTTAGGTATTAATGAGGCTCGGCTGACTACCTGATAAGTTTTGGGCAAAATGTAATGTGATGTAACTAATAAAACAAATCTACTTTATGTCGAATCGAATTCAAGTCTTTTAATTAAATTAAGCATAACTATAAACTATAAGTGACCTTACATTCAGAAGCCATATATTTGATACTTCAAAACTCTAAAATTGATCTTCTTATTGCCAAAAACTGAATCCAGGTAACTCCACTAACAATTATTCCAATTACCGTGAAACTCATAACGAAGACTATGCAATACATCGGCATCTCCGAACAGCGTAAAATTCACCATTCTATATGATAATTGCCGCATTAACCTACGCTAAATATTTAACCAGAAATACGCTTTACCTTATGTAAAGTCCCACAAACTTTCTACCATGCGTTTCGGGTCAGTGGGTTCATAACCTGTAAACAAGGCGCATGCCACCAAACAAAACAAAACAATAATTTTTTAAATGTCTCTCAAACTGGCTAAACTGGACTCTGGTAAACACAAAATGAATAAAATGTCAGTCATCAACCCCTCCAAAAAGCACAAGCAAGCAGTAATAAAAAATAACCTTATCCCGAGTCATTCACCAATCTGTGCCTCATAAAACCCTGCACCACAACGACATAAACACGGAGAAGGGCATGAAAAACAAAACTTGGAACCCAGAAAAAAACGCAAAAGAAAAACATTTGCATTAACCTACCTTTCCAAGGAAGTAGCAGGACTTCACTACACAACCACAACCACTTCCCAGCCACCACCTTTGCCCCGACTAATGTGTTTATTCGTTTTATATGTACTTTTGATTTTGCTTTAGCTCATTTCAACAAAAAAAAAATTATTATTCGAAAACAACCCAGAGGAGAATATCCTCACGCGCATCTGGGTGACGTCGGGTTCATACCCGTACTTATATGAATGTGTCTTGCCTTTTACACCGCGCCTCCCCCTCACTGCTTTACGCTGCCTCGCCACATTATTACCATTTACTCTCCTGCTCCTTTTCGCCTCCTCTTATGGTGGTGTTCGTCCTGCGAGCAGTAAAGCAAAACAAAATTATAAAAAAAAGAATAATATTTTTGTTTGCTGAATGCTAACCCTTGCCTTTTGTAATCGGATAAAGCTATTAAACTCTGTTTGCCTTTTTTCCAGTTGAAGTGCAAAATATCCTTTTTTCGCCCTCACCCGACCCCGGCGGCTATTAGTGGGTGTAGCCACTCAACTCTCTGTCCCTCCCCCTCGATCATTCGGTCAACCACCGCACAAGTAGCTTTGAGCGAAATTAAATTATAAATTCATACATTCATACCCGTGGAACGTAGCTGGGGGCGAGGACCGACGGGCGGAAGCAAATCAGTCTAAGAGACTAGCCAGAGAGTCTTGGAAAGGAGCAGGAGAGTTTAGTACAACGTAGAAGGATATTAAGTGGCTCTTAACTGCTGCTTTTTTTGAAACGAAAACGTTACAACATCAGAGAGAATCAAAATAATCCGCAATTGCAACCGAATGCAGGGCAAGTTCACGGAGCTGGAGAAATCCTATATAACTACCACTTGGACGAAAAAAAGGACTTTACGACGATGATTAATAACCATATCATGTTCAAGTGGCTTTTGCATGATGAGCGACGAGGTCGTCTATACCTCTTAATACCCGGGAAAAATAAAGGGTTGATTATTCTGATTAAAAAATATCCTTATTCATATCCTTTTTTGTCGGTCGTGTTCCTTTTTATTCATTATCCTGAATTGAGTGGTATTGTACAGTGTAGCTATTATGTGGGTCATTTAATTATGTTGGTTAAAGGAGATCGTTCATTGGCGGGATACAGCCAAGCCACGCGGACGGTCAGCCTTTCAGCCCAATTTCAATGCGACTTAAAGTGCATGAAGTTTTTTTTAATTTTTATTTCTTCTTTGCAAACTATACTGGTGGTATTAAAGCGAAAGGATTACGACATGCTGGTCATCAGCAAAGGAGACGATTGCTGTTCCTTTTTTTTTCCATTGATTTTTTTTTTTGGTTCCTTCAGTGGAATTGCCGATAAAGATATGCAATTATGTCGCTTTCGTTGGAAAATTTAAATAATCATCTTTATATGAATGGTAGAGCTCTGAAATATCCCCT
This sequence comes from Merodon equestris, assembly GCA_958301585.1. NCBI lineage: Eukaryota > Metazoa > Arthropoda > Insecta > Diptera > Syrphidae > Merodon > Merodon equestris. The sequence goes on from OY284416.1 coordinate 90,140,328, forward strand.
TCGGATGCTTTAAGCACGGGCGGGTGCCGGATTGTTCAGGATCCAATTAATGTTCCATTCCATGAAGTGAAGTTAATTTTTACGCAAATGAAAAAGTAACTCTTTGTGTAAACAAGGACGATGGGTCATAAAATAACTCATCAATGTGCATACGGATGGTGGATAGAGTTCTGAAGTCATATGAGGATGGGAGGTATTGTAAATCTGCGAGCTGGGATTGAGAATCACTAACTTTTCCCGGGTATTTACTTTAGGTTTGTAGTGAGATTGATGATGGGCTTTGTGTGTAGGCTGGAAGACCAGGCAATCAAAGCAGCTGCAGAGAAAACTTTTTAAAAACATTCACTTGAAGACTGCTTTGAGCGGGTTACCAGCGAAGTTATTATTGGGATTATGATTTTATTATCATTAAAATCACTTGGGATTGTAATGTTTTCTTCGTTTTGAAATCGAGGACTCTATTAATAGACTTATGTCTATAAAATAATATGTATGTATGTCTACAAGGACTAATTAATCTGTGCTAACTGGTCACAGATTGATTAGAAAAAATGTCAAACCTCAAAATGTCTAAGTGACAATTCTTCGAGGTAGTTGGTGAATGCAGACAGCTACGTCAGTCACATCTGGTTCAACTGCGTTTAATAGGACTGCACGATACACATTTACTGCTTTAACCCCGGTTTTTTTTTTGTTGGAAGCCTCTACTATGTGTTGGAGCACTCAGACGCAAATACTGGTCCATTGTTCTACCAGACGGACACCTTTTTTTATTGTATTTTCTCCGTTGTCCCGAGAAAAGTGAGGAGGGGCTTCATGTAGAGCCAGAAATTCGGTACACACCACGTCGGCCCCAAGGGTGTGCCTCCATTCTGCTGTGTCATCCTCCTCGCAACATGTAGCACAGTAGGCGGCTCCCTGATGCCAAGCACGCAGAGATGCTTAGTAAAAGTGTAATGGCCCGGAATGATGTCCGCAAGTCTTCTGCAATCAATTCACCTTAAGGATAACAAGTATGTTGCGGACTTCTTGCAAACATCAAAGCGTACGCACTTAGTCATCTTCCATCCTGGATATTCCCTCCATTTACGGCCGTGTGCATTAAAGATCCAATTGTTGATGTCAGACTTGACCGTGGAAGCAGGCGGGTCCAGCTCCTGAGAAACGCAGCTATAAACCCCTTCTAGCGAGTTCATCGGAAATCTCATTTCCTGGGTCTCCTGAGTAACCTGGTAAGGGTCTTAGATCTATCTTACCCTAGACAAAAATGCTTAAAAACTAGCTTGACTATCTTAACAATCTAGATATTTTACTGGTCCTAGACGGACACTCTAAGATAAAAGTTACAACTTAGATCTATGTCTTTCGACTACTATATCAACCTACAATTACCATTCTTATAACTAACTTAAGCTAAGAAAAATTTGTTTGTTTTTATTAAAAAACTTATGATATATGATCAATTTCTTTATGTATATTATATATAAAACTTAAGCCTACCTTAACTCACTAAAACTAACTTATACTAGCTTAATTAAAATATACATACATAAAGTATATTTGAATTTGAATTTATTTATTTAAAGCATAAGCTAACACATAAGATGTATAATATTTTAAATTGTGAAGCAAACAAGTGTTATTAAAAAAAAAAAGAACTAAACTAAGTAAATAAGTGATTTATAATAGGTAAGAAAGAAAAGCAAACAAGATAGAGAAAAAAAGAAAAAAGAAAAAAAAGAAAAGAAAAACAAGTAGCTAGACCAGCGAGCTCTAGATGCCCTTAAAAAAAAAAAATATATATATATATATCCTAAAGCGATGTGCTGAACTGTTGCCTAAGTTGCCTCTTGAAGATGCCGATGCTATGATATCTTCTCATGTTAACTGGAAGCGTACAGCCTTACGGCGTAAATGAAAAACTGTTTTTCTGTCATTCTGTAATTAGAATTGGGTTATATTAATGTTCCCCTTCTCTCAGATGTAGCAAGCCGAAGACTCTGGTAAAGGTATGGTGGTGCTTTGCTCTGCACGAGTTTGAAAAGGAAAGTTAGTATCCTAAACTAACTAATAGCAAGTAACCTAAAGGAGGCTTTCGAAGTCCATGCCAAGCAGGGTTGATGTGATCCCGCCGCCATAATCTGTATATGAAACGCACTGTGCTGTTAAGCGCAACGGTCAACTTGCGTGAGCTGTAACTATCGAGATTGCAGAAGACTGGCAGTGCGTTCGTTAAAATAGGGATCAAATCATTGATGAGCATTGATTTAATGCTAATTGGGAGACAATTTCCAGCGTAGCATAGTATACGCAAGACACCGTAAGCCCGACCTGTTACATTGGTGATGTGATCCCCCCACGTAAACTGTTGATTAAAGATGACTCCAAGGTTTTTAGCAGTCTTTAGGTAGTCGATGTTGCTTCCGCTGGCTTGGATTGGTGGAAAGTAATTTAAGTCTGGGATAGTACGACCTATGACAATAGCTTGGCCCTTGGTGGAGGTGAGCATAAGTTTCTTTTTATATGACAGTCGTATAACGGCATGGAGATCCTCATTTAACCGCGCAGTAGCATCTACCTTTAGGTGGAATGGGTAGCTGATGCATTGGACGTCGTCTGCGTGCATATGTATCTTACAGTGTTGGGGAATGGTAGGAATGTCGTTATTAAACAGCGAAAGCAGTAAGGGCCCCAGTATATATCCTTGAGGGACGCCCGTTTTGGTTTTGAGAAAGGTGGATAAGTTACCGTTAGCATATACAGCTTGGCTGCGATCTCCAACGTAATGAGTCTTGAGCTAATGAGTCTTAACGCTGAGGAATCCTAATTAAAGTAATATTTTAGATTTTTGAGAAGGACAAGTATCGAATGCTTTAGAGAAGTCTAATAATACTAACCATATCACATGGTCCTTATCAATTTCATAGCGAAAGTCTTCAACAATCTTTAGTAGCGTGGAGATGAAGTTGTGTTTTGGATTGAAACGTGACTGAAACGGTGAGAGGAGCTTATGTTGATTTAAGAACGAGTTCAATTGCCTGCTCAGAAGCTTTTCGAAAACCTTGGATATTGTTAAAATTGAATTTATTTGGTAATACTGCATTGTACTAATTTTCTACTACAATAATGTACTAAATTGGTTTAGCTAACACTTCCGTTTCCTTTTATACTTCTCTTCCCTTTTTAACGCTGAATAAAGTTGTAGCACATTAAATTGTGTGGTGTTTGAATCAAGCCTAATCGGCATAATCCTAACAGGTTATAGGCCCAGGCAACGCGAAACTATTAAATTAGAATATTGTGATTTTTTTTAACATTGTAGTTGCTTGACTTTCGTAGAGGATAAAATAAAAATATCAGGTAAAATGGAGAAAGCTGGTGAGCAAAACAGTATAGGAATTGAAAAACTAAAAGGAAGTGAAAACTATCATACTTGACAATTAGCTATTAGGAATGTTCATGAATATTCGGGATTGGATGGATGTACATATATCGGAGCCAGTTAAAGAAGAAGATACAATCAAACTCAAGAAGGCAAAGGCCAAAATAGTACTTTTAGTGGATGAATCACTTTATGTTCATATCCAAAACGCAAACTCAGCCTTGGCTATTTGGAATATATTAAAAACAATGTTTGATGACAAAGGTTTGACTCGCAAGATTGGATTGCTAAGAAAACTCATCACTATACAGCGGGATGAGTTTTCTTCCATGTCGGATTACATTAGTCAGATAACAAGTACTGCAAACAAGTTAATCGGAATTGGCTTTCAAATAACCGATGAGTGGATAGGCGCTATAATGTTAGCTGGTTTGGGAGAAGGGCTTAAGCCGCTAATAATGGGAATTGAGAGCAGTGGCATTCAAATCAGTGGTGACGCAATTAAATCAAAACTTATTGACATGGACATTGGGATTAAATCTGAAAGTGCTTTTCTTGCTGCGAATAAACGCAACAAAAAATGGAAACAATCCAACAATTATATCAAGTGCTACACATGCAAGAAAAAAGGGCACAAGAGTTTTGATTGTCCGAATAGACATAGTAAAGGAGAAAACACGAATGCTTTTTCTTCTAAGCCGAGTGCGAAATATGTTCAGAATGCATTTAATGTAATTTTAACAAGCAACAAAAATGTAAAAAACAAATACATGGCTCATCGACAGTGGTGCATCCCGTCACATGACACCAAACATAAACTGTTTGTCACAAATAGGGAATACCACAATTAAAGAAATTCTAACAGCTGACAATAGTTGAATGACGATTACCGGATTAGGCACAACATGCTTGAAACTAAACAATTTTGACATTAGCATAAATGACATATTGCACGTGCCTAACCTGTCAGCAAATTTGCTGTCCGTGGCACAAATAGTAGAAAAAGGAAATTCAGTGATATTTGATAAAGAAGGATGCAAAATCTTTAATCAAAACAACGAGTTACTAGTGCGTACTAAACCTGAAGCTGGTGTTTACAAAATTAATAGCGATTATTTGTGCGGTATGGCAGCAATTGAGACTGAGGATAATCTGATGACGTGGCATAGACGTCTTGGTCACATAAATTACAAGGACCTGTGTGCGATAAAAAATAGTGTGGTTGATGGTGTTAAATTTGAAGAAAGATGTGGTGGGATACGCGGTTGTACTGTTTGCATTAAGGCAAAGCTTTCGAGATCACCGTTTAAGCATGTTGGAATTCTAGCTAAGCATCCACGATCTATGTAAACTCATGGAAAATGCGTCAATTGGTGGTGCTAACTAGTTTGAGTTTCATTGATGATTTCTCCCGCAACATATTTATTTATTTTTTAAAGTATAAATCTGAAGTTCTGAATTACTTCAAGGAGTTCAAACGAATGGTGGAGACTCAAAAGGAGCGCAAAATAAAGGTACTACGCACGGATAATGGCACAGAATATTGTGGACTTGATTTCGAAGCATTCTGCAAAGAAAACAGTGTCATTCACCAGACAACGAATGTTTACACCCCCCAACAGAACGGTGTAGCGGAACGCATGAACCGCACCATAGTTGAACGGGCAAAGTGCATGTTGCTGGATGCTGGACTTAATAAAACATTCTGGGCTTAGGCGGTAAATATGGCATCTTATATGATTAACCGTTCTGTATGTTCATCTTAAGTAAATAATACGCCAGAAGGTGTTTGGATGGGTTCGAAAGTTTGTCTTAGCCATATGAAAATCTTTGGATCTCGCGTAATGGTTTACGTTCCAAAACAGCGTCGTCGCAAGTGGGATGTGAAGGCCAAGCAGATGTTATTTGTTGGGTTTAGTGATACGACAAAGGGTTTTCGTTGTATTGACCCGGATACAAACAAAATCGTCATTAGTCGGGACATTGTGTTTTTAGAGCATAAACCAAATGAAAGTGATCGAAAGATACAATTTATTGAAGAAGATGCGATTTCAGTTGGGGACGAAGATCATATGTTAAACTCACCGAAAATTGATATTGCAACAAAAGATAATCCTTGCCTTGATAATGGTGAAAATCAAATCACGATCGATAAAAGGGAAACGTCGCCCGACTTTAAGATGCGGATAATTACTCGCGAGCGAAAACCACCAATACGTTACACAAACTCATCATACTTGGTGCACAATGATCTCAATTGTATACCACTTACTTTAGAAGAAGCCTTATCTTGTTCAGATGCCGACCATTGAAAGAAAGCTATGCAGAGTGAGCTGAAATCGCTTCAAGAATATAAAACGTGGTCACTCACAGACCTGCCAGTTGGAAAAAAAAGCAATTCCAACGAAGTGGGTGTTTAATACCAAAAGAGACAACGAAGGAAGTATTGTTCGATATAAAATGAGGTTGGTGGTTAAGGGCTGTGCGCAGACGTATGGAATCGATTACACTGAAACACATTCGCCGGTGGTAAGGTATACTACGATCAGATTCCTCATTGCACTATCTGCAAAACTGGACTTAAAAATTGATCAAATGGACGCCATTACGGCTTTTCTTCAAGGGGATCTTGTGGAAGATATTTATATCCAGCAGCCCGAAGGTCATGATGATGGGAGTGGCAGGGTATGCAAGCTGCCTAAGGCAATGTACGTTTTAAAGCAAAACGGACGCCAATGGAACGTTAAACTGGAAGAAGCCTTAACATCATTCGGTTTAAAAAAGTCTTCAGTTGATCCTTGCGTCTATCATACCAGAGATTCGTCACTTATTGTTGCTATATACGTTGACGATCTACTCATTTTTTGGAAAAATTCTGATATTCGGGACAAATTGAAGGCATCGTTGTGTAAAGCATTCGACATGAAGGATATGGGAACAGCCAGGAGTTGCGTAGGGTTAAATATTACATATAGTGAGAATCCTAAGGGTATATACATTGATCAAGAAAAATACATACGGGACATCCTGGAAAGATATGGTATGAGTGATTGTAAGCCAGTATCTACTCCAAGCGATCCAAATCAGAAACTTTCGGTGAACATGGGTCAAGATGTTAACGAGGATAGAGAGCAGTTTGAGTGGGTTCCATATCAAGAAGTTGTGGGCAGCTTACTTTATCTCTCGGAAGGAACTAGGCCTGATATAGCGTGTCCTGTAAGTGATGTCAGTCGCTTCAATAATAATTATACACGGGCTCATTGGATTGCTGTCAAACGAATCTTAAGGTACTTGAAGGGTACAATTCAATATAAAATTTTTTATTCAGGTGCAAAGAAGTTGACCGGTTTTTCGGATGCTGATTGGGCTTCAGACATAGACAAGCGGCGTTCCTGTACTGTATATTTTTTTACCTTATCCGTTGGTGCAATTTCCTGGTCCAGTAATAGGCAACAAACAGTGGCCTTATCTACTACCGAAGCTGAGTATATGGTCTTGTCATCTGCAGTTCAAGAGGCAATTTGGCTCAAGCAGCTGGGAGAGGACTTCGACGAAACTATTAAAAATCGGTCAATAAAAATTAACTGCGATAACCAGAGTGCAATTGCATTGGCAAAATCAGACGGCTATAGAGCAAGATCCAAACACATCGATGTTAGTCACCACTATATACGAGATCGAGTTAACGATGGATCAATTGCTATCCAATATACAGGGTGTCCCACGGGCAGTGTGCCAAAAAGCTAGAGCATGTAGGTCTAGTCAAGACAAGAAAAAAATCGTATTGGAGGGGGGGGTCTATTTCCCCCCGTTTAGCCAGGAGGGGCAATTTTCTAAAAAATTGACTTAATATGGAAAAAAAATTATTAAAAATCAACAGTTACATCCACAATGCCTTGATATACTTTTTTGTAAAGCCAGAAACCTCTTCTTTCATCCTGATTTTAAATGAAGCTGTTTTAAGGAGAAGTTTTTGAGAAATTAATTTTCAAACTCAAAATTTTGAAAAAAAAAAAATTTCAACTACTTTTTTTCAAAATTGTATGTAATTAAGTAAAATTTTTTTCAAAAATTCAATGCTCTTATTAGTTTTTAGTTAAAAACAGAAAACCGGATGCAAAAATGTCTTGTAGTTTTTGAGAAATTAAAAAAAAAACCGAACCATTTTTTTCTAAGAAGAACCTTTTTTTTGGTTTTGACGCGGCTGGACTTGTAGACAAATTAATGTATGAAACATTGACCTCTTTTTTATTATTTTTAAAAACTTCGGAGTTTTATTATAATAAATTTTCAATATGATCCCCATTTTTTAGAAGGCAAAGATTATATCTCCTTCTTCTCCTAATGGCTGCACATATCTATGCTTGACAAATTTTCCTGCAATTTGACTCCAGCGACTTCAATCCGTTCTTTCAGTTGTTCCAAAGATACTATTTCCACTTCGTAAACATAATTCTTCATGAATCCCCATACATAAAAATCTAGAGGAGTTAAATCTGGTGATCTAAGTGGCCATTCCGTGGGGCCCCTTCTTCCGATCCAACCGTCACTAAAATGATCATTCAGCCAGTTTCTAACCCGTAAGCTCTAGTATGCTGGTGCTCCATCTTGCTGGTAGATTAAATTATCTGCTATGGCCAAAGGAACGTTGTCCATCAAATCGGGCAAAAGGTCTCGTAGGAATTGCAGGTATGATTCTCCATTAATAACGGCATTCAAAAACCGGGGCCCGATTACAATTTGTCCAACAATACCAAGCCAAACATTACAGCTAAAGCGGTGTTGTGATTTATTTTGTTTCTTGTTGTGTGGATTGGTGCTATTCCAATGATGCAAATTGTGGAAGCTAGTAACCCCATCTCTGGTAAACTGTGCTTCATCCGTCCAGAATATCCTTGCAAAATAGTTTCGTTCAGTTTCATCTCGAAGCAGTAATGATCGACAAAATTCTGCTCTCAAAAACTTGTCGTTTGAGGTGAGTCCCTGAACTGGCCTAAAATGGTACGGGTGTTAGTTTTCGGTATGAAGCACTCTCCATACTCTAGATTTGGGCACTCCAAGCATAATAGCCATCCTCCTTGTACTAAGGGAGGGATTGCGTCGGACCAAATCCAAAATTCGGGTAGAACCCATCGGCGGCGGGCGGACCCAGACGAAATTCGCAGGTCAGTTTTCAGGCGTTATCAATGAAAAAAAAGAATTAATCCAGGGTTATTCCAATACTGTATCACTTTATTGTATCCTCATAAAACTCCGAATTTTTTAAAAATAATAAAAAAGAGGTCAATGTTTCATACATTAATTTGTCTACAAGTCCAGCCGCGTCAAAACCAAAAAAAAGGTTCTTCTTAGAAAAAAATGGTTCGGTTATTTTTTTTAATTTCTCAAAAACTACAAGACATTTTTGCATCCGGTTTTCTGCTTTTAACTAAAAACTAATGAGAGCATTGAATTTTTAAAAAAAAAATTACTACTTAATAACATACAATTTTGAAAAAAAAAAGTTCGAATTTTTTTTTTTTTCAATTTTTTTTCAAAATTTTGAGTTTGAAAATTAATTTCTCAAAAACTACTCCTTAAAACAGTTTCATTTAAAATCAATATGAAAGAAGAGGTTTCTGGCTTTACAAAAGGGTATATCGTGGTATTGTGGATGTAACTGTTGATTTTTAATAATTTTTTTTCCAAATTAAGTCAGTTTTTTAGAAAATTGTCCCTCCCGGCTAAACGGGGGGAAATAGACCCCCCCTCCAATACGATTTTTTTCTTGTCTTGACTAGACCTACACGCTGCAGCTTTTTGGCACACTGCTCGTGGGACACCCTGTATATCTACTAACAACATGGTGGCTGATAATCTAACCAAAGCGGTACCTAAAGAAAAACATTTATTTTGCAACAAACAAATGGGATTGTATTAAAAATTAAAAATGTTTTGATTCGAATTTTTCTTGAATTTACATATGTAATTTTTGTCAATTAAGATTTAATTTTTAATAAGTTGGGGTGTTAAAATTGAATTTATTTGGTAATACTGCATTGTACTAATTTTCTACTACAATAATGTACTAAGTTGGTTTAGCCAACACTTCCGTTTCCTTTTATACTTCTCTTCCCTTTTTAACGCTGACTAAAGTTGTAGCACATTAAATTGTGTGGCGTTTGAATCAAGCCTAATCGGCATAATCCTAACAGATATGAATGGCAGTATAGCGATCGGAATATATTCATAATCATTATTATTTTCATGTTGAGGAACGGGTATGATTTTAAAGGCCTTCCAGGAATTAGGTTAGACGGAGGTGGTAAGGATGCTATTAAATACGTATGTAAGAGGTTTTAAGACTGTGTGGATGATTAGTTTTAAGAATTTGGGGTTCATTAGATCATGCCAATGGCGTTAAATTTCATTGCGAGGGTCGATTTAAGCACATCCTCTTCGTAGATTCTAGAAAAACCAAAGCCATAAGTCAAGTTGGGCATATTAAGGGGATCTATAATGTCGCACTCGTTCGGATCCCCATTGTCATCGTCAGAGAGAGATACGACTGAAACGAATTTCCTATTAAGCTTTTCGATATTGATGTTTTCTAAAGTCTCAGCCTTGATTTGTTTACCCATACCTAGCGTCTTAATAATCTTAAACGTTTGCTTAACATTTAAGTCGGTTTTGAATTAGTATGCAAAAAACCGTTGATGAGTATATATTTAATATACATATATTTTCAGTTAAATTTTAATATATTATATAATTTAAATTATTTTATATATAAAATTTAAATTAAATTTTAATATATTATATAATTTCTTTTTCCTATACCACACTACTATCACCTACCCTACCCTACCCTTCCCTACAAGACATTACTCCACCCTAACCTATGTAAGACTGCCATTGGTGTTAGGCAGGCCTTGCCTTGAAATGGCTGCTCCTATCAAGGTGTCCGTTGACGGATTTCTCTCCAGCCACCATAAGCGTTGATGCTGGCGGACTACTTCTCCTCGATCCCGGCGTGAGACCGATCAAGAGAACCTGAGGCGCTCGGACTCACGGAGCGCGACATCGGGTCCGTAGAGGAATCGCCGTTCTACGGAATTGCGACCCACGTGGAAGATTAGCGGTACCGCCAATCTATCCTGGATCAGGCCACATCTATCTAGATAGAGAAATGCTTCTGGCGGGACAAAGCCGTTAAAGTGCACTCTCTCATGATATAAATTGTTGGGGTAGTAAGCCCCGAAAATCAGGCTATGTACCGAAGTCATGGCTCTTGCAACGTGGCTTCGAATCAGTTTGATCGGAAAATTATCTCTCCGTACAATCCTGGCCCTATTACATAGGAGCTCGTTCGGGTAGAATTTCGTGTACTCAGATTCGGGAGTCCTATGTACCCCGAGATTAGTCCTAAGACATTGTCTCTCAAACACGGCCTATGGGGCGGCAAGCACGCCCTACTATAATCGTAGGGGTGCGTTTGGACACACTCTGCCATCTCCGCGAACTCGTCAGGTACTGTGATCACGGCACATAGTCCGCAATGGTCACTGTCGCATACAATGGTCCGTAGACAGTTAACAGACCATTCGTTCGTGTCTGCCAGTCTCAGTCGAGAACCTATCAGCACGAGATCCAGATAGGAGCCGCTTCTAGGATACGACGGACTATCCGTTGCGAGCAGCTTGACTTTATATTCAATGTTGCGAAGAACCCACCAATGGCTTAGTAGGCTCCCTCTAGTGTTGGGAATCTTATTTCCCCAATCACTATGTTTGGCATTTAAATCGCCGGCCAGAATGTAGAAGTTTTCTACCGAATTCAAACGCAGAGATCGAAAGAGTGTCTCGAGCTTTGCGATAAAAATATTGGGTTCAGGTGCTTCAGGTACAATGTACATTCTCTTTCCATTTCGGAGAGGAATGCGCACGATACAGGCCTTTAGCACCTGGAACCTCCGCACTTCACCGCTATATATGATGTTTAAAATTGTTTTTAATAAAGATCGCAACTCCCCCGCCTTGAGTAGCGTTGGGTCGGTAAATTCTAATTATTTTATAAGAACTGTGCCGGATTTTGTGCTTCTGGTTTAGCTTTGTTTCGCTAACCAAGAGAAAATCGGGGCTTTCGTCCTACAACAGGTTAAAAAGTACGGCTCGCCGCTCAATCCTTATCAAGGGCCTCTCTACCAGCGTATACATAGCAAAATGTTTTTGCTCCTCTTTAATTTTTCCTATGTTACAGTCTGGGATGCTAAGGAGGTGATAGTCCTTAGCCTCTCTAGATTGTTGCTGGGTGTGAGCTGTACCATGAAGAAGGGAATCACTCGCTTCTCCCGTCGGGAGCTCACCGTGGAGAATGGCTTAACCCCCACGAATTTGAGGTCGTCACACTCGATCTCTTTGAGCTCTGAGAGCATTTCCTCCGGGTCTGTAATCGACTCCACGCCTTTGAGGAACATCGTCTGCAACCTCTCGGCCTTTGGTGTGAAGGAGAAAAACTCCGTTGTGGACTCCTTCAAGAAGCTTTTTATATGCTTATGCTGTTCCAGTGTCTTGCACTGAGGCCTAAACATTTAAATCGAAAATTACCTACACCAATAGCATATTTACAGAGATCGATGGTCTCTCGTAGAGCCGTGGTATAGGTGAAGATGGTGCCACCCATCTCCTTTTTAGTACGTTGTCGCTGCTTCTCTTGTTGGGCTGTTGTTGATGCTGCTGCTTCTGCTGCTGTTTCTGTTGTTGCGGCTGTTATTGCTGCGATCGTGCAATATTTATCACCAAGCACAATATCATTCCAGTGCGAGATGTACCAAAAACCATTACTCTTTAGGCGAGACATGGCTTTTAGTAGGCATTTTAGAACGAGGGTGGTTATAGCATCTACAACAGCTCCCGGCATGCTGAGAAAAGCCCCCAACAGTTTAGACAAACAACTCTTTGGAGTTTGGAAAAAGAGGCAACGACATGTTTGCGTGCTAGCCTGTTCCACCCGATAATCGATGCATATTAAATTATCGGACTCTTCATTGCCGTGTAGATCCAGAGGACCTTTTTCGGCGATAAGCCCAATGTTTTGCCAAACGCACCTTTGCATTAACCAAAAAAACTTGTTATCTAAAAGGCTTGCAAATACTTTGCTTCCTTGAATATCAGGATGTAAATATCTCTTATCACCAGCTGAGTCATGCCAGTATTTGTCCTCCTTCTCAGGAAGGAAGCGACATCTTTGTTAAGAGGACTAACCGACAGCTCATTACTCGTGCGCCAGATATCGATTACATTTAGCGCCGTCTGTGCTTTGAGACAGACAGTCAGTAAACATGAGCCGACAGAGAGAACAGCAACATCATCCGCATACATATGTCTGGCACAGATTCTAGAGGCAGGCAGAGCATCCAGCAGAGAGTCGACCACCATGCAGCGGACACAGAACGCCACCTTGCGAACAGCCCCTGTTTACGCTAGATTTAAGCAGCTTTACACAGGCTGGCAAAAGTAGCGTTATCAAAAGCTCATGTTTTATTGTTTCAGTCGCAGTTACCATTGAAGAAGTATACAACGAGCCGATGACAGTCTGATTTCCCGGAAAATGGGTCAGCAGTAAACTAAGAGATTCCGCTTTAGACTCAATAATGTTATCATCGGTTTTCTGGATACATCCAGCTTTGTTGATTTTCCTCGCTTGATTAAATTAGCCAACTGCTGCTGCCCCAAACAGTGTTTTGAGCATTAGCATCGCAACAGATGATGAGTCCAATCTTTCGTCGGTTAATGTTTGCATATGACGTTATTTCGAACTAGTTTATCGTGAACTTATTCTTCCAACAAGTCTTGATTTAAGACATAACAGAGGAGATTAAACTTAAAATCGATTTCAAGGTATCACAGTCGAATTAAAGAAAGTTGTGCCGACGGTAGATGGATGGATGGTTAGCTATTGATCTTCTGGTTAGCTGTCAACGCCTTCTACGGTCGGGCCTTCTTCATGAGGATGAATTCCCTTAAGTGATCCTCGCCAAGACCAGTGCGGGCCGAATATATAGAAAGAATAAGAGAGAGGAAATACCGGTGTACATTGGTTTCAAGCACTTATTGGGCTGGGAAGAGCAATCTACATTCATGTGGTCCAGCTAAAAAACGAGTCTCTAGACCTAACTCTATGTCCAGAAAAAGCTTAAAAGTGAACTGATGGGTATTCCTACCGATAAGAGTATTGCGGTTTAATTCTTGAAGCAAAGTAATGAAATCGTTATATCGCTTGAGCATTGTTTGTTGAAATGGCGATAACACAATACCTTATGTATTGAAGCCAAATCAAATGGAGTGAAATATTCCTTGCATCGTTTAATGAAGCCTAGATATTGCGCAGCGTTCTTTTCAACTCCGAATATGTGATCATTCCGACTAAGTATTTTATTAATGCACATATCAAGAGAAAGTTTTTTGATTTTAACGACACAAGCGCCATCCAAAGATTGCAAGGGGCTCGCTAAGACGAGAGTAGACAGCATTGAATTTCACTCAGTTCTGAATAGCCCCTTAATAGGCCACATAGAATTGAACCTTGGAACGAATAGGAAAAGCTAACAGCAAAGGAGTGGATTGATTTAGAAACAGCAGACTAGAGATCATTTATGAATACGACGAAATATGTCGGTGCCAGAACAGAGCGTTGGGGAACATCATCATTTATTTGGTGAATATCAGACTTGAAACCATTCAAAATGACTTGAACTGGAGGGCCTCAAAGGCAATATCTAATCGGTAGAAGAAGAGATTCATCGATTTTCGACGAAAGAGCCTGCAAGAATCTGAAACTCTGTCAAGTACTTTCGAAATATAAAGCGCATAAAGCGCAACGACCTTGAAATCACCGAGGTTGTGCAAAGATTGGTTCCATATTTCGTTGTGATAAGTCATCATGTCACCAGGGGACCTGTTGCTACGACAGCCATACTGCCTTTCCGATGAGAAGTTCCCTTGATTTAAGACCTTAAAAAGAAAGGACGTGTTATGTGTCGAGGTGGAGAGAGATTAAGATTCGCTCTTTTTAGGAACAGACTGAACAATTGCTCTTTTCCACCTACTCGGGAAGACCAGAATAGCAGAACGCAGTGAGTTTGTCAGAGTGGAAGAACACCTCTTCAAAAATGTGGGGGTTTCCATCGAGCCAGTGGATTTGTGCACACTGAAATCTTTGAGTATTCCTTCAACTGTTAAAGTGCGAAAGTGGATTGGTCACATAGAAATTCGATGCCCTGGAGTGCAGGCGGAGAAAGAAAAAAACTCGTAAATGGCTGCAAAATACATATGTAGCAAGTAGATTGGCTTAGAGAGCGCCGTGGCGCACTGGGTGGTGTGTCGGCCGCTGACGCAAGATCAGCGAGTTCGGATCCCGATAACATCAACGCCATCGAATGTTTATTTCGCGGCTTCCCTCCTCGGCGGGGTACTGGCAAAACTTCCCGTTGTACACTTGCCATGAAGAAGCTTCTCGGCTCTCGCCTTTCGGAACCGGCATTAAGCTTTAGGTTCCGTTCACTTATGTGAAAAACAAATCGCTCACAGCATAAGTGAATAAAAAGAACTTTGACTTTGAGGCTCCACATGAGCTCTAACGCCATCTAAGGTGTCTGTCTGGCAGTACAATGGATCAGTATTTGTGTCTGAGTGCTCCAACAGATAGCAGAAGCCTCCAACAAAAAAAAAAGAAAAAAAATGTAGATTGACTTTTTCTAATGAGCTGATAACCCTGGAATGTCTTTGCAAAAAAGTGTGGGGATTAAAGATACTTCAGCATTCTTTCTGTTGAGCAACCAATATTTTTTCTATCCTTAGGACAATGTAGCAATGCATTGCAGTCATTTCTGATTCGTTTACAATTATTCTGATTTTCCTCAGAGGAGTTGGCCCTGTAAGTCCGGTAAATCAACTCTCTAAACCTGATAGCTTCTTTCTAACTCGAGTCGTACCACGCATTTGCTTCGGGCTTGACAATCTTCGCTCTATTAGGAATGGGTTGGTCGTGCTGCAATGGTAATCATTACCGACTATTTAGCGGAAGGTCTGCAGTTCAAGTCTGTCCACAACCAAGAACAATTCCTATATGAAAAAACTGTGAAAGAACATCCGTTGTGAATGAGAGATGATCAAAAATGCTGACGAAAGTATAACACTCGCAGTATAAGATCACTTTGAAATTCATACTCTGTGTGCATTTCCAATCTAACAATCAATCAATGAACCAACCAAACAAAATAAGTTACTGTGAACTAGAACCAACGCGACAAATTCAGGCGAATCTCTCGAACCCTATTTAGGACAACTACCCCCGAAAAGTAGTGAAAGAACATCTTCGAGGCAAACCATTTGCACCCCGTCCGGTTGTGTGGCAAACACTATAAGAGCGTAACTCTTGGACCTGCGTGAACCCTATAAAAAAAATTAAGGATGTCATGCCCAGCGAAATAATATTTGATATTGCATCAGGATGAGAGGTAAGGAAAAAGTCCAAGGTGTTAGCCGAATGATCTGCAATCTCAGCTGTAGGCTCATTTACTATATTTGAAAACGTATCCAACTTTGATTTTTGTTATTCTTTCCATTTAGGTAATTGCTGTAGTTGACGGTGTTACAACAAGTCTTTCAATACATCAACATATTTACCATTTTTTCATATTTTCGTTTCCACATTTTCTACCTTGCAAAGCTGGGGCAGGGAAGACTCATGCAAAAGCTTTCCCGTCTGTCTGTCCGTCCCTACCCATATATCAAACCAAACTTGCCGAGCAGCTATCTTCTTCATCAATAGCTAGTCCAAAACTTGGCTGTGTTATAGAATACATGATTCTGACTTCATAACGACCGGTTTTAGAACCCTAGCTATTGTGATTTCTGAGTGCCAGCTAAAAGTTTGCAAAATTCAAGATAGAAAACCTAGAATTGTAGCTTGGTTCCCGGCGTGCTAATCCCATCTTGTTTTCTCCTCATGATTCCCCCAAGACACGCCAAGACTGTTTAATTCAAACTCTCTTGAATGCAAAAGTCTAACGTACTAAACCAAGTAACAAAAAATTATTGATTATTATAACGCTCGTCACGAATGGCCGAGTGGGTGTCTCAAGTATGCTGTTTTCCGCTATCATTTCGTTTCTTGACTTCGTCTATTAATGAAATATTTATTAATATATATCTTTTAACAAAAAAATATAACACAACACAAGTTAACATTTTGAAATTATTTCTTTATTAAATAAAACTTCAGTTGGAGATCTTACTTGATCTTTCTTATTTGAAAGTTCACCCTCGACTCCAAACTACAAATTTTCTTGCTTAAATTATACCTCGGTAGATAAATAACGAAAAGAGGACAATCATGATTTCTTGGTATACATATGTATAGTCCGAGTGTGGACAAAAGTGGTTAATGGACAAAATGCTGAAGAGCGCTTATTGTTTACAGAACCGCATGAGTGGTTTCTTTGAATATAGTCCGAGTGTGGACAAAAGTGCTTAATGCACAAAATGCAGAAGGGCGCTGCTTGTTTACAGAACTGCATGAGTGGTTCAAGTGGGTTGAATAAAATGATCGTGTGGGCAATTGGATCTCTTTATCAAAACCGCTGTGAAGGTAGTTGAGATCTGATTCCCAAAACTGTCAACTAAAATATATTGGTTCTTTCAATGGTTTCAATATCGGGATGATCGGATATGTCACTTATTAGTTGTTTTCACTAATTGGATTTAGTTTATTCTTCGAGTAAATTTTAAAAATATAAAAGTTGTTTTGGTACTCGTATGCTTGCCTGATTACTCACTGTCAAATAAAACAAAAAATAAAACGCGGAACAGAATTTTCAGTGCAGAACAAATTTACGCATCATGATTCTGCGTAATCGGTGAGAAAACCAGCACTAGAACAACAATTCACTGCAAATACGTAAATGGTTCGTAGTAAATAAGAGGAAAGGAGATATTAGATATGGCGAAACACTAAGAAGATTTGTCAACTTTTGTTGGAAAACTTAAATTAGGTTATTCTGGTCATTGTAGTGTATGCAAGTCGTTCCATAGAGCAGTACAACGACGGTCTCTACAACTGATACTTTAAGTGAGATATTTTTAATGTTTGGATCTTCGTCAATAATTAACACAGACATTATCCCACAGTGCGAATCATTCGAAAGTTTTTGGAGTCAAATGAAAAACTTAAAAATTGTTCGCACCATATCACCCAGCGACCAACGACCTTAGAGCAATAGAAGTGGAAGAGAGAAGTCTACATGAAAACATCTGCGAATTTTAAATGCAAAAAAAGCTATCAAATTGCCCAAAAGAAATCAGCTCAGAGGAAATTAAACGATTAATTAGCTAGATTGCGATAATACGATGAAACCACAGCTCAACATAGGCGGTAAGTCCGTAAGCGAGAATCCGGGGTTACATGGGCGGGACTAGCGAATATTCAATACGAGGTATTGAATATAATAAATTCTAAGCCTGGCGAGTACACCAACTAATTTAGCGATCCTAAAACCTCTACTAAGTACACAAGGAAAGCAGAGATTCTTAACGAATTGGCAGTCAGGAGCGTAAGAGGACTAGAAAAAAAAATTTCATCATTAGAAGAAAATAATTTAAGTAAAAATTTGAAATTTTCAATTTCGGAAAATGTAGTCATGTTGCGGATGTTATTTTTTAAAAACAATATCTTCTAAATGACGCCCGTTTCTTTCCAGACACTCTTGCAGCCAGGCCGTCACATTTGTAATAACGCGTGAACAAAGGGCCGGTTCAATGGCGGTAGTTTCGGGGCGAATATTCTCTTGCAGGGCCTAAATTGTTCGAGGATTGTTATTGTAACCCCTTGCTTTGAGGTATCCCCACGAGGGGGAAAATAGCCCTCAGCTTCTTCATCAAGATCCTAGCCGTGTGTGGTGAAGCACCGTCGTTTTGAAATAGCGTTCTGTTGTTGTGCCCAGGAAACAGCGCAGTTTCGGTAACAGAAACTCGTTCATCATTCGGCAATACACTTCAGCAGTGACTATCTCGTGTTGGTTAAAAGAAATCGAACACCATATATTCGTTTTGGGGTAATGTAAACGTTTTTGATGACATTCTCTAGGGCTATTTGGCCACCAGTAAAACAAGTTCTGTTTATTTACTTAGCCGTCGATATGAAAATATATATTCTTACGAAGGTTTTTCGCAAAGGATGGTCACTTTTCTTTAGGCCTTGCATGATTTGGATTGTGTAGGGGTGTAAAATTAATTTTTTTTTTTTAATAATGTGAACAGTTGATTTTTTCATTCTCGAAGAGGCCGTAATCTTTCTTATGGATTTACGCGGATTTCGCATAATTTCGTATCGAATTTGGCCGACATGTTCCGGCGTCGCTGCTGGTGTTGATGGTCCCGGAGGAGTTCTACTCACCATTATCCCTTCCTGACATTTGCACCCACGATCTGCAACTTTACTGGTTATACCCTAGTGGCGAGGAGCATGTTTTAGCATTCGGGCCTGATTCCGAGTTATAAATTCATTCTAAAAAGTCAACAATTGTTTTCTTCATCTTAGCTTTTTAAGGGTAAAGCTCGTTTTCTATTACTCCGGGATGTTTAAGCTTATTAATTCACCCCAACAAACCAAAACCTGCAACCTATCTACGTTCGCCTTTCGTTTTTGACAACTTTCTTCAGCTATTACTACAGAACCATAGAAAATTAATTCTCTTAACAATATTGAACATTTACAAAAGCTATTGATGCGAACAATGTCATTACGAAATTCACTTGGACAATACTACTATCGCGCAAAATGTTACAAACCACCAAATCATATTACTTCATATAGTTTGTCATTTGCAAACTCAAACCTACCGAACCCATCCTTAATTCCATCTCTGTCATGCCTGCTATTCTCCAACAACTGCGTAAAGGACAATCGTTTTATCACTTTGTCGTATAAGCTTTTCGAGTAATTTACATACGTCATAAGGGATTAGCATATCCTGATTTATTTTCATTAGGATTCATTGTGAAAAATTCTCTTTACATATGTACGTACGTATCTGCATACATATATGTATATATGTATGTATATATGGGCCTGGGAGCCCGAGCAAGGTTCTAACCCGCTAGAAAATGGTGTCATTTAATTATGTTGAGCCGGCATGATGTCAGAAAAATAATACCCCTTTAAAACAAAAAAAATGAGAAAATTGGAAAGGGAAAAGAGGATTCCACATTATCCTGAATTTAAATCACATGTATATGTACTGTACTATTCTAGTGATGTAGAGTAATGTCGGGATGTTTTCTTTTGTTTATGGGAATGGTTTAAGGTGAAAGGCTTAACATATTCATATTTGTCTCCTGGTTTTGTTATTTTTCTTCGAGGCAGAGGAAGAAATAACAGAACTGAGAGCTACTTTATTTGTTGGCATGGTCGCATTGGGGGTGAAGGTTTTACACAGATTTTAAATATAGAAAATTTCTGAATGTAAATCTGTTCTGAGGCAGTGTTTACGGATGTCAAACAATCATTATAGAAATATTTCGTTGCATTTAGGTTGACATGAGTTGGGTTAACTATTAATATCTCTAATCTTAATGCGGAAATCACAAAAATTAATTAATGAGAAAATTCAAGACTCAAGTTTGTTTTGCCTGGGAGTGATATCTCAAAGCGTAGGCTAAGCAATTTTCTAGAATTATTGTGTTATGTTGGCTTATGTATTGTGCGTAGGCACGATCTCTGGGCAAGAAAAAGCTGATTAAAAGGATACAATGAAGACAGAAGCTCTAAAAAAAAAATCAGAGGCCGATAATTGGTTTTATTATTATGCAAACATTCACAGAAGGAAATTCCTTGTACTGCACTTTTTATTTTTTTCCTAATAATACATAGGCATTTAGATACACTTACCACTTACTTATTCGTATTACCGTACGAATAAGGTACTACTGAAAACCAGAAGCAATTGAATTTAAAATTGGCTTTTAGAATATAACTAGCGTTACCCCGTCCGCTTCGCTAGGCGTTTCCTTTATTTGTTTACTAAATAAAAAAAATATTTCTCTGTGATAAACAATATTTTTGGTTTTTCCTTCATGTGCGAACACAAACAAATCAGCAAGTTTTCCTACACGTAAACGGGCTACATTGTCTTTGCGCTTTATTGATTTTACTGCAGACGTTTGAATTCGAATGGCATGTCTGTTGGTATCATCGGTATATGTAAGTGGAGTTAACACGTCTTCACTTCTGATTTTCACTATTTCATTATATGTATTACTATTTGAAATACTGGCTTCAATATCGTTGGTCATTAGCTTCTTAACCGCAAGTCTTTTGCCATTGCACAATTTTGGTTGGTTGATATTACGAAGCATGATGATTGGTGCTTTCAATTGCAATATGTGCGGTGGCAGGCCTGGTAAATCCAATGAATTTAAAAATTCTGTGGAATAATTGACCACCTCATCTTCATTCATAATGGTATCGACTGACTTGAATGTGAACACTTGGTATCTCTTTTAATATGGCTTGATTAATTTCTGTAACGTCTTTGTTTTATGCCGCCAAAATACCACTTTCGCTCAGCCAAACATATGAGTTAACACATGACAATGACCTGCGGATAGCCGACCCTGACCGTGAATTGCATCAGCCAATGTATCGGTGGATATGCTGACGCAACCTGCACGCGGTTCCGACCAGACAACAGCGCTCGGGCAATATGTCCGAATATGAGCCGGGATATGCACCGAACATGAGCATGGGAACTACTGCGATGCGACGGAAACACCTGCGTCAGCATGGGGACGAGGTTGAAGCGAGGCGAGAACAATGGGCGAAGAACATCGAAGTGGCAGTCTAGTGACGGACGTGAATATAATCACTCATAATAAAGTTGATAATTATAACGATTCGGATTTGAGCGTTTCATTTCGTAAGTCGAACAGTTGGGCCAGCTTCAAGGCTGGCGTTCGCGGTTTTTTTTGGATTCCCCTTCCTTTAACTTATGTCTGTATTGTTATAAGATGTTTGGAAAAACTTTTCAAATCAATTCTTCTTTTTATTGAACTACCAGCCAGCCATTATCTATCCGCATTTTTCCATCTAGCATTTTCAACAACTGCTTTGAAACTTCATTGGCTGATGGGTAGTTAATGTGAGTGTTCTCACATATCTCCACAGCGTTGATGACTTTAAACACACATTAAGCTCATCAGTAGCGGTGGCTCAAGAAACTACTGGCAAATTTTGCTGGAAATCACCAGCTAATAATATTAAGGCTCCACCAAAGAGCCGTTGATTTTTTCTCGTATCCTTCGTTGTACGATTGAATGCCTTCAATGATCAGTTGTGGGCCATAGGATATTCATCCCACATGACAATTTCTCACTGTTGCAACACTTTGGCCATTCCTGACGTTTTGATAATATTACATTTTGGATTTTAGTTGAAGTTCATTCTAAGGCAACTTGAGCGCAAAATGTGCCGCCGTCCAACAACGTCGCCGCGATTCCAGATGATGCGAGAGCCAATGCTATTTTGTTTTGGAAACGAATAGTGGCCAAAATTGTTGAAATAAGGAAAGTTTTTCCACTGCCACCAGGCGCATTTTAGAAATACGCTCAACCACTTTTGTCTGATATTGCTCACATCAAAATGTCGTAAACATATTTTTGTTGTGCGTTTAACTTTGGAATATTTGTTAGAACAAGTTAAGCTAAATCATTGCGATCGAAATCATTTTCATGCAGCAAATCTCGATTATAAAAATCTTGTAATTGCCGATTTGGCGATGCTATGATTTCATCATTCGTATTTGAATTAACTTCCCCGAATCCATATCGCTTGCCGTTATCCTCAGTTGATCGACGTCGATACAACGGATATCCATCGTGGCCGGTAACAGTGTCTGAAACCAATTCTCGTGGATACCGTTTTGAACACTTTCCATCAACCATACACGGTAAATTAAAGTTCAGTATACTACACGGACCGTGAATCATGTCCTTGGCTACTTCAAATAAATCTGGTCGTTTGTTTGATCTGGAATTATAGCTGATATGATGTCATCTATTTCATTTAGTCTAATTTTGTTGACCAACCAAATCAATATGTGTGCATGAGGAATTGTGCCATTCCACGGAACAACTTATGTTTGACTATGAGATCCATAAGGGAATTAAGCTTCTTAAGCAATTGCCAAGACAATAAATGCTCTTAACTTCACTCCATTGTGGATTACAGGTGAAAGTAATAAATAGGTCTGAGTGACCGTAATGGCGAACATAAGTCATGGCGGCTTGTGCATACTCATGTGTATTGCATGGACTGCTAGTGTATGAATATGGTAAAATTGTAAGCATACCAAGATCATTCGGATTTACGTTGCCATCACTGTTAATTGCATCACGCAGATGTATATAAAGGATGGGCTAAATACAAGTATCTTTTTACAAATGCAATAAAATGAACAAAATAATTTTTTTCTACGTATTTTGGCTTTATTAGTAAGAACAAACATTCCCATTAATTATGAAATACAACGTCGTTCAAGTGGCTGGCTTCGCAGTAGCGCATTCTGTCACATCAATTTTCCAAGACCTTGTTGATGGTTTCGGGCTGTAGCTCACGGATAGCTTGGATGATATTGGCATTAACTGCTTGAATCGTTTCCGGATTGTTGACATAACATCGGTCCTTTACGGTTCCCCCCAAATCCGAGGCGGCCAATTGACATCGCCAAGACCACTGATAACATGATTTGGGAATTTGGTGCGCAAAATATCGATTGTGGCAAAAGTTGTGCGGCATAGCGCGCCATCCTGCATGAACCACAGGTTATCCAAATCCATATCTTCAACTTCAGTAAAAAAAAGTCGGTTAACATGACTCTGTAACGACCACCGTTGACCGAAACGTTGTTCCCAGCCTAATTTTCGAAGAAAAATGGTCCAATGATGCCACCACTCCACAACTGGCTTCTCGATAATAACGTGCGGGTTTTCCGAGTCCCAGATATGGCAATTTTGTTTGTTAATTTGTGTTTTTGGATGTGCCAGCGGATGTGGAATCTTCATAGATAGAGACTCATGCCGCTAGCATGCACGATTCTCCCAGCGGGACTGCGGCTAGGTATTACTTCGCGAGACTGGCAAGCAATTGATGCTACCCCTGAGTATGTAGACTTCCACCTGTTTCTGTTGCTCTTGCGGTCTCTTCTGCTTTCCATGCCGCTTCTACTCTCCTCAGCTCTGTCGGCACAATTTTGATTAATGTGCAGATCGTCAGCCAGTATTCCTCCGACTCTACCATTCGCTGAATTATATTTTCTGGTCTTGGTAGAGTGCCTCTCCAATCTGTGAAGCGTCTACATTCAAAGATTGCGTGCCTCACGTCTTCCTCTTGGTTTGAGCAGTCTGGACAGAGAGGAGAGGTATGGTGCCCGAACCGATATAGGTATTTACGGTAACCACCATGACCAGAGAGGAACTGCGTAAGATGGTAGTTGCAGTTTCCTTGTGTTCTGTTTAGCCATATATCGATTGATGGAATCAGGGTATGGCTCTATCTGCCCTTTGAGGTATTATTCCACCGATATTGCCATTGAGCCATCGAGCGCGACCTCTCTTCCTCCTTGATTTTTCTTACTTCTCCGGCCATGGTTAGCCTTGAGAGTTTTCTCCGCTGGATTCTTTTCATCTCCTCGGCGAAAATGTCAGTGGGGATCATCCCAGCAATTACAAATGCGGCTTCGTCCGAAATCGTCCAGTAGCCGCTTATTGTCCTTAGAGCACAGAGTCGGTATACCGATGACAGTTTTCGGCATGCTTCCTTTCTCTTGAGCGCTTCTGCCCACACTGGTGCAGCATAGAGCATGACTGAGCTCACCACTTTGCCCAGCAGAATCCTCTTCGCATGTCTGAGTCCACAAACGTTTGGCAGTATCCTGGAGAGAGCCATTTGTAGTGAGGATGCATTTTTGCTCACATAGTCCACGAGTAATTTGAACCGCGGCTTATTGTCGAGCTTCACTCCTAGGTATTTAACCACTTCCTTGGATCGGAGATTCTGGTTGCCCACTCGAATATCGATGTATTCTACAGTTTTTCTGCTTGTTATGAGGACGGCCTCCGTCTGCCAGTTCGAGGCCTGCAGATTCTAGCCACAGCTTTATCTGGACATCTGCTGTGTTTGTGGCTGATGCTTCTTCGTGTCTGTGCTTTGCAACCACCACGAAAGCTATATCATCTGCGTATCCGATGATTTTTACTCCTTGGGGAAACCTTAGTCTCAGGACGTTGTCATACATTAAGTTCCAAAGAAGTGGCCCAAACACCGATCCCGGTGTTGCCCGGCGGTGATGTCGTAATATTTAATTCCTTCCTCCCTGACATACCTCAGTTTTCTGTCTTTGAGGTAGTCGCACACTATCCCAAGCAGGTAGTTAGGTGTTTCCATTCTCTTGGGTCTAGTCGGCAGAGTTGAACGCATTCTTAACGTCTAAAGTCACTACTGCACAGTACATCTTTGACACCCGCCTCCACGAGCGTCCTGTTATGGCTTCAGACGCAATATCGAATAATTTTTGGATTGCGTCAGTAGTAGAGCGTGCCTTTCAGAATCCGTATTGATGATTTGAGAGGACTCCCTTCTTCTCTGCTATAGTAAGGTATTGGGTAGCAGTACTAGGTGTTGCAACTCCCATGGTTTTGGGAACACTCCTTCATTTAATCATCTCTGCATGACTGCTATGAACATCTCAGGCCTTGTTTGAATAGCAGCCTTCAATGCTTTGTTCGGTATTGTGTCGGGTTCAGGCGCCTTTTTTTCTCCTACTCTGTCGAGAGCTCTCTGCAGTTCGTTCAGCGTAATGGCTGGAATACTGTCGACGTCTGCTTCCCAGGCGATTGTGGGCGTCGCATCTGGCTTTTTGGGGAACAAGTGCTCCACTATGGTCTTAACAGTATTGGACATGTACGACGACGGAGGCCATGAGTGTTGTCCACTAGCATACCAATCTCACGAACTTTTGTCCCGGTGGGTTCTTCATTTCGACAAAAACATCTTTAAAAAAACGCAATGTTTGGGCTACACAGCACTGATTTTGGAAATAAGTTTTCAATATTTCCCAACGTTGTTCAAGCGTAAAGCGACTCATTTCATTTCACGGAGGTATGATACTGACTTTTTTGTCAAGATTTCGAGCGGAAACGGCTGTCAGTGTCAGAATAACATATAATTAAACAAAAAGAAGTCGGCCGTCACGGAACGCCCGGCAAATGTGAAACATCTATTTTATTATTAGAATTCATAATTAATAAAAATCTATAGCGAACGATGGAACAAAATAAAGACAAAATAGAGTTTCCTTAATAAAATCAATTCGTTTTCCACATTGTTTTAATTATAGTATTGTAATTACAGAATATATACATATGTATATGCATGAATAGAATCTAAAATATACTTTACAATGAAGCTACGGGATATTATTTGACGTATCTTCTGTGATTTCTGTAATAGTAGCTGTTGAAGGTGTATTGGACGGTATTTAAGGAATAATTGGCCGGTGATAATTGAAATAAATAACAGATGTATTAGACGTCATGTTATCAAGATATCTCGAAAATACAGCGCCGATAGTCGGTCCACATCTATGTAGTTGTTGATTCAATTGATTTATTATTGATTTTCAAATCAAATGTTTGTTCAAGGAATGTTGTCAAAGTTCGTCTAAATTATCTTCTAAGATCCTCGAACCTTAGCGGCTGTATATGAGTAAATGACGATGTAAAAACTTTATAATTTCAGTGACTTTTTGATTTGGTCAAATATACACAATGACCATAAGGAATTCTCGTCCATCATGCATTTTAACTTGAGAAGCACACATATCACCAATAGCTGCTTGGGTAACATTCATTTCACGTGTATTTCTTCTCGTAACTTCTATTATATTCGTATTAACTTGAACTATGTTTTTTGTATTGATACACTGAAACTCCCGCAGCTCTAACATCTTCTCGTTTAAATTTGACAATGCAATCGAAATTAGGTATTTCAATAACTTTTTCATTATAAAGCCATGTTTCTGATATATAAAGATATATAAGATATAGATATATATATATATAGATACAGATTTATATATCTAATATATAAAGAGCCAATTTTTTGAGAAACAGAGTCTTGCATATCTGAAACATATTTTTTGAGACTTTGAGAGTTTAACGTTAATATTGTCAATCCCTTTCTCGATGTAAAAAAACTAGTAATCAAAAGCAAAGTATCAAGCTTATTCAAGGCTAGTCTTCTTGTAAAGACAAATTTGGTGGATGAATTCTTCTTTCATGGTAAAATCTTAAATCATCATTTCTGTTACATATGAAGAAACCTTCAATACTAGTAACTCGCGATAAAGCGACATATAATAATTGAATAGAATGAGACTTATTATACTCATAGACTATCTTGTTAAAGACTTGAGACTTATGAATAGTCATGGCACATCCGGATATCATAGGAAAGTTACCCACAATCGTTTTGTTATTGTTAAGGTGAATTCTTTTCGTTCGACGTATAACAGGAACGGCTGGTTTATCGATATTATGTTCTGTAATAAATCCAGCAGCTTCTTTTCTGGCAACTGTACCAGTTTTTTATCATGAAAAACCAGCCATACACGAGTAGTTTCATTTTGTTGATTCTGTTCCATATGAACCAATGCTCCAACAGCACCATTAGCGTAACGTCAATATTTGTTGTAATAATGTAATGTTTTCCACTTGCAAAAATAATTTCGTATGGGAATCCACCTGTGTCAATCAATGACATCTTATGTAATTTTTGTCTCACAAATTCTTCCATCCTGCTCATAGTTAGTACAGCCACTAATAACATTTTTTGCAGTGGAAACAAGTTTTTCTTGAGCTTGTTGCAAAATAGATACGTTGTATTCATTGACCGACACGTTAATAGCCAATTCGTCATCATCTAGAATAGATCCCTTACTAAGTTTTGTAAGTATAGAAGCAAAAATTACAATAGTTTGTCGCATCTTCTTCTTTTTTTCTTCCAACTGAAGTGTAGAGCCTTCCTTTCAGCTTAGGGGGCATTTTTCGATCACAGAAGATGGCGGAGTTTTCCCCCCACTTCATCCACCCTACGCTTACGCGATGTTTGATGTCGTCATCACAAGTTGCTTCTCTATTAATCATAGATCCCAGATATTTAAACTTTTCACACTTGGGAAGCACTCTTCCATTCAAGTAAATGTCTGGAATAGGCTGATGAGGGTCAGAGAACGGGCAGCACAGATACTCTGTCTTCTTTGAACTAATACGATACCCGTGTCCCTCAAAAATGTCCACACACACATCAAGTGCTCGTTGTAGGGACGCCTGATCATCACTTATAATGGCCCCATCGTCAGCAAAGAATAGCTGGTGCACATTGGGGTCCGTCACTTTTCCTTCAAGCAAGCAATCAAGGACTGCTATAAAAAGCAGTGGGCTGAGGACGCTCCCTTGGTGTACACCGACTTTGATTGCGAACTCTTCGGTGACTCCTGCGGTGCATCTTACTCTTGTCGTTGCTCTCTCGTACATGTCCATAATCACTCGCACGTAGGTTTCTGGAACTCCTTTTTGTCTTAGCGCTACCCATAAAAGATCTCTTGGTTGCCGGTCAAAGGCCTTCTCGAAATCAACCAACACCATATGCAAGTCCTTTGAAGAATCACGATGCTTTTCCATCATGATCCTTATACTTTGGATTGCATCTGTTGTTGATTTACCCGAGACAAACCCGCACTGGTCATCAGATAGTCGTATTATTTTCCGCAGTCGGCTATCTAATACCCGTTCAACGATCTTCATGGTGTGCGACATCAGCTTGACAGAACGGTAGTTATCACAATTTCGCGTATCACCCTTTCCTTTGTGCAGTGGAAGAAGATAGCTTTCCCTCCATTGATTAGGCATAGTGTCGCCTCTCATAAGTTTGGAGATAAGAACCATGAGCCATCTAGACCCGATGTCTCCCATCTTTTTCCAGAACTCAGAGGGTATCCCGTCCGGCCCAACCGCTTTTCTTTTCTTGGAGTTTTTAACCGCGTACCGAACTTCTTCGACTGTGATGTCGGATATTTCTGCATGATTCGGGGCGGCTCTTGGAAAGTACACTCGGGGAAACTGTTCGTTCAGAAGTTCCTCGCAATACTGTCGCCATCTGTGGAGAATTTTTTCGTCTTCCACAAGGAGTTGGCCTTCAGCATTGTTAATAAACTTTGGGAAACGAATCTCCTGAGCATTTCTTCTTCTCTGGGCGGCTATCTTAAAGATATTTGCTCCTTTGTTCAAATTGTTTTGTCGAAGCTCCTGGGTGGCCTGGTTCCTGTCAGACGCGGAAGACGATATTTCTTCCAACTCCTGATAGAGGCCTTCCATGCTTTTCGCTTTGAATTCGGCGCATTTTTTCTTCGCGATACCTTTGCAACATCTATATACCTTTTCACGGCGAGCTTTTTCCTCTCTATTAGTAGAAGAGCACTTTGACCAAGCTTGGAAAGCCATTTTGTTTTCGTGTATCACTGCTTTGGCTTCGTCTGTCCACCACCAGGTTTCTTTTGCGTGTGGGAAGGAAGATGTTCCAAGCAGTGATTTGGCTTTCTACAGGCCAGATTGTTGTAGGGAATCCCACATGTCTTGTGCTCTGCACTCCTCATTACCGACCTCATCGATAATGGAAAAGAGGTAGTTTTTCATGGTGGTAATAAAAGCTTCGCCTTTTCTTTTATCCAGCTTATACCACTTGATTCCCTCAGATACCTTCGTTTGCTGCTTTGACTTCTTACTCGCCTCCATAAAAAAATCAGTCAGGAGGAGACGGTGTTGAGGGGCGATCGCGTCTCCCAGGATCACTTTGCAATCTTTAACTCGTGGCTTCATGAAACTGGATACCAAATGATAGTCTATTTGAGTTTCATTTCCGCCGCTGCTATAAGTGATCAGGTGCCGGCTTTGTTTGACGAACATGGTATTTAGCACTATAAGACCATACGACTTGCACATGTTTAGGATATCTTCACCTGAAGAGTTCCTGGTGCCGTATCCCAGCCCTCCGTGGTAGCCTTCATAGTCTTCGCTTGTCTTCCCGACATGTCCGTTTAAATCTCCCCCAACAAACAAAAGCTATTCCTTTGGGATGATTTTGACAAGGTTGTGGAAATCTAGCCAGAATGCATCTTTTTCTTTTTGTTCGCATCCGACTTCAGGGGCATATGCGCTTACGATGTTCCACACCTCACCATGCATCACCAATTTGAGAGCCATCAAACGGTCACTGGACTTTGAAATGGTTAAGACGTTGCCAAGTAGCTCTGCCGCAAGGATGATGGCGATTCCGTTTTTTCCTTGTTCCAATCCATAGTAAAACATCTTGTAGGCTTTTGTTTTAACGTCCAAGAAACGTGCCCGATTACCGGTGATTCGCCATTTCGTCTCTTGTACGCACAGGATGTCTACTCGCCTTCTAACCATAATTTCTTCAAGCTCATAGCTGCGACCACTCATGCTTCCAACGTTCCAACTCGCGACTCTAAAGTGTGGCTTACACCGTTGCATTACTTTGCTATCCCCCGGAAATCATATAGCTCTGACCCGAGCATTGCCGCCCGTCCCAGGATCACGACCATTAGTAGTGCCTGGCGGGGTAGTGCTTTTCCTTTTAGCGTTCTTTTCCATAATGCTACGGTTTGACCGTTTTCTTTCTTCTCCTCCTTTTTTTTGACACGGGCATGCTCCAGATTTTGTTTTTTTTTTTTTTTTTTGTTTGATCTTACTCCTACAACACCGGTGATCTCCAGTCGTGTCAACCAACTGATTTGCATGCACACTTGTGGGCAGTTTAATGGTGGTATATGTGTCCCTAGGCTCACCTTGGTGTTTTCTAAATTGTCTATATGTGATTTTTGTTTACCTTTGTTTTAGTCGCCTTTTACGACAAGCGAGAGGTATCGCTGCAGGGATATTCTTAACCCGTTCTTGCACGGGTAACAATAGTTTGTCGCATAACTTGAGTAAATTCGTAGAATTTTTATCCTCGGCAAAGCAAAGGTCCAACCAATCGTTGTTTTGGCTGTTTGTAAATTGGAGTAGCTTTGACTGGAGTTAAATGCCGCAAGTCTCCAATGAGAATGATGTCAGGTCCTCCAAAATGATTGTCAAAATTTCCAGTTATTTGCTTTAACCTTGAATCAATTTAATTTAAAAGTTCAGCACCAATCATACTTATTTCGTCAACTATTAATACTTTAACGTTTTTGAATAAACATCGATACTGTTGTGCCGTTTCCATTGACAAAGGAAGTAGTTTAGATAATGATATTTTTAGTGCTGTATGAGCTGTTATTCCGTCGATAGCTACTGCAGCTTTGCCAGTGGAAGCACACGTAATGTATGCATTGCAGAAGCCGTCAATATTTGAGAATCTATTATATAGATTCCATTATCAATTTAATTACGAACGTTTTTCCGCAGCCAGCTGGCCTAGTGAAGAATATTTCTAAAGGCGATTTCTCTTCAGATAAAATGTGATGGATGACGTGCAAAAGTAATTTTTTTTGCTTTTTATTAGCACTTCTCATGAGGGCACAAAATTGATCAAAGTCCATTATACGAGGGTGGTCCGATAAGTACTTAGCCTACAAAAGAAAAACAAAAATTTTGGAGAAATGGCGATTTATTTTTCAATATGGTCTCCTTTTAGCTCGATACACTTGACGCAGCGATGCTCCAACTTCTTTAACACGTCTGAAAAATACGTTTTCTCGAGGTCTACAAAGTAGGCCTCCGTGGCAGCGATGACCTCCTCATTCGACTGACATTTCTGCCCGGCGAGTGACTTTTTCAAGTTTGGAAACAAAAAGAAGTCGCACGGGGCCAAATCTGGAGAATACGGTGGATGGGGCAGCAGTTCGTAGCCAAATTCGACCAATTTGGCCGTGGTGAGTGCGGAAGTGTGAGCCGCTGCGTTATCATGGTGGAAGAGCACTTTTTTCTTCGCTAAGTTGGGCCGTTTTTTCTTCAATTCGGCATCGAATCGGCCCAATAATTTTCCCTAGTACAGCCCTGTGACCGTTTTGCCCTTCTCTAGGTAGTCGATGTGGATCACACCTTGTGAATCCCAGAAAACGGTGGGCATCACCTTTCCGGCCGATGGGACAGTCTTCGCCTTCTTCGGAGCACGTTCGCCGGGTGAAGTCCACTGTTTCGACTGTTTCTTGGTCTCTGGTGTGTACCAGTGGATCCGTGTTTCGTCGACTGTCACGAAACGATGCAGAAACTCCATCGGATTGCGCTTAAACAGCGTCAAATACTGCTCTGAAATGGTCTCACGGTTACGCTTGTTGTCCGGAGTGAGCAAACGCGGCACCCATCGCCCCGACAGCTTTCTCATGCCCAAAATTTCATGCAGTATATGGCCCGCGCGATCTTTTGAAATGCCTACTGTCTCAGCTATTTCGCGCACCTTCAATCGGTGGTCTGCCAATATGAGATGGTGGATTTTTGCCACGTTATCCTCCGTGGTAGCCGTTTTCGGGGCACCTGGACGTGGCTCATCAAAAACCGAAGTACGACCACGTTGAAACTCGTTAAACCAATTTTGATGGTCGCCATCGAAAGAGAAGAGTCACCGTACACAGCATCCAAACACTCTTTGATTTCGCTGCGCGATTTCCCTTCCAAAAATAAGAATCAAATCACCGACCGATATTGCTCTTTTTCCATTTTTCTAAAATCCGCGGACACTCCCGTAAAGTAACATTTTCCAAATAGTTTGACCGATTTTGATATTTTTCATACCAATCCTTTCAAATATCAGTAGAGTCCTCATCCAGTTCACTTGTTTTAATGTTTTTTCAATTCTTTTTCGCTCAATTGGCCAATAAGTATGGATATATTGAACTGCCACTGAAGTTTTTGACATTGGTTCTCTAAGAAGATATCAAGGAGCTTCTTGACTGGTCATTTGAATAGAAATCACCATATGAACACTCATTTTTTTTTTTACTTTTTTTTTAATCCATTTTTATTTATAGTTTCTTAGATCTATCTTATCCTAGACAAAAATGCTTAAAACTAGCTTAACTATCCTTACAAGTTTAGGAATCTTACTGGCCCTAGGCGGACACTCTAAAACAAACTGAATAATTTTAACATATGCCTCTCGACTACTATATAAATAACTTACAATTAACATTATTATAATTAACTTAAGCCAGGATTTTTTTTTTCAGAAAACTTAGCATATGATCATTTTTTATACATATTTATATAAGCCTTAAACCTAACTCAACATATCTTATTCTAACTTAACTAATATATATATATATAAATATATACTTTATATATATTTTATATATTGTATATACATATATGTATATAAATATATTTTTTCATTTTTATATATTTATCCTTTTTTTGTTTTATCCTACCCTAACCTACCCTACCCTACCCTAGCCTATGGAAGCCTGCCATTGGTGTTAGGCAAGCCCTGCCTTGAAGAGGCTGAAGCAATTGAAGTGTCCATTCACGCAGCTCCCCCCAGCCACCAAAAGGGTTGATGTTGCGGACTACGACTCCTCGATCCCGGCGGGAGACCGATCTACAGAACCTGAGGCGCTCGGGCTCACTGAGCGCGACATCGGGTCCGTAGAGGAATCGCCGTTCCACGGAATTGCGACCCACGTGGAAGATTAGCGGTACCGCCAATCTATCCTGGATCAGCCCACATCTATCTAAATAGAGCAATGCTTCATCATCCAGTGGTACAAATGCAAGAACCAATGCACGGGTGCCAGTCTGATTGACTTGAAGAATGCTTTGGACACCGTATGGTTAGAAGGTCTTTATTACAAGCTCAAACGGCTGGGCATAAGTAAACCACTGCTATATACAATTTGATTTTTGACATGTTAACCGGGAGAAAGTTCGTTGTGAAAATTGCCAACGTGACTTCTACCCAAACATTTGATATTAACAACGGACTGCAACAGGGTACGGTGAACTCGCCGATCCTTTTCAACATTTACTTCAGTGATTTGATAACTTCTCTTCACCATTCAATAGCGTATGCGGACGATTTAATCGCGTACAGATCAAGTCCAACGATCGACGTCATTGCCACTCTCTTGCAGCGTGACTTCGAAAAAATTCAGCAGTATTGTGATGACTGGAAGTTGAAAATCAACTCCCAGAAATCAGAAACTATTTTGTTCAGAACGCCTTCGTCTAGGGCCTCTCGAGACACTAGAAAAAATTGGCGCAGGTTCTCAATTCTTGGGCCGGACGGGCGTCCACTGGCGAAACAAAGTCTAGTCAGGTACCTTGGAATCTTGCTAGACCAGTATCTGTATTTTGACAAACATATAAATGCTGCTCTGGCGAGGGCCCGGGGCGCTTTCGCTCTGCAATGAAACAGCCGTCTTGATTCCAGGTTCAATTTAATCTGCTACATGGCCTTGATCAGGCCCATCGTTGACTATGGATGTCCCGTCTGGTTCAATGTGAGAGCCAGCTTAATGGAAAGGATTCGGGTGTTTGAGAGACAATGTCTCAGGACTTGTCTCGGGTTATATAAGACACCCGTATAAAATTACACGAAATTTTACCCGAACGAGGTCCTATACAAAGGATTGTATGGGTGGATAACTTCCTGATCAAACTGATTCGAAGCTACGTTGCAAGAGCAATGACTTCGTTCAATAGCTTAATCTCCGGGGCTTACTACCCCAATGATTTATATAACGAGAGAGTGCGCATTAACGACTTTGTCCCGCCACAAGCATTGTTCTTTTTTTTTAAATTAATTTTTTTTAAAAATATATAATATCATTAATTTTAAAAAATAAAAAACAAAAAAAAAAATACAAAACAACAACGAAAACAAAAAAAAAATATATATATTTTAGTTAAGGTAGGTTTAAGTTATTCCTAGTTATAAGTTTCCTTGTTAAAAAAAATAAAGATCTGATTCCAAGTTTTTTGTAAATATCACTTTTCTTGGCCTAAGTTGTTTATTTATTTTAATTATTAAAAGGAAATCGTATGGCCGAAAGGCATAGCCTTAAGTTGTTCTATTCGCTTTAGAGTGTCCGTATAGGGCCAGTAAGGTATTTTATGTCAGTTGATATTTAAGCTAGTTTTAAGCATTTTTGTCTAGTATAAGTGAGTTCTAAAAATATATAAAACAAAAATGAATTTAAAAAAAAAAGAACAATGCTTGTGGCGGGACAAAGCCGTTAAGGCGCACTCTCTCGTTATATAAGTCATTGGGGTAGTAAGCCCCGGAGATTAAGCTATTGAACGAAGTCATTGCTCTTGCAACGTGGCTTTGAATCAGTTTGATCAGGAAGTTATCCACCCGTACAATCCTTTGTATAGGACCTCGTTGGGGTAAAATTTCGTGTAATTTTATACGGGTGTCCTATGTAACCCGAGACAAGTCCTGAGACATTGTCTCTCAAACACCCGAATCCTTTCCATTAAGCTGGCTCTCACATTGAACCAGACGGGACATCCATAGTCAACGATGGGCCTGATCAAGGCCATGTAGCAGATTAAATTGAACCTGGAATCAAGACGGCTGTTTCATTGCAGAGCGAAAGCGCCCCGGGCCCTCGCCAGAGCAGCATTTATATGTTTGTCAAAATACAGATACTGGTCTAGCAAGATTCCAAGGTACCTGACTAGACTTTGTTTCGCCAGTGGACGCCCGTCCGTCCCAAGAATTGAGAACCTGCGCCAATTTTTTCTAGTGTCTCGAGAGGCCCTAGACGAAGGCGTTCTGAACAAAATAGTTTCTGATTTCTGGCAGTTGATTTTTAACTTCCAGTCATCACAATACTGTTGAATTTTTTCGAAGTCACGCTGCAAGAAAGTGAAAATGACGTCGATCGTTGGACCTGATCTGTATGCGAATAAATCGTCCGCATACGCTATTGAATGGTGAAGAGAAGCTATCAAATCACTGAAGTAAATGCTGAAAAGGATCGGTGAGTTCACAGTACCCTGTTGCAGTCAGTTGTTAATATCAAATGTTTGGGTAGAAGTCACGTTGGCATTTTCACTACGAATTTTCTACCTGTTAACATGTCAAAAGTCATATATATCAGTGGTTTACTTATGCCCAGCCGATTAAGCTTGTAATAAAGACCTTCTAGCCATACGGTGTCAAAGGCTTTTTCCAAGTCAATCAGACAGGCACCCGTGTATTGGTTCTTGCATTTATTCCATTGGATATCCGACACGAGTTTCGACGCGGCATGAATAGTGTCATGCCCCGCTCTGAAACCGAATTGGTTATCCGGGATGATTTGATTGTCCTCAACCCATTTAGACAGGGCTCTATGGACCACCTTCTCGAAGACCTTGCTGATACTCGGAAGTAGACTTATCGACCGGAGATTTGCCGGGTTAGAGGTGTCTTTACCCCTCTTGGGGATTGGTTGCACCACCGCTGTCTTCCAGTGCACCGGATAATATCCATTATTCAGTGCATTGTTGAACAGGATGGTGTACATCTCTACAGCCACTGGTGGGAGGTGCCTGAGCACAACATTAGCTATTCCGTCGGTTTCCGCGGATTTTTTTCTTTTCAGTGACTCGAAGATCATCTGGAGATCCTCCGTCGAAATGAACAGGGTGTTAGCCCCTTCACTGGCGACGGCATTGTTTGCCATAAAATCATCATTGAACCTGGTTAAACCAAGGTTCTCTGATCGCCAATGATCTATATCATTTTGAAGGTAGAAGTGATGAAGTAGGACTCTGTTTTCCAGGTCGCGGTTTGGGCGAATGCTGTCATTCACCGTATACACTTCCTGGAATAAGGCTCCCACTGTCGCCACCTTCTCCTGGGGATCCTCGATCACAAAGAAATCATCATCCAAGACGGCGCTCTCTGGATCGATGCTAACTGTTCGTAGCAAGCGTTCATTGTCTGATGTCCTTGGAAGCTTCAGATCCTGAATGTCATTCTGATTGTTTCTCCGAAAGATTTTATTTATTTGCGGGAACATACTCGCGCTGTTGGATTTTACAGCACGAATTCTGTTGTTCCAATGCAAACTTACAGATATTTTGTAATTCTCTTTGATCAACTGTTGGAGATTTTTAATCAGTGACTTCAGCAGTGCGTCGATTGTCGCGTTTCGGTACACGCTTGTAGTATCGTTATGCCGTTGGCGTGGTATCGTACTGTCCATTGTCTGTTTAATGATATCGTCCATTTGTTTGAGCTACCTGTCATCTCGTTGTTTGACAGATTCCTATTAGACGGTGGGAAGGAGGCGCTCGAAGTGGGCGCTCTCGTCACGGAATTGGCAAAGCGTGAACAACGTGTCCTACTGTAATCGTAGGGGTGCGCTTGGACATAGTCTGCCATTTCCGCGAACTCGGCAGGTACTGTGATCACGGCACGTAGTCCGCAATGGTCACTGTCGTACACAATGGTCCGTAGCCAGTTAATAGACCATAAGTTCGTGTCTGCCAGTCTCAGTCGAGAGTCTATCAGCATGAGATCCAGATAGGAGCCGCTCCTAGGATACGAGACTATCTGTTGCGAGCAAGTTGACCGTATATTAAATGTTGTGAAGAACCCACCAATGACTTAGTAGGCTCCTCCTAGTGTTAGGAATGTTATTTCCCCAATCACTATGTTTTGCATTTAAATCGCCGGCCAGAATGTAGAAGTTTTCCACCGAGTTTAAGCGCAGAGATCGAAAAAGTTTCTCGAGCTCTGCAGTGAAAGCACTGGGTTGAGGTGCTTTGCATAGGCTGATACAACGTACATTCTCTTTCCATTTCGGAGAGGAATGCATACAATTCAGACCTCTAGCATCTGGAACCTCCGCACATCACCGCTATCGATATTTTCGACCCTAATTTCCATTTTCTTCCTGCCCCTCATGCTAACTTTCCTTTCACCTTCTATTATCAAAATGTAAGAGGTCTTCGCTCAAAAACCCAAGCAGTCTTTCAACAGTCTCATGCTTTACCATTCCAAATCTTCGCTCTGCCTGAAACAAACATACCTAGTATAAACAACCAAGAATTGTTCCCATCAAATTTTAACGTCTACCGCGACGACGATCTCAATCGACCTACCGATCGTGGCGTTTTAATAGCCGTCCTTAACTCAATCGACTCATCCCTTATTGCAATATCCTCTTCCCCGTATCTCGACTTCGTTTCAATCAAGATTGTATTGCACCGTAAAGCATTCTATGTCATCTGCTTTTATATCTTGCCATCTCAGCCTATTGAATCCTATGAACTCGCCATTAATACGATTGATAGCATAAATTATTTACGGGATCCTCATGATGAAATCCTTCTCTTTGGTGATTTCAATCTTCCTTCTCTTAAATGGGCTCCATCAGACGATAAAACATATTATATTGCCACTAATCCCTCTGCTGCCAAAGAATTTCAAACCTTAGCCAAGTTAGTGGCATCACGAATTACATGGGAAGGCAGTTAGATCTGATCTTCACAACAGACCCCCTTAGTTCCTCTGTTTCACTTTGTCCCCTTTCCTTATCAACCATCGACAACTACCATCCTCCCCTTCATCTCTCATTTTTTCACGACTCTCCACCACTGAATTCTTCCCCTTCGCTTAAGTCATACGACTTCCACAAAGCAAATTTCAATCAAATCAATGAATATTTGAGTAACGCCCTCCTCAATTTTGACAGCCATACAATAAACGACGCCATATTTATTTTCTACAGAGAAATGTTCAATTCTATTTCTCTTTACGTTCCCCTTTCCCGATCCAAACATTTATCTACCTCCCCCCCATGGTATAATCGCAGGCTCCGTTCACTAAGAAACACAAGAAACAAACTATGGGCAATCTTCCTTCGAACTCATTCCCCCAATGACTTTTCTAACTACCTCGGTGTTTATCTGAAATTCACAGAGCTGCATAAGTCGCTTTATGAACGCCATTTAATCGAAACGCAAGCCAATCTTATTAACGATCCTAAGTCCTTCTTTCAGTTTATCAACTACAAACGGAAATCTGATGGCTACCCAACTTCACTCTCCTTCAATGGCGAAACCTCGAATGATCCCAAAACTATCGCCAACTTTTTTGCCAACTTTTTTGCCAACTTTTTCAAACAATCTTTCGCCGATGATTCCTTTGTACCAGATACTGCCTATTTCGACTACTTACCAAATTCCTCCCCTGGACCATTTCTCCCACGTACTATTGACCATTGAAAATAAATTGAATCAAGTTAATGATGAATTTACTCCTGGGCCCGATGGTCTCCCTGCCATATTACTAAAAAAAATGTTCCTCCATTATTTCTGTCAATATTCAACTTATCTCTGTCCCTTGGAGAATTTCTCCAGGTATGGAGAACCGCTTTTATAACTCCTGTTCACAAAAAAGGTCCGAAGAATGATGTTAACAACTACCGGTCCATCGTCAAACTTTTTGAAAGTACAATATCTTGAATGACACTCTAAGTTTCCACTGCAAGTCTCTAATCTCCTCCAAACAACATGGCTTCCTTAAACGCAGGTCTACAACCACAAACCTTGTCGAATTTGTATCCTTCACACTCTCAGCTTTAGAGAATGGAAATAAAGTTGACGTCATTTCAACTGATTTCAGTAAAGCTTTCGACAAAATCTCCCACAAACTAATACTCTTCAAAATGTCTTCCTTTGGTTTTGAACCCACTGCGTTGAAGTGGATATCTTCTTATTTAAAAAACCGTTACTACAGTGTTCGTTTCAGATCTGCCTTTTCCAAACCCCTTCTAAGCTTCTTCCGGCGTTCTCCAAGGCAGCCACCCAGGTCCACTTCTTTTTATTCTTACCATAAACGACATTGAGTTTGTCATCAAACATTCCCACCTCTCACTGTACGCGGACGACACCAAGTTCTTCAAGACCATTTCCTCACAACAAGATTCTTCCCTTATTCAATCGGATCTGAACAGT
Organism: Merodon equestris; assembly: GCA_958301585.1. NCBI lineage: Eukaryota > Metazoa > Arthropoda > Insecta > Diptera > Syrphidae > Merodon > Merodon equestris. Next base: position 90,179,754 of record OY284416.1, read on the forward strand.
TTTTCCGTTTGGTGTTTCAAAAATTGTTTGGAACTTAACATTTCCAAATGCCAATCAATCACCTTCTCACGTAAACGAATCAAACCTCCCCCTCGTCTCTAATTTCTGAATAATCAGCCCATCTCCATCGTTCAGGTTATCCGCGATCTTGGCATACTATGTGACCAAGAGCTCAATTTTCGCGCACATTACGTTTTGTGAAACGTTGGTCTAAAGAATTCTCTAATTCTTCTAAAGAAGACTCGATCCCTCTATATTTCCTTTGTTCGCCCCCTTCTCGAATACGCATCTCAAGTGTGGGCCCTTATCAACAAACCCACACATCTAGAATCGAAAGCATCCAACGTCGATTCCTACGTGTCGGTCTTCGAGTCTACCCTGGAACAATCGATTGTTCTTACCACCCTATTAAGACCGTCTTATACTAATCAACTTGAGTACTCTGGAGGAAAGAAGAAGAGTATCCGATATAGTCTTCATTCATAGACTTCTTACAGGTACCATTGACTGCGCCATCCTTTATATCTCCATATCTCTTAACACTAACCCCCGTAATACACGCAATCCTCGTCTCTTCTATCTATCCACCCCCCGCACCTTATACGGCTCCAATGAACCCATTTCCCGTATGCTGGCAAGTGTTAATTCGAATATTAACTTCGACTTCAACCTCAGCTCTCCATGCCTAAAACTCCGTCTTCTCAATAACCTTCCCTCCTTCCAGTCTTAGTTTCTAAGGTTTGCGCCCCCTCACCCGTTCTCATTAGTTATTAAGTTAGAATAAGTTTAGCTTGAATTAAGCTCAATAAATGGAGGTGTTTGCCCCACGAAAATTAAAAAATTTAATTAAAATTAATTAAATTATATATGACCTTATGTTTAAAATTATTTTTAATAAAAATCGCAAATCCCCCGCCTTGAATAGCGTTGGGTCGGTCCCTTCTAATTATTCTATAAGAACTTTGCTAGATTTTGTGCTTCTGGTTTAGCTTTGTTTCGCTAACCAAGAGCACATCGGGGCTTAGAAACAGGCACTGGGGCTTTAGGAACAGCCATGGGCTTTTGTACCGTCTTTCCCGAACCTGCTGCCATTTGGGCGTAGGTCAACTGGGATGAGACGGCTGGTGTTTGGAAGCGATCCGAGGGACGCTTCTCCTCGACCTTCTGTTTACGGGCCAGGTTTTCTTTCTTGATGTCCTGGAACTTAGGACATCCCCGATAGTTTGCAGGGTCTCCTCGGTTCCGACACAAGGCACACTTGAGCTGCTCTCTGTCCGCCACCTTGTCTTTCCCGAGGTCACATTCCTCGTTCTTGTGGTTCTTTGCGCACTTAACGCATCGAGGCTGCATTTCGAAGTTCGACGCGGCATGCCCGAACCTTTGGCAGCGGATACATTGTAAAATGTTTCCGCTCCTCTTTAATTTTTCCCATCTGACTGTCTGGGATGCTATGGAAGTGATAGTCCTTAGCCTCTCCAGCTTGCTGCTGGGTGTGAGCTGGACCAAGAAGAAGGGTATCACTCGCTTCTCCCTTCGGGAGCCCACCGTGGAGAATGGCTTAACCCCCACGAATTTGAGGTCGTCACTCTCGAACTCTTTGAGCTCTGAGAGCATTTCCTCGGTGTCTGCACTCGACTCCACGCCTTTGAGGAGCATCGACTGCAACCTCTGGGCCTTTGGTGTAAAGGAGAAAAACTCCGTCGTATGATGCCTCTTTCAATAGGCATATCAACACTCATTTTACGAGTTATTTGAACAATGTCGAACTCTGGATGTTCATTCATTTTTTCTATAATGTTACGTTGTAGATTGCTGCATCCTCTGTTGGTCTTATTTAAGTACTCGACAACATATGCAGCACAAGAACATTCTTCAGTGATTATCTGGAAATCCATGTTCGATTTCAATATGTTCAACATGTTGAAAACAAATGGATTAAATGTATTATGCAATTTTTGTGAAGGATGTCGTTTATAAAAAAATCGAGGTCTAGTAATACCCGATCTGATTATGTTTTTATATTCTTCATCCGATCGAATATTATTACTTTCATAGTAATCATCAAAACTGCTGTATTCGTTACTTTCTAAATTCATCCTAATTTCAGCTGTTTTGACCATGTTTTGAGTATTCTTTGAAATTAGGATCCGTTTTTTCCATGGGCGTCGAAATCATTGTAAATTTACAGGGCATAAATGGTGCATCAAATCAGCATTTTTGTCGTGAATTAGAAGTGACTATTTTCTAGGATGTGAAGGTGTGTTTGTGAGTGATTAATTTAATATTTCCCGATGCTTCCACCGAAGATACTGATACTAAGCTATCAATAATTTCTATTGCTCGATCTTGGAGAATATCGATCAAGAATTAAGATACTACTTGGCGAATATAAAAATCTCTTTTATAAAGAAGGCGATCATTTAACATTCACTCGCGAGATTACTCATGAGATTATTACCACAACAAGTAATCCAGTATATTCTGAAATATATTGGTATCCAAGAGTACACGAAACAGAAATACAGCGCCAAATAAACGAGATTCTACAACAGGATATTATAACGGAGAGCAACTCTCCTTTCAATAGTCCGCTATGGGTTGTCCCAAAGAAGACTAACAAAAAAAATGGAAATAAAAAATGGAGGATTGTTATGGACTATAGGAAGTTAAATGAAGTTACAGTAAGCGACAAATTCCCAATACCTAATATTGACACGATATTGGACAAGTTGGGTAAATCGCATTATTTTTCTACTCTTGCTTAGCTAAAGGCTTTCACCAAATCTTAGTCAGGCCTGAGGATAGAAAAAAAAGTGAATTTTCGACACCATTTGGCCATTTTGAATACATGAGGATGCCATTCGGCGTAAAAAATGCACCCTCAACGTTTTATGAAGGTTAATGAATTCTATTCTTAGAGAGTATATTAACCGGATTTGTGTTGTGTATTTAGATGATATACTCATTTTTAGCACGTCACTCCAAGAACACTTAACTAATATTTGAAACAATTTTGGAACTTTTTTTGGAAGAAAGCGGGACGCAAAATTCCGATTGATAAATGCAATTTCTTGGCTAAAGAAACGAAATATTTGAGACACATACTTACTTCAGAAGGAATAAAGCCTAACATTGATAAAATTGTCGTCATCCGAAACCTTAAACTTCCAAAAACCCAAAAATCAAATTAAATCTTTTCTCCGGTTAACTGGTTATTATAGGAAATTCACCAAGGATTATGCCAAAATCGGATATCCAATGGTGAAATACTTGAAAAAAATTCTAAAGTAAACGTTAATGATCCAAATTAAATTTCCGCTTTTGATAAATTAAAAGACTGACTACCCAATATTAAAATATCCCAATTTTTAGAAACGCTTCAAATTAGTAACTGATGCAAGCAATTTTGCATTGGGTGCAGCCTTAATGCAAGATGGATACCCAGTCTCGTTTGCTTCTCGTACTCTTGACGATCACGAAAAGCATTATTCAACGATCGAAAAGGAACTGCTTGCAATAGTTTGGGAAGTTAAATACTTCAGGCCATATCTCCTTGGGGAAGAATTCGATTTGTGTACTGACCATCAACCAATATGCTGGTTACATACAATACAAAAAATATAGGAAAAGATTTAAATCCACGATTCCAACGTTGGCTTGTACAGTTAGGAGAATACGAAGCTAAAATGGATTATATAAGAGGCAAAGAAAATAAATTGGCTGATTTCCTTAGCAGAATTAATGTGAGCACTAACGAAATTAATCTGTTGGAAACAAATACATGCGACCAGATCCCTACCTATATTGAATCGGTTCAAAACACAATTGATACTATGTGAAACAAAGGAAAGAGAATCTACAAATCTATTTAACAACAAAAGGATATTTATTGAAAAGAATGACATACCAAACAATATTGCTGATATTGTCCGAAGGCATGTCAATAAGGGAAAAGTTGGAATCTATTCACAATTAAATAGTTTTATGTTCAATCAAGCACAGCAGAAATTGCTAGAGATATTCCCAGCTAATTCTGGCATAAGATTCGTTAAATGTTGCCACTTCGCAAAAGATCTTACTAATGAGGATGATGCTATTAAACAAATTTCTCTTTGCCACAAAGTAGAATCTGGACATTCTAGTATAATCGCTAACTATGAAGGTATGAATCACAAAATCTTTTATCCAAAACTTGAGTTCTTAATCAATAAAGTAATAAATAATTGTGACATTTGTACAACTGCAAAATATGACAGAAAGCCTATTAAAAATAAATTCCAGTTAAGCGAAACACCTACATAACTTGCGTAATTTGTTCAATGTAGATAGAATATGGATTTAGTGCGTATTTTTTTTACAATGCCTGATGTCTCTTCTTCGCTGATTGATCTCTTCTCGATGTCGCTCTCGATACAAACGAGCAGCCTTCTTGTCCGCTCTAAATTATAAGTTATACATTTTAACAATGTAATCATTACCAAATAAATATTTTCAATTAGCTATAAAGTGTACGCATGCGCAGAAAATAAAAGGCTTGTTGACATCAGTAAACACATTTCTAACCTCAAATGATCAAATGAAATTCAATAAAAAATAAATAACATATTAATAGATAATTTGGTAATTATTTGTAAAAAAGGCAAAATATGATATATATATTTAAGATCGGACTTATCTAGTTTCAAATATGATGTACGAAATGAAATACGACTTCATTTTGCCTGTAAGTATGCAACTATGTTTTGAGTAAGAGGAAAAGCTTCAACAAAGTTTGTAATGTAAATGAAAAACTACATATTACAAATAACCGTCAATTATGGTTCTTGCAATTGCGAAGGCATTTGCATCAATGGAGAGCGCTATAGAAACAGGAATTTTAGCTTCTTCGTTCCTCAGTTGAATGGCATTAACGTGACAGAGCTTTGGTTTCAACAAGATGGCGCAACATGCCACAGCGCGACACCATCAATTTATTGCGGGAAACATTTGGTGAACGCATAATTTCCCGTAATGGACCTGTGCACTGGCCTCCGACATCCTGTGATCTAAACCCTTTAGATTATTTTCATGGGGGTATGTGATGTCACTAGTCTATGCCGATAAACCAGAGACATTGGACAATTTGGAAATCAACATTCGACGTGTGATTGCTGATATACGGCCGTAGTTGCTCGATAACATTTTCGAATATTGGACTCCAGGATTGCGTTTCATTCATTCAGCGGTGGCAAACATGCCCCAAACTATACTTAAACACTTGTGCCGTTTAGAAATCATAAAACAGGGCACTCTCCCTTAAATCTTAAGTGTTCTGCTATTTGCATTTCGAAAATAAAAAAGAGGCAGATATACAGTTTGTCAAGAAATTGTTTTGACAAAGGAAAAAAATGGTAACTGAGACAGTTTCTTTGTAAAAAAAAAGGCTTCTTTGATGGTTTACTTCTTTTTTTTTAATTCACGCTTATTTATTAATATATCTACTAACGAACAATAACAAAACATAATTCATTTTACAAGCAATAACAAAAATTAACAAGAAAAACAACAAAATACACAAAAATTACCCTGTCAAAAAATTGTTTTTACATAGATCTGTTTTTATTAAAAATGAAAGAAAATAAAGCACTTATATTAATTAATATTTCGTATGGCCACCTTTTGCGTTTATAACGGCTTGTAGTCTCCTTTTCATTGAATAGATTAAATTTTGTATGTCGTAATCGGCTGGAATTTTATTCCATTCCTCTTGTATGGCAGTTTTCAGTTCTGCTCTGCTTTTAGGGTGTCTCCTGGCAACTTTTTTTTTCAAATGGGCCCACAAATTCTCAATCGGGTTCAGGTCTGGGCTCTGAGCAGGTGTATCCAATACTGTACTGCAGTTGAACAAAAGCCACATCCTTATCATATGCGCCTTATGCTTGGGATCATTGTCTTGGTAAAATTTAAATTGCAATTTATTGTCGTAATAGAACCCAAATTTAGCTGCGCTGTTAGCCAAATGACTCCTTAGTATGGTCAAATATTGTTGGGCATCCATGGTGTTGTCTATAAAAACCAGATCTCCCACTCCTTTGCTAGAAATACACCCCCACACCATTACTGACAACCGAATTTGACAGTCGGTATAATGTTTCGATTCTCTAAAGCTTTTAACGGCTGCCGCCAAACTCTGTTGGGCCCATCGTTGTAATAGAGCATAATTTTAGTTTCATCGCAAAATATGACGTTGTCCCAGTAGTCATCAGCTTTGGCAATGTACTCCGTAGCAAAAGATAATCGCCTTTCAACATGTTGTTTTGAAAGCAGTGGCTTTTTGCGAGCAACTCTAGATTGGTACTTGTTGTTTTTCAGTACTTGCCTTATTGTTTCGTGGGAAACAGCAACACCATGTTCTTCTTTAAGTTCACTCGGAAGGGTTCTTGTCGAAATTTGTGGATTTTCCACCACTCTCCTTAGCAAAATGCGTTCTGAACGTGCCGATAATATGCGTGGGCGGCCATTTGAAGATCTCAATTCCAGTCTATTTTCTTTTTTAGCACGATTTAAGATGTTATAGATAGTTTGTCTGGTTAATGAAAACATCTGCGACAACTCTTGAACACTTTTCCCGATGCTGTGATTGTAATACACCAGCTGAGCCACTTCATACGATGTTCTATTGCCAGGCATCTTATATGTAGCACAAATTAAGCACAAATTAAGCACAACTGTTGTATTTTACGACCGCAGGACAAATGGAATTTCGGTTAATTTGAGACAGAAACGCACACGTGTGAAGAGAAACATGAAATTCACGGTAAATGCGTTCAACAGGCCGAGCGCAATTCCTTGTAAAAACAATTTCTTGACAGACTCATTTCTGTGTATTTTTTGTTTTTTCTTGTTAATTTTGGTCATTGTATGTAAAATGAATTTTGTTTTGTTATTGTTCGTTAGTAGGTATATTAATAAATAAGCGTGAATTAAAAAAAAAGAAGTAAACCATCAAAGAAGCCTTTTTTTTACAAAGAAACTGTCTCAGTTACCATTTTTTTCCTTTGTCAAAACAATTTCTTGACAAACTGTACGTCAATCTTGCGTTGCCACAAGTTGTAGGTATTATCAAGAAAGAAATCCAAAAAGTGAAAAAAAAATGTTGATACCACTTTTTTGACTAAGTCTATGCCGATAAACCAGAGACATTGGACAATTTGGAAATCAACATTCGACGTGTGATTGCTGATATACGGCCGTAGTTGCTCGATAACATTTTCGAATATTGGACTCCAGGATTGCGTTTCATTCATTCAGCCGTGGCAAAATGCCCGAAACTATACTTAAACACTTGTGACGTTTAGAAATCATAAAACAGGGCACTCTCCCTTAAATCTCAAGTGTTCTGCTATTTGCATTTTGAAAATAAAAAGAGGCAGATATACGTCAATCTTGCGTTGCCACAAGTTGTAGGTATCAAGAAAGAAATCCAAAAAGTGAAAAAAAAATGTTGATACCACTTTTTTGACTTTATTTTAAATCAATACAGACCGAGTATGGATTTCAAAAGGTAGTTTCCATAGCACAATATCCTTGTCATAACATTTTAGGATTTTTTAATTATTCGGCTGCACTCGGTCTATAAAGGACCTGATATTTAAAGTGATGAACAGAAGCGTAAGTGACTCTTCATATTCATCCAATCTACATAGTTCTTTAGCATTCCGAAAAGGAATGCGTTGACGAGTTTGTCTCTACGGCATTATCTTCTCTCCATCTTATCTACTGACTTCGAAAAAGCTTTTGGCAGAATTGGTATTCACCGTAGTATTTAACAAATAAGATAACCGTTAAACTTTATTAGCAGCAAACCTGCGCTAAAATGTACAGTTATAAAGCTAAAAATGTCTCATAACACGAAGAAAATTCAGAGCCAACATATTAGGTTAATGTCCGATTTTTTTCAGTCAATATTTCTTCTTTTTTGGTGTTCCCATTCCGGTGCTTTAAATTCTTTAAACAAAAGCAATCACTTAAAAATGTCTAGAAAACTATCTTGCTCTCGTCTTGTTATAAATTTAAATAATGTTTATACCCGTAAGTTACGTACACTTGGCTTTATATTCGATCATAAATTAAGATTTAAAAACAAAACTAGCTACCAGGCTGAACACTGTACGAAAAATAGCTTTGTTCATTTAAACGCCTTAATTAATGCAACTAAGTCCTTTATCTTATTTAAAATAGATTTCAACTTAATTATCTTCGGCAAATGCGGTAAGTCTCATCATAAAACATTCGTAGAGCAATCAAAACCAACCAAATAAAAAATATTCTTGCACAAGGTTTTTTTTCACCAATCGAAGAGAGGATAGACTTACATACCTCAAGAATTGTAGCCAAAATCTACGAAACATTCAGTTCACCTACGCACTCTGGTGCAATCAAAATTTTAAATCGTCGCAAAGTGTTAAAAACATCATTCACATTCCACAATACTTACTTGTTAAATGATGCTTGTCTTGTTAAATGATAAGTAAACCATTGTGATATGCTATACACTGATGGCTTCCAGAGCAGAGAACGTACACAAGCATGTACGTGATTCAGATGATTCAGATACAACCTAGCATTAGCGGAAAAATACAAAATAATATCCGTTGAAGCTTTTAAGTTCAACCGAAATTGGTACAAATACGGGCAAAAAGATAGTGATTTGCACAGCCAGTGCTTTAACGTTAAATGGGATCTAAAACATAAACAATCGCTCCATGATCGTAAAAAGCTTAAAGTTAAAAAAATCTCGCTATACCAACCCACCAAAGGGATCTACTGAAATAAGTCAATTTCAACTGGAAATACGAAATTATATCGAACCATTAACTACGATTGAGCACCTACATAACATTTATTCCACATCTACAATTGCAACCATGAATATGTGATTCCTATGGTTGAGAATCTGAGATACCAATTTTGCACGCATTTTCTTAGGCAATCAAACCTACGGCCGTGGCGGCGTCAAGAAAGAAAGAGTTTCCTTGATCATATTATCACTGGCGATGAAAAGTGGACCAGTGCATTTCTGAATTTAAGGTCTAAATTTAGAAATAAAACGGAGGATCCCAATTTATGATTTTCACCAGATATAAGCTAATATATCTATAATATATAAATAAATAAGTAAAGAGAGGCATCAGTCAAGTTTAGCAAACGGACACCACAAGAAAGATAAGCTAAGCCGATATGAGGGGGTAGTCTCATAGTAAAACCTATCGAAAATGTGCTGTGAAAAATTCAGACCGAAATTCCTAGTATTAAATAAGTTACAACTCACAGTCGCCGACGCGCCGTAAGCGACTTGTTCTGCTCTTTTCTCGAAACTGCATTTTCTGCATTTTTCTCGAAACATCATTTTATAAAACAGTCATGGTCCTAAAAAAAAACTATTCGACCGATTGCTTTGAAATTTATATATGTTCTTCTACTCATTAATTATTATCGTCCGTACCAAAGTTGCTTATTTTCGAAAATATTTGCTTATTTTTTTTAAACGATTTTTAACAAAAAAAACAAGATTTTTTTCTACAGTCGCCCATTTTTTTTTCCAATGAAATTGATTAATTTTGGTAGAGCCGATAGCGACAGACCTACTGAACAATAATCCATTCGATTTTTTTTATTTCAGACAACATGAACAACATGAATGACCGGTGACCTATTTTCTTTTCTGTGTCTAATTTAATAAAAAAAAAATATATGTATAAGAAATGGAAAATAAGAAAAAAAAAATATATGCAGTTTAAGATACAAATAAAAACATATAAATAAATAAAAATGATTGAATTTTATCGTCTTATAAAAAAAAATTCCCTAGAAAGAGGTCACGTGAGTCTACCCCCATAAGAAATACGGGAATTTTCAGTTTTTATAAGAAATTTAATGCATATCCTGTGGAATAGAAAAAAGTCACATCCACTAATATGCATTCAACAACCAAAATCACGTACAGTATCTCTAACGACTGGAGCTTTGGTTAGCAATATACAAATATTATTCAGACCACAACAAGAACGAAAAAAAAATACGTTCTTGTGTGCGACTGGTTTAATAATTAAAAAAAGAACAAGCCGCCATTCAAAGTTTTGCAAACCTTTTTAGATGTTATTACGGAATGAGTCTAATGAAAATGATCCGGAATCGAAATCTATTTTGTTATCGAGGTATACGAGGCCCACAAACGTACATATACACGCAATGGTAGCAATTGGTAGCAGTGCTCAAATTATATAAGGCTTCCCATCTTTAACCCACATGCGGCTTCATAGTGGATGAACAGATCTTAAATCCTCAGACGATTTTCCACAGTAATTGGCACAGGGTACGTCGTCAAAGCTCTATTGAAGACGGTACTCCTAATAACGACTCTCCTAATACGTACCTTGCTATGAATAGAAAGGTTCCGATGTTTTGTAATAAAAGTTGTTCATCCGCTTTGGATTTGGCACTTTTCCCCACCTACCGGTCAAGCTCAAGCTTATTCTAAATTAAACACTAAATTAATTTCCTGTCTATCTGGATTCAGAAATGAATAGTTCGGGAAGAAAAGTGGACTTCCGGGTTTTCGGAAGACGGAATAGTTTTCTCGATTCTATAAGGAATCTGAACAGAAGAGTAAGAGTCAATCAGTCTGCATTAGCCGAGATGGACCGGGCCAAATTAATAGACTTTTTAACTTACAATTCCACTCTATTAAGTTCATTCGTGAGGCGCCGCGGCGCAGTGGGTAGTGTGTCGGCCGCTGACGCAAAATGAGCGAGTTCGGATCCCGATAACATAAACGCCATCGAATGATTATTTCGCGGCTTTCCTCCTCGGCGGGGTACTGTCAAAACCCTTTGTTGTACACTTGCCATGAAAAAGCTTCTCGGCTCTCGCCGTTCGGAATCGGCATTAAGCTTTAGGTTCCGTTCACTTGTGTGAAAAACAAATCGCACACAGCATAAGTGAATAAAAAGAAGCTTGGCTTTAGCTCCACATGAGCTCTAACGCCATCTAAGGTGTCTGTCTGGCAGTACAATGGACCAGTATTTGTATCTGAGTGCTCCAACAGATAGCAGAAGCCCCCAAAAAAAAAAAAAAAAAAAGTTCATTCGTCAGTGGGCATTTTCTCGTCTCACAAATATCGGGAACAAGTTATGACATCGAGCTGAGATCACAGCAATTTTAGTTATGGACTCATGGACAACAACGCATCTCTATCCGCAAGTGAGTCCGGAATTAGTGCAATACGAAAATTTAGGAAAATCTGGCTCAGCATGGGATCAAACTTCATATCAACATGCTCGGAGATCATGTACAGGTTGTTTTTTTATAGGTTTGGTTTTTAAACTAGCAACTCTATTTCTACAGATTGTCAATTTAACAATTAAAAATCGACTTGTAATGAATACATTTTGCCATTTTACAGTGAATATATCAACGGCAGAACAACGTATTCAGATTGTGCAAACATATTTTGAAAACCTAGGTTTTGTTCGCAAAATTTATCGTGAGCTACGTCCTTTATACGGTGTACATAATCGTCCATCTGAGCAAATTATACGGAAAACAATGTACAATGTAGAGCGCAGTGTTGAGGAGAATCCAAATGAGTCGATTCGCCATCGTGCACAGCAATTGGAGATAGGCCCGTCCACTTTGTGGAACATTTTAGGAAAAGATCTTTTCTTGAAAGTTTATAAAGAAAAGGTCTTATTTAACTTCAATCCCTGAAAACTGATGTTACTGTAGTTATTTATACATTCCATCCCTAAACTATACGGATCCTTTAAGGGGCTGCTGAATCGCCAGAACGAGTTGTCATCAAACTTTTTTTTTTCCGATAAACCACATTTTTGAATACAATAAACACATTTTGAATACATTAAATAAACAATATCATCCTACCTAGGGACCGGAAATCCCTGACGAGATAAAGAGTGGGCGATCTATTTTTTTTTTAAATAATAGGTCATTTTGACACTGACAGCTGCTTTCCGCTCGAAATCTTGACAGAAAGTCAGTATCATACTTCCGCGAACGAAATGAGTCGCTTTATGCTTGAACAACGTTGGAAAATATTGAAAACTTATTTCCAAAGTGACTGCTGTGTAGCCCAGACAGTGCGTTTTTTAAAAATAAGTTTTGATCGAAATGAAGCATCCACCGCGACTGCTGTACGCAAGTTTGTGCAAAAAGCTCGTGAGATTGATATGCTAGTGGACAACACTCATGGTCTCCGTCGTCGTACGATGCACACAGATGAAAATGTGACTGCTGTGGCCGAGATTGTGAGACTCAATTCACGAACATCAACTCGCCATCGATCTCAACAGCTCAACATTTCACGTACTAGCCTGAGTAGAATTCTGCACTTAGATCTCGGATTATTCGCTTACAAGGTCCAATTGACTCAGCAATTGAAGGCGCGCAACCATCCCCTTCGCAGTTTGGGCCTTAGAGCAGCTTGAATTGAACAACGATTTTGGGCGAAAAATCATCTTTTCTGACGAGGCGCATTTTCATCTCGGCGGCTACGTTGGAAAACCCGCACGTTATTGTCGAGAAGCCAATGCATCCACAGAGGATGACAGTTTGGTGCGGATTGTAGAGTGGTGGCATCATTGGACCATTTTCTTCCAAAATAAGGCTGGAAACAACGTTTTGGCAAACGTTACAGAGCCATGTTAACCGACTTTTTTTTACTGAAGTTGAAGACATGGATTTGGACGGCATCTGGTTGATGCAGGGTGGCGCGTCATGCCACATAGCTCATGCCACAATCGATCTTTTGCCCATCAAATTCCCAAATCTTGTTATCAGTCGTCTTGGCGATGTCAATTGGCCGGCTCGGAGCTGCGATTTGACCCCTTTGAACTTTTAGGACCGATGTTATGCCAACAATCCGCAAACGATTCAAGTACTTAAGGTCAATATCTTCTAAGCAATCCGTGAGCTACAGCCCGAAAACATCAACAAGGTCTTGGAAAATTTTGGTGACAGAATGCGCTAGTCAGCCGAGACAATTGTATTTCATAATTAATGTTCTTACTAATAAAGCCATAATACATGGAAAAAATTAGTTTTGTTCATTTTATTGCATTTTCAAAAATAAACTTGTATTTGGCCCACCATGTACATGAAAAGCCAATGGATACCAAAAAAGTCATTGTATGTTGCGGGTTATTGGTTGGTCATAATCCGAATCTAACCAATAAAGACTAACCCTTCACCTTTTCATTTTAATGCTTCTAGGGGGAGAATCTGTAAAAAATAAAGAGGTCTTGGGAGTTTGTAACTTTCCTTGGGGCATTCTATGCGATATCTAGTTACGTAGCGAAACACTTAGATAAGCTTCCATCACTTCAAATCGGTAGTTTGTATTTATAGCTGTAACATTGTGAAACCGTCGTAACTACTCTGTTTTTGGTCGTAAGGGTATCAGACTGAAAGATGGTATTCTAGTGCATAGGGTGCTTTGGTCTCCTTGGGTCGCATTTGTTAACTTTATTGCACTCATATTTTCTCTATATTTTCAAAATGCTTAAGACATTTATTTCAACATGAGATTTAAAGCTTTCTTTGTTCTTTGCGCATTATTTATTTGCCACATGCCAATACATACATCAAAATGATTGAATTAAGCATCGAGCCTTTCAATTCCATCCACACCTGGGAACTCATATTTTTTCAACTATCATTAACATGAGTCGTTTATTTCCTCCAGTCGAGCCAACACCTAGTCTGTTATCAGCAGAAGTGTACCAATGCATATAAACCCACATGTGTGCAAATGTATATGTTATAAACCTGAAAGGGTTTAGTCGCCCAATGTAGACAATATTTTCTCGGTTTTATGTAAATCCATCCTATCTGCTGCCCCGATTTCACCGGCAATTTTTTTCCATTAAAAAAGATCTACAGCTTTTCGAGCCAGTTTATCATCACACATCATAACGTGCCTCCCATACCTCACTAAGTTCCATGCAAGTGGTTTTTCGTCATCTCTGTTCATTCCTTTTTCTTTTCGTTGTTCCGGTCGAGTGTCCATGTGTCTCACATGTTCGGCCGTTAAATGTACCGGGTCATAAACAAAAAGGCCAAAATCGTAAAACAATCTACGGAGAGGAGCACCATCCTTAACTACTAACCTCCTCGAATATTTTAGCATGGAATTTATAAATTTAGAACGCATATACCAGCTCCCGTTCGTCCCTGTGATCCTAACCGAACCATCGGCCTCCATATGATTTTCATCACCCTCCACAGATGTCGGTTCCAAGAAGTGTGTATATGAGTCTAATAAAATAAACTTCCGCTAAATATAATTCACTGGTAAAAAAGGAGGTAATATATGTATATTAGTATGTATTTGAACCCTTTTTTTAAACTATGCACAGATACATGGTACTCCGCTTCTGGCCAGCAACAGTTCCATAAAGTGCGGCTTTGAATAACCGCCTCAAAAGACAAACAAAAAAAAGGAGAAACAAAGGGAAATGAGAAAGACGCCGGCATTGGCAGTGAGGTAGCCGTTCCATAGTGTTGAGAACCAAACCGACGGTGTATATTCCCGAGGATAAGCAAATAAATTGGTTTTATATGCGGCAATATATTTTGTGGTTATTGGTATGAGAATCAGCCACTTGTTTAATATCATACATACTGAGGAATGTAGGCGCTAGAGCCTGACTGTCTCAATGAATTACATTTTGAGGCTCTTAGATGGAGTCGTAGAACACGAGAAACACATTTTGGATTTTAAATTGTTCGCGTAATGCTAATGAACTTTTATTCGCGAGTAGAATTGATATCGTTTACACCGACTGCTTTTGTCTGCGTATGACAGCATTGTCAAGACGGGAAGTGGTGGAAAATAACATGAAACAAGTGCTGCAGACAGACGTTAGTCGGTTGTTTTATGGAGTACACGTAATGAACCTAACCGAGCAAATATTTATTGGTTGCGTGCAATTTTGAATGTAACTACATCATGCGTGCAAGCCTAAGAGGCAGGAATTACAAACCTATCTACATCCAACCCTGTGGCGTGTGATTATATTCAAATGAGCGATTATCGCGGGAATATCCCTCGTACGTACATTTATGGTCGCAGTAAGGAGACGGGTAGGGGAGGCACTTTACATTGTTTGTTAGTTGGGTTTTAGAAGGTATGGTGTTTTGCTGGTTAGATTCAGATCGATTTCTAAATAGATAACAAGTTATTTGTCTGAATTACTATGATCATGGGTAAAAGCATGAGTAAGCTATGCATATCAAAGGTCTTAGGGTGGTTGATTAGAAATATTAATTCCCCAACCATATGTTGCCTTATGATGAATGGCCTAATGTCTGTTGAATCATTTAGACTTATATTTGTACCTCAGTTTGGCTGTTTCACAAAGCATACATATATGAAACTTTGAATCAGTTGCAAAAACCATTCAACCAAGGCCAATTACGTCGTTTGTATCAAAAACACTCACCGTTATGTATTATATCATAGGTAGAAGGCAGGTAATTGTATCCACGTATGTTTCTGCATTCACTAGTCGTGTTTCTACAACTACCATGTCATAGTTAAGGTAAATGTCAGAGGCAACCCTCGTGCCACGTGCCGCCTAAAGTGAAAATATCGTCTTTTAACGAAATCGCCGTGAAGAATATTAGTGCACAGAAGCAATAGCCACGTGATTGAGTTATACACGCAAGAGAATCAAGATTAGCTTCTTATAGGATAGTCGAAAACAGATCTGTATCATCTATTTTGACAAACAGGGGCTGGTTTAAATGCAAAAGTTCACCAGCCAGAATACGATAAAGCCACATTGTAGCACCATACACAATAATTGACTTTAAGTTATAAGGCATTTATTGTCTTTGGTTTTCAAATTATGGAACTTTTTTTTTAGCCCTGTGTCTGTAAGTTCTTGTTGCCTTTGACGTGGAATTCATCCAGTAATGCCTGTCTAGTATTCCACGTCAAAATCACCACTTAAAACGCTCTTCCTCTAACGACAGATGCCCATCTGTACCTATAACCTAACACCACAAAAGAGAAAGAACCAAAGAAACAAAATGGGACTACAAAGGAGAAAATCTAAGCTGATGCGATCGTGGTGGCAGCGAAGGGCGAACTATCGCATTCGGAAATACTACGCAGATTAGCAGATCCTAAACTCGGCAATCTCGGTGAGTGGGTGACGAAGATTCAATTGACATAGAAAGGTGACCTGTTTCAACTTAACGAGACAGGCGGGAAAACTAAACAGTTTAAGGGTATATTTGGCGAAACCGTGGGCGATGACCTAGAAGTTCAAGCGATAAAGATTGGTTGGGTAAATTGCCGTATCCGGGTGTGCGTAGCGCTTACAAAGTGCTTTAGGTGCCTAGAATTCGGCCACATAGCACGCAACTGCAAAAACCGTGCATAATTGTTCCAAGCACTGCAGAAGAGGCGGAGAGGGAGGCCACATAGCCAAGAACTGCACAAAGGACCCAATATGTGTTCGGTGCAAAACGGACAACCCAGACAACACTGGATACGTGCACGGTAGTGTTGTATCGGTATTGAAGAAAGCCCTTACCAGTAAGCCATGATAAAGGTTGTGCAGATAAGCCTTATGTATTGCGCGGCCACATAGGTCTTGCTGGCACATGTGGCGAGGGAAAAAAGAGTAGAAATTGCCTTTATTAGTGAACCATACAAAGCTCTGGATGGTTGTAGCTAGATAGACGACAACTCAAAAATGGTGGCAATATGGACCTGTGGAAACCACGTTCTGCACAAAATCGTTGGTTCAGCGAACTTTTTCGTCACGGCTAGAGTACGGGAATCCATTTCTATAGCTGGTACGCACCCCCTAGCCTGCCACATAAGGACTAACCGAAGTTACTGGATGACATTGTAGCTGATGCACGTGGAGAGCACCAAATGGTTATTACTGATAATTTCAATGCATGGGCTATAGAATCGGGTAAAGGGATAACGGATACAATGGGGCGAGCTTTCCTCGAAGCTTTGCATCATTTGAGACATGCCTGAAGAATATTGGTGCAAAAAAGACATTTCGTAAAACAGGCAAGGGGTCTATGATAGAAACCACGTTTATGAGTAGCTCGCTCCTGCGTAGAAAAAAAATGGCAGGTCAGCGAGAAATATATGTACCTACGCACAGCGACCATCAGGACCCCCAAGTTAACAGGGCGACAGTATGCGATGCAGCGATGTCCAGGAGATCAGCAATCAGAAGGGGTGCACCTTGTTACTGATGGGATGATGACATCAAAACGTTCAGAACAGAATGCCTCCAGACTCGACGCAGATCACAGCGGTCTAGGGGAAGACCAGAGTTCCAAGAACGATTAGACACCTTCAGGTTGGCGAGACGTAAACTTGAAAAAGCTATCAAAGAGAGCAAAACAAGATACTTTCTGCAACTCTGCAACGAAGCAGAGGGGCTGGCATATGGGATGGTGACGAAGAAGCTAAAGGCCAATAGGTCCACACAAATATCCTGCCTAACAACACTAGGAACAATAGCAGAGCATATATTTTCTCATAGACTCCGTGCACCGCCACGGAGGATACTAGCATGGGCCAGAACCCGCCAAATAACTACGGATGAACTGCACGAAGTATGCAGGAAGATAGGCGACAAGAAAACGCCCGGACCTGACGGCGTCTCAAATATACCGATCAAAGCAGCCGCTCAAAGGGGACCAGACATTTCTATAGCAACGATGCAAAGGTGCCTTGAGGAGAAAATTTTTCCTGGAACCTCCAACATCTGGTGTTGCTACCCGACCTACCTTGACCTACCTTGACCTACGGCGTACCGGCCAATATGTCTGCTAGATACAAAAGGAAATATTCTAGAACATACATATGATATATGGCAGACTAATCGCCGTGCCGGAGGAAAGAGGAGTTTTACCTGACCACCAATATGGTTTTAGGAAATCGCTTTGTACCGTCGATGCCATAAAACAGATAGTAGATACAGCTGCTGAACCGGTGCGGGGGAAAAGTAGGCGAAGGAGCACAAAGAAATATTGCGCAATAGTAATGTTGGTCCTACATCAGGAGATGTCTGATCAGAATGGATGCACCACATTACCTTGTGAAGATAATTCATAACTACCTCACTAACAGGAAGCTGAACTACTATACGCACGATGGCTTTAAGTACTGCAATGTTTCTGCGGGAGTCCCCTAGGGATCAGTCTTTTAACCTCTTCTGTGGAACATAATGTATGATACAATTTTGCGATTAACACTGCCACAAGGCGTCAAGATTATCGATTTTGCTGACGACATCGACGTAGTAACTGTAGCGGAACTCATCCACCAAGGGGAGTCCACCACAGTTGAAGCGATCGCCAGGATCAAAAATTGGCTTAAGTCTGCCGACCTTGAACTAGCTGAACACAAGACGGAGGCTGTGTTAGTAACTAGCCATAAGACTGTGGGATACGTAAACTTCCGGGTTGGGAGTTGGGGTTGGGCTCTTAAAATACTTGGGTTTAATGTTCGACAACCGACTTAACTTTAAGACCCATGTCGAATATTGCAGTAAAAAGGCGTCACAAATACAGGCAGCGCTTTCCAGAATGCTCCCATTCGGGGTGGACCGCGAGGAGGATTCTGCTTTCCAGAGTGATGAGCTCAATACTCTTGTACACTGCGCTGGTCTGGGCAACGACTTCCTTTACAACGAAGGAGATATTACAGCCACGAATCGTAAGGTGTCGAGGGCTTTGGCGGCTACTTTTGAAGCAAGAAGTGCCCCGTTCAGTTCCAGACAAGGAATAGTTACCCTTTTTAATGGTGCCACTTTAGATTTGACCATCAAAATCGAAACCTTATATTTGCCATCATCGGTCTGTACTCGCAAGTACGCGACAGCGGCATATGCACATTTAGATGCGTCCGAAAACACATGCAATTGGTAGTTAAATGCTTCTGGTGATGTAAAGATCCACCGAGGAATTTTAATCTCTTCAATCAATGGCAGTTGTTCTCTAAATTTTATCCAGTTTTTGTGGTGAGGATCAGGAAGTGGATATTCCCAGGGGATACCAACTAGCCAAATTTGCTGAGTAAGTATCTTGCCTGTTATAACGATTGGAGCTAACAAACATGGTGGATCATAAATCTTGGCGACATCAGACAGCTGTTGGCGTTTTGTGATTGGCGTGGATAGTCTTGCTACGTTGACCTTGTAGCCAATGCAGTCGGTTTGGCAAAACCAATAAATGCCAAGCACCTTTGTCTCACGATCCAAATTAAGATCGCAACTGCTGCTATCCAGTTTCTCACGCACGTTGATTTCCTGTAGAAACTCCATAGAATTGGACGACCACTTACGCAACGTAAGCCCTGAGACCCGTTGTCTAAGAGAGCACGAAGTTTCAGATACTACCCATTGGCAGATCGCACCTTGACTTGGGCTGTGGCCAACAAAACCGGTTCTAATTTGATTGATGACGTGTTGATGGACTCTTCGGCGAACGTGTTTTGTGTGCGCGTGTGATTTGTATTTACTTGGGAAGAGTCGGTCGACAGTATCCCGTCGTGCAGCATAGTGTGGTGCTTTTTATGACATCTCAAACACGTGGAATTTGATGAACATTATTGTTGCAAATGCCCCCCCTTAAGACAGTTGGTGCACTTTTTCTCTTGTCACAAATGTCATCCATTGTGGTGGTGTTTGGTTTCTGAAATTCGGGCAGAACATAAGAATGTGCTTACCAGAACAACTTGGACAATGCTTGATGTTAGCTTGGTGACTGCGAACGGGTTGCACGCCGGATGCCTTTTGGCCATGCTCCTTCAGCTTCGATCTAGGACATGCGGCCATTGCATCAAGCCCTTGCATACGGCTTTCCATGAATTTTTCCAGGTCACGGTACGTAGGAACGGTGTTTGGGCTCTCTAGAGAGGTTTCCCAATCTTTGATTGTGATTGGATCCAATTTTTCGGTCACAAGTAGAATGAGCCAGTCATCCCATTTGTCGGTTGGTCGGCCCAATTGCTCTAGAGCGCGGATCGCTTCCGTTGTTCGGTCAAGAAGTTGACGAAGAACATGTGGTGATTCACTGGTCATATTCGGTAGATTTAGAATGTCACGAAGGTACTGCTTAATAAGCTTACGCTTATTGTCGTAGCGCCCTTTTAAAATGTCCCATGCGATTTGGAAGTTATTCCCACTAAGACGTATGTTTTTTAAAAGGTGTGCTGCATTTCCACGAAGACTGCAGTTCAAAAAGTGGAGGCGCTGCACGTTGGACAGCGAGGTATCTTCAATTACACACGTGGTGAACATATCTTTAAAATTCAGCCCCTCGTCAAATAACCCACTGAAGGTTGGTAACTGAATCGGCGGCAAAATAGATTTGGTGGTGTTCCCGCCACTTACTGTTGTGAGGATAGGTGTTGAGTTACTTAACGCCTCATGGGAGTTTGTGGTTAGTCCGTCGATTATGTCGTGGAGTTCACCCAAGGCTTCGCAATA
Organism: Merodon equestris; assembly: GCA_958301585.1. Lineage (NCBI taxonomy): Eukaryota > Metazoa > Arthropoda > Insecta > Diptera > Syrphidae > Merodon > Merodon equestris. The sequence continues at coordinate 90,200,285 of OY284416.1, forward strand.
AGCTGACTCAATTTTAATGAAAAACTCATCGGATAGAAGTCTTTTGATGTCTGCTTCATTATCCACAGTTGGATCAATCGACGAAATCTCCTCATACGCTGCGTTGAACTTAGTCCAGTACTCTTCGAGTAACTTCCTTCTGCCAACAAAGTAACCTTTCGTTTGCTTCGCTTTCGCGGTTTTCTGAGAGTTAGCAGAAAAGTTTAGAATTAGCTTTGCACTTGATTCTCCTCTGGCCAGCGCCATTGATGCTCACAAGATTACTTTAGCCCGGTTTATTATTTTCTAACGAGCGACGAGGAATCAGGTTCCCCGCAAGGGATGCCAAATGTTAGAGGTAAAAGGGTAACCGGGTGAAAACTATGGAAGCGAGGAAAATGGCAAAGGGTTTCAAAGCCAAAAACCAAAGAAAAAGACGGATCGATAAGAAGCCGCGCTTTATTTTACAATCACGTTTTTTCCGATGACTCCACGTTTTACAAAGGTAGTTTGACATTGACATTTGACGTTTGGTCTATGTTTGATTTGATTATCGCCCTTTTCGTCACGGGTAGTGATGAGACTTCTCAACACCGAAGTATATAAAATTTTTGTTGATATTGATGAATCATTGCTTGCCAATTACCCCTTACCTTTATTACTTTGGTTAAATATTAACCACGACTTAATTTTAAGTTGTCAATATTGTCTTCCAAGGCTGCGTTGGCTTTTCGGTATAAAGGAGTAATTTCACTCAGCCCCATAATAAACGTTGTAAAGACGTCAAATTGCACGACCGCATCGTTCCAAAATGAGAGGTAAATTGTTCACTGAACTCCTTTCTCAATTAGTCCATCGATTCGAGTGCTCCGTAGCATCAAGCGCCGCGCCATCCAGACCCTACATTTTGGGTAAAAGAAATACATTGAACTCTCTTGAACGCTCTTGTATTGATAAGATTGCTCATCGGACCAAATACGGCAGTTTTGTTTGTTAACATCCCCATTCAATAAAAAATCAAAATATTTGCTGAAGATAATTTTTCGATAAAAGGTCCATCTAAAGCGAAAATCTGAGGTTCTGGTCGTTTGATTTCAATTCTTGCTAATCTGTATCTTATTAGGTTTTAGATTGAAATGCCATTCTTGTAATTAGGATTTGTTGAACAAGTAAACTAGCAACAAATTTGTGAAGAAAATAGCGGGGAGTCTACTTATAATAAATTCGACAAGTCGAATTATTATAAGCTGCAATTTATTAATGCCAGAAATGATCCAAGAAAAACGTGAAGTTTTCTCACCGAAATTCTGGGTAGAAAGAAGGAGTCGATTGATGATTTGGTAAGTAAAAACTTTACAAGAAATAAGCAGCTGGCTACAATTATAGATGAATTCGTCAACAACTTCTCAACGCAAGTATCTAAAATTGTGCACAGGTGTGATAATTGATGTGACACACCAGAATCGTAGTATCTATGTTTGTCGAAAAAGCAAGTGCAGAAGAAGTATATAAAATGATATGCTGTCTCAAAGCAAATAAAAGCTCTGGAGCAGGTAACATTATGCCAATAGAATTGAAATGTAATGCTTTAACTTTGACACGAATTGTGCAAGCGATAATTAACAAAACGTTTGATCAGGGAAGTATAGCAAAAGTATTGAAAACATCTATTGTACGACCTATTCATAAAGGAGGAGTTAAAACAGAAACTGGTAAGTATAGGCCAATATCAATATTATCAGTTGTAGAGAAGTGTATGAAGGAAATATTTGTTAATAGATTAACAATTTTTATAAACAGGAACAATGTTCTACAGGCCAACCAATATGCATTTCAAAAAGGAAAGATTACTGGAGGGCTTCTGTCTGAGATGTCAAATATAATGTGATCAATAATGGACAGAAAAAATACCAGCACGTATTAATTATGTACGTGGATTTTAGTAAGGCTTTTGACACAATCGCACACAAAAACAGCAAGTGAAGTAAAGCAGTGTACCTAGGATCTACCACAAGGTTCCAAATTTGGTCAAATTTTATTTATTCTTTTCACCAATGATCTCTTGCGTGTCTTCAAATTATCAATTGCAGTTTTTGCATTTGCATATGCAGATGACATTGCCAGCGTAGTCAGACAACAAAATCTGCAAACAGCGATTAAAAGGATGCAGCATGAGTTCGATAAATTGTCAAGATGGTGCCACGATTATAGCCTAGTAATTAATTCGGGTAAGACAAAAATCATGCATATTCGAACACCCAATAACAACAGCTGCAATTAATATTTTCCATCAAAAGGAAGGCTGCCCAACCACAGAAAGAAGCCCAACAATTGAACTCGTTAGATCGGTTAAATACCTACGAATAATCATAGATGAACATTTTACATGGCGAGAGCATAGTTTATCCATAGTCTCTATATTAAAGATTACAGCTGTTTTGGAATACTACGGGAACACACGATTTCAACAACATATACATACATACATCACACTCAAAATACCGGAAGACAAGCGCAAAAACTACTCGAAATATCTGAGATATTTAACAATTATGGAAGATGACAACCATCCTATATTATCCCAATAATAATGAATTCAATACCTCTCAACCTAAAGCATATTGTTAATTCCCCTTCGCTCTTCGGGCGCCTTGTCGCGGCGGAGGGGCTTAAGAGGTCAATGACCTCGAACTAAGACCCGGAGACCCCCAGGTTAGTCACGAATGAATGGACAACCAGATGGATCTGCCTGATCGCGGCCGGGGCAAGGATTCTGGAGGCCCCACCAGTCATTCTTAACTCTCCGGCAGCCCGGAACGACACCGACTCCTGCGGCTCATTGTCCGACCACCTGGTTGAACTGAGCGTGAGCGGTGCAACCGACAGAGGCGACACCGACGATGGTGCGGCACGGGAAACCGCCAAGGTTGAACGAGCCCCAGAATTGGGACGTGCTGTAGAGTGCACTGCTAAGTGCCCAAAAAGAAGGAGGAAGAGGCGTGCCCGAAAATCGTGCAAAAAGGCTGGCACAGCCGAAGGCACGAAGATTGAGGGCGAACCTCTGGGAAAGGCAGGTAAGAGGATCAGATCGGCGGAGGTATCCCCTACCGAAGCCCATCCGACCCTCTCACCTGCAGATCCGGCACTTCTTGCCGGCGCGCAGCGCAGAAAACGTCGGCGGCTAGTAAAGGCTGCTGCTGGATGCACAAGCATGCCGGCACTTTCGGCATGCGCCTCAAACACTCCTCCTCTTATTGGTGACGGTCAAACTCCCAATAAGAGCGTGCCAAGTTCCAAAACTGACGGAACTAAAGATGTTCAGGGTCCTGTCATGGCCGGTGACACCGCCGAAAAAGGTGATGATGCTGGCAGACAGACTCTGATCGCAGAAGGCGAAGCGGTCTTGGATCACAACAACCCCAGGCTGGCAAAGCTGTTCGAAAGCGGCGTCGGAAAGGAGCAGGAGCTCGAACCGAAAAAGGTAAGAGCGCTTGCAAACGAAAGATGGCCGCCGGGGACAACCTTGCTGGGGAGAGAGTACGTGATGTCTCCTCCTCTGATATGGCGGCGGGAAATCGGAGTCCAAAGGCAGATGCGGCGATCAATAAAGATCAAAGCAAAAACCTGAAGATGGAGAGGACCAAAGGCTGATCATCGGAGGCGGGCACTTCACACAAAAAAACCCCTTCCTCTGGAAAGGCAACACAAATGACCGTAAAGAGTCGAGACAAGCACCTCTCCTACAAAGAGGCAGCCATCCCCTCCGAAAAGGTCAGGATAGGGAAGGCTGGCAGTGACGGCAGAATGACCAGCGCAGATTGCCAACACTGCGAGGATCATCTACTGGAGCTAGCTTCAGCAACAGGCTTCTGTAGTCAGGCGGAGAGGTCTGCTTTGATGAATGGTACCTTCGTGGTGAGCTGTTCCTCTCAGCAGACATCTGCCTGGATCAGGAGCATGGTGCCGAAAATCCCCCCCCCCTGGGAACTAGCACTTATCAAGTAGTTAGTCTCCCGAAACTAACGCGCGCTATCTGCTGGATTCCGGGAAAACCCGGAAACAAGCTGAAAGTGCTGACGCGACTACGTGCGCAGAACCCGGGACTCGGCACGAGGGCCTGGACTGTCTATTCTTACAAGGAGAAAAAGAATTCTCTGAAAAAAGAGGGCTTCACTCTGGTAGTGGGAATGGACAATGGCTCTGTTGAGGCCCTGAAAACCGCGTACGACTCACGTCCCTACTTCGGCCTTGGTAGGATTTTATTCCATTTTGATGTCAAGTAGTCGAAGGATGGAGCGTGTTCCCCAGTATGAATCCATGATTTTTACTCAGATCAACCTACAGCATTGCAAGGCTGCTACCGCTCTTCTAAGTAGCAGAATTGCATGCAGTAGTACAAATCATCACATTGTATCCATTCAAGAACCATGGGTGTGGAACAAACGCCTGTGTGGTCTTGGTGGTATACGTGATGCTACAATCCTTTATGATGAGCGATCCGAAAGGCCCAGGGTCTGCCTCATCATATCGAATACGCTATCGGCAACCAAACTTGGTTAATTCTGTGATCAAGATCTGGTAGCTGCGAAAGTGAGCTACAAGGCGCACGGAGAAATTGAACACTTCGTCGTGGCGTCTGCTTACTTCCTCTACGACTCGGTACTACCCCCGCCACCTAAGGCGGTTTCCGAACTCGTAGAGTACTGTGAAGCCAGAAGGATTGGACTAATCATCTGTTGCGATGCTAACGCTCAAAACACAGTTTGGGGCAGCAGCAAATGCAACCGGAGAGGAGACCATCTTTTAAACTTCATTCTTTCGTCTGACCTTTTCATCAACAATGTTGGCTCTCAACCAACCTTTGTGACGGCGAGACGACAGGAAGTGATTGACCTAACCCTATCTAACAGGCATGCGAAGGCCATCACTAACTGGAGAGTCTCACCAGATGTTACGCTGTCAGACCATAGATACATCGAATTCCAATTGAAGTGCGGGATCTCCCCCTCGCAGCCCAAGCGGAATCCGAGAAAAACAGACTGGGTGCGATTTAGGGTGGAGCTTGAGAAATCCACTCAAGCCCCGCCTAAACTCAAAACTAATCAATCGGTGGAGGATGCAGTTCATAACTTGAACAGCGCCATAACCAAATGTTTTGAACTCGCATGTCCTGTCAAAAAACCTCCCAACAGGAAGCCGGTTCCCTGGTGGAATGTTGAGCTCCAACGGCTTCGTAGGGAAGCCAGAAGTCTTCTGAACAGATCGCTTAAATCGAACTCGGAAGATGACTGGAATAAATATCGATCGAAGCAGAAGGAATATAAGAAGCTTATTCGAAAATCGAAGAATGATTCCTATAAATCCTTCTGCGAAGAGATCAAATCCCTGAGCGCGACCATCAAGTTGGTTAAAGTCCTCAAACGAGGAAAATCGACAAGGCTGGAGGTACTCAGAAAGTCTGATGGTACCTTTACCGAAACTCTTAGTTTACTGTTTCAGACCCATTTTCCGGGAAATCAGACTGTCATCGGCTCGTTGCACACTCCCTCATTGGATACTGCGGCTGTAGCGATGAAAACAACTCGGCGTAGCTGGTATGTTGCGTCACGCGTGGCAACTACTGAGGCCATTGAATTTGCTGTGGCATCCTTCGATGGCTTTAAGTCGCCGGGCACTGATGGGATATACCCCGTTATGCTGCAAAAAGGTATAAGACAGCTGCTTCCTACACTGAAAAGAATTTTCACTGCTAGCCTGGCACTTGCCTACATACCTATCCCTTGGCGCGCGGTGAAAGTGGTCTTTATTCCCAAAATAGGAAAAGAGGATTACTCACTAGCCAAGAGTTTCAGACCAATAAGTCTAACATCATTCCTGCTGAAAAGCATGGAAAGACTAGTAGAGTTGCACGTGCGCAAAGTTGCCCTTCGAATACATCCTCTGTCGGACATGCAACATGCTTATCAGCGCGGAAAATCCTGCGAGACTGCGCTTCAAAACCTAGTTGGGAGAATTGAATACGCTCTCGAAAGGAAAGAGTACGTACTAGGCATTTTTGTCGACATTGAGGGAGCTTTTGATAACGCTACTTTTGACAGCATGTGTAATGCTCCTAGATGGCATGGCGTAGATGAAGCACTGGTTTTGTGGATCAAAGCAATGCTCGTGCACAGGACACTGATCGCTGATGCAGGCCTCGAACATTGTGTCAAGTCTGGAGTAAACAGGGGCTGCCCGCAAGGTGGCGTCTTGTCTCCGCTGTTATGGTGCATGGTGGTCGACTCTCTGCTAGATGCTCTCAATGCCTCTGGAATCTATGCCCAGGCCTATGCGGATGATGTTGCTGTTCTCTCTGTCGGCTCATGTTTAGCGAATGTCTGTCTCAAAGCGCAGGCGGCGCTAAACGTGATCGAAGACTGGTGCACGAGAAATGGGCTGTCGGTTAATCCTCTTAAGACCGATGTCGTTCTCTTCACGAGAAGGAGGAAAACAACTGGCATTACTCAGCTGGTGCTAAAAGGCATTCCCATCCCTATATCCAAGGAAGCTAAGTATCTGGGAGTCATTCTAGATAACAAACTTCTCTGGTCAAAACATGTTGAGTCCAAAACCACCAAAGCGCTGTCAGCTTTCTGGCAATGCAAAGGTGCCTTTGGCAAAACATGGGGCTTATCGCCGAAAAAGGTCCTTTGGATCTACACGGCAATGGTAAGACCGATAATCTCATATGCATCGGTTGTTTGGTGAAGCAGGCTGACACGAAAACACGCTGTGGCTTCACTCACCAAACTCCAAAGAGCGGTCTGCCTCAGATGCACGGGGGCTTTCCCCAGCACACCGGGAGCTGCTTTAGATGCTATGATGAACCTTCCACCCCTTGACATATAAATCAGAGGGTGTGCACTGAAAACTATTTCTCGCCTAAAGAGGAATGGTCTTTGGTACAACTCGCAGTGGAGTGAAAGTGTACTTGAGAGAGAAATATCCTACGACCACTGTCTCATGGATATGCCCTCTGACGCAATGACACCTGCCATCCTACTGCGCTGTAACTACACAGTCACATTTCCATGCCGCCAGACACTGAACCTGGAATAGAATGTCTTCGCATCTTCACAGATGGCTCCAGGACTGGTCAGGGATCCGGCGCTGGAGTTTTCTTCGAGCGCGAAAACATTCGACTGCATTTCTCGTTAGGAAAATATGCGTCTGTCTTCCAGGCGGAGATTTACGCTATCCTAATGGCCATGCACTATGTTGTGAAACACAGATGGAGGGGAAAGAGCATATGTGTCTGCAGTGACAGCCAAGCTGCACTCAAAGCTGTATCCAATCCTCTGTCCAACTCCAAACTAGTGCATGAACTCAAGACCTTTTTGAACAAAGTCGGAAGACTAAATTCACTCAGGCTTGTATGGGTTCCAGGTCACTCTGGAATCCCAGGAAACGAGATCTCCGATGAACTCGCTAGAAAAGGCTCAGAGGAGAGTTTCTCAGGGCCTGAACCCGCCTTAGGTCTACCAGCTTCAACGGTCGCAGATGGAGGGAATATCCAGGATGCAGGATGACTAAGCGCGTACGCCCTGACGTCTGTAAAAAGTCCGCAACATTCTTCTTATCCTTAAGGAGAAATGACTGCAGAAGGCTAACGGGCGTCATTACGGGCCATTACACTTTTGCCAGGCATCTCTACGTGCTTGGCATCAGTGAGACGCCTACCTGTGCTGCTTGTTGCGAGGAGGACGACACAGCGGAACACTTTCTCTGCGACTGTCCCGCCTTCGCTCGTGCACGGTGGCGCGCCCTTGGGGCCGACGTGGTGGGTGCCGAATCTCTTAGCTCAACATCACTGAAGCCCCTCCTCACTTTTCTCCGGACAACGGGGAAAATACAATAAAAACAGGGTGTCTGTCTGGTAGTACAATGGACCAGTACTTGTGTCTGAGTGCTCCAGCAGATAGTAGAAGCCTCCAACAAAAAGAAAAAAAAAGGAAGAATATTGTTAATTTAAAAAAAAACGTAAGAAAGATATTAAACTGTACTTTTTGAACTTAAATCCATTCACAAGTTAAAGTAAACAAATATTATTTGAATTCTCCACTTAATATGAAACAACATTTTTTGTTTACACTGATCTTGAAATAAGTACGTAAATGTGAAAAACATAGTCATCTGCAGATAAGCCCTAAGCTTCATAGGTAACCTAATTATTTGTATTTATTTTGTAATACATAAATAAATAATAAGAAAGTTGGCCGTCACGGGACGCCCGGCAGATGTGAACTATCTATTTTATTATACCTATATATAGAATTCATAATTATTGTAATAAAAATCTATAACGAAAGATGGAATAAAATAAAGACCAAATAGAGTTTCCTTAATAAAATCAATTTATTTTTCATATTATTTTAATTATACTAGTTACAGAATTATGTATATATTCTATTCATGAATAGAACATAAAATATACTTTACAATGGAGCTACGGGATATTATTTATCTTCTGTAATTTCTACAATAGTAGCTGCTGAAAATGTATTGGAGGGTATTAAAGAAATGACTGGCTGATCATTTTATCAAGATATTTCGAAAATACAGCGTCGATAGTCGTTCCATATCGAGTTGTTGATTCATTTGATTAATTATTGATTTTCAAATCAAATATTTGTTCAAGGAATGTTGTCAAAGGGACTGAATAATTAGTGGCGAAATTGACATTGAAATCTCCTGTTAAAATCATCGGAAGTTCGTCTAAATTATCTTCTAAAATTCCCGAACCTTCGCGGGTGTATATGAGTAAATGACGTGGTAAAAACTTTATATTTTCTATGGCTTTTTGATTTGGTAAAATACACACAACGACCATAAAGAATTCTCTCCCATCATTCATTTTACCTTGAGAGGCACATACATACATACATATGTATGTATATCACCAATAGTTGCTTTTTTTTTTTTTTTTTCTAATCGCATTTTATGATATTATATTATTCGTATTCTTACTTACTAGACAAAATGCTTAAATCTAATTTAACATTATAATTCATATTCTTACTGGCTCTTAATGAGCACTCTAAGCTAATCTAAATCATAATTTTGACATCTTTCGACTTCATTTTTATTTCTTTTTTATTTCTTAAATTTGAACTTATCCTACCTGAACTAGATAAATAAACTTAAACCTAAGGGTCGTGGTTGGCGCTATTTTTTACGTGCCGCCTATAGGTTGATCTCACTTTCATGAATGGATTGTGAGTGCAACCACCAGAACAAATTTTTTTGTCTGATCGCGTCTTCTTTATCCCGAATTTAAGCCGGGGTGCTGTACCGAAAGTACTCAGACCGTACAACAGTCGCCTGTCCCTCGCATGGCGTCGGAAGTGGTATATCAGAGTTATACCATTATCATCCTGTATGTAGCCCTTAGTATCTAGATAGATAAATGCTTCGGGTGGGATACAGCCAGACAGTCTTGTCTTTTCGTGGTATAACTAATTGGGGTAATAAGCCCCAAAGATCAGGCTGTTATCGCCCATAATTGCTCTTGCAATATGACTCCGAGTCAGTTTAATAAGATAATTATCAATTCTAATCAACCCAGCCTTATCGTACAGAAACTTGTTAGGAGTATTTGACATACTGTGACTCTGGTGTTCGATATAAGCTCAGGCAACATCGAAGACACTGCCTTTCGTATAAGCGAAGCTTTTCTATATCAAATGGAGCCACATTGAACCACACAGGACAGCCATAGGCGACAATTGGCCTTATGAGAGCCATGTAGCATATGACTTTTACTCTAGCGTCAAGTAGACTGCTTTGAAACAATCTTCTCGTAAGAGCAAAAGCTTTCTTGGCTTTGGCAAGATGAGCATCTATATGTCTATTGAAATATAAATATTGATCAAGCCAAATTCCAAGATATCTCACTACATTTCGTGTAGTTGTCTACTACATGGCTGCCCTTGTTGTCCAATGATGGTCAATTTGCGCCAGTTTCGCCTAGTATCCCAAAGCGTGACTAAGAGAACCAACTAGATCACTTGTGTAAATGTTAAAAAGCAGAGGTGAATTTACTGCCCTCTGTTGTAAACCGTTTCTAATATGGTAAGTCCTGCTTGAAGTAACGTTGCTATATTTTACAACGAACTTCTTGTCTATTAACATGTCATATATCATATATAACAGCGGTTTGTTCATATTCAGCCTGGCTAACTTTAAGAAAAGTCCATCTAGCCACACGGTGTCGAAGGCCTTCTCAAAGTCAACCAGACAGGCCCCTGTGCATTGCCTCTTGCTTTTGTTCCATTGGATGTCGGACACCAGTTTTGACGCAGCATGAATAGTGTCATGTCCCGCCCTAAAACCAAACTGGTTTTCCGGAAGAACCTTATTATGCTCAACCCATTTTAGTAGCGCTTTCTTGATTACCTTTTCAAAAACCTTGCTAATATTCGGAAGTAAACTTATTGACCGAAGATTTGCTGGATTGCTCTTATCCTTCCCCTTTTTGGGAATAGGGTGGACTACCGCCATTTTCGAATGTGCTGGATAATGTGCATTATTCAGCATATTGTTAAAAAGCGTTACTAATATATCGACTGCTACCTCGGGCATATGCCGCAATACTATGCTAGGAATCCCATCAATGCCCGACGATTTTTTGTTTTTCATTAAATCAAGGATGCACATGAGATCATCTCTTTCGACGAACACGTGAATTGATCGTTCGCTGGCGATATTTCCATTTGCTGGGTTTTCATCATTGATGAAAATCCCCCTTCGTGGACTGGGGTCAATCTCTTCTTATTACATGATAATCTTTGTATACCAAGTTATGCTTCTGGTTCAGTTTAGTTTCGCTGGCCAAAAGCAAGTCTGGATTTTCATTTACCAACAAGTTAGACAGTGTAATTCTTCTCTCGATTCTCACCAGCGAATTAACATTCACGGCAAGGATCTCCAGGTTCAATTCGTCTGGCGTATTCAGCATGTTCTTGGCATGTCAGACTCTGCAAACAGAGTCGAATAGATGAGATCAATTCGAGCCGCTTGCTCGTTTAGTTGTTTATGGAGTTGAGCCATTTGTCCTTTAATGGACAATAGGACAGCTGTTAACTCCGCATTGGCTTCAGGTGCCTTAGTAGGGACCTTCACCGTTTGCTGTTTCGTTGCGTTTCCCGATCCTGTTGCCATTTGGGAAAGGATATACATATTGGGTGTAACGATCTTTGCGAATGAGCGGCTTTTTTGAAGTCTATATTCTTCGATTTGCTGCTTACGAGCCTGAACTTTCTTTCTAAGTTCTTGAAATTTGGGGCAACCCCTAAAATTAGCAGGGTGCCCCGTATTCTAAGTACACAGAAAAGTAATGATTTGTCCTCAACTTTTTCCCTTCCCAAAGGACATTCTCCAGGTTTGTGATCTTTCTCGCATTTTACACACCTGAACTGCATATTGCAATTAGGAGCGGCATGCCCGAATCTCTGGCAACGCATACATTGGAGTACACGATCTGCTTTTTTTAATTTATCCCAGATGATAGCTAGGTGGCTTAGAAAACGTATTTTTCTTAAGCGATCAATTTTGCTGTTGGGACTGAGCTGCTCCAAGAAAAATGGTAGTTTCTGATCACCGCTTCTAGCCCTGGTAATTGGTTTTTGTGTTTTGGGAGTGTAAGTAAAATACTCCGTTTGAGATTTTCCAAGGGCGGCACGTACCTTGTTGTAATCCTCTAGGGATTCACAAATAATGACATGCTTATTTGCACTCAATCTTTTTAAGTGGAAGTTTTTACAAACTAACTTACATAACTTAATACTATCCTTAATTTCACCCACTTACGTTTATTGGGGGAATTTTTTCTTTTTTATTTCTTTGTCTGCTGCGTTTCTTCTTCTTGCTGCTTTTGTTGTTGTTGTGTGTTATTCTGCGTTTGTTGTTGTTGCTACTTTTGATGGTATTGCTGAGTTTTCTTCGGCATTGTTGTCTGCTGTTGTTCTTTTTGTTTTCGTTGTTTAAGCTGCTGTGACTGCTGTTGTTGTTGTTGCTGCTGTAATTGATGTTGTTGTTGTTGTTGATGTAGTTTTTGTTGTCGCACTTTGTTGCGCTTGGCTATCAACTCCTTGATTAGTCGATCCAGCTCGGCTTCTTCTTTAGCAAGGTTTTCTTCCTCTTGCCCCTTTACAATTTCTTAGCACTGTTTGCCCGTGCTTAATGGTATCGGGTGAGTCATAGTATAGTCATCACTAATGACTCCTCTCTCCCTCATCTGTTGTCATCGCGGGAGTTGCGCGCCACCATTATCTGCCGTTTTGCGGGCTTTTAGTTTCACTGTGAGTTTCGGTCGTCTTTTGCGTTTGGTTACGTCATCGGGTATCGTAAACATCGTCTGGTCTGTTTCTTGACCAGACAATAGTACCGAACTTTGCGGTATTATTTTTCGATTGGAGTCCATCGGCGCCACTTGAATTTCTCCTTTCTTTGTTTATTGTTCTTTGTTAGATGGGAAAAGAAAGAACGAACTTTTTTTTTTCCCCTAAGGGGCGTTAACCGCCTAACTCGCGCGTCAGATTCCCGGTACTCTTCCACTAGGCCAGCTCGCCTTTTGTTCTTTGATTTTCGAATTCCCGTATACTAATGGTCTTCCGATAACACTCACTTACACAAAGTCGACTGCTCACTGCAAGAGATGATTAGTGACTGACCAATAGTTACTTAGGTAACATTAATTTCACATTCTTATTGAAAGTTCTATATTATCCGTAGTAACTTGGGCTATGTTTTTGTTTTGATAATTTGGCACTTCTAACATTTTTTCATTTAAATTTGACAATGGAATCGAAATTAGGTATTTCAATAACTTTTTCATTAGAAAGCTACATAATATGTTTCTGATAATAATAAGTCAATTTTTTTGAGAAACAGAACCTTCCATATCTTAATAATGTTTCTTTAAGACTTTGACAGTTTAACGTTCATATTGTCAACCCCGTTCTCGATGTAATGAAACTAGTAATCATGTTTTACGAAGTATCAAGCTTATATATTTTGTTGTTGTTAAGATGTATACTTGTCGTTTGACATACACATACTCACAAAATTATTCGCGCAAAGCCCTTTCAGAGGAAAAATGATATTTCTTTCCAGAATGTATATTTCAAAGTCATATTTTTATGGGCAGGATAACTGTACCGATTGTGCAGCAACAATCTGTCTGTTTATAGGGTTCGCAATCAGAAACAACGGTGAATTTCAAATGTTTTTAAGGGAATATCCAAGAATTAGCAGACACCAAATTATTCGCACAAGGAATTTAGTATCGTTTGTGTCGTTTTCTGTGCAGTTTTTTTCATAAAAATTAGATTGATACGCATTTTAGTGGTTAAATAAATACCTAAAAGAAATAACTTTAAATTTAAATTGGCAAAATGTGTGGGAAAAAAAGTGAAACGTCTTTAGAAGAGCAGAAACTGATAGTGCGTTTGGTATGTCAAGAAAAAACTTATATAAGAGACATCATAAATAAATACAGATACGAAGGAACATTGGAAAATAAAGGCGGGAGAGGTCGAAAAAAAATATTGTCTGAGGCCAATGAACGTTACATACTTCGAAAAATCAAGCAAGATCCTAAGACTCCTGTGAAATTGTTGACCGCAGAACTGTCTGAAACAATAAATAAGTCTTTGTCCGTCGAGACGGTACGACGTGTTCTTCGTTCTAATAATTTTAACGGCAGAACTTTATATCAAAAATTAATAAACAAAAACGATTAGAGTTTGCGAAGAGTACGTCTGTAAAAGTCCAGAGTTTTGGAAAACGGTTATATTTAGTGATGAGAGCAAATATAATTTGTTCGGAAACGATGGCAAACAAAAAGTATGGCGGGAACCAAATTCAGAACTCAAAGAAAAAAATCTTCAAGCAACGGTCAAGCACGGTAGTGGTAATGTCATGATGTGGGGGTGCATGTCTGAGAATGGGGTCGGTAGTATGGAGTTCATTGAAACAACAATGAATCAGTACGGGTACCTTGATATTTTAAAACGGAATCTCCCACAAAGTGCTGCCAAATTGGGGTTAGATGGGGTCTACGTCTTCCAGCACGATAATGACCCCAAGCATACTGCTCATACAGTCAGGATGTGGTTGTTATTTAATGTGCCAAAACAGTTAAAAAAAACCTCCGCGGTCTCCTGACATTAACCAAATCAAGCACCTTTGGTCAGAGCTCGAACGAAAAATTAGGAACCGGGTTATAATCAGCAAAAAAACCTTTAAAGAGGCTCTTCAACAGGAATGGGATTTAGTAAGTCCGGAATTTACGAAAAAACTGGTCAATAGTATGCCGAGACGCTTACCGGCTGTTATAAAAGCCAAAGGTGGTGCAACTAAATATTAATTTTAAATAATAAATGGAAGAAATGTAATACTTTTCAGCATGTTTTCCTTTTGTGGGAATAATTTTGTGTTATGAATAATTGTTGTATTCCAATTCTTTTTCTTTTTTAAATACAGTTGTATGATAGATTTTTTTTTTTATTGTATTTCATCTGCAACTTTATGAATTGAAAAGCATGAGTAAATTAAAAAAAAACAAAAAAACGAACCATGGATGCTTTTTATTTCGTAATTTTTGGGATTTTACTCTTTGTGCGAATAATTCTGTGAGTATGTGTATAATAGGATCGGCTCGTTTATCGATATTATGTTCTGTAATAAATCCAGCAGCTGTTTTTCTGGCAACTGTACCAGTTTTTTTATCAGTAAAAACCAACCATAAATGAGTAATTTCCATTTGTTCATTCTATTCTATATGAACCAATGTTCATCCATCTACAGGGTCGGCCATCTAACGCTTTTTTTTTTCAAGTAGTGCAATGGTAACACATAGCTCATGTCTGATTTGACAGATAATTAGTTTTATCCTTCCGCTGAACGAATATGGTTGTGTATACGCTTGAACAACGCTGGGAAATATTGCGACATTACTTTGAAACAGAAGATGCCGATTTTGCCAAAAAAATCATCTTTTCAGATGAAGCTCATTTTGATCTTGGCGGGTTTGTAAACAAGCAAACTTGTCGCATTTGGCACAGAAAACCCGCACGCATACATTGAAAAGCCGGTGCACTCAAAACGAGCCACTGTTTGGTGCGGATTTTGGTCCAGAGGCATAATTGGGCCATTTTTCTTCGAAATCTGCAAATTTTTCCGTACTATTTGCCAAATTTTCCGGTAGCTGTCGATTTTCAAATGTGTTGTCTGTACTTGGTTTTATCTCCGACATTGGTGTTGGGGATTGTGAAATAGCTGTAAGTATATTGTTGGATGTTGATACGATGGCTCTTCGGTCTCGCACGTACACTTTACTGTCGGTTTCTACAAC
The DNA here is from genome assembly GCA_958301585.1 of Merodon equestris. NCBI lineage: Eukaryota > Metazoa > Arthropoda > Insecta > Diptera > Syrphidae > Merodon > Merodon equestris. The sequence goes on from OY284416.1 coordinate 90,215,658, forward strand.
CCCAGATCTATTAGAAGGAGTTTCGATTATCTTACCTCTTGCTCATTGTCTATCACTAGAAGAGGGATGAATGTCTACTATAACGTCTTCACCCAATTCGAGTTTCGGTAACCTACGGTTTCTTTTGTCATGGTAATATTTCGTTATTTGTCGTTGTCTTATTATCTTCTTTTCGACATTATTTTGTACTTCCTTGAGTTTCGAGATAATAGTTGGTATTGCACATCGGGTTCTTCTTGATAAAATGCGTTGAAGACCCAATGTGATTGGCGGTGTTTCTCCATTCCAGTAACATTTTCCAAAAGCAGTCCTTGGATTTATTCGCACGCTTTAGAAGAGTCTTTGTTATTTTAACGGCTTATTCCGCTTTTCCATTAGCCTGTTGGTGAGGTGGTGCACTTTTTGTGTGTATAAATTCCCATTCTTTAGAAAATCGATGAAAACTTTGATTTACAAAACATGTTCCTTCATTGGTAGTTACAACTAAAGGGCAACCATGTCGACTAAAATTTTGTTAGCAACATTTAATGACGATATCAGCTGTTGCATTTTTTATTTCATTTTCTTCGAAGAAAACTGAATAATAATCTATGGTGGTCAAGAAAATTCTTCTATTTCCTTCTTGATTATAATCGCATATGTTCATGCCAATCCTTTGAAATGGATATTTCGGTATTTTCGGCATCTGTTAAGGTAATTTTCTTTGTATTATATCACTGGATAAACATACCTGACAAGTTCCACAAATGTCTTTTATTTGTTGACAATAAGCAGGCCAAAAAACTGCATCTCTGGCTTTTCGAAGACATCTTTCGACACCTTGATGACCTGAGTGAATCCTTCTGAGTGTCTCGCTTTGAAGTGCTTTAGGAATAACAACTTTATCCTTTTTTTAAATAATACCGTTATGGACCGTTAGTTCATCTCGAAAATGCCAATATGGTTGTATTAGCTGTGAAACGTCGATTTTGGTGTCAGGCCATCCCTTCATGATTGCTTTAGTTGACACTTGTAAGGTGTTGCCTTCTCTAGTTGCTGCTCGAATCTTTTCTATTCGATTTTCTCTTATTGGTGTGTCTGGCATCACACTTGTTTCTGATTCAACAGTCTCGTTACTATTCTATCAAGGGAGTGACGGATCAACGGATTCTATGGGCCGGGGTCTTTAAGTCTTTCTGTTGCGTTTGCTTGAGTGGATCCATTTCTGTTTATAATATTCGACCTGTTTTGTTTTTCTGATAAATTACCTTGTTTGTATCGCTTATGATGTCTTCTCCTTCTACGTTGTTGCCAGTTAGAGCGCGAGATACCGGATTGAAACTCGTGGTGTCCAAAAAAATATATGTTTTATTTACCGAGTACAAAATCAGACTGAAACTTAAGCTATGACATTTCCATAATGTAACCTACGCTTTGCAAAGGTGATCGTTTGGCGGATATTGGCCAGACGCTGATAAAGCATATTCGCGGATCACCTGTGCAATCACATTGAATTTGATGCGTTTGCATCCGCTGACCTCAATTAGTGTTATTATTTGAGTATTCTCTGTATTGTATTTATCGGCTGTTGACTTTGCTGTTGATGTTGTTGTTGGTGTTGCTACGTTGTGGTTGATGTCGTATTCGTTGTTGTTGTTGGTGCTGCTACTGCTGGTTGTTGTTGCTGTTGCTACTGCTGGTTGTCGGGTTGTTCTTATAACTCCTCCCCCCTTAAGTCTGAAGCGAGGGTGCTGCCAATTCTGATGGGCTGGACACGAGCGAGGTATCGAAATCAGCTTTAAAACTTTTCCTGCACGTTAGTATAACAATGAGCACAATTCCTAAGATTATTAGGCCCGAGGATAGATATATGTCCCGGAGTGTGCTTTGCCAAGCTATGCTTATGGAAGTTTCCTGTTGGTGAAACTTAAAATCGTTAAACTTTTTTATGTTTAGATGTTCAATTGTGAAATTGGCTGTGATGTTAGTAAAGCTCGTAGGATAAATATGGATTCGGTCCCAGTAAGTATAGGATTTATGTTTGTATCTTATGTCGTTGATGTGTACTTCACAATCCCTGTATGTTATTAGGGCTGAGCCTTCGATAGTTCGTTCAAAGTTGCATGTGGAGTTGATAAAGGTGCGTGGAACATTTATCAGCAGTATGTGGTTGTCTTCAGGTTGGGTGATTGATGTTATTTCGCCGACGTCTTCGATTTTGCAGCTTGCAGGTTTATTCCGTAGTATGTTGCCGATGCATGTTGATTGTTGTAGTACTTCTTGATGGTTGGACTCTTTGCAAATAAATATTTCCTCTACTCTTGGACATATGTGATCGAAATATTGTATGATATTGGCACTTATAGCTGCGTATGGCTTTACAATAATCTGATTAGTTTTGTTTACGGGTATTGGGATGATATGAAAAAAGGAGTACGTTGTTTCGGAAAAGGTGGGGATTTTAATGTTAAACACAATTTTAGAGCCGTTGTAATAAGCCTGAAGTTCGAGTATCTCATATACGTGTTCATCGGATTTTAGTTCTAAAGAATTATTAAGCAGATTGTGGATAAGTGAAAGTTCGTTCGGACTCAATATGGTTTTTGATACAACATTGGCCTTGGCTAGGATGATTGCTTCTGAAATACATATCTCTAGTATGGTTGGTTAGGAGATCTATGTTAAAATCGATTTGGCTTAAATGTTGGTTGTGAACAAATGTATCGGAATTCGACCGTACTAAGATTAGTGTTTTGTTGATCGAGCGGAGCGTAGCGGAGCGAGAGCAATCACCCACTTTTTGGCCTAGCGCGTGCGGGGAATATAGTGGTCCGAAAACGATTTCGGACTAATCTTGTACGCACTAAATGTAGATATCGGCTATAACCACACATGTGTGCAGCATGTCATTCGATAGATCTAGGTCTGTAGATGAGCCATAAATTATCAAATGAAATTGTTTGATTGAAAAATAGTGAGAAATAACGAAGTAAAGTTTAGAAAAGTGCCATGCGGAGCGAGAGCAAGGTTGATAAAACAACAAATTTGCTCGCTCGATCAAAAATTTTCAGTAGCGGAGTTAAGCCCGCGCATACTGATCTGCCTAGTTATTGTAGTCTGCCATATATTCTTGTATGAGATTTTGTTGGTAGTTAATGTGTTCCGTAATGTTCTTAAATCTCTGGATCACTTCTGAGTTTAGCTTAGATTTAGTGGAAATATTATTGATTAGTTGGTTTTGCGTATTCTTTAAGTTTTCGATTTCGCTGTTGATTTTCTCGGCGTCGTAAGCGTCCATGTTTCCAGTTATGAGTTTTATTGAACTACCTAGTCCGTTTATGAGTCCTCTTTTTTGTCTTCGTCTTTGTCTTGGTAGAAGGAGATCTATTTTAGATGATAGCTCTTTAGTTTTAAGTTCTAGAATTTTTAAAGTTGGTTGGATGCTTTTGAATGTTTTGAAGTCTGGAAGGGATTTTTGAATCTGTGCTACATTTTCTACATATTCGTCCAAATTGACAATGTGGATCAGGTTGTAAAAGGAGTCTATTGATTTTGCGTTTCCAAGCTTAATTGGGAGGATTCCTTGGGATCTTGTAAGATCTCTTACATCTATTTGCTGGGCAGAGGTCAGTATTGGTCTTGGGACGAAATAAAAATAGCTTATTAGATTTTAGGTATATTTACGTTTTTTCTTAATCCTAGATTTGTGAAACTTTCTGTTGTTAGTAGTTAAGAGTGTTACTTTCTTATTTTCCTTAACTAAATGCTTTGAAAATCTTGGAGTCATTTTATTTCTCCTACATTCTTTTCTATAGATAGCATCGTTTTCTTCTCTATTTTCGGGTTCTTTTCTATCTTTGTTGAGTTTATCTATTCTTTTACAAACATTTTGTTCTAGTTTATCTTTTATTAAGGGGAAGAAATCTTCTTGAAATTTAGTTAGTTCTTTTACGTATTCGTGTTCGTTGGAGTGCTTCACTGTATTGTTAAATTTATAGGAACGTCCATAGAAGAGTTCAAACGGGGTAAACTTTGTGGCGGAATGGATGGAATTGTTATATGTGAATATGGTCTCGGAAAACATTTCGTCATGGTCTGTTTCTGTCTTATTTTCTTTGAAGGTTTTAGAAATAATCCTGTATATTTCTGTCAATGTGGAGTGCAATCGTTCGACTGGTGAATTGCTACTCGTCTGTTGGAAGGATGTAGTGTGGAGGTCAATTTGATAACGTTTACAAAAGTGTTTGAATATATTCGAAGCAAATTCTGATCCTTGATCGACTACGACTTTTACAGGTATGCTGTGTAGGCTGATAAAGCTTTTAAATGATCTGAGTACGTTAATACTATTTCTAGAGGGAATTGTATATCCCGCGGCGAATTTTGAGAATTTATCCAGAATAGTCAGTATGTTTCTATTGTTAATAGTGTAGATATCCATATGAAGGATATCCAATGGTTATGGAGTCTCAGGTTTTTCGTAAGTAATTTTCTGGGGTGTTCTTTCGTACTTTTGGGTTTGACAAATTCCACAGTTGTTAATAGTTTTAGTTATAATCGTTTTCATATATGGAAAGTAGAATTTTCGTTTTAAATGCAACAGAGTTTCGTCTATGCCTCTGTGGTTATTATCTGAGTGGTAATCTCTGATTAATTTCTCTTGATCGTCGACATTTCTGATGTCTTCCAAAAGGGTAGTACAACGGATAAGTTTAAAGGAGTTTTTGCTAGCAAAGAATTTAGAATAAACTGATTGGATATTGTGGAAAGTGTCGTCGTCTGCATAAACTGCATTTAGTTTTCTTGGGGAGAATAGTTTCTTAAAAATATCTATAATGGTATTTTCGCTAAAGGTTTTGTCTCTAAGAGTCTTCCGTTGTTTGTTCCTAAAGACTACTTCCAGGGTCATTGGTGATCCTTTATCTGATTTTTGGAAAATATATTGTAAGTTAAACTCGTTGAGGGGTCGTTCTGAAATAGGAATGCCGTCATCTAAATTTTCTAAAGTGGAATGAATAGTAGAACCGCTAGTACCTTGGACTGATTCACTGTCGTTAATGTTAATGTCAATTTTTTGAAGAGTTTCGGGGGTTTCGATTTTTACTCTACTAAGGGCATCCGCGTTAGTGTTGTTTTTGCCTTTCTTGTGAACTATTTCATTGTCGTATTCTTCTAACTTCAAACGCCAGCGTAGTAGTTTTGAATTTTGATCGTCAAGGTTCATAATCCATGTCAATGGCTTATGGTCCGTTACAATTTTAAATCTGTGTCCGAAAAGGTAGGGTCTGAAATATCTCGTTGCCCACACGATGGCAAGGAGCTCCTTTTCGATCGTTGAATAATTAATTTCGGATGTGGTTAGTGTTCTGCTTGCGAAGCATATTGGCCTATCGCTTCCTATCGGGCCTTGTGATAGTATTGCTCCGAGAGCAAAGTTGCTCGCGTCCGTTGTAAGGACGAACGGTTTGGAAAAATCAGGATATTGGAGGATTGGGTTATTAGAGAGGATATTTTTACAAGTTTGGAAGGTTTTTATACATATATTGATCGTCAATTATTACTTTTACGGTTTTACGAGTTTAGCAAAATCTTTTATAAATTTTCTGTAGTAGCCTAGTAGACCTAAAAAGGCTCTTATCTCTTTTTGGGTACGTGGAATGGGAAAGTTTTTGATTGCGTGGATTTTGTCGGGGTTGGGTTTTACGCCTCCTGTGGAGACGATATGTCCCAAAAATGCTATTTCTTTTTTTAGGAATTCTGATTTCTCGAGTTGGACCTTAAAGTTCGATTCCTTTAATTTTGAAAATATCTTCCTCAAGCTCTCTAGGTGTTCTTGTAGAGATGTAGAGTATATGATTATGTCGTCTAAATATACTAGACAACATTTCCCTACTAATTCCTTTAGAATGTTATCCATAACTCTTTGGAACGTAGATGGGGCATTTTTTAAGCCGAATGGCATTCTTAGGTACTCGTAATGGCCACCGTCTACGGAGAACACTGTTTTTGCTACATCCTTTGGATCCATTTCGATCTGGTGAAATCCGCTTGCCAGATCTAGTGTTGAGAAATACAGGCACTTTCCTAATTTGTCTAGGATCTCGTTTATGTTGGGAATTGGATATTTGTCGGAAATGGTTTTCTCGTTCAATTTTCGAAAATCAATCACGAGTCTCCATTTCTGATTTCCATTCAGATCTTTTTTTTTTGGGTACTATCCACACGGGTGCACTCCAAGGGGAATAGCTGTGCTGTATTATCCCTTGTTTGAGCATTGATGATATTTGCCTCTGGATTTCCTCCTTGTGACAATATGGATAGCGATACGTTTTTGTGTGGATTGGGATATCGTCCGTGGTATGGATTCTGTGTTTGATTTTGTTAGTGAAGGTTAGATCTTGGCCTTCCTTAAAGAATATATCTTCGTATTCTCTGCATAGTTTTATGAGGCCTTTTCTTTCCTCGGTGTTTAAATGTTGAGTACGAAGGAGATCTGTGATATCAGGGTTATTTTGGGGACTATCAAGGCTGACATTGAAGTTATTAACTTCTATAAAATTTGATGAGAGATAGGGTTGGGCCTTAATGGGTTGTTCGACAAGAAAGTTTTTATCCAGGCTAGAATTATTAGAAATTTCTACAAGACAATACCAGTTTCTTGCTGTATAGATGCGTTCTGAAATAGTGAGGGTGGGTTCGATTAAGGTCTCTGGTATGAAGACATCTCCATTGCGTATGTCTACGGGTACTTTAACAATAGTTTTTGAATTTGAGGGGATTGAGAATTTCCCAGAGCTGAAGTTGGGTTTGAAGCAAAGTGGAATTGTAACGTTAGGGGTTATTAAAAGTTTGTTATTTAGATCAATTTTCGCACGAAGTTGGGTAAGGATGTCTAAGCCTAAAAGACCGTCGAAATAGTTTTGGAATTTAAAGATTAAGAAGTCAAATTTGCCGGATTCGTTAAATTCGTTAAAGATGTGTACTGAAACTTTTTTATGTAATATGTGGTTATTTAATATGGTAGCTATTTGGGTAGGAGGGCATTCTTGGACGTTGAGGTTGTTTGTGAATTCTGGGTTGATAAAGGAAGCTGAAGCTCCTGTATCGACGAGAAATTTTAGGGGACGGCCAAATGGGGATGAAATATTAATATAGGGTAGGACAAAACCATGTTTATTGATGTCTAAGTATCCGATGGCTCCGTTGAGGCTGGGTTTTGAAAATTTTCCGTTTCTAAGGCGTGCATTGCGTTTAACGTTTCTTGGTCTCGTTCGTCAAGTACCTCGTCCTGGTAAATGTAATGGTCTTCGAGTTTGGGGATGTATGATGGTGGTAAGTTGTGTTTTAAATTACGGGCGTCCGCGTTATGTACCTCTTCGATGATGTAACGAGGTGTATTATTGCTTCGTCTTGTTTGCTGCGATGTAGGCGGTCTATGCGTTGTTGGTTGTACGTACCTGGATTGGGTTGTGCCAAGTTCCATTGGTTCTGTTCGCTGAGCATTATTATTTCTTAGCGAGAAGTTTGGCATGACCTGATGTTGATTGGATGTATGAGCATTGTTTGGGATACGGGATAAAGGTAAAGGAGGATAGTTATTTACTGGTGGATGGGTGTTGTTATGTGTAAACATGGGGCTCTGTGTATAGCTATTTTGAAATGGTTTATGGTTGAGTTGTGGGGATCTATGGATTTGGTTAGGTTGGGGTAATCTGAAATTCTGGTTGGGTGAGTAATTTTTTCGGTTGAATTTTTGGTTAGTGTGAAAGGATCTTGTAGCGGGTGGACGATGCTCGTATTTCATATAGAACATATTTAGTTCCTGGATACAATACGAGAGGGCTATTGCAAGCGATGTTGGTTTCATGGCTCTTATGTTTGAGCCAAGTGGTTCTCTGAGACCGGATAAAAATGTGTTTAGGCACATTTGGGAAAAGAGATCCTTCTTAGCCCTGATCACATTTGTGTCCGTCTCGTGGATTAGGATGTTATTATTCAGGGTTGCCTGCAATTCAATAATTGCGCCATAAAATTCTTCTACACTTTTACCTCCCTGTTTAAGTAGGTGTAAATCTCGTATTAATGATGTTTCGTTACGTTTGTCTGCGTAATGTAACACTAGATTAGTTTTAATCTCTTCCCAGTTCAAGCCAGTTCCGTACATATTCAGTACTTCATTCGCTTGACCGTCTATCTTGTTGCGAATTGCTCGTAGTATAATTTGTCCGAGAGGGGTTTCCGATACTCCTCTTATATGCATTAAGATTTCCTCTACATTGTTTATAAAATCGTGTAATAATCTGGGGTTTCCGTCAAAACTTGCCACGTTTTACCGCGTCTGGAATTCTAAGAGAGTCGAACACGTCGCGAAGATTGGGGGTAACAGCACAGGCTGTGGAAGAGGTTGTCGCTAAGTTTGGGTTCATAGTTGGAATGAGTAGTAGGGCTATGCCGGTTCTAGACCAGGAAATGAGTCAGAAATGAGTCATCACCGTTCAAGGTCGTTTTTTTGACTTCAAGGCCGCTTTGACTTCAAGGCCGCTTTGACTTCAAGGCCGCTTTGACTTCAAGGCCGTTTTGACTTCAAGGCCGCTTTGACTTCAAGGCCGCTTTGACTTCAAGGTTTTCCGTTTTTTTGTTTATTGTTTGTTCAAGACTGAAAAAAAAAATATTTTTGATTTCCCCCCATTCATTTATCCATGACCCATAAAGTAAGTATGTATGTATGTACATATGTATGTGAACCTGGAAGCAATGTGTTACCATTGAGTGTCATCATAATACCGATTTTACAGAATTTGTTTACTTTGTTCGTGCAGTCATTTGGGTCACCCAAGTGCGTAGCTTGTATAAATGACCACTCGACGTTCAAGCACAAAAGATCGGTTCGATTGGTTATGACCTCGCGCATGTGGTCGTTTGGTTCGCTTAAGTGCGTTGCTTGCATAAATGACCTTAGCCGGGGGATGTTCGTTATACATCGAACATTAGAAAATGCTTATTCGGGGTTATAGAGTCGATCGCTTGTGCAGTGTGTTTATATGTTTATGCTATGATTTATATGACGTTTTTTTTTAGTTTTAGATGGGATTGCCGTGTTCTAGACATGCGGTAAGGTGTCATCTGACAGGAAGGCCGTTCATGTGTTGAGAGCTTCATCGTCGGTTGAGGGGGATTACTAATTTGATGTGTGTTGCTACATATGTGATTTCAAGGTCGTTTTTGACTTCAAGATGAGTTCAAGGCCGTTTGACTTCATGGTCGTTTGACTTGAAGGTCGTTTTACTTGAGGGTCGTTTGACTTGAAGGTAGTTCAAGGTCGTTTGAACTGCGTCTGACTAATCTGGTGTGTGTTGATACGAACAAAACAAATCTGTGTACGGGGTCATTGACACTTGTTACAATTCCTAAATCATTTAAGCTGTTCTAATCAGAATATCTAATTATAGAAATCAGTGTATTCTAAAAATAATCCTTGCTTTAATATAAAGCGGAACCTGAAAATAAAAATGAAAATAGATTTTTTTGTTTTTTTTGTTTTTGTTTATTGTTCAAGACCGAATTATGATATAATTTACAGCATATGTTAAGGCGCGACTCCGTTATCTTTTAGCCAATATATATATATATGTAAATATTTAATATACAACAATAAATATAAATGAAAGTTGCTTTTCTACATTTCTGTGTTTATAAAATTCCTTAAAATTACAGCATTTCTAAGCGCACAAAATTGATGATGGTGTTGGAGCTGGTGGTGACAGCGTGTAGTTGTTTGAAACATCTTATTTAAAGATTTCAAATTATCGCATCCGAGATTATTTAAATCAATTGCAGTCTTTTGAAGAAACTGTTCAACCCATGTCTTTTTTTCAGCTCCCTTGACGTAAACGTCACAATTTTTTAGATTTTCTTGTAGAAACTTTTTGACACTTTTAAAAGATACAGATCCATCGTCCCATGCTAAACCATGATAATTTTTCGTTAACCAATTTGCTTGTTTTTGGTATTTCATAGATAAATTTCTGAACTCATACGGCTGCTTAATTAAAAAATTTTGAAACTCCCAAGAATTAAAAGTAATAGCCAGCTCCTTTATAATGAACACATTATTATTTCCCCTAAATCCTTGAAAGTCTAAAGTGATTACTGCTTTTCCAGCCATGTCTATGTGAAGGTATGTATGTTACTGATAGAGTGATTGCTCTTCAATTGATAGAATTTATAGAGTTTCTTATTTTAAATAATTCTCTTGATTTCACCAGTAAGTGGAGTATATTTTATTATTCGATCATGTATGAGTACACAATATGCAACTGTATTAGTTGGAAGATTTTTAGATGTCTTGAATTCAATTGTTATGTCAATGGGTCCGGCTTTGATTGCCTCATTCTGATGTGATACATCAAAAACAATAATGGGGGCAATTCTCTTGAATTCATCACGTGTAAGAAGAGGTTTTGGATTTACCAAGTAATAGCCTTGTTGAAATTTTGCATACATTTCATATAAAACGCCATAACGATCACAATCAAATTTAAGATTAAGGTCATCATATGGATATGTCTCTGAGTTGAGATGTACTTTAGCATCCGTTACATCGCAATGTTTAAACTTGCCCTCAATTTGTAACGCTAATAATATAAAGCGAGGCGTTTCATTTTGTTGTGAAAGCTTAACATTCCACAAGTGATGCATTCCCTGAGTTAGAGTTGGGTTGAAATGACAATCCCAACTACGAAATGCTAATGTTATGGGCGTTTCACTTTTGATTGTTTTGAAAATATTCAGTTTCGATGTATCAGCCAATTGTATATGAGGAACTTTCCAGGTGATATTGTTTATATTTAGCTGTACTTTTTCTTTTAAATCTGTTGAATATACAACATTTTGATTAGTCTTTGAACGTAATAAAATCAACTCATGTTTAGAGTTTACAATAATTCGATTATAGTCTTCGGCAAAACCCATTAACGATTTAAGGGGTAGACAAAAATTAAAATGTCCGTTTGTTAAATCAATATCATCAGATTTAGACCATCCGGCATTTTTTAACATCAGACTCTCATCCTTATTGAGAGAAGCATAGTTTTTTAGTGTTGTAGTTACGCCTAAATGTCGTGTTCGATCAATTTCGAATCCATTAATTTCATAACGAATTTCATCGAATAAATATACTGCGCAATTGTTTTTCAATTTAATATTCGATGAAACTGCCCCATTATCTAGAGTAGCAAATCCCTCAATATTAATATAGCTTTCGCTAGGTAATATGAAAATATCTTGGTTCTGAATAGATATACGAATTTCATCACTACTTTTAAATGCTTGCAAATATGGTATGTAACTATGAAATTCCTTTCTTATAATGCTTTCGTCAGAAATTGGATGTTGTACGATGTTTAGTATTTCACTCATATTTTGTTTTTTTATTTTTTTTTTTTTAATTGTAAACCTATTGATTTAAGGTATTGTTTATTAGCTACCGATAGTGGTACTAATCTCTCATGTGGTGTTTTAAGTCCTTTTTGTTTGACTGTTAGTAAAGTTGTGACTGGTGATGTCAGTCCTGAGATATTTTTATTGTAAATAATCATTGATCCAACGGTTTTAAATGGAGTCTGAGCGTTACTCTTTCACCACGAAAATTGATTAGGTTGCCGTTTAGATCAACAATTCGAATTGCAATCGTGCTTATTTGTTGAGTGCTGATGGGGAAATAAATAACATTTGTTGGGCTCTCATCAATTTTATACCCTGGACTGACACTCAATGAAAATTCATGGATTGTATGTGCTGGCGAATTGTTAATATATGATCCAGTTACAATATTACATTCCACACGTAAAACGTGAACTTTTGTAATATTTATTTGTTGATCTGATGTATGTTTTTGATTTGCCTCCAATATTCTTTCACTGAACCCCAGTAGTGATCCAATCGATCGTTCTTTATTAAAATAAATTTAGTCCGTACTGCTTATTTCTGTCTGAAGCGTATTATAGTTTGCCTCAATTACAAGTTTTCCATTCGAATTCTTTTCTTTATATTTTCCCTGTAAGTATTCGACAATATCATCGAACTCATATGAACCGACTGGAATTTCAAAAACCAAATCGTTTATGTGAAATAAATTATTATCTATATCAACATTTGGTACAGAGTTATATGTATGAAAATCGATCAATCCGCACACATAATTCTTATTTAAATTAATTGGTGGAAAGTAATCCGCAGTAAGAAGAGATGAGTTCCCGCTTAATGTGAGAGCTATTGACATGATGAAAGTCAACAATGAAATGAAACTAATTATGTGTTAGAAAATTTTTTTTTATTGATTGATTAAATTTCATTACAAGACATCACGTTTATTAATCCAGGAGTTATGCTGGTGCGAAAATCCTAACCACTTTACAAAAACTCTGTTTCCTTTGACTTTTAAAACCTTTTCTACAAGATAAACGTCTGGATATCTAGTTTTTTGTAGTTCGCGTTCATAAAATGCACCTTTTATTGATTTACCGTCATAGTCTTTAAGAATATATGTAACCGGATCTGTATTTTGTACGGTTTTGATTTGAAAGATCTCTGTCGACCAATTGGGGGTGTATCCCTTTTCAAAAGTATGTTTATATTTACTTATTCGTACATTATTGCCAACATGGAATTTGGGCTCATTGAATATTTTCAAATGATTGTAAACAGTTTTCAATAAAGATTTTTGATTAGAAGAATTAACATTAACTGGCGCCATTTTAATTGTTCTATGTATTTTGTTGTTATAATTATCAATTAAGGTTTTGTATATGTCAACCCATCGATATGATCCCCGGTAGCTGAACTCTTTCCACATCATTCCCTTTAAAGTTCTATTAAATCGTTCAACTATTGATGCCTTTAGTACACTTTGTGTTGAATAATGCCTTATGTCATATTTTAGAGTTAAATTTTTAAATTCATTGTTAAAGAATTCCCTGCCATCATCAGTTTGTAAATTTTTTGGTTTTCGCCCCAACTTGAATATACCTTTCATAGCATTAGCCACAAAAGGAGCACTTTTATTTTTCAATGGCACTATCCAGGCAAATTTTGAAAATGTATCTATAACAGTCAGCACGTAACGATAGCCATTATTATAGTTGGAATAGTTCCCTATTTCTACAAGATCAGCCTGCCAAAGGTCATCTATTCCTTTTGTTATTACCCTCCGCCGTTTAAAAGTTTTACGAGCTTGACGGTGAAGTTCCTGCACCAATCCTCTTCTCATGTACGTCATCGGACTGATTATGTTGTAGCCCAAATGGGGTGGGTTTTGTAATCTGTTGAAATAAAATATCCTCGATTGCATGAACCTTTTCATCGATATAAAATGTATGGACCTTAAGGTTTTCTTCAACTGTTTTCTGTATACTGTTAAGTTGTTCATATATTATATCAATGTCCTGTTTGATATTAGACAATGTTTTACTGTTTTCATTTCTAAGTTTTGAATTTAGTTCATTTATACAATTATCAACAAATAATTTATTTGTGGCATCACTGCTTGCTATAGGACTACCAAGATTTTTAATACGCTTGAAACTAATATTTATATGTGCATCGCTGTCTAATTGAAAGCCTCCGACTTTTGAAATAAGTCTTCTGGAATACCTTTTGTTTTGATTGCAATAGGAGGAACGTCCAAACTTGTCAATAACCATTTTGAAATTGATCTATTTGACTTCATATTTACACAATTATATTCTCTTCGCGCAACTCTTCAATAATCGACATTATTTCATTATTATGATTTGTATGACCAGCTGATTGTGAAGCGATAAGGAGTCTTAGTCTATCTATTAACTGATTAGGATCATTCCAATATACGTAGTTGGGTTTCTTATAATTTAATCTCATTATACCGGAACCTTTATGTATGTTTGTGTTTTTTTTGTTTTTAACAAATAATTTTTTAATTATTTTAATATATTTGTATGCCTTAGTACCTTTTATTTGTTCATTAGCACTATGGTTACGTTTATGTGCATTTGTTAGTGTCAACATTTCTCTATAAGCTTGCAAATCTGCATCGTCATATTTTTTTGGAACTTTATAAAAGATCAGCTCAAAGAGTCCAGGTGTCTTAGACCAACTCCGGTTAGCAATTGAAATTTTATCATTATTCAACTCAAACGCTGTATTACCAAATTTCCATTTGTCATTAACATCTCGATAAGGTCCATATAACTTATCTAATTTGCTTGCCTTTTCCAACGTTGTAAGATCGACAAAGGGTTTTCCATCATCTGATTGTGAAAATGACATATATTCATCATTGTCATCAGCATCATCATCTTCATCCTCAACAGCAGCATCGGCATCAGCAGCATAACTACTACTTGTACTTGAATCATTGAAAAGTTTGCTCATACTCGATTTCAATGGAGTACTTGTTTCTATTGTACTTATATTATTTTTATTCGGATACGTGTTCGGTTGTCGTTCCTTCTTTAAAGTCTTTGTTTCTTCAACTAGTTCCTTGAGCGGCTTAGTGATAGGTTTTAATGAAGTCTCTAGATAATTTCGCGTATCAGCTTCCCCCAGTTTTATATCTCGAAATTTCTTTCTCAATATCTTTCGAGTCTTAACTATATCTTTAATTATTTTCTCATTCATATTCATATTTGAGTGAGTTGCAATCTCACAGAATACTGATTAGATGATAGTGTGTAACTCACATTTTATAGTTGTATAAAAACGTCAAAAGCTTTCCTATAACGACCACAATCAATATGGTCATCTTTGCTTATGACGAGAAATCCATTTTTATCTTGCCAGCACCTGCTACATAAATGCATAAATATTTCAAATGACATGTCATTGGCGCCCACATGATCATTGTATATATGCCGCATATTTAAATCATCTTGCTTAAACACAATGATCAAATTTGCATTGTCTCGCACCAAATGTTTTTTTTAGTTTTTTTTTTTTTTAGTTTTTAACTCATTTTTATTCTTAACTTCTTAGATCTATCTTACCCTAGACAAAAATGCTTAAAAACTAGCTTAACTATCTTAACAATCTAGATATCTTACTGGCCCTAGGCGGACACTCTAAAATAGACGTAACAGCTTAAATCTATGTCTTTCGACTACTATATCAACTTACCACTAACATTACTATATCTAGCTTAAGCTAAGAAAAATGTTTTTTTATTAAAAACTTAGCATATGATCATTTGTATTATATATAAAACTTAAGCCTACCTTAATGTAACTAAACCTAACTTATTCTACCTTAACTAAAATATATATATATAAATTATATACATAATATATATATTTAATATATATATCTTTTTTTTTTTTTTTTTTTTTGTTGTTTTATATACAATATATATACCCTACTACTACCTACCCTACCCCACCTTACCCTACCTTAGCCTATGTAAGCCTGCCATTGGTGTTAGGCAGGCGATGCCTTGAAGAGGCTGAAGCTCTCAAAGTGTCCACTGACGTAGCTCTCTCCAGCCACCAAAAGCGTTGATGTTGTCGGACTACGTCTCCTCGATCCCGGCGTGAGACCGATCTACAGAACCTGAGGCGCTCGGGCTCACGGAGCGCGACATCGGGTTCGTAGAGGAATCGCCGTTCCACGGAATTGCGACCCACGTGGAAGATTAGCGGTATCGCCAATCTATCCTGGATCAGCCCACATCTATCTAAATAGAGGAATGCTTCTGGCGGCACAAAGCCATTAAGGCGCACTCTCTCGTGATATAAATCGTTGGGGTAGTAAGCCCCGAAGATCAGGCTATTGACCGAAGTCATTGCTCTCGCAACGTGGCTTCGAATCAGTTTGATCAAAAAATTATCTATCCGTACAATCCTGGCCCTATTGTATAGGACCTCGTTCGGGTTAAATTTCATGTACTCAGATTCGGGTGTCCTATGTAGCCCCAGACACGTCCTGAGACATTGTCTCTCAAACACCCGAATCCTTTCCATTAAGCTGGCTCTCACATTGAACCAGACGGGACATCCATAGGCAACCATGGGCCTGATTAAGGCCATGTAGCAGATTACCTTCACCCTAGAATCAAGTTGGCTGCTATGAAACAGCCATCTTGTTAGAGCGAAAGCGCCCCGGGCCCTTGCCAGAGCAGCATCTACATGTTTGTCAAAATATAGATACTGATCCAGCACGATCAGAAGATATCTGACCACACTTTGTTTCGCCAGTGGACGCCCGTCCGGTCCTAAAATTAAGAACCTGCGCCAGTTTTTTCTAGTGTCCCGAGAGGCCCTAGACAAAGGCGTTCTGAACAATATAGATTCTGATTTCTGGAAGTTGATTTTCAACTTCCAGTCATCACAATACTGCTGAATTTTTTCGAAGTCACGCTGCAGAAGAGTAACAATGACGTCGATCGTTGGACCTGATCTGTACGCGATTAGGTCGTCTGCGTACGCTATTGAATGGTGAAGAGAAACTAGCAGATCGCTTAGGTAAATGCTGAAAAGGATCGGCGAATTTACCGTACCCTGTTGCAGTCCATTTTTGATTTCAAATGTTTGGGTAGAAGTCACGTTGGCAATTTTCACTACGAACTTTCTACCTGTTAACATGTCAAAAATCATATATAGCAGTGGTTTACTTATGCCCAGCCGACTGAGCTTGTAATAAAGACCTTCTAACCATACGGTATCGAAGGCTTTTTCCAAGTCAATCAGACAGGCACCCGTGCATTGTTTCTTGCATTTATTCCATTGAACATCCGACACAAGCTTCGACGCGGCATGAATAGTGTCATGCCCCGCTCTGAAACCGAATTGGTTATCCGGGATGATTTTATTGTCCTCAACCCATTTAGACAGGGCCCTATGGATCACCTTCTCGAAAACCTTGCTGATACTCGGAAGGAGACTTATTGACCGGAGATTTTCCGGGTTAGATGTGTCTTTACCCCTCTTGGGAATTGGTTGCACTACCGCTGTCTTCCAGTGCACTGGATAATATGCATTATTCAGTGCATTGTTGAACAGGATGGTGTACCTCTCTACAGCCACTGGCGAAAGGTGCCTAAGCACAACATTGGATATACCGTCGACTCCCGCGGATTTTTTCTTCCTCAATGACTCGAAGATCATCTGAAGATCCTCCGTCGATATGAACAGGGTATTAACCCCCTCATTGGCGATGACATTGTTTGCCACGAAATCTTCATTGAACCCTGTAAAACCAAGGTTCTCTGATCGCCAATGATCGATATCATTTCGAAGATAGAAGTGATGAAGCAGGGCTCTATCTTCCAGGTCGTGGTTCGGGCGAATACTATCATTCACCTTGTATACTTCCTGGAAGACAGCTCCTACTGTCGCCACCCTCTCCTGAGGATCCTCGATCACGAAGAAGTCGTCATCCAGGATGGCGCTCTCCGGAGCGATGCTAACTGTAACGTAGCAAGCGTTCATTGTCTGACGTTCTCGGAAGTTTCAGATCCTGAATATCATTCTGATTGTTTCTCCGAAATATTTTATTTATTTGCGGGAACATACTCGCGCTGTTGGATTTTACAGCACGAATTCTGTTGTTCCAATGCAAACTTACAGATATTCTGTAATTTTCCTTGATTAACTGTTGGATATTTTTAATCAGTGACTTCAGTGTCCTGACCTCCGAGTTTTGTCTGTCGGTAAACCGCCTGTACAAGAGTTTGAGTCTTGTCAGGAGTCTACTTTTTTGTCTGTGCAGTGCGTCGATTGTCGCGTTTCGGTATACGTTTGTGGTATCGTGCTGTCTTTGGCGTGGTATCGTACTGTTCATTGTTTGTTTAATGACATCGTCCATTTGTTTGAGATACCTGTCAATCTCGTAGTTTGACAGGTTCCTATTAGGCGGTGGAAAGGAGGCGCTCGAAGTGAGCGCTCTCGTCAGGGAATTGGCAAAGCGCGGCCAGCACACCCTACTGTAATCGTAGGGGTGCGTTTGGACACACTCTGCCATCTCCGCGAACTCGTCAGGTACTGTGATCACGGCACATAGTCCGCAATGGTCACTGTCGTATACAATGGTCCGTAGACAGTTAATAGACCATTCGTTCGTGTCTGTCAGTCTCAGTCGAGAGTCTATCAGCATTAGATCCAGATAGGAGCCGCTCCTAGGATACGACGGACTATCCGTTGCGAGCAACTTGACTCTATATTCAATGTTGTGAAGAACCCACCAATGGCTTAGTAGGCTCCCCCTAGTGTTGGGAATGTTATTTCCCCAATCACTATGTTTGGCATTTAAATCGCCGGCCAGAATGTAGAAGTTTTCTACCGAGTTCAAGCGCAGAGATCGAAAGAGTGTCTCGAGTTCTGCGATAAAAATATTGGGTTGAGGTGCTTCAGGTGCATAGGCTGATACAATGTACATTCTCTTTCCGTTTCGGAGAGGAATGCACACAATACAGGCCTCTAGCACCTGGAACCTCCGCACTTCACCGCTATATATGACTTTATGTTTAAGATTATTTTTAATGAAGATCGCAACTCCTCCGCCTTGAGTAGCGTTGGGTCGGTCCCTTCTAATTATTCTATAAGAACTGTGCCGGATTTTGTGCTTCTGGTTTAGCTTTGTTTCGCTAACCAAGAGTACATCGGGGCTTTCGTCCTGCAACAGGTTAAAAAGTACGGCTCGTCGCTCGATCCTTATCAGTGAATTTACATTCACCGACAGGATCTTCAAGGGCCTCTCTACCAGCGTACCCATCACGACCTTAGGTGCGCTAGGCCCGGCAGAAGCGAGTAGATACTATCTACTCGGGTCGCCGTCTCCAGGATCTGTTGCTGGAGCTGCCCAATCTGCCCTTGGATTGCGAGCAAGATCGAACAGACATCCACCTCGGCCACCGGTGCCTTAGAGACAGGCACTGGGGCTTTAGGAACAGTCATGGGCTTTTGTACCGTCTTTCCCGAACCTGCCTCGCACCAAATGTTTTGGAATCCGCGTGTACGGCATAAGTAAAAACTGTCGATATTCTTATGTCGTCCCATACAGAAATATGATCTTATATGGTTTTGTTTCTCACATGCGACATCATCAAATATCATAATAGAATTACCTTTGGCTTTTTCCGGTGCTAAAACATGTTCGTTTTCGGTGAAAGGGAAAAATCCCATACCTTTAATTGGTCTAATTAATTCTTGTAAATATTTATATTTCGGTTGGGATGTAGATTTTGAGTATAGATAAATATTTTTAAATTTGAGTCCATTCGAACTCTGTATTAAATTGATCATTACATTAGTTTTTCCGCAATTTGATGGTCCAACAATTAGGGCTCTTATCGAATTGGGTAGCAATGAGCTGTGCTTTGTTTTACCTAAATTTCCGGTAGAGAAATCTATATTTCGTATTGATATACTCTTATGTTGTTTGATAAAATGCATTTTGACAACTGACAAGAACGTATTAAAAGTGTATTCCTTTATTCAATCGCTCACAGTTTTAAGGAAGCTTTATAAGCGATAAGATAGATAATCCAAACAAAATGACAATATTATATGAAAATCGAATCAGTCGTAATAAAGCAGCCTCTGGGAGGGGACTAATTAACAAATTAATTAACTCATTACCTGTGGAAATTCATCTACCCGGATATCAATTTTGTGGGCCTGGTACTAAATTAAAAAAACGGCTTGCTAGAGGTGATCAGGGAATTAACCAATTAGATAGTGCGTGCAGACAACATGATATTATCTATTCTCAAACTAACGATATAAATAAACGACACATAGCCGATCAAGTGTTGGCCGACAAAGCTGAGGCAAGACTTAGGTCCACTAATAGTAGTGTAGGTGAACGTGCAAATGCATGGTTTGTTACGAATGCAATGAAAGCAAAAATTAAATTTGGGATGGGGATCGGAAGAAAAAAATCTCAATGTGGAAAGAATCTTTTCAATAAGACCATAAGGGCAGCAACAAAACTCTTAAATAAAAAAAAAACCGGAGGATATAGAGAGTGCAATAAAAATTGCAAATAAAGTTGTAAAAAAATCGTTTAAGGGGAAAAAAAAGGTTATCAATAAATGTCCCCCGAATAATACCTATACCTAAAATAGGAGGATTCTTACCTTTGATACCAATATTGACTGCTCTGGGGACCATTGGAAGCTTGTCAGCCGGTGGAGCTACTATTGCACGAGTTGTAAATGAGGCAAAAGCGGCCAAAAAACAATTAGAAGAATCGAATCGCCATAATAAAAATATGGAGGCTATCGCTCTGGGAAAAGGTTTATATCTTAAACCCTATAAGAAGGGATATGGATTATATTTGAGTCCAAATCCAAAAAACTATTAAAAATGCTACCCAAACGGACTCTTACTGATGTTGATTTAAGGAAATTTGCAAGCGATTTACCAAATTTTAGGGGTGTTTTCATGCGTGACGCGCTCCCAAAACGTCCACTTGAAGCGGAATGTGGAATTGTCAATTTGGACATATCTACAGGGCCTGGCACACATTGGGTGGCATATAGAAAAGATAAAAATCACGTAGAATATTTTGATAGTTTTGGCAACTTGCAACCACCACAAGAAATAATTCGTTATTTAGGCAATGGCATACTGTATAATTATTCCAGGCACCAAAATTACAACTCTTTTAATTGTGGACACTTATGTTTAAAATTTCTTTACAATATATATATATAAATAAAAACAAATTTTAATATGGTCTAAAAAACAAAAAGTTGTTTTATTATAAAATTTTTAACTACAGGTATTTCTTCTTTTCTCTTACATTAACAATGCGCTTTTATTTAAGTCTGGCGTAAAATGACATTAGTTTTCGTATTCTTATCAACATAGAATCTAACATGACACAAAAACAAGTATCTGGCCCGACTTGGCAACTATCTGATGACCATGAACATGTTGTGAAATGACGATCATATTTTGATTTAACAATATAAATATTCTCATGTTCAGATAACCTTGAAATGCAGTTTTGAAACATCTCCAAATGTTCTTCTAGAATGTTCTCCTTGTGTAGTTGTATGAACTCCTTCAGTTCCGTCAAAGTTGCAGAAATGTTTAAGTTTGTCATCCTTAATGTGTAGAATGACAACACCTCCAGAATCCACCGTTCTTCGAAAAGGACTGACACATTTTAGCAAATCCTGAGAGCTTTAGCTTAACTGCACGATATTTCGTATGTTTCTTGCACCTCTTTATGTTTCTTGTTCCTACTTCTCCTTCAGTTGTTTGAAGATCTACTACTTTTGTTGTGCACTCATAGAACATGTTTTTTACTTTCTTCTTCTTTTGCAATGAATTGATTCAAAAGTTCAATATCTTCCTCACCAATTTTGTCAAGCTTCATTGGCTTGACATTGTCTACGCCATTCATATGTTAGTGTGCCACCAATTTATATGTTCATTTGGGGGAAAACTCAAACAAAGTTGATGATAAATTTTCGGGAATCTCTTCTCCTGTGCGCTTGCTTAATAACCACGATCTGTAAGAAAAACTTCCAAGTTTTGGACTATTGTATCAATTTGAAGAATTTTAAAATATTTCCAAGCTGTATGGCAGACACAATACTTATATTTGGACTTTTAATTTCCTGCACCCAAAACATTTCTTTCTAACTAAAACAAGATAATGTTCGTCTTTTGCTTACCTTTTTGTTTCTCTATGGCTGAAAAAAAATCAGAAAAGAAAAATTTAAAGTGAACTGACCGTCCCTTCTTAAAACGATAACAAGTGAAAGGGCATACTGCAAAAATAAAAACAGTTAGGTTTATTTATTTATATTTTTTTATTGGTTGAGCGCAAAATTTTTTTGGCTCACCTGTATTTCATTGATAATTTGGAAACTTAAATTCTTGTTACCTTCTTTCGTGGCAACAAGAAATAAATTCTGATTATTTTTGTTCAGGATGACTATCTCATCATCCTGAAACTTTTCAGCCATATGGGCTGGGAAAAAAAACTGAGTGCTTGGGAACTCTGCTAATAGCCGATTCCCAAAACGTGTTTGGATTTTTTTTAGTTTCTCTATTTTATAATATTTATTTACTTCTACCTCTGCTATATTAATGGTTTTCTTATTAATAAAAAAAGTGCTCGACATTTTATTTGCATTAAAGCGCTCCAAAATGCTGTCCATACTTTCTTCAGCCTTGCGCTTTTTCGATGATGGTAACTGCTGCTGTTCTTGTGGTTGTTGCTGCTGCTGTTGTTGTGGTTGTTGCTGCTGTTGTTGTTGTTGTGGATGATGATTTGGTGGTGACTGCTGCAACCATTGCTGTTGTCGCAGCTGTTCTGGTGTAGACAGCATACCACTGCTGAAAAACCCCTCCAGCACACTGTTTTTCAGATCCTCCTGTTGCTGCTGCTGCTGCTGTTGTCGCTGCTGCTGCTGTTGTTGCTGCTGCTGCTGTACCACTTTCAGTGAATGTGGGTCCCTAAGCAGAATATTTTCTAAAATTGTAGCTCTCTCCATTTCTGCTCAGGCTTCACAAATTACTGATGGATTTTGTCCAAAGTCCTAACCTTTTTATATCCACTTCTTCTTCTTCTTCTTATCTCAGTTGGGATAAATACAAATTTATGTTATACAAACTTGCAAAGTTTAGATAGGCACGTTTTTTTTCCCCATCCTAACTGTTGGAGTTGTAAACACAGCAGCCCCATCTAAAACTAAAAAATGTCATATCGCTCTCTTATATGCAATACTTAACGGGGTTTTAATATAGGAACTACCTTGCATTGGTATATATTTACTTATATTAAACACAATATTTATAATGGATGCCAATGCCCATCCACTATCTTTTTCTTGAAACTCATCAAATTTGTTTAGTAATTGGCTTTCCAAATTTTCAGATACAATATTTTCTATGATATTTTTATCACTTAAACTAATACATACATTCTTCGTACTTACAGTGTTGTGCAGAACATTCCGGATTTTTTTTTTTAAATTTTCATTGATGAATTTTAGAAAACAGAAAGGCATTGGGTTCAATTGGTTGATAATTTAAGAATACTTACTGCATACGCTTACTTTTTGAAGAAAACAAAAAATGTCTTGCGGTTATAGCTTTTAATATTTTATCAAAAAATTCAATTGAACTCGATGCCATGCCTGTGAAAAACATACCGGATTTTCAATGTAATCTTATATTTAGGTATTCAATTTGCTGATAACGGTTTTAGCTGTCATTTAAGTATTAAAGTATAGACAAAGCAAAAGTAAAGAGTTGATTTTAAACATATTTAGTGCAAAAAAGTTAATTAATTAAATGGCAAAAAACAAATACAATTCCTTTGCGAAAAATCAAATTATTGAAGATTATAAGGCAGGACTAACGCAAAAATGTATAGCTGAAAAGTTTAAAATGCCAACATCGACAGTATTTGACATTATTAGAAAGTTTCGGGATAGGAAACCTATCGTAACTATTCATTCTGGGGGACGTCCACGAAAGACAACTGTGCGAACTGATCGCCAAATTAAAAAGATGGTCCTTAACAATCCTTTTTTGTCTTCGAGAAAAATTGTAAATGAGCTCAATCTTTCAATTGAAGCAAGCACTGTACGCAGGCGCTTGAAAGAATTTGACCTACGATCTTTCCGGCCAGCAAAGAAGCCCTTGCTTAGTGTTAAGCATAGGCAAAAAAGGTACCATTTTGTTACTTTACCTAGTTCTTAATTAATTTGCTAAGGGTTATCGTTTTGTAGATTGGAGTTTGCAAGAAAACATTTAAATTGGTCTATAAGCAAATGGAAGACTGTGCTCTTTAGCGATGAGAGTAAGTTTAACTTGTTTGCTTCTGATGGAAGTATTCATGTTAGGCGAAAAAAAGGAACACGTCTTCATCCACGTTATTGTCGTCCTACGGTAAAACATGGAGGAGGTTCCATTATGGTATGGGGTTGTTTTTCTGGCCAGGGTTGTGGTCCCCTACATGAAATTAGTGGCATTATGGATCGTTTTCAGTATAGAGATATACTCGAATCCATAATGCTACCATACGCTGAAGAGGAGATGCCACTGCGTTGGGTGTTTCAGCAGGATAACGATCCGAAACACTCCTCAAAATTGGTTAAAGAGTGGTTTGCAGCGAAAAATATTGTTGTGCTAGAATGGCCCTCCCAATCGCCAGATCTTAACCCAATTGAAAACCTATGGGCCATTTTGAAAAGGCGGGTAGGTGCAACTGCGCACACATCGAAAAATTCACTTTTAACTTCACTTAAAAATGAATGGGAGAACATTCCTAGGGAAGTTATTGAAAATTTAGTCTCATCTATGCCTAAAAGATGTGAAGCAGTTGTAAAGAACAATGGTTATTGGACGAAATATTAAGTAAAATGAAAAATCCGGTATGTTTTGCACAGGCAATATCAAGGCCAATTATTTTTTTTAATAAAAACTTGGCAGTTATAACCGCAAGACATTTTTTGTTTTCTTCAAAAAGTAAGCGTATGCAGTAAGTATTCTTAAATTATCAACCAATTGAACCCAATGCCTTTCTGTTTTCTAAAATTCATCAATGAAAATTAAAAAAAAAAAATCCGGAATGTTCTGCACAACACGGTATATATTTCATCTCCTGTCTAATCTCCTCATTATCATCATATTTCCGGAACTCACCACAAAAAACAGCATTAATTTTTATGTTGATGTACTCGTTGATTATCTCCTGCAGTTGATTGATAATTATTGGTCTGCAATCCCTCAGAAAAAGCTTAGGATCGGCGTGTTTTAAATTGGTTATAACACCCGATCTGATCCTTTGTTTAAATGCCGAATTCGGGAGATCTTCCCACTTTAATATCTCCTCACTTGATTGCGGAACAAAGAGTTGTTTGTACGATGATAATGTACCGAGTGCTGATGTAAGATAATAATTTTGCCCGGTAAACTTAACATCAGGTAACCAACTTTTTAAAAATTCCATATCTTTTTCGCAGTTTTGTAAATTTGCTTCAATGTTCGCGGCATCATCACAATCACTATTTCTCCGCAAAAGGAAACTCAATAAATGTGATTGTTGTCTTTCTATCACTTCTTTAATTTGGGGATCCATATTATTTGTTATTACAGTGAAGTATATATATTAAAAATCAAACAAGTGTCAATGACCCCTAAACAGATTTTAATTTTTTTGTTCGTAGCAACACACACCAGATTAATCAGACGCAGATCAGAATAAAATGCAACAAGTGTCAATGACCCCTAAACAGATTTTAATTTTTTTGTTCGTAGCAACACACACCAGATTAATCAGACGCAGATCAGAATAAAATGCAACAAGTGTCAATGACCCCTAAACAGATTTTAATTTTTTTGTTCGTAGCAACACACACCAGATTAATCAGACGCAGATCAGAATAAAATGCAACAAGTGTCAATGATCCCGTACACAGATTTTTTTTGTTCGTAGCAACACATATCAGATTAGTCAGACGCAGATCAGAATAAAATGCAACAAGTGTCAATGACCCTGTACATAGATTTTAATTTTTTTGTTCGTAACAACACACACCAGATTAATCAGACGCAGTTCAAACGACCTTGAACTACCTTCAAGTCAAACGACCATGAAGTCAAACGGCCTTGAAGTCATCTTGAAGTCAAAAACGACCTTGAAATCACATATGTAGCAACACACATCAAATTAGTAATCCCCCTCAACCGACGATGAAGCTCTCAACACATGAACGGCCTTCCTGTCAGATGACACGTTACCGCATGTCTAGAACACAGCAATCCCATCTAAAACTAAAAAAAAACGTCATATAAATCATAGCATAAACATATAAACACACTGCACAAGCGATCGACTCTATAACCCCGAATAAGCATTTTCTAATGTTCGATGTATAACGAACATCCCCAGGCTAAGGTCATTTATGCAAGCAACGCACTTAAGCGAACCAAACGACCACATGCGCGAGGTCATAACCAATCGAACCGATCTTTTGTGCTTGAACGTCGAGTGGTCATTTATACAAGCTACGCACTTGGGTGACCCAAATGACTGCACGAACCAAGTAAACAAATTCTGTAAAATCGGTATTATGATGACACTCAATGGTAACACATTGCTTCCAGGTTCACATACATACATATGTACATACATACATATGTACATACTTACTTTATGGGTCATGGATAAATGAATGGGGGGAAACCAAAAATCATTTTTGTTTTTTTTTTTTTTTTCGGTCTTGAACAAACAATACACAAAAAAACAGAAAACCTTGAAGTCAAAACGGCCTTGAAGTCAAAGCGACCTTGAAGTCAAAACGGCCTTGAAGTCAAAGCGGCCTTGAAGTCAAAAAAACGACCTTGAACGGTGATGACTCATTTCTGACTCATTTCCTGGTCTAGAACCGGCATAGCCCTACTACTGGAATGGATGGGGTAGATATAGAAATAAAATTTGAATCACGATTGGGTTGAGATAACGATTCAGGTATAGAACTGAGGCTTCTAAATTTAAACAAATTGGAAATTTTTGGATAAGGGGATTTTCTAACGGGGGTTTTCTTTGGGGATGGCATACAATAGTTGAATTTGGTATTTCGTGAAATAAATGTTCGTTTTAAAATTCGATAAAAATTCAATAATCTACGTTAACTTATATGCTAGGTAATCTTCAAAACAATATTTGATATGTATTTGGTCAAATAATTCAATGTAATCAACAATTTTTCTTTCTTCACATGTATCAGTATATAATTTATTTTTGTATCTTATTCGCTTATGATTTCTATTTGATTTATAATGAATTTGTATAAAGACTTACAAAATATACTCCAGAAAGATTAGATACATGTATATCATACACATGTTGTCTTGATTAGCCGTCAAGTTGATGTGTTGCTCCTTCGATGATCCCTCGATGGTCTTCCTGGTTGGTTGTTGAGAATGATTTCGGTTTGTTTTTTTTTTTTTTCACACACGCACGAGTTTACAGTTTCTCTTTTTTTTTTTGTTTTTTTTTGTTTTGTTTTCTGTTCTTTTCCCGGCCGTAAAGAGTAGGAACTCACAGTAATTATTTCTTTGCACGATACGTTTTCGGTGAACCGCCGTATTACTAAATCGCACTAAGTTATTTTACGTCGACCGGACTACTCGACTGCGCCAGATACCGGATTGAAACTCGTGGTGTCCAAAAAAATATACATATGTTTTATTTACCGAGTACAAAATCAGACTGAAACTTAAGCTACGACATTTCCATAATGTAACCTACGCTTTGCAAAGGTGATCGTTTGGCGGATATTGGCCAGACGCTGATAAAGCATATTCGCGGATCACCTGTGCAATCACATTGAATTTGATGCGTTTGCATCCGCTGACCTCAATTGGTGTTATTATTTGAGTATTCGCTGTATTGTATTTATCGGCTGTTGACTTTGCTGTTGATGTTGTTGTTGGTGTTGCTACGTTGTGGTTGATGTCGTATTCGTTGTTGTTGTTGGTGCTGCTACTGCTGGTTGTTGTTGCTGTTGCTACTGCTGGTTGTCGGGTTGTTCTTATAACTCGCGCATTCTGATTCTGGTTTGTTCCAGAGCTCTACAGATGTCAACGGCCCTATCAAGATTTGAATCTTTTTCCACTAAAAGCTTTCTTCGTGTATCGTTGTCGCTTATTCCTGGAATTATGCGGTCGCAGATATAATCATCTTCGTACTCTGTAGGGTATTCGCAGCTGCTGATTAGATCCCGTTATGCCTCAACCGTCTCTCCTTCTTCTTGTCTTGTAGTGTTGAATACGTATTGTTCATATCTTTTATTGGCTTTCGGTTTGTAGTAATTTTCTAGGGAATTTAATACACCTTTCACTGTTTTACTGCCCGCTTCATTTATTTTAAGTTGCAAGAGAACTCGATAGCAATCCTCTCCCAGCTTTTAAAACGGGCAGACGAACTGTTTCCGTTTTGTTGATTAGCTCCGTTGCGATCTCATAATTTTCCCATTGGCTTCTTAATATTTATGTATTTTCCAATTCTCGGGTAAGTTACCTTTAGTCTTCGTAGGGTTTGGTAGCGGTATTGTTGTGCTTATCTTTCTTCTTTTTTTTTTTTTTTAATTTAACCTGACACCATGTTATAATGTCTACTGAATAGGTCGAAGACTAGTGAGAGAATGCATATGATTTTATTGTACTTTTAGTACATCGTATGCAAAGATGGTTACATTCAATTAGTACATATTATATTAGTACCTACTTTTATACAATCTACTACTATAACAGTTCCCGTGCATTCCCATTTGTGTTGTAACTTAAAGTTGAACTAAAGCAAGTACATATGTATGTATGTACATACATATGTATAACCATAAAATCCTGCTGGACCTTCCGACAAGTGGATACATATTAAGAGACGAAATGAAGAAGAAACCAATGAGGAAGGAATTAGAAAAAAAAGAGAAACAAATCCACTCAGATAAATCTGCGCTTGACTTCATGGAATTGCAAAAATGTCAATTTGTTTCAACATATGAAACCGTTAGATTTCTACCCCTATCGCCCAGGATCCTCCTCAACTATCCTAACCCAGACGGCAGATTCCGCTGACCACTACACGCGGCTATTCTCTCCCTCCCCTTCCAGTCAAGTACGAATAAATTGGAAATTTCAATAGACAGTCGAACGATTGTTTTTATTTGCCGACCATGGTATAACCTAATAGCAGACAGGAGAATAAATGACTCAGAAAACTTAAATGAGTCCTTAAATGTCAGTGGGAGCCAGCAATTGTATCCATTTTTAATCAAACCTCAGCGCAAATGTTCACATCTCCCAAAATACCGCCCAACAATATCATATACATATGTACATACATATGTACGTTTGCATACGAGTATACTTGTCTGCTGCAACTGTTTCTCTGGTCATTGCAGTCGGTGGTCATGGTGTTGAAATAAAACGACGGTTTCTATATCTCCGGCGGCACAGTGTATGGAATTTTTTATTCATCTGTTGTCCTTTTGTTTTCCCTCCCTATCCTTTGCTCTCTTATTGTTTTTGTTTCGGTTCGCCTTTTTTATTAAATAAAATTGGCTTACAGTGATATGGTCGCGGAGAAATTGGAAAAAAAAATGCGTCCTGTCACTGATTTATATACGGATAGATACTCTGACCACTGAAATTTCCGTGTGATTTATTGTCGCAACGATTTTCGTTTATCAAATGTTGTCACATATCCCCGCAGTTCACTTTAGTTGAGTTGAGTTTAGTATTTGTTTTTTGTGGACACGTTTAGTTCCACATTTATGTCTAAACACTTACAAAGCTCGTCCGAGTGGGTCATAAACCTACACATATGGATGTGTGTGCAAAAAAAATCTGCAGTCTATGCACATATACATATGTACATTATGGGTGATTACGGCGGGCGAAGTACCACGACCGCCGTTGGCTAGTGGTAAAGATTTAATTTCTGATTAAAAAAAAAAAAAAAAACTTTTGAGGGGATTAAATGGGATGGAATGGAAGCGTTTCTGGAGTTAGTAGGTGAAAATTTATGGCATTATTTGTGCAAGTATGGGCGGAATTCGGCCAGGAGACCGAATCTGTTTAATTTATGGTGATATATGAGCTTGATTCCTTACGGATTATATAGGTCAGGACAAAGAAATTAAGTAGATTTATAGCCAAGGTGTCTAGCTCAAATTTGAGTGCGTACCCACTTCAATTTATTCTTCACAGGAGCTTTAATTATGAGGGAGGCTTATCTTGTTTTCCAAGAAATATGAAGTTGTGACCTTGCCTAAAACGACCGATTTACACACACGAGTAGAGATTGCCAAACGAAGTTAACTACGTTATACTTGTATTGGGAGTCGTTGTTTTCTCCTTGAATTGACTAAGGGTTTGAAATTAAAACTTAATCTAAGCCCAATTGGCATCAACATCATTTATTCCGCAACTTGTTTTGCCACTGGGTTCAACAAAACAACAAAACAAATATTCAACAAAGCCCTGTTACTCGAGATGCTTTAGAAAAAGGTACGCGTCAAATCCTTTCCCTCTAATATGATCTTAAATCAATCGTCTGCGTGATGTTTTCTGACCTCACAAATAATGGACTGAAACGGGTAGTGCAAGTTCAGCACCCATGACACTGACGCTTCAAAGGTAATGCCAGCAAATATTTATCCATGACTCTCTCATGCCTTACACTCAAACACTATTTATGAAAACGAAGAAAATAACAAAGCAGAAGGGCGTAAAATATTATTACTGATGCAACTCGTAAGTTCAAAGCCTCGTTGACAACTCTTCACCAGGGTCCCCTGCCATGAGTGCTTATTTTTTTGACTTTTTGTCCACTGTCCATTAGTTTTATGTGTAATTCCCATCATAGTTTTCGCCATTATTCATATCAAATACACCGCGGCGTGCGGTGCCATCAGACTTGAAGAAGCAAGCTTCTGGTCACCCAAACCGTATATCTACCGCAGAGCTCTGTCACTCTTGTCAACGAAATTTACCTCGTTTCTTGTTAGGTATTACAGCAATTAATTTAAGAGAAGTCTCCTGGTTGTAATCCTTTACGTAATTCGAATATTTGAGTTAAGGTGCTACTAATTTAACTCCTCCTTTGTTCCCCTTTGGGCATGTTTGTATCAGTATCAGTTTTTATCAGAAAATCTGGTCGTGTAGTTCCTCCTAAAGAAAGCAAAAAATATTTGGCAACAAATTGTAACAACCTGTTCGCAGCGATATTCTTCGGCAATTGTCGCTCTGCTATTTCTATTTCTCGGGGATAGCTTCTTGGTTACATGTAGTAGCGAAAAGCTCATGTAACTTCTCTGTTAGTTCATCTTAAGCATATTCTGTAAACTCCTATGGTATAAGGTTGATTCCTGCGGCCTTGTAGCCGTTGGATTGCTTCTTTTACTTTCTTGATGATTGAGAGTTCCAGCTGATTTTCTGATGCATACATTGCTCCTCATGAATATTAAGCAGCTTATTGAAATATCGCCCCAGTTGGGCTGCAATTTTCGTTGCCCGAAACGAGCTCCCCATTGTAAGGTTTGGTGTTCTAGAACTATCTAACAAGCTATCCGGCAGGGCATAAATGCCATTGGTATCTGCCAAAGAAGGATTAGCTTTTTCGTCGGGCAGGGCACGAGTGCCATAAAGATCTGCCAAAAAGAGAAACAATGTTGATGATGGCAAAATTGAATCTGAATTTATTTTTGATCTATCGATCTTTATATACTATTTCCCCCACTAGCATTTCCAATGCATATCGATCTCAAGTAGGTCGCGTGCCATCATATTTCGGCTACACTGTCATTTCTCAGATGACACATTAAAGATTATGCTCTGTGATGTTGAATGCCATTCATGACACACACCTATCGGAATACTTGGGCAGTGAACTTTGTAATGTTTATATTCCAATTCTTTCTGAATGTATTCTTGTGGTGTCAGCATTTTGTCGTTTGCCGTCCAGTGTTTAGCTTTTTGGTGTCGCATGACACTATTATGTAATATGTATTATGCAGTGTGTAGGTATGGTTTTGGTGGGTACACTATACCATTATCATTGCGAATAAATAATGATTTTTCTTGATAACGTTTTGCTACTTGATGGCTTGATAACGTTTTGCTACAGCGTTTAGCCCTGCACACATTACTCTCATGTTTATGGCAGTACATTCTTTCTGAGTGCTAGCAAATCTTTTCCTTTGCCATGTTTGTTTTCTATCCCGAAAGGGATGGCCGACTTATTGGAATTCTTGGCTGAAAGTTTTAACAGCAGCGCATTTATCAGAGTTTTTCACGATGACCTTAATGATGAAATCCTTCTTTTCCGCAACTTCAACCTTCCTCATCTCAAATGGGCTCAATCAGACGATGAATCGCTTTATATTGCTACTAACGCCACTAATGCCAAAGAATGTCTCTTCCTGGATCGCCTATCAGATTCAAACCTTATCCAAGTTAGTGGCGTTTTAAACTACAGGGGTAGACAACTTGAACTCGTACTCACAGATGATCCCTTCAACTCTTCGGTTTCAGCTTGCCCCCTTTCCCTTTCAACCATCGATAACTTCCATCATACCCTCTTTCTTTCCTTTTTCATGATTCTCCATTACAGAATAATGCTCTTAAGCAAAATTTCACCAAATCATTGAATACCTTCAAAAGGCCTTTCTTTTTTGATAACCTAACCGTAAATGATGCAATATCCCTTTTCCCAAAGCAAAATTTTGTCCACCTCCCCACCCTGGTATAATCGCAGGCTCCGTTCTCTAAGAAAATAAGCAGTGGACAAACTTCGTTCGTACTTAATCAGTTTAACTACATGGGCAGCTATCCTCACTTTACTGCTCTTCACAACCCCCTCTATCAACGCTGTTTAACTGAAACAATCTAATAAGTGATCTTAAGTCTTTCTTTAAGTTTGTTAACTACAAAAGAAAATTTGATGGCTACCCTATCTCACATTCCCGCCATGATCAAACCTCAAATGAGCCCAATATTGTCTCTACTTTTTTAAACAACCTTTCGCGGACGACTCCTACAGTCGATCCCCGTGTTATCGAAACGAATTAAATCAACTTAATGAGGAATCCACTCCTGGACCTGACGGTCTCCCTGCCATGTTTCTAAAAAAATGCTCTCTCAAAAATCCTCAGTTTATCCTTATCTCTGGGTGAATTCCCTTAATTATGGAAAACCTCGTTTATAACCCATATACACAGAAAAGGTCCGAAGAAAAATATTAACAACTATCGTCCCATTGTCAAACTGCCTCATATACCCAAACTCTTCGAGAGTATTTTGTATGAAATTATACATACATTTTCGCTGCAAGCCTTTAATCTCCCCTAGGCAACACGGTTAATAATGATAAAATCTCCCACAGACCAATACTCTTCACTTTGTCTTCCCTTCGACCCCTTTCTTTAAAGTGGATATCTTCTTACTTGAAAAATCGCTATTACAGTATTCGTTTTAGAACGCCCTTTAACCCTTTTTTTAGCTTTCTCCGGCGTATCCCAAGGCCACTTAAGCCCACTTCTTTTCGTTCGTTAAAGATATTGAAATGGTGATTAAACATTCCCACATCTCACTATATTCCGAAGACACCTTGTTCTTTAAGACCATTTCCTCCAGCCATGACCTTTCCCTTATTCAATCAGATCTCAATAGTTTTCCCATCTGCTGTTCCATTACTTGAATCTTAACATTTCCAAATGCCAATTAATCACTTTTTCACGTAGACGAATCTAACCTCCTCCTCGTCTCTACTTCGTCAATTATCAGCCCATCTCCAACGTCCAGGTTATCCGCGATCTTGGCATATTATGTAATTTTCACGCACATATTGACGAGGTAATTCTTAAAGCTAATTCTGTACTCGGTATCTTGAAGCGATGGTCTAAATAATTCTCTAATCTCTATGTTACCCGATTTCTTTACATGACCTTTGTCCGGTCTCTTCTTGAATACGTTTCTCAAGTGTGATCTCCTTACCAACAAACCCACATTTTTCGAATCGAGAACATCCAACGCCGGTTCCTAGGTTTTGCTCTTCGAGGTCTCCCCTGGAACAAGCATTTGCTTTTACCTGCCTATCAAGACCGTCTTAAACTAATCAACATGAAGAGGAAAGAAGAACTGTATCTGACATTCTTTTCATCCATCGACATTTCAGGTACCATTGACTGCGCGACCCTCTACAACTCTGTCTCTATCAACACTAACCTTCGCAATGTACGAAATCTTCTATCTACCCATCCCCGTACCGTCTAATGGCTCCAATGAACCCATTTCTCGTATGCTGAAGTTTTAATTCGAATACTTACCTCGACAACCTCAGCACTCCATGCTTAAAAATCCGTCTTTTTAATCGCAACCCCTCTCCCATTCTTCTTACAGGTATTACAGTTTTGTGTCTTATCTCAACGAGAAAAAATGTGTGGTTGGCTTATTTATTTATACGACCAAGGCATGGTGCATATGGTGGACCATAGTTGTTTACACAAAATTACACCGAATTTCACACCTAGGGCCGTCCCTATTAATTTTTTTGTCAATGTGAAGCCATATATAAAATAAGCTTATATTAAAGAAGAATTGTCAGCTGAGGCAGAGAATTTTATTATATTTTCCGGTGCCGCTGCTATATTGAAAAAATAAAGTAGATCACCAAAAATTAAACTGTTTTCTTTTTTGCCATCAAAAAAAGCAAAAAGCTGGATGAACGTATTTTCATTGGTGACCCCGACGTGATTTTGTCATATATTGTAAATACAATCTATGTACATACATATACAGTTTGCCTTTTATTTTTTTTATTTTTTTAATTTAGTTTTATTCATTTAAAAAAAAAATGCTTAAAACTATGTAGCTTAAATAACTTAACGAACTTGTCAAGAAGTATACAGTATCGACAGAAGAAAACCTTTATACCCCACGTAATTTCCCTTTCATATAATATTGTCCCGACCACCATCATTCTTTTCCTTCTTTTTCCCATTCTGTCCCGAGAAGCCAACATATGTATGTACGTATGTATAATAATACTTGTAAAATACTTTATTTTAGAGAATAAAGTAACAATTTGAAAGCCGCTTTGTTTGTCATGGGAGTTTATTCCGCTTCGAGGGATTAGCAACAACTTTATTCTTTGGTGCTTTGTCATTTATGTATATTCATAAGTCGAGCCCCGCCATCTTTATTGCCCGCATTTCTAGTACGCCATACACTTCACACGGTTGAAGCCGGCTATTCACGGAACTTGTTTGTCGTCATCGTGTGAGTTTCTCCATTAACGGGTTCATAGCCTATACCATATGTCTCTTTCCCAGGAATTGCCGAAGCGAACGAGCCAGCGCAAGAACAAAACCGCGACGCCATTTTGTTGTCAAGCCGACATGCCAGTCAACCGATCGCCGCCGAATATGCCAACAGCCGCCACCTATACAGCCCCTTCAGCCATCTGCACATCCGCCGCAGCCGCTTGAAACCGAAACACCATCTTCTGTACCACACGCCAAGGAAGCCTTTGAAATTAGAATGGCAGAAATGCAAAACGAATTTAGCCGCCAGATGCAAGCCATGCAAGCTTTAATTTTTTGCAACAGCCAGATGTTTCAAAATAGCGTGTTCGAATTATGAAACGAACTGAAAAAACCCCTTGTCTAGCCAATCCACCACGGCCTTCACTACAATCATCTGCGCATCCTTCGCCCGAGTTACAAGAACGCCACCACCAACAACAACAACAACAGGCACAAGGTGCACCGTCAGCAATTGACCTTCACCCAGACGGAAAGCGACAACCTGGACAAAACACCAAATCAGCAAATTTATTTTTCTCATAAGCTTAAGATTAAACGTATACATGATAGCGAAATCTGATATGTACTTGCATGGGAGATCGTCGACTCAGCGTCTACCGAATTTCCGGTGAACGATCACCTGTGCAAAGCGATAGGTTATGATATGATTGTAATTAGGAAATTAAGTCAGTTCTGTTCTGTACGTGAAGCGATCCGCGAATAAAATTTATTTTTTTTAAACCTCGCCGCATGTATTATCCATAACTCCCGCGACAAATTGCTTATCTTCAGCCACACAACAGCAAGCTTTATCTCAACCAAATCAGCCATTTTTATCGCAGCCCATAGTACAACAAATAGAGTCTCAGGAACGCCAACAATTATTTCATCATACGCAGCCATTGCGAAATACACCCCTAGAATCGCCCTTCAGCGACGGTACTCAAGGACAATCGATACAAAGGCACAAGAAAATCTATCCGTTGCCAATGTTTACCGGATTACCGGAGGAGGAGCTTCACAACATCACGCGACGCCTTAAAAGGATCTGCACGGGAAACTGTTGAATCGCTACTCTCCAATTCGAACAACGTCAATGCCATTATGGGGACTCTTGCAGAAACATTTGGACACACACAACAGTTAATCAAAAGCCAAATCGAAAAAGTCGGTGCATTAACACCAATACAGGAAGATAATTTAATGTCCCTGGTAAGCTTTGCAAACAAAATAACAAATATGACCACCTTTTGCAGAATGCTCGAGGACAACACCACCTTTCAAATCCATCTTTATTGAGCGAACTTGTTGCAAAGTTACTGACGTCGAAGCAAATGCAATGTCGATTTCAGCCAATGGCTAAACAAGCAGAGACGACTGGCAAATATGGTAACTGACGCTCTATCTTCGTTCCAGCCAGCCACAAGTAATAGCCAGAACCTAAGCCGACGTCGACCAATAGCCACGCATTTCGAATCGCCTCGTAGTCACCGCTATGCATACATTAGTGTCGCACAAAAGTCGTGCATATTATGTGAGGGTGAGTGTAATAGTTTAATCGATTGCCCACACTTTTCAAAATTATCCGTTGATGAACGTTGGAAGAAAGCCAAGAAATGCAAAGTGTGCTTTTCTTGTCTCAAAAGAGGCCATCAAACGAACAGGTGTTTCAATCGAAAGCGCTGTGGACTTGAAGGGTGTTTATACCAGCACCACCGCCTACTTCACAATGCACTACATAGCCGTCAAAACAAAGCAACACACTCAACTCTCATCAATGAACGTCAACCAACCGTTGAACCCTCTCAAGAATGCACCAGACCAGCCAAGTCATCCATGCAAGATCATAGAATTTGCTACGCAGAAAATAATATAAGCCCCAACCGCATTCTGTTCCAAATTTTGCCAGTGAAGCTATACAACCATGGAAACTTTATCACCACCTATGCTTTCGTAGACGACAGAGCGAATGTAACTATGATCGACCAGCAGTTAGCACATCAACTAGGTATACGAGGACAACCGGATTCCCTGAAATTGCAGTGGCTCAACGACAAAAGTATCAAACAACCTTCCGAAGTCATCGAGTTGACTATCAGCGGAGTTGAAGAGGATGCCCAGCAGTATAAGCTTTCAAATGTTTACACCTCAACTAATTTGTCATTAGTCATTACCAACTCAGAGCTTTCATCGTGGTGAGTTATTTGCAAACGATAAACACCAAAATATTCACCTTTCAGGAGTGCCACTTAGTGAATACGATAACATTCAACCGAAATTGATCATCAGCCTAACCCATGCCTTTTTGACGGTGCCAATGGAATGTCCCCGTGCGTCTTTAGATTCAGGTCCGATCGCAGTTAAGACAAGACTTGGTTGGATAGTACATGGGCCAATAAACAATTGCGAAATGCCAACAGACAAACGTGTGCTAGACTTAAGAAAGGTTTCGGATGACACGAAAAGCAAAATGGATGAAATATACGACACGATGAAATCGTTTTTCGAGGTGGAAACATTTGGTATAAAGCCTGATATGAGGATAATGCAGTCTACAGCCGACCAGTTTTTGCTTGAAACAAAAAGTAAAAAACTTGAGGAACGATACGAAGCTGGACTTCTGAGGAAGGAAGACTATTCCTCATTTCGATTCCCAGACAGCTTTACTATGGCACTTAATCGGCTCGAAGACGTAGGCACTGAGTCCAGTCGAAATAAATCACCGTACTGCAAAGACTTTCTATTTGCCACACTTTGGGGTAAAAAACCCGAATAAAAAGGGTCTTCGGCTTGGTTTTGACGCAGCAGCCGAAGTGGGACAATTTTCTTTAAATAAAGCTTTGTGATCCGTTGGATACGATCAGAGCATAGAGCGTACAAACAGTATGTGGCAAACCGCGTTTCAGAAATATTAGAGAGCACTGTAATAGACGAATGGAGATGGTCTCCTGGTAAACTTAATCTAGCAGACGAAGCGACACGGTCAAAATATCCTATGAGGTATAAACCGGATGGTAGATGGAAGAATGGACCGCAGTTTCTTAGAAAAAATGAGATGGAGTGGCCTAATGAATCTTTAATGGGTGGCAACGAAGATAAGAGCAATGAGGAACTTCGAGCTAGACACGTCCTTTTAGCACCGCAGAAGGTAAATGTACTCGATAACATCATTAATCGTTTTTGTAATTATTCCAGGCTCAAACGAACCATCGCCTGGGTATCGCGTTTCGTGGAAAATTCGAAAAGAAAAATTCACAAAGAGCCTTTGATAACCGGCGAGTTGACCGCTGAAGATGAAATGGCAGCAGAAAGACAGCTCTGCTATTGGGTGCAGGTGGAGGCTTTTGCGAAAGAATTCGTGGATTTGTCGAATGGCCAAACAATTTCGCATAGTAGCACATGCATAATGGCATAAGGTCGCTAAATCCATTCCAAGCGCCGGACGGATTGTTGCGTGGAAACGATAGGCTATCAAGGGCAGATTGTTTACCAACTGAGGCGAGAGAACCTATCATTCTGCCATATGGACATCGTTTTACACGACTACTGCTTGAATTTTACCACAAGAAGTTCCACCACATCAATGTGTCTACAGTGATAAGCGAAGTACGCCAGAGGTTATGGATTCCATCCATTAGACGTGAGATCAACAGCGTGCAATATCACTGCCAAGTCTGCAGATATAAAAAAGCCAAGCCAATGCAGCCACAGATGGGTCCGTTACCGATTGACAGGGTCACGCCGTGTTTGAGGCCATTTTCATATACAGGTCTCGATTTCTTTGGACCGGTTAGTGTGACTATTCGTCGTCAACGTGAGAAGCGGTGGGTGGCATTATTCACATGTCTGACGGTGCGTGCTGTTCATCTCGAAATTGCAACCGTTTTATGAAGCGATGCCTGTCTTGTCTGCATTCGGAACTTCATTAACAGACGAGGTGTGCCTGTACAAATAAGGAGTAATAATGGAACGAATTTTGTTGGCATACCTTAACCAGGACGAGAAATTTCAATCTGGACTTTCGCTGTTAGGCATCGAGTGGAAGTTTAATACGCCTTTGAATCCAAGCGAAGGTGGAGCATGGGAAAGGCTAGTACAATCAGTCAAGAAGATTTTGTACGCCGTGCTTAAGGAACACTCACCACGCCTAGAAACGCTTCAAAGTCGTTTGATTGAAGCCGAAAATATGGTGAATTCAAGACCATTGACACATCTACCAGCGACACCAGACGACGTAGCACAGAATTTAAAGAATGGAATGTGGCAACAATGGATGAGAGATTACTTGCCGGAACTTGGTAGGAGTGGCCGCCTGATATCAAGATGCCAGGCCCAATTAGCGCTTATGCGCCGTTTTGATGCCACCACTCAGTGACCTAATGTGCTATTATTAGAGTTTCATATCCATCCTGCGGAATTAAGGAATTTGATGATATTGCAGAATCCTATTTCTATGAATTCTGATAGGTCGTCGAAGGAGAAATTGCCGAGTAGGCGCTGTCTGGTTCTAGCTAGAGCCGGACATTCACACAGGAAATGGGTGAGAGTTTCCTTTTCCAGTGGGTTCTTGCAACTTCGGCAGTAGGTGTTGAATGGGATGCCTAACTTAGCAGCGTGGGTATCGACAGGCCAGTGGCCAGTACAGATGGCTACAATTCTGGCAATCTCTTGTCGGGGTCTGTTAGGTCGAGGGTTGTTTTCCTGTTATAGGAGGGCCATGTTTTCCTTGATATGACGCAGTTGCTAAGACTGCACCATCTGGAGTTCGCCCTCGAGAAAAAGTGTTGTAGAAGGTTTGCCTTGACCAGTCTAATGGGGGGGAGTACTGCCTCCGCCAAAGAACAGTCGAGGGAAGAGCCGTGCCTTGCTAGAGCGTCAGCATTTTCGTTTCCCTCTATTTTGCTGTGGCCAGGAACCCAAATGAGAGTAATGTTGAAATAGTCTCCTGCACAGCTGATTTCATCCTTACACTGTGCAACTAATTTGGATTTTATTGCGTGAGAGTCGAGGGCTTTGATAGCTGATTGGCTATCAATATATATATTGGCATCTCTCTTGGTAATAGGATAGCGCGTGAGTAACTTGCAAGCTTCCTTAATCGCTATTATTTCCGCTTGGAACACGCTGGCCGAGTCTGGAAGTCGCAGCGATTTGGAGATATTCAGTTCCGCTGAGAAGATACCCGAGCCAACCCCACACTCCATTTTCGAACCGTCGCGTCGGTGAAAAAAGCTACCTGATGGTTCTCAGAGTGCAGTCCCTATTTCCATGCCATCCTGGATGGGAAATGGACATGGGCGGCTTTACTTGGGTTGTGTATGGGTGTAGTGAAATCGGTTGCAGTCGTGGTCAGGTCACTAGGTAATAGGTCCAGCACCTTGCTATGACCGTAGGGTTTAGATGACCAGAACCCAGATTCTCTGAGTCTAATGGCGCATTATATCTGATGAAGAGGTCCAGAGGGAGGAGGTTTAGGAGTAGACCGAAGGGCACCGGTTACCCCCATACTGGCCGTTCTCTGTACTCGGCTTAGTTTTTTGATGTTGTATGCCTTATTTAGGGCAGGCCACCATACGAGCGCTCCATAGATGAGGATGGGGCGGATGACAGCCGTGTACATCCACAGCACCATTTTGGGTCGGAGTCCCCAGCTTTTGCCGAAGGTTCTGCTACAGGCATAGAAAGCGACACATGCTTTCCGTACCCGATGTTCAATGTTCATCTTCCAACTGAGCTTGGGGTCTAGGATAATTCCTAGGTATCTAGCCTCGGAAGACAAGGAGAGTGACTGGTTGTTGAGTCGAGGGAGATTAAAGGCCGGAATCTTATATTTGGTGGTAAACAGCATCAGTTCTGTTTTACTCGGATTGACGCTTCCGCCTCGCCGCATCCTGAGGCCCAGGCGCTTAGCTTAGTCAGAGCTCTCTCTGAGATTTCGCTAATTACCGAGGGAAACATTCCCGATACTAGGATGACCACGTCGTCAGCATAAGCAACCGCCTTTATTCCGATTCTCTCGAATTCTTTCAAAATTTTATCGATAACCAAGAGCCATAGTAGAGGCGATATTACCCCACCTTGGGGTGTGCCTCTATCTACGGTCTTAACTATAGTGGTGTTGCCCATTTGGGCCTGAATGATCCTTGTTCTGAGCATGGATATGATCCATCTGCTAACAAGTCCCTCTACCCCTGCCGTGGTGAGGGCTTCTTGGATCGATTCAGTGTGAACGTTGTTGAAAGCACCTTCTATATCTATGAAGGTAGCTAAGGTAAATTGTTTATGGTGGATGGATTTTTCGATTGTCTGCACGACTTCATGCAGGGCGGTCTCAGTGGACTTGCCTTTAATGTAGGCGTGTTGGGACTTCGAAAACTTTGTGTTTCCTAGGGAGTCGCGGATGTGCCTGTCTAAGATGCGTTCGAGGGTCTTCAGGACGAAGGATGTGAGGCTGATAGGTCTGAA
Source organism: Merodon equestris (assembly GCA_958301585.1). NCBI lineage: Eukaryota > Metazoa > Arthropoda > Insecta > Diptera > Syrphidae > Merodon > Merodon equestris. The sequence continues at coordinate 90,256,909 of OY284416.1, forward strand.
ATCCTTTGCGGATTCATGACCGCGCTTGCCAGCCTTCGGGATGAAGATACATCGAACTCTTCTCCAGGCTAGGGGGATGTAGTTGAGTTTCAGCGAACTTCGATAAATCACCGTTAGCCAGGGTATAACCTTGCCCAAATTCTTTTGTAGCATTATAGGTAATATCCCGTCAAGTCCAGGTGACTTGTATGGGGGGAAGCTGCTGATGGCCCAAGATATATTATCGGGGTTGATGATCAAATTAGCATCGTCTGCCGGAACTTACTCGAAGGACAAAGTGGTGCTTGCCGTCTAAGCCCCTTAGCCTAGGCTGCCTCGTGTTAATTTGTGACGTTGAAGCTCCACGATCTAATTGGAGACGAGGAAGGGTCGTAAAGTTCTACTACGGTAAGGATGGCATAGCGCGATCAGCTGACCAAAAACTAGCTTAACCTAGTATAAATATATACAAAATATATATTACATATACATATACATTATATATTTTTTTTCTGTTTACAAGTTTTTTTTTTTAATCTTTGTTTTAAATTTTGCCAAGAGCTAACCTCAAATTACCCATCACCCTAGCCTACCGTAACCTACCCTAGCCTACCCTAGTTTTTATAAGCCCGCCACTGGCGTTTTGCCTTGAAGAGGCTATATGAATTAAGGGTACCACTAACGAACTCCACTCCAGCCAACAAAAGCGTTGACACTGACGGACGACGTCTCCTCGATTTAGCCAGCACGCGGCCATGTCCGTGGAGAATTCGAGAAAATAGACGCAGACAACTTGCAGACAACTAGAAAGAGCACGAGATTTCATCACCAGTGTTGGGCAAGATGCAACTATCCAGCAAATTGAATTGCGAACAACAGCCTTCGATGAGAGCTTTCATTAGTTCGAAGAATTACAAGGAAAGATCGAGGACTTGGACCCGGATCAAATAGAAACAACTGACGATAATGATATCCGCGCAAAATACGAAGAACTCTTTTACAAAGTGCGACCTCATCTCACACTTCCCTTGCACGATCTCAGCTCAGATAAGGAAGCCAGGAAAGTACCGATTAAAATGTCTACAGAACAATTAAGACTGGCCAAAATTAATCTCTCCTCCTTTTCAGGTGAAATGACCGAATGGTTGAACTTTCGCGAAACATTCAATTCCCTTATCCATCTCAATCAATCCCTTCCAAATACTGCGCAATTTCAGCATCTAAAATCCTCTTTATCGAAGCGCAGCAAGTGGCATGGAGTCCTTGAAAGCAAACGATACCAATTATGAAATTGCACTCAAAATACTGCAAGGCCACAATGAAAATAAACGCCTCATCTGCACGGAGCACTTAAGAAAAATATTTGACATATCACCTCTTCAAAAGCCTAACACAACCGCCATCCGAGATTTATCTGACTGTGTAAACAGCCACTTACGCGCATTATCGCCTTTGGGATGTGTGACGATATAATAGTGCACCCAGTCGCATCCAAACTGGATCTAATTATACGCAGTAAGTAGCAAGAAGAACAACCAGCCGATAAACTTTTAACATTAAGGAAGCTGATGCGGTTCATTGAAAAGCGATGCCAAATCGTGGATTGTAGCACCAACGACAACACACTGGTAAGTACTAGCTCATTGAAAAGCGATGCCAAATCGTGGACTGTAACACCAACAACAACATACTGGTAAGTACAAGTTCCTTATCCAGTTCAATCGTAAAAAACTCGACCAAAGGCATTTACACTACTCAATCAAAAAGAAGACCGTAAAGATAAATACACCTTTTGCAAGTGTTACAAATTTCTTAATTTTTCCATTGACGAGCGACGAGCATTCATAAATGGATTAAATTTGTGCTCGAATTGTTTAAAGGGCGTACATGATTTAAAGGACTGCCGATCATCAAGGTGTCGGAAGTGTAATTTGCTTCACCATACAATTCTTCACGATGACGCGCACACGTCCTCACATATTTTTCGCAATATCAAGGCTCCTAATCCTCAAGATGAGCCAAAACAAAGCACCAATAGAGTCTTTAACACATCTGCTTCTCGCCTCCCTACGATTCAATCAATGGACGAAGGTAATTATAAATTAACCCTAATAGCCACCGCCTTAGCAATGGATCAGAACAAAAATTACATTCCCTGCCGCATCCTCCTAGACTCGGGATCACAACTCCATTTAGTCACAGAGCGATTTGCACATACTTTAGGGGTTTCCCGACAACGAGCACAAACCAATATATGTAGCAGGAATCGGAGAAAGCAAGTTTGAATCGAAGTTTAGAATACACATTGACATTAGATCGAGACACAACGATTATGCCTTCAGCGCAGAAGCTACGATCATAAAAAGAATAACTGATCTAGTACCGGAGAAACGGCTCGATCTTACCATGTGGCACATTCCTGGTGATATAAACCTTGCATTGGCATTTGGCATTCCACACAGGATTGATATTCTGATTGGAGCTGGGCATTTATTCTCTATGCTGTCAGTTGGACAAATTCGGCGAGACGACGATTCGCCAACTCTTCAAAACTCCAAGCTGGGATGGTTAGCCTCAGGCGTGGTAAACATCAATGCAACGAGACAGTTCGCCTGCAATCTTTGCCAAACGACGAAGAAGACATTGAGAATTTTCTATAGCCATTTTCTAATGTTTAGAACATAGATGATAATACAGCATATTCGAGGAACGAAAACGTTTGCGAAGAGTTATTACAGTTAAATTACTCACGCCTTAGTAATGGAAGGTATCAAGTTAGGCTGCCATTTAAGCGCGATTTCAAAGAATTCTTATCAAATGGCGAAGAAAATTAATCGTGATCCCAGCATAGCCCTCGAATATACCAAATTCATGCAAGAGTACTCATCGCTATCCCATATGGACCTAATATCAAGTTCGATGAACCAAATTACATCCTACCACACCACTGCGTTGTTGAACCGGAGAGCTCAGCCACCAAATTACGCGTAGTTTTCGACGCTTCAGCCAAAACCGATACTGGGCTAAGCTTGAAAATACAAAGTTAGCGAGTAAAAATTAAACTGTTTTCTCTTTTGCTATCTTCATCCAAAAAGCTGGATGAACGTATAGTTATGTACTGTATAAGCTCGAAAAAAAAACAGGCATTTGTGGCTTCATGCTTAATTTGCTTGTCAGATCTCAAAAACAACAAAAAACAACAAGGGAATTGAATTTCCTTATTCTGTAGGCACTGACTTGGGGCCAAGTTTGTTTTTAGTCTATTTTACTGCTGTCAGTAATAAGTTTATAAAATATCAATTTGCAAGTGTCCTCTAGTTTCTAATTTCTATCTTTTTATAGTATTCAAAACCGCACTAATAAATGTTTTTTCGATAAAGAGTGGGGGTGAGTTAACGAGTATATACATATTTCTTGATCACGTAAATATGTTGAAGATGTATGTACTTCCGCTCTCGACGCTCAGAATTTTTTATCATTTGCATAGTTTATGTTCACCTTAAATTTTAACTACTATTTATTATTGAATTTTCAATTCAATGCTTCAATACGGAATTATTTTTTGGATATCAAAATTAAATAAAGCATCCACATAACTAGGCAAAAACACATTATAAAAAACATTTTTCGCTCTCCTTTGATCTGTATTTAAGGTGCTAAAGGTATTAAAGTTTTAAGGTATTAAAAATATTATTTATGAGACCGTTGAGAGTAAGAGTTACTTATGTTCTTCTGTTTCCAGACAAGGTTGTGATGCATTATTAACTTATACCGTGCATTGAACTTACTTCGATATTACACTTGAATCAAATCAAATCAAATAATTTATTTCATAATTTACACAGTGATTCTTCTTCCATTATGAAACTGTGCAAAATGTATTTCGTACCAGCAAGTCGGTTCTCCTTGTAAGCCTTTCTAGCTTTGAAGCCAAATTCATTAATCGACTGCCAACAGTTCTAAAGGAAATATCGACTCCATGGTAACTTCTTAGACTAGCCGCTAAGTTGGAAACTGTCTGCCGACGGTACCTATTCGCTTCTCTTTCAATAAAGCTGTTTTCATATATTCAAAATGAATTTATAAGCCTTTTGGGAAAAGGGGTGAGCACAAAAATGGTGAAAGACATCCACCAGGCGAAGTACTTTGGCATTATATTCGACAGCACACCCGATGAATCACATATCGACCAAATGAGCGAGGTCATTAGATACGTTCACTTCCAGGACGGCAAAGTTGAGGTGAGGGAATCCTTTCTAGGGTTCCTTCCTATATCTGGAAAGACTGCCAAAGAACTTACCGACGATATCTTAAAGAAAATCAATGAAGATAGTCTTGACATTAACTGTTACAGTTGTAACCACAACAACCCCATCCAAATCAATAATATAAGCATAAATGCATTTGTAATGCACAAGCGATCGACCGAACTCAACGTTCAATGACCAACGATCATTGACCGACGATTATCCGGCAACATAACAAACCGAATCGATCGCCTGTGCAAGCATATTTTTGGAACGACAATTAAGTCGAATACATAGGAACACTTGTAATACGCGAGCGATCGACCGGATTTCAAAAGGTATCCGATCGATCGCGCAAGCAAAGCACTAAAAACGTTTTAAACGTTGAATGGTCATTTTCCGAAACCAATTAAGCAGCAAAGGAAAAGAAAAAGCAATTAAGAAAGGAAAGTGACCACGGGCGTTTAAATAGAAGAACCCAATTAGTTTTAAGTCAGTTCTAAGAAGATATCCAATAAAGACGGTCGCCCTCAGACGAAGGAATATTTAATTTTTTTACGTTTCATTCGTTCTTAAAGATAAGAACGAAAATTAACGTTCTACCCGTTCTTTAAGTAAAGAACGAAAACTGGCGCAGTCGGTAGGATTGGTCAAAACGCGAAAAGTAGAAGTTTTCTGTTCGATTTAACGATTAATTGTCCATTCGATCTCGCACTTCGTTGTTTCGTCGCGAGCGAACAACAATTACTTAAAGATAAGTAACTCCAGAAAAGCAAAAAAAAGTTAATAGAAGTGCATTAACTCTAATAACAGGGTATAAGAAGTACAAAGTGCAAGAAGAACCATCCATGATCCTTGATTTTTTATTTGATCTGTAAAAGAAAGAAAGCTAAAGTGAAAATCCACTGTAACGAACTAACAATGGCCACGTGAATTCAATCTGACTGAGAAGGAAGCAGTCAACAATCTCCCAAATACAACCCAAGACGAGGAAGAAGACAACAAACAAGCCTCCAGAAATAATTCAAGTTGCGTTAATGTATTGTTTTCGTATCTAGATAGATATAAGTATTAAGACACTTACCATAATATATATACATATACATATTTATAAGTTAATGGAAGACGATTTGAACATTCAAATTTAAACGGTTAGGCAAAAAAGCAACCAATTGTCAGAAGTAATCCATAATTTTTTTGATACAAACATGCTAACATTAAGTTAGTCTGGAGAACTCCAGAATTTCATCGACCTTATAGACAAAATCCATCCGATACTTGTAAAATATGACTCATTGGCGCAGAGTATCTTTTCCGACTACATCAAGGCCAAGTTGAAAGGCAAAGCCCGGGAGGTAGTCGAAATAAATGCGCACATAACTAGCTGGTCTGACATCAAAACCACCCTTACTAACAACTTTGGCGACAGACTAAGCATCGAAGAACTCTTTGACGAACTTAGATCGATTAAATTCAAAACAAATAGCAGAAAATAATGAAATAGCAACGAGCAATATAAAAAATAACAAAGTTTCAGCCTTAGTCCTTTTCAAAAATAAAATACCAGAACCGATGAGATCACTTCTACACTGTAGGAACCCTTCGAGCTTGGAAGAAGCAATAAATATTCTTCATGAATGAGGCTATGCACATTTTAATAATAGAAATAACCATACTAGACCCCGACAAAATAACAATTATATTAGACCATCATTTAATCAGACCGAAACAAGACCCAACTATCACAATAACGCTCAACCATATCGGCACAACCCACTCTTGAACGCTAACCCCTATTACCAACCACAGCAAGAACCCATGGAAATCGGCTTAATGGAAAGGAACCGAAATCATCGGAATAACCAAGTTGCGAACAATTCACATTCACAGCCCAAACATCACCAACAAAGACAAACCGAGCAATACTCTCGAAACAGACAACAATCCCAAAACTACCAAAGTACAAACGAAAGATACCAACCCTCGAGAAACCGAACTAACCAACACCTAGGAACAACCCAACCTAACAGTAATGCAACTAACGAAAATTTTCTTTTAGAGGCCTCACCTCTGAATTACCATATATAATAGTACAGGGAAAAATAAGACCACTTACGTTTTTAATAGACACTGGCGCTACGCTCTCCATTATTAACCCAGGTCTCTGTTCCCCAAACAAAATAAAACCCATCCAAAACCCAATAAAAATTAAAACACTTAGCAAGGACGTGGAAATTAGAGAAAAAGCAATAATACCATTATTCAAAGAATTGGGAGATCCACAAACCCAATTCGAGGTATGTATATATCCTTTTCATAACCATTTCGACGGGTTTATAGGAAACAACATCCTTATACCGTTGAAATCTAAATTGACTTAGGAAACAATATCCTAACACTAAATAATAATAAACAAATTAGAATTCATTTCAACCATAATAAACAAAGAAAAGTAAAATCTCTTATTCTACCTATTCCCCAACACGAATGACTCGCCTATTTGCCAGAGCAGAAGTCGACAGACGGTATCGCAACTATCAAAGCAGATATACCTTCAGTAATAGACCACGAGGTATCAGCTGAATTAAATTCCAATAAAAACGACACTGGAAATCAAACCCCAAAAATCAACAGGTTCACAATCCCTATTATCGATTATCAAAATTTTAATATTATCGAAATCCCTAAAACTCCACGATTGTTAGAACAAATAAAAGGAGTTGTAAGTAAATTCAAGCATGTGTTCTATCAAAAAAACACAGATCTTCCTTTCACAATCGCCATTAAACATGAAATAAGAACGACCAATGACATTCCTATACATTCAAAAAATTACCGATATCCCTATATACATAAGAAAGAAGTCGAAAATCAGATTCAAGAAATGTTAAGAAACAAAATTATAAGACACGGTAATTCTCCTTATTCAGCACCAATTTGGATCGTGCCAAAAAAGGCCGATGCGAGCGTTAAGACCAAATGGAGACTCGTAGTGGATTACCGTAAGCTAAACGAGGTAACCATTGACGACAGATACCCCATTCCGTGTATAGACGAAATCCTCGATAAGTTGGGAAGGTGTCAATATTTCACCACCCTAGACTTGGCTAAAGGATTTCATCAGATTGAAATCCACGAGGAAGATATCCATAAGACGGCTTTTAACGTAGAAAACGGACACTACGAATTCATTCGCATGCTGTTTGGACTGAAGACAGCCCCGGCAACGTTCCAACGTCTTATGAATAATGTACTGAAGGAGTACATCAACGTCATCTGCCTTGTTTACATGGACGACATTATTGTGTTCTCCACTTCGTTGCAAGAGCATATAGATTCACTCACAAAAATCTTTAAGAGACTTGATGAAGTGAATTTGAAAGTACAATTAGACAAATCAGAATTTCTTAAGAAACAAACGGAATTTCTTGGCCATATTGTTACACCGGAAGGCATAAAGCCAAACCCGAAGAAAATAGAATGTATAAAAAAATATCAAATACCAAAAACAGCTAAACAAATCAAACATTTTTTAGGTCTCACGGGATATTACCGCAAATTTATCCAAGATTATTCCAAAATTGCAAAACTTATGACAAGATTCCTTAAAAAGGATACCAAAATTAATTCCGAATATGTACGATCCTTCAATACTCTAAAAACCCTTCTAATGAATGATCCTATACTAACCTATCCCAATTTCAAAAAACTTTTGTTTTGACTACGGATGCCAGCCAATACGCTCTAGGAGCAGTCCTGTCTCAAGACGACCACCCACTGTGCTACGCAAGTCGTACATTAAATACACATGAAATAAACTATAGCACAATTGAAAAAGAATTATTGGCTATAGTATGGGCAACGAAAAAGGAAAGGGTGATACGCGAAATTGTGATAACTACCGTTCTGTCAAGCTGATGTCGCACACCATGAAGATCGTTGAACGGGTATTAGATAGCCGACTGCGGAAAATAATACGACTATCTGATGACCAGTGCGGGTTTGTCTCGGGTAAATCAACAACAGATGCAATCCAAAGTATAAGGATCATGATGGAAAAGCATCGTGATTCTTCAAAGGCGCAAAACATCGAGCGTAGCTTCGGCTGTGTGGCACGTAGCGCCGTCCTGTTGAAACCAAATGTTGCCAATATCCTCCTCTTCAATTTTTGTGAACAAAAATTCGTTCAACATGGCCCGATAACGATCGCAATTGACTGTAACGGCCACTCCTTGCTCATTTTCGAAGAAAAATGGCCCAATTATGCCTCTGGACCAAAATCCGCACCAAACAGTGGCTCGTTTTGGGTGCACCGGCTTTTCAATGTATGCGTGCGGGTTTTCTGTGCCCCAAATGCGACAATTTTGCTTGTTTACATACCCGCCAAGATCAAAATGAGCTTCATCTGAAAAGATGATTTTTTTGGCAAAATAAGTCGATCGCAGGCCCACTTAGCGAAGCGAAAACGCATTGGATGGTCAGTTGGCTTCAACTCCTGAACCAAGGTCTTTATGCAAAATTCGTCTCAATGATGTCTCCGAAATGTTCAATTGTTGAGAACGACGGTGAATTGATGTTGATGGCGCTTCACGCACACTTTCTGCCGCAGCAGCAATATTCTCGGGTGTACGCACTGTTTTTGGCTTTCCACGCTTTGGTTTATCGATGAGGATGCCAGTTTCTTTCACTTTTTTCACAAGATAACGAACATACGGAGCTGACGGTGCTTCTCTTCTTCCAAAATCCGTACGCAATTTTCGCACACATTCTGCAACATTACCATGATTTTCAAAGTAATGTCGCAATATTTCCCAGCGTTGTTCAAGCGTATACACAACCATATTCGTTCAGCGGAAGGATAAAACTAATTATCTGTCAAATCAGACATGAGCTAAGTGTTACCATTCACGAAATAAACACTACTTGAAAAAAAAAAACGTTAGATGGCGGACCCTTTATTAGATTACTTAAACATGACGAAATAAATAACAAAGGAAATATAGAAGATAAAATCCTACGAATAATAACATATTATAATAACACAATACATTCCACAACAAATAAAAAACCAATCGATTTCATCAATGGTAAGATCCATGACAGCGAATATCCAGAAATCCACAATTTAATACTGAAGAAAAAACAGAATATACTCAACAAACTCAATCAGAATAGGAAAGATGAACCCTTAGAAGCAGGTCCAAATTATATAAAAGAAGTCAAAGGAGGCAAAAACCACTCAGGCAAATCCGAGCCGAAAAAATCGATGAAAATCATTTAAAAGACACTAAGAACCAAAACATCTATTATAGGACACACGTCAAAACTAGAAAGAAACACCAAATTAATAAATCAACGTAAAATACATATTCTATTTTCAGATGACACTGTTTTTAAGAATGCTTCTGCTCACAATCGCTGTATCACCAACCAGAGCAAACGAACTAAGTGTACAAGATATTACCAACAACCACGGTTACGTCCTTATAAAACTAGGAACGACGAAACTAATTAAACACAATACGAAGATTATCCATTTAATTAACACAACATAATACGAACAATCTATAGAAATCATTAGGGAAAATATAAATATCTTGCATACTTCAAATACCAACTCAAAGACACTCCTAAATTCTATTAACAATAATTTCCTTTCATTGAAAACAAAACTAGAAAACTTAATCCCAAAACACAAACAAAAACGAGGTTTAGTAAATATGATGGGCAAAGGCTTGAAATTCATTGCTGGCACAATGGATAGCGACGACGAGTTACAAGTAACGAACGCTATTGATAATTTGACAAACAATCAACGAATATTAACAAATAAATCGAATAGACTTACACTAATCCGTAATACTATTTCTTCACAAATCCAAAATATTACTAACCATATCAACACACAACAAAAAACAGTAGAAGATTACTTAAACAAATTTAAGAATTCCGTACAAGGTAGAATCAATACTATGGAAGATGAGATAGCATTCCTAAAACATATCTACCAAATCAATAATGACATAACCTCACTACAGACTCATGTTGACAACATCGGACACAAAATTTTTTCACGAAAGTTAGGAATTATCCCGAGCGATATCCTATCATCCACAGAGCTAGAATTAATTCATGACTTAGACACTTACTCACAAATAAAGGTGGCTGTCACACTTCAAGACCAAAACATTTTCATTATCCTATTAATCCCTCAATACTCGAATCAAACCCTATCCAGAGTCCTTATTGAACCAGTCCCAAACAAAGAAAATAATTACCAATATACTAACTTTCAAGAAATATTGCATGACGAAAATAATAACATATACGACAATTCTGTAAAAGATAATTTAGAGAAAAACCTCAAAAGATTGTACAACAATTGTTTACAAAGTATATTTCTCTCTGAAGAAGCTAATTGTGATGTCAAACCGTTTTCTGGTAAAGAAATAAGAGAAATCATACAAGGTCTAATAATATGTAAGAATTGTAATAACGAAACAATAAAGCATAACTGTAACAGGCTCAAAATTAGGAACGAAGGAACATTCATTGTAAAATTCCAAAATTGTATTATAGAAATAGACAGTCAAAAATATGTTAACCCTTATATAAAAATCCATGATAAACTTATATTACCAAACTATATGACTAATATTAAAAACAATAAATCATTTGAGGATATAAAACTAGAAACATTGTTGTTAAAACAAATCGAACTCGAAGACAATGTAAACGAATTCTTTCAGAAAAAAAAAATTAAAAAACATATTCAGCCTTACCACTGACATTATAATTGTTATCATTATTGTTATATTCATGATAATTTTTGTAAACAGCAAATTAAAAACTAAAACACTACTGATTTCGTCGGAGCATCAAACTGGCAATGGGGGGGTTACAGTTGTAACCACAACAACCCCATCCAAATCAATAATATAATTTGTAATGCACAAGCGATCGACCTAACTCGACGTTCAATGACCAACGATCATTGACCGACGATTATCCAGCAACATAACAAACCGAATCGATCGCCTGTGCAAGCATATTAATGTCAAACAGGTTAGATATATGTATAAACAATTTCGTAATGCGCGAACGATCGATCGAATTCCCAAAGGGTCATATCATAATAAACCGAATCGACCGTTTGTACAAGCATATTTTTGAAACGACAATTAAGTCGAATACATATTAACACTTGTAATGTGCGAGCGATCGATCGAATTTCAAAAGGTCTCCGATCGATCGCGCAAGCAAAGCACTAAAAACGTTTTAAACGTCGAATGGTCATTTTCCGAAACCAATTAAGCAACAAAGAAAAAGAAAAAGCAATTAAGCAAGGAAAGTGATCACGGGCGTTTAAATAGAAGAACCCAATTAGACGGTCCCAAGACGGTCGCCCTCAGACCAAGGAATATTTAAGATTTTTGCGTTTCATTGGTTCTTAAAGGTAAGAACGAAAATTAACGTTCTACCCGTTCTTTAAGTAAAGAACGAAAACTATTAACCTTTGCCGGGCTCAGGGATAGGATAATGCTGCGACTATGGCGGGTATTCATTCAAATTAATCCAAAGCTTTGTTTACGCCATGTGCAAGCCTTTCCTCAAACCTCTGTGGAATTCACTCTTTGGGAAGCACTCCTTCAAATACAACGTTCTTCGGGACAGTGGAAAGAGTTTACACATTTTTCTCAGCATCTACGCATCGTTGGGATATTCTCATAAAAAATGTAGGTGTGTCAGTCAAGAATGTTGTAGACATTGGATGGAGCGCTCAGCACGAGGCTGTTAGGCCATTGAAGGAAAATTTCGTGAAGATAGTTTCAACTCTTGAACTTCTTTGTGATCCTCAAAAGGAGAATTTGGATTCAAGAGGTGCTGCAATCATATTCTAATATGCTGTATGCGACTTTACGTTTTTGTGTTATCTTTCAATTTGATGAGATATTTTGGAAAAAGTTGATTTAGCACAGAAATCCTGGCTCACTCTAGAAAAAAATGTAATAAAACTTAAGGCACTCACGAATTTTCTTTATGAACATCGTGATGAAAGCGTGAAAAAGGCCATAATATACACAAGAGAACAATGTTAGAAATTTCAATCGAAAGGCGGAGAAGAACAAAAAAGAAGAAAATTGTGCCAGGCGAAAAGGCTCAAGATACTGGTTTGTCGGTGGAAGAGGAAATACGAAGTTCCATGTTAGAATGTCAGGATACATTTTACACTGAACTAATTCATCGGTCCAAGGCCATGGAAGACATTGCTTCAGTTTTCTCAGCTCTTCAACCGAAAATATTGCTGTATGGAATGGAGGAAGAACTGCGTGCTGTTGTCCCAGTGCTTACCTCGACATTTACCGAACTAACTAACTGACAACAGTATCATATCGGAAATCAGGCGAATACGGTGTCACATGGTAGCTGCAAAAATAAATTTAAAAGATGCAAAAATTCGGACAGCCTTTGAATTTTTAAGTTTCATTGTTAAGTGGAAGTTTTCAGACTCGTTACCGAGTCTGTCATTGGTGATGAGAATTTATTTAACAGTTTTCGTCTCCGTGGCATCATGCGAACGAAGCTTTTCAAAATTAAAATTAATTAAGACTTATCTAAGATCAACAATGAGCTATACTTTCAATCCAAACGAAGCACATAAAAAATATAGATTTTAATGATATAATCGCAACATTCAGCGCAATTAAAGCTCGAAAGTACCTGTCGAATATCCACTCGACGTATGCGCAAATCGCATGGAAAATTAAAAGTACAATGCAGGAAGCTGATTGCCGACGGCAAGTTATTAGCTCGTACAGTCCCAATTTTACAGCTCCCACCCAAACAACAGCTGATCGTCGCCGTTGAGGTCGTTCACCCCAGGTTGTGGAGATCGGCTCGATTCAGTTGATCACAGACCAGTGAAGGAGTAGGTAGTGTTTCGGCTAGCAAAGTGTGAAAACAAGTATAAACAATATAAGTACGCGTTTAGGCGAAGTATTCGCGGAACCTCAATTAGCCCAGTGGTTAAGACGGTTCAGCTAGTTATGAATAAAAATGAATTAAAAACTAAACTAAAAAAAGATCGGCTCGATTGCACACGTACTATGCACACATATGTATGTACATGTCCGCGTGGGAGGAGCCAAAAATGGGAGACCTTTTGGCTTCCCCATGTGGAACTTGTGGGTCTTGTTCCACTTCTGACCTCCCAGATTTCGTGCGGATGATGTATTGCCGTCGGCTTTTTTGCGCAAATGCAATTTGCGTCGCAACATCTTGCCGCCTCCTGGGAGAATCTTTATGTTGGGTTGGTGGCTGCTACCTCCGCTTGCATCATCGATGATATGTCGTCATTTCGATTAATCCCGAACTTCTTCAACGTGTTCTTCAATGTTGGCATGTAATAAAAGAAGGGGAGGTTTGGTGAAAGGTGTGTGGCAATACTAAGTTATTATTGATATACGTAATTTAATTAGATTAGAATTTATAAGTAAGATGTTATTATATTAAAAATATTTGATTATTTGTGTGTATATATGTATGTATACATGACGCTAAACGTCTATTCATTCAACATGGGTAAAAGATAGAGTTTGGTTATGGGGCGCTTTAGTGATCTATTTGCGGTTTTGACCGTGACCACTCGGATTTTTCCATCTGTGCCGGGATGCGTCTCTGTGATTTTTTCTAGCCGCCAAAGCGTGGGTGGTGTCCACTTTTCAGGTCTTCATTCGGAACTAGCCATTTCGGTCGCTGTTGTAGTCGCGCTAAATATTCTGACTTCCACCTTTTCGAAAAGTCTTGAAATATCTTTTGAATAATCTGCCATATCTGCAAGTAGCTTGTTTTTGGTTCTGTCATGTTCTTTTCCGGCACAGTGTTCAGTGGTGCGCCAATCAAGAAATGTCCTGGTGTTAAATATGACAAATCATCCGGATCTTCAGACATTTAACACAATGGACGCGAATTCAGACAGGCTTCGATTTGTGTCAAGACGGTTGAATATTCTTCGAATGGGAGCGTGTAATGTCCAATTATTCGTCGTAAATGATGTTTGGTTGATAAGCCCCTGGAGGATTGAAATGCCAGGTTGTTCCGTTCGACTGTATTTGTTTACGAATGTCATCGGTCACTTGCTTCGAAATTTCTGAACTCTCCGATTCTAAGATAGCGGAGCCCTTAAAATTTGTTCCACAATTGCTATATAGATGGGTGCAAATCCCGCGACGTGCTGTGAACCGCTTGAATGCTGCGATAAATGCGGATGCCGTGTAATCGCTGACCAATTCCAGGTGTATTGCCTTGGTGCAGAAGCAAACGAAGATCGCAATATATGCCTTTGTGAGTTTGTTGCACCGTCCCTTCCAAGCTTTCAACTGGATGGGGCCGGCATAATCCACTCCGGATGTTTGGCAGACCCGTGGCGCTGGCAGATTTCCCCTTTGTTGTTGAATCTCGGTTGCTTTATATCTGTAGCACTTGAAACATTTACGAATGCACTTCTTAACGCTCCCTTTAAGATGCAGTATCCAGTACTGTGATCGTAGCGTTGCCATCATTAGTTGCTGACTACCATGAAGTGTTGTCAGATGAGCATCATGGATGATAAGGGAAGTGAGCAGATTGTTAGAGGGTAATATTATTGGGTGGCGTTGTGTATATGGTAGATTCGAATTTTCTAATCGACCGCCTCCTCTTAATACTCCGTTTTTGTCGAGAAATGGGGAAAGTCGTGCCAACTTGCTGCCTTCTGAGACTAGGTCATTACAAGATAGACTTGCAATTTCTTCAGCATTCGTGCCGATGTGACCTTATCCGGAGATTCCCTTTATTTTGTCTCGTACGTTGTAGAAAAATGTAAGGCAATACGCAGTAACCCGAAGCAACCTGTTGAGCGATGAAAAGCGACCCAAGAGCCTATTAACTTCGAACGAGGCGACGTGAACGCAGAGCTGAAAAAGATTTTTGAATTGGTACCCAGATGTGATCATATCGCTTTTAGTTGTTGATGGTTTTGATGTTTTCGATTCCAAATCTGTAGTCCAGGTTTCTAGCTGCGGCTGCTGGTCATGGTCGAAGCTGTGAAGAAACGTGGGTCCATGCCACCAGTGTTTGTTTTCCACCAGATCTTGAGACAGAATCCCTCGAGATGCCATGCCTGCTGGATTAAGTTTCGAAGGAACATGTCTCCAACAATTGATGTCCACAAGCTTCTGAATTACAGCCACTCGGTTGGCAACGAATGTTGTACGGATGTATGGCGGAGACCTAATCCAGGCTAGTGTGATTTCGGAATCGCACCAAGCGAACATTGTTGCGTTGCGAAGTTCCATAGTATTTACGGTATGGACCAGTAAACGGGCTAATAATTGGGCCCCACATAGTTCTAAACGAGCTAATGATTTAATTTTGAGTGGTGCAACCCTTGTCTTCGCAACGATGAGATTAGTTGCGATCTTGTTGTCATGAGCGACTCGAAGGTACACTACCGCAGCGTATGCCCTTTCGGAAGCATTGCAAAAACCATGAATTTCGACCTTCGACCTCTTAGTTAGATCGATCCAACGAGGAACTTCGATTTCATTGAGTGCATGGGGCTCGCTTCAGACTTTGCCATGATGCCACGATGTCGGTTGACAACTCCTCATCCCACGTTTGCTTCTCCTTCCAGATCTGCTGCATCAGGATTTTACCCAATATGACGCAGGGTGAAATCCATCCCATTGGGTCGTAAAGACGGGCAATGTCAGATAGGATCGTTCGCTTTGTGGCTTTGTTGTCATCCTTCAGCGATATTTTAAAGGTGAGTTTGTCCCTTGCTGGATGCCCCTGGATGCCCAATGTTTTAATTGTGTGGCCTTCGTCGAAGGAAAGGGGCAGCTTCACTTCTCTTTCTTCCTTTGGAATGGATGCCAGTAGCTTTATGCTGTTACTTGCCCATTTTCGCAGTGGGAAACCTCCTCGTTCCAACAGTTGCGTGAGCTGCGACTGCATCTCCATGGCTTCCTCTTTCGAGTCGGCGCCATGAATTAAATCATCAACATAAAAATTCTTCCCTGCAATCTGAGATGCAAGCGGGTGATTGTGTTGCTCGTATATTGCAGTTGTTGGAGTGTGCGAACTGCTAAATATGGAGCCGAGGCTGTGCCGAATGTCACTGTGTTGAGACAATATGTTTTAATCTCACCTCCTTTGATGTCTCTCCATAAAATCAGTTGATAGGCTGTATCTTCCGATGCCATCCAAATTTGCCTATAAATTTTTACGATATTGGCTGCAAATGCGATCTTATGTTTCCGATATCGTGCAATATGCTCCACAATGTCATCTTGCAATCTCGGGCCGATGCATAAATTATCGTTGAGAGATGTGCTGTCAGACGATTTGCAGGAGGCGTCGAAAACAATTCGGAGCTTTGTAGTCGAACTCGATTCCTTCACTACCGCGTGGTGGGGGATGTAATAATGAGCATGCGTGAGGATGCTGGGATCGACCTCAGTCATGTGACCTAGGTCCTTGTATTCCTCGAACACTCTTCTATACTCCTCATAGAATGCTGGATTGGCTTGGAACCTTTTTTCCAGCTGTAGAAATCTCACGAATGCTGAGCGTTGTGAAAACCCCATTGTTGGGCGCACGCCCTCCTTAAAGGGCAGCTCAACCACATACTTTCCATCCGCTTGACGTCGATGGGTTTTGTTCAAATGCATCTCACATTTCTCCTCTTCCTCTGAAAGTATTCTCTTCCCTTGCAATTCTTCAAGTTCCCAAAATGTTTGAAGCATGTTCTCCAATGTTTGGTTCTCCTTGGTTATGTGAAGAGATGTAGTTTTCAACGGAGAATTGGTTGAAATGCTTCCGGAAAGAACCCATCCCAGCTCTGTTCTCTGAGCCATGGGCGTTCCCTTTCTTCCCTTGATAATTCCGTCGAGGATGATGTCGGGATAAACATCACTGCCGAGTAAGACATCTACTTTACCTGATCGATGAAACAGTGGGTCGGCAAGATTTAAATTTTGACTCAAATCCACTTGAGGCACGTTTTCCGTTGGTAGCATTGCTGTGAGTTTAGGCAAAACCCAAGCTTTGAGTCTCAAACTGAAATTTTCTGTTGAGTTGGAACAGAATGTGAAAGAGATCTGGTACTTGGCTGTGTTCACATTTGTTTCTCCTACGCCGAGAATCCTGACACTACTCTTTTCCTTTCTTAATGGCAGCAGGTTTGCCGCAGACTCCGTGATGAAAGAAGCCTCAGATCCAGGATCAAGTAGAGCTCGCAGCAGGATCGATCGGCCATCAACTGCTAACACCTTAATGAGAGCCGTAGCCAGAAGAACAGGCCTGTTTTCGGCGATCAGCGCGTTGTATGCTGAAGCGGTTCCATTGGTCTGTGTTGACGTTCCTGCGTTACTTACTTGATAGGAGTGAGGGTAAGAGGGAGTTTGTTGGACTGGCGATGAACCGGCTCCTATGTGAGCGCGTTCTTGGACATGCATTGCGTTAGCTGGCTCCGTTATGTGCAGCAAAGAATGATGTCTTTTGTGGCAAGTGGAACAGGTGAAGTTGCTCGTACAATTTTGTGTGAAATGAGTACTTGACAAGCAATTGAAACATAGTTTCCTCTTCTTCACAAGTTCTTGCCTTTTGTTTGCCTTGAATTTAAAACAATGACGCACTGAGTGCGAGCCCTGACACATGGAACACTTCGATGTCGTTGCGTTAAGAGCATGAATTGTTCCTGAAGAATTCCCTTTGTTCTGGATTGGGATTTGTTTGGGGTGGATTGTTCAATGACATCTAAAGCCCTAGCTCTCATTAAAATGAAATCCTCTAAGACGCTGAAAGGTGGATAATCAGAATAGTTAGCGATATGAGCTTCCCACTGACTTCGAGTAACAGTCGGAAGTTTTTGTACCGTATGAAACCCGAGAACATCTTCCCAGGAGTCTACAGGCACTCCGAGATTTTTGAGTGATTGCCTTGCTTCGATCGTGGTGTCGAGTAACAATTTTAGAGCACTAGACGACTCATGATTGAGTCTTGGTTGCTCGAACAATAGTTTAAACTGATTGTCCTTTTACAACCGAACATGCTGATATCGCTTTACTAAAATCGCCCGTGCGGATTCAAAATTGGTGTCGGTATTCCGCAGTAAGCGTGCCGCTTCACCGGTTAAATTGCCTTTAAGGTAGTGGAATTTGTGCGCGTCGGATATCGATGTATTTTTATTAATTAATCTTTCAAATAAGCCCTTAAACTCTGGCCACCACTGAAGCTAATGTTGGTAATTTCATTGGGGGAAGTTTCAATTCTGCTGAGGGCACCGACACCGAGTGGTTTAAGGAGTGATGACTATCCGCGGCGGGTAACTGTTCCTTCAATTCACACGAATATTGAAAGAATAGCTCCTTCAACCTATGGAAAGTAAGTGCTTCCATATAATTTATTTTGAGGTCTTCACTAGGAGATTCAAACAATCTTTTGATGTAGCGCTCTTGCTTCGTCAAAAGATGACTCCAAGTTCGTAAGACGCTCTTCGATCATATGAATCGAGATCTTCGCACTCCCCAACCGTTCGTATGCCTTATAGTCGGCACTTAAGTCTAGAGCGATTGTTTGAACCGAATCTATCAGGTTCGCGAGTTTGCTCGTACTCATTGTAAACCGACAAGTTCAGCTCACACACGAAAACACCATACAATTTTGTATTATAATTATATTGATGTTTTAAATTGTAAATATTATAAAAAGAAAATGCCACACACCTGATAAAATGCGTTGCTCCCACGATGAAATTCCGGAACAGCAAATCTGCAACACACGAGAAATCAAATGTTCTTTTCTTTTTCACCCGCGCAATTTAATTGATTTTAAACTGATACGGAATTTAAACTACACCGCCGGCTTTAACGATCCGGCTCGAAGGACTAAAATGTATCGCCAAGGATACTTGCAAAAAAAAAAAAACGGTGGGAAAATCGGCGAACCTTTTAAATAAAAAACAGAAACGCACTAGGAATATACATAATTCAATGTTTTTATTGTTTTATTAATTCGGACGAATAATTGTCGAATTTTGTTTTATTTCACTTCCGACGAATAAGTGTCGAATATCCACTCGACGTATGCGCAAGTCGCATGGAAAATGAAAAGTACAATGCAGGAAGCTGATTGCCGACGGCATGTTATTAGCTCGTACAGTCCCAATTTTACAGCTCCCACTCAAACAACAGCTGATCGTCGCCGTTCAGGTCGTTCACCCCAGGTTGTGGAGATCGGCTCGATTGCACACGTACTATGCACACATACATATGTATGTACAAGTGCGCGTGGGAGGAGCCAAAAATGGGAGACCTTTTGGCTTCCACATGTGGAACTTGTGGGTCTTGTTCAACTTCTGACCTCCCAGATTTCGTGCGGATGACGTTTTGCCGCCGGCTTTTTTGCACAAATGCAATTTGCCAACGGCACTTGCACATGATGAATTTATGTTGCGTCGCAACAGTACCTTTAAATAAAAGCTTTGTTCGTGTTTTTTTCTTACATTTTTTAAGGGGTAAGCTTGCTTTACCGCCCCGGGTGCCACTGTATCTTAGTAGGCCCCTGGTTACGGCATCTGTATGGAATAATTATGGTGGAATATTCGGAAGAGGGAGCCAGGGAAGGGTGTTATTTCACCAAGACAACGCGCAAAAAGCCGCAGCTGCCATTTAAGAAACAAGAATAAAACTGTTCGACCACATGTTAGATCTAGCTCCCAGTGACTTATACCTCTTTCATTGGTTCATGGAACACATCCAAGGCAAGAAATTTGAAGACAATAGCAATTGATTTCTGAGGAAATCCTGAATTTAGAAAAAAGGCAGGCAAATGACTAATTGACTGAATGGTTAGGAGGCTATGTAGAAAACTAAATCATTTTTTAACTATAATAAATCATTTTTTCAACTATGTATAATCAGCGTGTTATTATATACTTTTGGGTCACCCGTCATAAAGCTGATGGATAAATCGATTGCTATCTAACAATCAAATAACACGTCAGACTTTAAGCTAAGATTAGACGACGTGTAAAAGCCACATAATTGTGTACCCGTGACGTAATTTTGACGTCAGATGTTGTCATTAATGGTTACATGTCGTCTAATAGACATAATTATGTCAGTCACATATAGCACATACAATTATGTGGACAGTATGTGGAACCCATTGCGCACAAAAATATGTGCATTTTTACATATCGTGTAATCGAGTGCCACATACAACTTTTGGCATTCAGAAGCTCCGTTACACAAATATGTGTCCAGTCAAAATTGTGTATCCGTTTGAAATCCTGCAGCTACACATTTTTGTTATGTGTTCGCTTCACATTGCTGCGGTCGTGTTTTGTGGTGCTATTTTGACTTCTGTCCGTCCGGTTCTGTGGAATAGTGGTTCCAGTGAATATAAATATTAAAGACTGGATGGCTGGCGCGAAGTTTTGGACGAATTAAATATTGAAGGAGTCGACGTCAGTGAAGTAAAAACAAAGTGGTTGGCTATTCGCGCTACATTTAAAACCAACTTGGCGAAGCTACGCGAAAAAAAATCGCGGCAAGGCGCAGTTGAACTACAGTGAAAGCTCCCTTAGACGGACAGCGACGGTCGCAGCACTTTTGTCCGGTTAAGGGAGTTGTCCGTTCATGAGAAAAAATTAAAAAAGACAACTTTTTAATGGCTAAATAAAGAAATATTATCTTTATTAACAAAACATAACAAAAATTAAATTATTTTAACTGCATTTCAAAATTTCACAAAAACAAAAAAAATGTATTTCAATGTACATATGTATGTACATACATACATACATATACCTATGTATTTATTATTCAAATTTAAAAAAATCTGTTAGCATTGTTTGTTTTTTTCGTGATTCATTCAAAACAGTATCCATATGGGTTCGCAACATAAAAAGCATCTGAAGTGCTTTTCCATCATTTTTGTTAGTAAAAATTTTTTTTAGTTTTTCAAGTCCAATTTGCGCCTCCTTGTATGAGTTGAATGTCATTTCCTCTAATGCTTCTGGACCTTCTTCGTCATCTTCAGAGCTGCTGCCGATGTCGACGATGTTTTGAACTTGTGCTGCTGCTATTATATCATCATCTATATGCACATGCCCATCAATGTGTAAGAAGCTTCCTGCATCAACATCAGATTGGCACTCATGAAGAAGTCTTGAAATTGTTCGCAGATGTGCCAATGGTAGATCATCTTCTGGGTCAAATTGATGAAGTTCTGTGGTGAATGGTGCTCCAAACCCAGATTTTTTAAAGCAGTTTACAATTGTTGTAGCTTGTACTTGCTCCCATGCAGTGTTAATAAAATATATGGCATCCAAAATAGTTACAGCTTTTGCTAGAGCGCTTACATTCTCAGCATCATCAATGTTGTTGACAATATGCTTCAACATAAGTGAACGGTAATGAAACTTAAAATTGCTTATTACACCTTGGTCAAGAGGCTGGCAGACTGATGTGGTGTTGGGCGGTAGAAACAAAATGTTGGTATTTTTTAGTTTTAAATTTTTGGGATGGGAAGATGCGTTATCCAAAAAAAGAAGCACTTTTTTCTTTTTACGTTCCATTCTTTTGTCAAAAGATATAAGCCAATCGGTCATAATTTCGTGAGTCATCCAAGATTTTTTGTTATTTCTCCATTCAACTGGAAGCAGGTCATGTTTTAAGTTACCAAACGCTCGTGGATGAAAAGATTTGCCTATAACCAAGAGCTTTTCTTTTTCACCTGCCATATTTGCACACTGTAAGATAGTGAGACGCTCTTTCGAAAATTTTCCGCCTGTGCATGTTTGTCCTTTAAAACACATCGTCTTGACCGGTAGAGCCCTGAAAAAAAGCCCCGTCTCGTCGGCATTGTAAATGCAATCAGTATTGTAATTCTGCGTAATCGAAGGTAACTTGTCCAAAAATGACTTCACATCATCCGGATTAACATCTGACGCTTCACCAAAAACACATTTGTAGGCTATAGCATGGCGCTTACGAAATTTCTGAAGCCAACCTTCTGAAGCCTGGAAATCTTCAAGACCTAAACGCTCGGCAATAAATTTCGCCTTGTGTCTTATCTTTGATCCAGAAATGGGAACATTTTTATTTCTTGCTATTATAAACCACTGGAATACTTTTTCGTCAAGAACACTTCTCACAGGCGTAACGAAACGCCGTCTTGTATGATTTGGCACTGTATTTGATTGCCATAGGGTCATTAAGTCATTTTTATTCTTCAAAATGTCCGCAGCTTGAGATTTTCCTATTTCAAAGCGGCTTGCAATTTCACGCACAGATTTTTTATTTTGGTCGACCGAATTTATTAAGTCATTTTTTTCTTTTAAACTCAATACTTTACGTTTTGGTGGTATCCTAAAAAAATTATTTCATCAGCAGTCTATGAAATTCGCAAACAAACTAAAATGAACATGAAGACACAGGAAACAAAATACAAGGACATAATACAACTGCAGAAATAAAATCCGTTATCCATTTGAGTAGAGACAATGATTGGATGGCACGTGCAACATCACACATTATGCTGTTACTGTTTCGTTGTTTTCCTTGTAAAGTCAGTTTTTTTGTCTTTATCGTTCGCATATCATGCAAAAAAAAATTCTGAAAAGTTTAGCTGAAAAAAATTTTGTCCGCCTAAGAGAATTAAAGTTACCAAATTGCGGCTGATGGCCCTGTCCGCGTCCGGGTTAGGGAGTGTCCACTAAAGGGAATATAAAATGTATGGAAGTTCAGTTTAAGATCCATGGTCGTGAGAAATTGTCCGCTCAAGGGGATTGTCCGCCTAAGAGAGGTGTCCGTAATAGGAGCTTTCACTGTACAGACAGTGAACTGGCGGTACTTCAAGCAAATGTTATTCCTCTAGGTCAATAATGTGCACCAAATAACTGAATCCGTATCATCCATAGAATTGGTAGTAGTTATTTCGTTTTAATTTACCTATTATTATTTTTCATCAACATTTTGTGTATTATAGGCATCAGGAATCAGCGATCGCTCAATTTTGGATGAATTTGCTGATTCACCTCAACCCTTAACAACTAATGTTGAAGTGGGTCAACGAAGCAAGCGCCAATGTATGCAAGCAACGCCGAAATCACGTAGCGGGTCATTCACTCCAAATATATCATCTATTCTTACTAGCTCAGTAGCTGCCCAGCAAACGTCTGACCCCAATTCAACCTTCTGCGACCACCTGTTAGCGGAATTGCGCACCCTTTCAGACGTCAAATCACGTAATTTGCGTAAAATGTTGTCGCAAGTGATGTACAACTTCATGGACGCTTCTGAAGTCGAACAGTCACAGATAGCGTCAATGCAAATTATTGATGAAAATGTGGTGTCCATGCAACTCCATGTTGGAGTTGAGCAAACCCACAACACAACCGCTCAGTCAACACCACGATGCCCAACACCTATTCAAAATATTCAACAGCTTGCACCGGCTACCCAATCAAACAAATTTTAATTAATAGACCATTATACTCTATTTTATTAATAAAAGTTAAATATGTGTTTGTACTGCCACTCGACTTCTCCTTCTTCTAAATAGTTTGTAAATTCTGAAAATGAACTGCAACGATTTAAAACTGTCACCAGTGGCCAAGTATCGTAGCGTGAGCACCAGCCTATCTGATGCAGGTATGCTCGATCTCATGTTTGTGTCCGCTTTTTTTATATACATACCTATGTATGTACATAGGTACGGTTGCACCAAATGAAGCAAATTATCAAACTGTTTAGCCGTCATCCGTACGAAATTCTGATATAAACGAGGTTCGTCACCACGCAATTCAAGCAGCAACTTCGCACAAAAACCTACTGTTTCCCGAAGTCGTACCCAATTTTTTCTCCAAATGCGACGTTTTCGCATTACTTTTATATCTTCACGTTTTTCCTTACCATTTTCAATCAGATATGTTGACAAAACCAAAAATCAGCCCACTTCTCTCTCGACATTGTGAAACTAAAAAAAGCACCGTATAAAATCCTCGCTATGCACACGTGTACGTATGTATGAACCTAATGTGAAAAATTTACTCGTAGTCTAATCTACACAAAAATATGGAGCAAAGTTTGTGTACGCATTTTTAATCACATTATATGCGATCGCCTAGAGCACATATTTTTATGTGGCTTTTTTACACAATACACATATCGTGTAATACATACATTATGTAGTTCGCCATATTCGCACCACGTATTAAATATGCAACTCGTATGTTGAGCTTTTTGATTACGTCACGGGTACACAATTATGTGTTTTTTACACGTCGTCTAATCTTAGCTTTAGACAGACTCCATTTCACATGAACGAGCTTAGTAATGTGTATTCCACCGAATTGTTCGCAAGAAAAATTAAATTTTTCACAATTGTGAATTCCATTGCAATAAATTTCTCACGTATGATTCAGTCAACCATCCACTTGTGCACCGTGTCAGATACACTTTGCATATTTATTAGCTTAACGACCATTCATTGCAGCAAATAAGCACTCGAACAGTTCTCCTTAAGCAAAAAATTAGTTTCGAAAGGATAAAATGTTGTCACCAGCCTAAATTTCACCCACCTAGAATGTGGTCCATAAATAAACCAAAACACAGCTCAAACAAGATGACAGAAAAAATTCGACCCTTCATCACGATCCTCTTCATCCAATATTTGCCTCAGTCACACACACTCCCAATTGTCATTCATTGTTCGCAGATGCCACCGAATAAGCGAAAGGCATAAATCCTGATTCCGAAGTGCCAAAAGCACAAACAGTATTAACCCCATCCCTCCACCCAAAACAGAAACTCGCACACAGGACATACATATACATATATTCGCACATGGCACCACGGATACAGACAAAAGCAATGAGCGATGATAACCAAATAAAAATTGAAGCAAACCGCGCACGCTGGATGCAATTTGTTTTTCGATGCTTGCATTCTTCACGAAGTAATAAAATATCATCCTGTCCCTGCATTCATCGCCATTCGACGTCATCGTTGGCGCTTTATTTATTTGAAGTTTAATATTATATCCCGTTGAGTTTTACCCTTCAAAGTCCTTTACTCGAAAACAAAACTAACCGGAGCCTGAAAAATAAATCCACAAAATTCCATACATGCTACTGTGTTAAAAACCCTTATCCGACAACGATCAGACAAGGACACTTGGACACAATAAAAAATAACGTCACCATTTTCCCTTCCTTCTTCTACTCTACAACGAATACATATTTAAGGATTTAGCATTGGTGGATGGACGTTGCTTTGTTTTTTTTCCTTTAAAATATTTTCATTTCCGAGAAACAGAAAAAAAGGAGATTGGATGAAAGAAAGTGGAAAACAACTCCAAACCAAAGTAAAAATACATTTTACAAAAAGGCGTATGAAAGAAATTTATGGCCACATGCCGCCTGCATTGCAGTTTATTCTACCCAGTAAGACCAGCAATGTACGACACCACCGACCAGGCTCGAAGTAAGCTTCGTAAAAAAAAACAACACACCCAAAAATGCAAAAGGCAAGGCTGACAAAAAAAGGGAAATTCTTAACACCAACACAAAAATGCGCCATGCACTGCTGGACCAGTCTAGGCTGCGGCCCATATTAGGACATACGACTGAACAGAACGTGCAAACAATGGTGCATACATCAAAGTCATTACCACATTACACGCTGCAACAGACGGTCAAATAAGACACTATGTACAAGTATTGGGTAATGGCGGCGACCATACCGGCAGTGGCTACACTAGCCTTTGGGCTTAAGTCAAAACAATTCGCCAATCGATTTTTTTTGTCCTTTTTCTACGGATCTCTGATGGAACTTTTAACAAACTTTCGCTCTAGTATGTTCTTTTTTTGCCTCCTTTCCGAGCACTTTGCAAGGTGTGAACATTACTCGAATTTTATGCAAATTGTTGGCAAGTATGAAAAAAAAGAAGAAAAGGCGCCACACGATTAAAGTGACAGTATCCTCACAGGACCGTGATAGTTCGTCGTTAATAAAACCATTTACACGTTGTTTTGGCACGACGCCTGTATTCCTCGCTTGCTTTTACTCTTTGCACGTGAAGGTGGGCAATTTCACGCTGGCTTCACGTAAATTGTGCAAATTATATTCTGCGGCAGTGATTTCATACACAAAAAGAAAAAACCACGGCAAAAATGACAATCACAACAACAAAGTAGAATATAGCAAGTTCCGGTTGCCCACAACCGCACATAAGAAATAATTGTCCATAATTACTTAATAAAACTTCATCATCATTTGGAGGGGTTTCTGTTTAATTACACAATTTAAGGGAAGTAGTGTTTAAATGGCGAAAGTTAATTGCTCGGAAGGGATGATGGCTTGTTTACACCGGGACAGCCATAGGCGACTGGTACTCCTGATTCAACTAAACCCTGATGTTTTAAATGTGCTTAACAGCGCTACTTCATGGTGCCAACCGTTTGGTGTTTAAATTAAAATTTTGCAATTACTGGTTGCCATTGCAAAGTCAAAACCTCAAAAGTCATGCCATATTCATATCCATTTTCCGTCTTACAGAAGCTCGAAACACTATTAAGAATCAGCACAATACGAGTAATTATGAGTGTCAAGAACGAGACCGTTGTGGTTGGTGTTTCATCACATAAGTTTCGTTAAGTTCTTGGTTTTGCGTATATAACGATAAAATTTGTCTGATTTTGTGTGAGATTAATCGCTTTACCGCTTTTCTGGTGAATGCAAGTTTGAAAATCCAATATTTCCCGAATACCTGGAAAATGGCGAAAGTAGTACCTATTTTGAAGGCTGGAAAGCAAATCCAAAATCCAGATAGTTACAGACCGATAAGTCTGCTAGTTGTCTTAGTAAAGTTTTCGAGAAGATTATTAAGAAAAAACTTGTAGCAGGTGCATCTTTCCTGATTAGCAATTTGGATTCAGGAGTCATCACAGCACGTCACATCAAGTTCTCAGAATATGTCAGCACGTTAAGAGAAACCATGCCTTGAGCAAATCTACGGGTTTGGTTTTGCCATATATTGAGAAAGTTTTCGACTCCGTTTGGCTAAATGGTATTAAAGGGTGGTCCAACAAAAACGCACGATGATAATTATAAATAAAACAAAAAGTTTTCAGAGAATTATCTTAATATTTTTCATTATAATAGAAGGTTCTATGACAATTATGTGTGGAACAAAATATCGGCCAAATGCTCGCCACGGCTTCGGTGGCATACCTCTATCCGATGGTCCATATTTTCAATGACTCTGAGGCATAATTGAGGCTCAATGTCGTTAATGTGCCGAATTATCACATCCTTTAGCTCTTGAATTGTTCTTGGCTTATTGACGTACACTTTTTCTTTTAAATATCCCCAAAGAAAGAAGTCCAACGGTGTGAAATCCAATTAACATCGCCACGAAGTGAGATAACACGGCCATTGAAGTTTTCGCGCAAAAGAGCCATAGTTTCGTTGGCTGTGTGGCAAGTGGCACCATCCTGCTGGAAGCACATATCGTCCAGGTCCATATCCTCAATTTCTGGCCACAAGAAGCGATAACGAACACCATTCACGGTAATTGCTTGGCAGACCTCATTTTCGAAGAAGTACGGCCCGATGACGCCGCCAGCCCATAAACCGCACCAAACAGTCACTCTTTATGGATGCATCGGCTTTTCAACAATCACTCCTGGATTCTGATATGCCCAAATGCGGCAATTCTGCTTGTTAACGAATCCACTGAGGTGACAGTTTGCCTCGTCGCTGAAGATGATTTTCTTTGTAAAGTCACCATTCACTTCTTTCTGCTCAACCAACCATTCGGCGTATTGACGACGCTTGAAATTGTCAGTAGGCTTCAGCTCTTGAGTCAATTGAACCTTGTAAGCGTGTAAATTCAAATTCAAATTGTTCAATTGTTGGGCACAACGACGAGTCGAGGTTGACGGCTCTTCTGCCACACTATCGCGAAGAACAGCAATGTTTTCCGCAGAACGAACTGAGCGAGCATGCACAGGTCTTTTCACATTTCCTACAGACCCGGTTTGCTGAAATTTACGCACAATTCTACCGGACACATTTGGTCGATTATGCTGACCAAAAAAATCACGAAGACCACGAAATGCATTTTGATTTGAACTTCAAAAATCTTAATGCACTGCTCAATTGTGTATCTTTCCATGGTTGAATTTGTTAAACATTGAAACTAAGAAATGTCAAATTAAGTTAGGCAAAAAAACTTGACGTTAAGGTGTGACTCACAATTAACATAGCGCATTATGGTTGGACCACCCTTTATTTGTAAAATGATTAGCTTCGGTTGTCCATTATATTTAATTAAAACTATACAAAGCTTCCTGGCCAACAGACGTTTTAGAGTCTAGGTCCATGGTAAAGCATCATCTCTATATTCGTTTTATGCGGGAGTACCCCAGGGGTCCGTTCTTGGCCCTGTGCTATACAATATTTGTACATCTGACTTCCCACGGCTTCCTGAATGTCAAACAGCTATTTACGACGACGGCACAGGTATGTTCTCATCGCAAGAGTTTAGTCTTAATATCGAGACAAATCTACAAAATGCGATTGGAATATTAACTATTTTAATTAGTGAAAAATAAAAATCAATCCCGGAAAAGTGCAATCAATTTTTTTCGAAAGAGAAAGAACTGCCATCTTCCTCACAATCCACTTAATGTGTGTGGGGTAAATGTCGCATGGAAACCAACTGTAAGGTACTGGGTATTCATCTAAAATCTAAAATTTACTTTTAAAGAACACATTTTAAATACCACCCATAAAACCAATATTGCCATCAAAATGCTTTACCCTTTTATCAACAGAAAGTCAATGCTAAGCAGATTTAACAAAATCATTATCCATAAAAAAATATTTCAATCAATACTATTATATGGATGCCAAGTGTGGGGAAACTGTACAAAATGCCATATAAAAAAAATTACAAATATTTCAAAATAAACTTTTGAAAATGATGCTTAACTTATATATATACAATTCTACTACTGATCTTCACCTCTAATCGAATGTTGAATTAATCTCCGACAGAATCACGAAGTCAATTTTTTTGCGAAAACTTGTTATTCCAGACAACACTTTTATAACTCAACTAAATACTTAATCAATATCTCCTTAACTTACGACGCAGATATGAGATTTTATGAAACTTTTTACACAATATTTAGAGCGCAGAAAGGAAGGTATTGTATAAACGAGATTCCAGGTTATTATCTCTCATTCCGAGGTGAAACCCTTATTTTACTGGACTAATAATGCAGGATGACTTGATGTCTGCAAGAAATCCGCAACATTCTTCTTATTTTGAATATATCCGCGTGTAACCTAAAATCCGGAAAGCCATCTTCGTAACTTTGTACATTTGGATCGAAGTCATCCTAGGAGCCCCGTTACCCGAAGTCTATGTTTTATGCCTCGGCACTATAAATGACTTATAACCCCGGCACCGAGGACGAAGAATTTGATTCTCATTTGCATATCTTGATAAATTTCAATTTGAAATAAATTTCAAATTTCAATTCCACCAAAGAGCCACGAAAGGGCGTGTATCTTGACAAGCCCGCCGTACACTCCAGCGTCGACATCGGCTGGTTGGTTGCTATGCTGCCATATTTGCCGCGGTTTTTTAGTTTTTTTTTTTTGCTTTTATCTACCCTGTCGCTTGTTTGCATTCGACAAGTTTTTTGTTTGTGTTTAAACAGAACAACAACAAAAACAAAGCGTGGCAAAAACAAGACAAAAATATATTATAATAGGGTCCCTATTGCTATTTCTTCTCCAAACATTGACAGTCCTGACTAGTGGGACTAGGAGTTTGTATACTTTTTTGGATACTCGACCCGCCAAAGTACTGAGAGAGGACGAAAACAATTTAACTGAAGAAAGTCGTACACAGTTGAAAAGGGAATAGGACGGTATGTAGAAAAGAAAGGGATTGTCGGAGAGAAGGAAAGAAAACACTTAAAATGGGATTGGTCTCTTGTCAAAGTAGAATTTTTATCGTGAACGTCTCGGTCTCGTTGCTCTATGAAACAACGGACAGAAGACTTCTTCTCGTGATAAGATTGGAATATTTGCATAAATTATTGTTGAAAGAAGGCGACACTAACAAAGGGGTGAACAATGTCGAAATGTATGTGGAATATGTACTCTAGGTACCTATCTGGGAGTCTCAGCCCGCCGGATCGGGATAGCGGAGCGATTGGGTAGGAAAAAAAACAACAAGCAGTTTGACATTTTGGCGGCATATTATTACTGCAGTGCGATAAGTGTCTACTTGCTAAGTCAAGCAGCAGATAAAAGTTCCGTTTTCCTGAAATATTTGCAGAGTTCTTGTAAAGGAATGAACAATATGCTCTTGTCTTTTAAAAACAAAAAGAACAAAATCGCAAACGGATAGAAGTACGAGTGAGTAACACGGTTTTTTTTGATGATGTTTTGGAAGTCTCTTTGTGTTATAATCGAGAACTTTGAAACTGAGTTAACGGCGGATAAGCGAGACAGTGTGGCCGATAGGAGGATGGTTGCAGTAGAGAAGTACCCGTGATGGTTTATTGCTGTACGAGTACATAACGGTAATGTACGTTATCCAGGAGCATAATCAAAAGAAGTTCTCTTCTAAGTTTCTTGTGATTTATGAGCAAACTCGGTCTTATAAAAATAACTATTACAGAGCTTGCATCCAGACTAGACTATGTAACTATGTACTTGATGGATGAAGCCTTCTTCTATCTTACATGATCCTTACGAATTAACTTATACTTGCCTACTACTGAAGTTATAGGATTTTCTATTGATTACGCCAAGTTCGATCAATATTCCTCGAAATAAATTAAAAGATGTTTAATGTACGAGAATTCGAAAAAGAGTGAAAAGAAATTATACGCAATCAATAACCGATTGATTGTACGGCGCCAGGCTCGATTGAAATTGAGAGATACTAGTAAATGTGTTAAGCAAGTAATTTGACAAAACTAATACATCCAACATCTATATAAAGAGTATTTTTTTTTAGAGGTATATAAATTCAATATAAAAAACTTGAAGCTAATGTTAATGTCTATGATTTAGCTTTATTTAATAGAGAATATTATAACAATTATATAATATAGGGCTTCCACCCAACTCTTATCGCTGCCACAACTGTGATTGAAAGCAACTTGATAGCATATAGCACTGCGACCAGAGTAGGCCTATTGTGCCTGCTAGCCAATTAGACGACGTAGAGGAACTACTTTCTTAATAAAGCTGAGGCTGACCCTCGTAGTAGCTGAGCTGATCTCCTCAGGAGTCATGATTTCTCTGAGGAGGAGGAGTTGGCGGAGGGCACACACTCGCATAGTATGTGCTCTGCAGTTTTCTCGTCCTCTAGACGGGGTCAGCACTCGGTTTCAGACTAGAGGTTAATTTTGTTAAAATGATATCTCAGACTAGAGTGTCCCGAAAAGTAGCTGACCAGTCTTCTGACATCGACTTTATTATATTTGAGAATATTGATAGATAGTTTGTTCAGGGGCCGTATGAATCTCTTCGATTGTCGAAGTCCTTGAACGCTGTTCCAAAAGCGCAGGTGTTGCGATTTTTTCCCACTTGTCTAAGAGAAACTTAATTTTTGACTTTCAGATTCCGCAGAGAGGTTCGGCACCTATGTACCTTTCCTAGCAAGCTGGCCTGCGATTTCTTTGCCTGTAATGCCCTTATGACTTGGCAATCAACCAGAGTTTGATCTTATTTCTTTTGTGTAGATCTTGTAGGGCATCGTGACATACCTTGACGAATTTCGAATTCGTTCTATACGAGCTCAACGCTTTGAGCCCTGATTGACTGTCTGCAAGTATATTAATGGTTATACCTCATATGCCAGTCCTTAAATTAAGTTTAAGTTGATGCACGTTAGGATAGCGTATAGTTCGACTTGGAAGGCACTAGGACTAGTTCCCAGGCCCTTCGATATCTTGCGATTTGGTCCAAAGATGCCAGCGCCAACGCCTGAATCCATCTTGGAGCCATCTGTGTACCACTTCGGGGCTTTGACATTTAGCATGGAATGACCGCTTTCCCAAGCTGTGCGGTTTGGGATCAGTATCTTTCACCTTTTGTCAAAGGTGAACGTGTGTGGTAACGCATCCGAAACTGTGGTAATCATATCCATCTCAGAAAGGTATTGTAGAATGGGCATGTGACCCTATGGTCTACATGTCCGGTCCGTTTCCGAGCGGAGGAGTCTGATTGCAATACGTATAGCAACCTTTTTAATAAAAAGGTACAGTGAAGTTATTCCAATCATGCCGCCTGTAATGCCGTGATATGCAAGCCTCTGAAGGCGTTACAGCAGACCCACAAGATGATAGGTCTAACTATCGTGGTATATAGCCAGTGGAAAAATGCATTTACGCATACCCGGTAACTAAAGGTCTTATGTTATCGGGTTATGTGGGACTCAAGCGTCTGGATTTACTCCTTTCAGCCACTACCCTTCATTGTGAGTGTCGGCTCTATTGCTCGTACTTCCTTTTCTTCTAATGGGCTTCATTTAATGATGTTGCTCCGCCGACTATCTGGCTCTCTATGACGCAGACTTTGCGACAACAACAAGGTCGGGTTTCCGATGACCCTGTCGTGTGGGAAACCGTGGTTCATGGTGCACTGTCCATTCTTTGTCACGCAGGCCGGATCATAGAATCCGTTTCTGGCTCCAGAAGGTTTCACAGGCGCCTCTCACTGCATGGAGTCTACTACGCATCAAGCAGAGGACGAAGGTCTTGAAAGAAGAAAGACCCAAACCTCCATTGCTGGTCGACGTGTGGAAGTAAGCTGTTAGAATATCGTGTGGCAAGTGGAGCCATTACGCACTGTTGCTTCAATTTGATGGTCCAATGCTCTGAGTTTCTCCAGGGTTGTACCGATGAGGACGAGCACAGGCGAGGCATCAGATAGCTTCTTATAATGAGAAGCCTTTGTTGCGGTTTCAAAAGGGTTTTAGTTAGACTTTCTGATTCAACAGCAAGAAAACCACCAGCTTTCCTTGGTCCAATCGGCCTAAAGTCGACTCCAAGATATCTCTATTCCTTAAACGCTGTCAGTTGGGAGACGGAATCGTGGAGTGTTAAGAACTTTAATTTTCTTGTCCCTGCCCGGCGGTACTTTGCCACGGTGAACAGAAGCTCATGCTTCTGAGTCTCTACCTCTGCATTGCGCAAAAGTTTCTTCATGCCAGGCTCTGCGAAAAGCAAGGCGTTGATCTGCGAACCGTTTGATTCGTACCCTATATCATCAGATAGGGCGCAAGTGCCTTCATCCAGAACAATATAAAACCCAAAAGTGGATAGAGGGTCGCACAGACGCACTCCTTTGGAGACTTTGATGGGTTCTGATGTACCCCCATTAGCTTCCAGCGCGGTTGAGCTGCGGCTGTAAGAGTTGGTGACGCAGTTGACTACCAGTGGTGTTTGATTTTCAAATACATACTATACCTCTAATATGAAGCTCTGTCAGTTTTCTATTGTTTTTAGTAGGAAAGATGTTAGGCTGATATGGCGATAGGATTTGAGTTGTTCACTTGCTTTTCAATCTCAGGGATGAAGATAAAGTTGACTTTCCTCCAGATTTGAGGAATATATCCCAAACTGAAACTTGATCTAAAGAGAGCAGTGGTGCTAGAACGATGTCTAAGCCTCTCTGGAGTATAGCAGGAAAGACAATGTCTTTACCTGGAGTTTTAGAGGATTTGAATTAGCCAATTGCCCATTTAACTGTATCAGTCCTGAAGAGTCTGCCAGTGAGGCTATTTATTCTACTATCGGTGTAATTTGTGACGCTCATTAGTGCGTCGAGAGGTGCTAACTGGGTAGTATAATCAGGGCTTAAGCAAAATCTCTAAGGTTTTCCTGCGATTGATAATGAAATTGCCGTTTGATTTGCGAAGCAACTCGACTCCATTTATGTGCTCCTGGGATAGGACTTTACAGAGTCGGACCGCGGTTGGTTGTGAATCACACTTTGGGCACTTCGGTCTAAGTAGTGAACATAAGAGTTTCGCTGGGTTAAGTTAATTTGGTAATTAAAAAAAGAGACTTTAAAAAAAAGTGTTTTTTATTCGTATTTAAATATATCTTTTTAACTTAAAATGGGTCTCATCGAAGAACAAAATTTTGCGTTGAAAATAAACATCAAGTTAAATCATGTTTTCAGTCCATTCACTGAACCGACGACGCGTCTAATAATCACGCGGTTTCAACTCTTGCACAAGATGGATCTTACATGGACAAATGGTACATCCGCAAAGATTATAAATTGCATCCTTAACAAAGGAATTAAAATGGTATCTAAAATTTGTCTGCGTCGGGAGCGAGTGTTTTAGCCGCAACCAACTCGCAATCGCAAATACAGCAATTGTGATGTTCACATATAGTATTACGCATATACAGCGTCCTCTATTACAATCTGAAAATGAAACTGTTCCTTCACTACTATCTAAACAATACGCTAATCACCACACTCATTATACTTTTACCAATTAAATTAAATTCCCTTTTTCTCATGCCGCAAAATGCATCTGATTACCTTCCCCGAGGATTGCCACACTCTAGGTCCATCCACTTTCGAATATCGCACGGCTTCGGCCGCGCGCTTGTCAGTTAATTAAACTAGAACCAACAAATGTAACATTTTGAAATGGTAGCTTCCTGTATAAGCCATCCGTTGCGGCTTGTTATTGGCTTATAGTAAATGCTACATATGTAGGCTATTATTAAGCGGTAAGAGGGTACAATGTGTGCATACATGCATGGATTGTTTCTGTCTGCATTTTAATGAGAATGAACAAATAATGACACATTCTGTGGCACAACATTTGTACCGGAACGGTATCAGATAGTTAGTAGAATTTCACTAGCTAATCGGTTAAGAAATAAAATTTAATTGCATTGATGCGGAGCAATTTGCTCGACTTGGTACATATGGATTGTTGACCCAAATGGACATTTACTTATCGTAGAACTTTGTGAATATGTGAATATACCTAAATGAAATGGATTTAAGGGTCGATGCAAAAAATAGAGCCACGTGGAATGAAATATATTAACATCTGAGCCAGAGAGTCTATTAAATTGTATTATGTTACAACCGTCCCCCGACTCCTGGCAATTATATTTAAAACATTTAAAAAGCAGTTTAAGACAGATTCGTTTTGTACCAATTTGGATTACAATCACTATTGTCACAAAGTAAGAGATGGAGCAGAAAATCGAAATATGACAGAGATACCCTTATGACAGTACATATATACACTTTGTAATATTACATATACATTCATACATACATATACATATACAATGCACACATACATATATATACATACATACATATACATATACAATACATTTTATTAGTCCATTCGCTCTAAATGGCCTAGCCATCTTAGTCGTTGGATCCGAAGACAATACAGTTCGTCGTCGTATCTTCTGCTCTACTCTTCATTTATACAAATAGGACCATAGAATGACGCTACCAAGAGCATTCTCATCCATTTTCCTCAAGGGCTAGGCCTCTGTGCTGTAAAGGAGGGCCGGGTTGATCAATGATTTATATAGTGCTACCTTGAAGTCTTCGACCACTTCGAATTTGTAGCTGCCAATTGTGTAGTGCCAATTGTATACTTCGTCTTTCCCTCATTCACCGAAAGCCCCATTTTAGCCGCTTCTGCTCCAATGTTTTTGAACGCTTCATTGACATCTCACTGTGTTCGTCCAATTAGGTCAATGTTATCCCCATACGCAAACAATTGCGCAGACTTGAATTAGATCGTACATCTTATCACAGAATAAATAGTATACAGAAGTCGCATCTCGGCCTGCGATGATTTTTCACTTTATGGTGCGGGCGGAACAACTGAAGGGAAGATCAAGCAACGAGAGAGCAAGCATGATCAGAGAGTAACAACCAGAGAGCAGCCATGATCAGAGAGAATCAACGAGAGAGCAATCTTAAAATGTTTATGTGTGTGTGTGTATTGTATTGCTATCCAACGTCGTGAATGCACGTGGTGTTGACAAAATTTTGTTTCAAGTTTTAGATTTCTATATTTAGTTTTCTTCAGTTGAAAGTTGCGCTTGGTATTCGTACGCGTACTTTTTCGATGTAAACTAAAAGGGCCGGGTAACACCAATTAACGTTATTCCATTATTTGGGATTTTTGTGCAAATTTCAATCTGATATATGTATGTAGGGAAGAATAACCCAAAAACTTTAGTGCGACAGGATTTTAAGTTTGCGGGCTTTAGTAAAATTTTTTTTCTCTGAAGCCCACGAGCAATGCTTCCTCAAGAGTACTAAGATCATGAAGTCCAATATTATTTCCTTATGATCAGAACATGTGGAAAACCATTGCGGTGTGGCATTTTTGCATTTGGATTTTATCAAGTTTTTTATACCAACAGTTTGTGGTTGTGTGTCAAAAATATTGCTAAACACTGTAATATGTTTCTTGCTAATTTCCAAGAAAATTTGTGAAGGAGCAACGAGGTTACCAAAATCTTTAAGAGAATTGTAATTTTTATGAAATATGAAAAGTTCACTAGGAACTGTTAATACTTCGTCTTCTTTTCTCAATATAGAAACACAAATATCGCAGTTAATTTTCGGTATCATTTTGTAGACGATATAACCTATGAAGTATCTTAAAGACGCCAAATCGATACTAAATTCCGAACAATTCTGAAAGTCATCATTTAATACGAAATCATCAATAATTTCTATGTTAATATCTATTTCAGAGTTTTCGTTTCGACTGAGTTCATCATTATTTGTATCAGCTAAGTCCATATTTGACAAAATATTTGAAAGCGTTTCAAATGTGGTATCACTCAGCTCTTCACAGTTACTATAAGAACTCAACTGCACTATATTTGCAGTCATAAAGCGTGTGTTTATATCAGCAACTGAGGGGTTAATATTATTTCCACCCTTATGTCTTAGAACCGAGAACATATTTTCGAGCTTATCTTGGTTTAATGCTCTTGTCATTAAAAAAAATATTTGGGATTTTTTTTGAAATAGCTCGTCTACTAATTGTAATACAGCGTTTAAGGTAAATTTCATTCCATCTAAAAAAAATACTTTTTTCTTTTTGTCAACAAATGAGATTTCATTGAGGTATTCAAGGAAGAATTTTATATATTCGTGTGATGGACTGTTAAGTTGAACTGCAGACTTATAACAATTCTTTGAAGATAGCGAACCACTATTTAGGCAGTCAAATATTTTGCCAATATTTCCTATGAAGCATGCCGTAGATAAACAAACTTCTTTTGAGCAACTTTTAAAGCCTACTGTTTCAATAACAGTTTTAATTGCTGCTTGAACAGTCCTACTAAAAATTTGGGTGGCTAGTTTTACTTTAATTTTTTCGAAAGAGTTCGGAAATATGTGCTGGCTTGTAAGTTTAAGACACATTTTTGTATTAGATTTGCCCTCCATTTCCCATAGTTCCTTAACTACTTTAAAACTAGCAACTCCATTTGGTGTTGTAAGGTCACATTGAAGCCAACCATTTCTTAATGATTTGATTAGATGTGGAAAATCATATACACAGAAAGTTTTACTACCATTATACATAAAATAGGGTTTTTCTAAAGTAGCTCCCAACTCCAAGAAACACTTCCTGTTAGAGGACCCTTGGTCACAAATTACAACTTTAACTATGATGCCAAAACTGTTCAAAATTGCTAAATTTCGTAATATTATCTTTTTTAGTAAATCGGCAGAAAGTCCATTTTTTGAAACAAAGTAATTAAATGTAAGCGCCCAGTTGGAAAACATTGATTTAATCATAAAAACGCACAATTGTTTACCAATCTGGTTCGTTCTTTCAACCCCATTTTCCTCAAATCCATCCACTAAATCTAATTTGGAATTGTATTGCAATTCCCTTCTTATCGCCATTTCATCCATCAGCAGAATCATATTATTCTTTTCGTACTGGTTCAAATCTAAGCACTTCTTTTTTATTAACTCTAAAGCGTTATTTTTAAAACCTGGTTGTAGGGAATTTACAGGGGCCCATCGATAAACAGTAGAGATATGTGGCAAATTTAGATGCAATTTATTCTTCAAAAATTGGTACGTTGACTGTGAGACATAATAAATGTTTTGAACCAAATCTTTTACATCTTGCTTATATTCTTTAGGTCGTGGACTAAGAAGAAGTTTGCAAAATGTTTTTGACTCCTTGCTTATTTGAAAAGAGTCGATGGTTTGAAATACGCTTGATTTTGTTGCTATTTGTTTGCGGTTTTGGAGATTTTTATATTTTGCTACCATGTCGTAATATTTTTTTCTGTAAAAATTAGCTGATTTCAGATATTTTTCACAGTCATTACAACATCCATCTACGGAGTCACTTGTTCGGCTCTTTTTAGCTGGACAATCAAGCTCCAACGACTTGTAATATTCCTCAATAACTTCTAAGTTTTGTGTACTTAATCTTTTGTTGGAATATTACATTTTTCTCGCAAAATTTGACCCATAGCTGAGTCATAGGGAGGAAACTTAAACATTCTTATCTTTTCACCATATCGCCTAGATTTACCGCATGTTTTTATGCAGCATCGAACGCCGGACTTTTGGAAAATGTTACCAACAGCCGGTACAGAATCCATTTTTCTTATTCAAAATCGTATGACAACCCCTCAACAATCAATATATAATAATAAGTCCAAAGAATAATCCAAATCGTATGCAAAGTTGTCAACAATTATAAAAGCAACAATTCAAAATCAAAAATAGAGTTAAATATCAAAATACAAAGTAAAAATGGAGTCGATATATAAGCGCAGGAAAACACAACCATTTGCATGAAAGTACAATTCCCAAGTGATTTCGAATCCAATCCACACAATCGAAAACAATAGAAGCAATACAACACCATGCAAGCTTACGATAGAAGAAGCTATCAATGCATACACACGCACACACACTTGCATACACATCGTAAGCTGCTTTGCTCTCGTAAAAACAAAACCACCGAAAACGCACATGCTACTCTCTTTCGCTCGCACCAGCTTCTCAATTTTTTGTATACTCTCTTGCATGTTCTCATGCTTGTACTCTCTGTTCAATAGGGTGCCAATATTGGAACCCTAGAACAAAATTTGCTTTGTATGAGATGCAACTTCTGTATACTATTTATTCTGTGATCTTATGTTGGCCAGTGAGTCTCATATGATCTTTTCAGGCACAATGTTAAAAAAGTTATATGACAATATAACAATATAATTTTTTTATCATCAAAGGTCTCAGTTAGTTCTCTACTCACTTTAACCCGTTAACAACCGAAATCACAATTTCACAAAGTCCACACAGAAAAATTTATACAAATGCATGCATCTGTTACATTATTGATCAACTCGGTACCTTTAAAAAGGGAATTCAAGCGAAACAAAAAAC
The DNA here is from genome assembly GCA_958301585.1 of Merodon equestris. Classification (NCBI taxonomy): domain Eukaryota; kingdom Metazoa; phylum Arthropoda; class Insecta; order Diptera; family Syrphidae; genus Merodon; species Merodon equestris. The sequence continues at coordinate 90,296,663 of OY284416.1, forward strand.
AGCACAAAGAAAAAACATTCAGGAATAGAATTGGGTTGTGGAATGACCATCTGAAGACGATCTTAGTGGTTCAAGAGTTAATTGAGCAACAATCTGACGAGTTTGGCAGGGATGTTAAAAAAGGCTCGGTATAACTCGTCCCTATTTACAATGTCATATGCGGCTTTAAAATCGACAAAGAGAATGTGTATGTCGATTTGGAATTCTTTGATCTTTTCCTAAATCTGCCGCAGTGTAAATTTTTTATCGTTTTTTTTTAGATTCGCCAAACGGATGTGGAATCTTCATACTTACTAGTGTAGGAGTTTCAATGCACAAAAAAAAATACATGGATAAGACAAAAAGGGCGATGTTTCGCTTATAAATATTTTATTGCAACTGTCCTCTAAAAACAACAATGTCAAGGCTTATATGCGAGAGAAAAGGGAAATAACTGGAATACTTTTACATAATGAAATAATGTTGTCTCAACGAAACCTTCTCATCCGATTCCAAAACTGTTGATTAGCTGGAAAGATGTCAACCGATCATGTAATTGCATAGGGTGGTCGATGCGTTTGAACACATTCTCATACGATCTTAAAGTAATGTGTTTCTAATTATATTTACTTATAAGTAGGATCTTACACTAGTGATCCGTACCACTGGCACTCACGATTCACAGACCCTACCCAGTTGCTTTGATTCTGCACATAAGTACGTACTAAACCACACCCTGCACTCTTCTGCCACTCTCTCCACGGGACTGCCGCTGGGTAGTCGCGAGGCTGGCAAGCAGTTCATACTACTCCTGTACTTCTACTGCTCTTGTTGCTTCTGCTGCTTTTCTAGTAGCTTCTACCCTCCTCTGCATTGTCTGTATATCCTTGGTTAGTGCGCAGATAATCAATCGGTATTCCTCCGACTCCACCGTTCGCTGAATTATATTTTCTGGTCCTAGTAGAGTACCCCTCCACTCTCCGAAGCGTCTACATTCGAAGATTACGTGCCTCTTGGTTTGGACAGTCTGTACAAAGAGAAATGGGGATCATCCCAGCAATGACAAATGCGACTTCGTACGAAATCGTCCGGTAGCCGCTTATTGTCCTCAGGGCACAGAGTCGGTATACCGATGATAGTTATCGGCAAATATCCTTCCTCTTAAGCGCTTCTGCCCAGACTGGTGCAGCATACAGTTTGACTAAGCTCACCCTTTACTCAGCAAAATTCTCTTTGCATGTTCCAACCCACCAACATTTGCCAGTATTCTGGAGAGTGCCATTTGCAGTGTTGATGACTTTTTGCTCACATAGTCTGCGTGTGATTTGAACCGCAGTCTGTTGTCAAGCATGATTCCTAGGTATTTAATCGCTTCCTTGGATCGGATATTGTGGTTTCCGACTCAAATATTGATGTATTCTTCGGTTTTTCTTCTTGTTGTAAGAATAGTCTCCATCTAATGGTCTGCCAGTTCAAGGCCTGCAGGTTCAAGCCATTGTTTTATCTGGGCGACTGCAGCGTTTATGGTTGACTCAACTTCGGGCGTATGCTCTGTAACAACCACGATAACTAGGAGGCGGAGGAATCCCGGCGGATATGTCATAATATTTGATCCCTTCTTCCGTGATATACTCAATTTTCTGTTTTTAAGGCATGGACACTATTCTTAGTTTACAATCTTGCTAGCGACCTTCTTATCAGGGTCCAGTTGGGAGAATCAAACGCGTTTTTGAGGTCTAGTGTCACCACTGCACAGTATTTCTTTGACACTCGCCTCCACGAGTGTCCTGCTATGGCTTCAGATGCAATGTCAACTACTTTTTGAATTGCATAGACAGTAGAGCGTGTCTTTCTGAATCCATACTGGTGGATTCCAATTCCCTTCCAATCTGCTACAGTCAGTGGCCTGTCGTACGAGCGTATTACCCGCTACAGAATCTTTCCCATTGTATCTAGAAGACATATCGGGCGGTGTGACGATGGTTCTCCGGATGTTTGTTGTTGTGGTGTGCTGCAACTTCCATGGTTGTGGAAACACTCCTTCATCTAATCATTTCTGCATAACTACTATGAACATCGCAGGTCTTGTTTGAACAGCAGCCTTCAATGCTTTGTTCGGAATTCCGTCGGGTCCAGGCGCCTTTTTGTCTCCTACTCTATAGGGCCCTTCGTTCAGGATGATGGCTGGGATATTGCATGGGGCGCAGGTTACCTGTGTGCGTTGCCTGGTTATTTTCTTTGTTATTTCGAAGACAATCGATTGGTGGTCGTTATGACTGTAGTACTCGCTAACACGCTAGTTCATCGATAGTTAGTTCGATGACGGACCCCGTTCCTGCCTTGCGATACGTGTTGGCATGCTTCCTTTTAGCTATACTTTTCCTTAGAGATGCGAATGTCTCAAGGAGGATGCTGCTGCCTCATTCCGTCGCCCATGCATTGAAATCCTTGCCAACAACAACTTCGGTTCTTTGCTGAGCATCCGCCATTATCCTATCCAACATTGCTTCATATTGGCTAGTTGTCCAGCTAGGTCTGGCGTAACAGCTGATGTATTCTGATATATTCATGCACGAATTACGAACTCGCGCCAAACCAAAAATAAATAAAAGCCCGTTTTCGATTTAACAATTTTATAATTGATGTTCACTCCACGATGGTTGAACTAGTAATGCCTCGATCGCTCAGCATTCCCGCCTTCGTCTTCTCGACGAAAATTATCTTCTCCTAGCATTTTTGATAAGCAAATAAGGGAGTGGCGGAATTAGGAAAAGACGCCACAGATAACAAAAGGTGTAAACAAATAGGGCAAGACAAAACTCACAAAAAGACGCCACAGATAACAAAAGGTGTAAACAAATAGGGCAAGGCAAAAATACAAGTGGAATGGGAGTAACATAACATAGGTGGATACATAAAATGCACGGATACTTGTACTTGATGCTGAGGTTACCAAGATGCAACTCACGCATGAAACCTTCCTCATTCTCATCAATGTCTTGAAAGGCTTGGCTTTTTTGTTCTATGTGGATTTACCTGGCCAGAAACCACACTGATAAGAACATATCAGATTATTCACAAAGGCTTTCAGGCGTTCACACAGTATGGCAGAGAAGATCTTGTACGCGATATTAAGGTGACTCATTCCCCCATAGGTGGCGCAGTTATAAGGGTCACTTTTCTAATGGACTGGGCAAACGATGCTGAGATTCAATTCGTCGAGCATGCTTTCCTCCAATCATATTTTACACATGAGGTGGTGCATGCGCCCTACCAGCTCATCTTCAGCCGCTTTAATTAGCTTAGCCAACAAGCCATCTATGCCCACGGTTTTATTAGTTTTAAGCTTCGATATCACATGGTTAATTTCATCTAGGTCGAGTGGACGGAATTCTCTTGTATCTTCTTCCGTTGCGAATGGATAATTCTGCCTGACAGCGCTATCAGATCTATCCTCGCCGTTATACAGTATACAGAGATGGTCTTTCCATATTCTCAGCAACGACTGCGACTCTACTACTATTTGGCGTCTTAATCCCTACATGCTCCCGCTCTGGCTTTATAGCCCTGGTATGTTCGTTTTAATTTTTCGTAAAACTTGCGAACATCATTCTTGTGGTAGCATCTCCCAATCTCCTCGATTTTACACTTTTCGTGCTCTCTTTTTTTCTTCCTTAAAAGCGTGTGCTTCCCCTTCCTTTTTTATTCGTAGAGTTCAGGGTCGTTTGCTTTGCTGCATGGGCTTTCTCGCATCGCTCGTCAATCCAGGGGTATCTAACTGGCGGTGGTCGGAAGCCCGACACATTACAGGCAGCGTATCTGATGGCATTGCTCCACTGTTGTTTTGTGGATTGTGCTGGTATCATCCGATTTTGTGAGACATTGAGGAAAACTTGAGCGATAAGGGTCCTAGCAAACTTTGCGATTGTTGCTTTTCGACGTCAAACGTTCTTTGTCCTGTTCATAAGGTAGTACTGGAAGTTTCGCATTAAAGCTTCTAGTACTTTTTTTGCATCTTAGCTGAGACATTGGGAATAAGTTATTATATGTCTAGGAAATCGTAGAAGTCATCCTTGGGAGGATCATCCTTTTCTTCAGTTGGGGCGTGAACACATATTAAGCTGAAGTTCTCGAAATTAGCTTTGATGTGGATTGTTATAAGGCATTCGCTTACATGCCGAAAGCTTAAGACTTCTGTCGTAGTCTTCCTCGTAGTTCCTGTTCCTTTCATTAATAACTACCGATTTGAAAACTCTATTAATAGGTCCGTTTTCTCAGTCAACGCGGCGGTTTTGCCTGTGCATGTCATCCTCGTCTGATTTTCAAAATTACGAAACGTCACCTCGCTGTCCTTGATAAAAAAAACTAAAATCATGAGTACTAAGAAAGACTCAAGTGCTAATTACTTTAGTCCATTACAGTATCTACCAGGTAGCGATAATGATGATATGATCGACGAAATCGCATCTGAAGAAGTGAAAAAAGTGATTGATCCCCCAATTAATTACTATAAAAGTCCTGCGATTAGACTGCCAAAAATACTATCAATCGGAAAAAAATAATGTGTGCCACTGTTGAAACCTATAACCTAGTAATTTGCAAATTAAAAGTTCAATTCTTTTCTCACGATTTGAAAAGTGCTCAGGCATTCAAGGTCGTACTAAATAGTATGGATGATCTAAATAGCGACTCAATAAAAAAATGAATTAATTAAGCTACTAAATAATAAAATTACTAATTAACCTACCAGAAGACATGTCAGAATTTCTTGTAAATAACATTTTCACATCGCCATTTCCCTTTGCTACTTTTATTTAAAAATACATGGAATTTATTTTTTAATATTTACTCCCCTTATGTTTTTTTTTACTGGGAAATATATATAATCTGTCTTAATTACCACAACGGGTCTTTTGACCCATGCAAAGATTCGTGTGATATCATGAAGATTTCTATGTGTGGTTGTGATACATAACCGTTGCATTACACATTTTTGCTATTTCATCATATATTTTGCTGTATTGTGTTATATTAGTTGTTGGCTGATGAACGAATTGCAAGTTTCATTCTACTCCAAGCGAGCAAACGTTTCAAGTTATATTGCTATTTTCCGAGCAAAAATAAGATTTTTTTTTTATTTGTTTTACTAATAATTTTTATCCCAAAAATGTTGAAATATTCAAGGCATTTGAAATCATTGGAGAAGATAAATAACATAGATGAAGAGTGATCGGAATTTAGTGAAGAGAAACTATCTGAAAGTGAAGTGGATAGCGACGAACAACATGATGACTCATTTGGCATAAGGGACCAATGTGAGTCCTCAGGTAGAGAAAGTGAAGACGAGAATATTTTGAACAGACATAGCGGACAAAAGAGAAAAAGACCGAGCTCAGAGAATGAATGTGATGTGGAAGACCGATATACCGAAATTCCGGCTGATGGTACAATTTGGGAAGAAATGGAACAAGGCTCAACACCTGGACGAGCGTCAATTTATAATATTTTTAAGGAGGTTGTAGGCCCGACAACATACATATACCAAACGAAATATTATGAAGGGCAAGTGAGAACTGCGTTTTGTTTGCTTATTGACAATCGTGTAATAGAGCACATAAAAATGTACAGAAAAAGAAGTTTCTCGAGTATTGGGAACTGAATGAAATCTTACTCCGGCAAAAATAAATGCATTTATTGCTCTTCTAAATATATGCACGTGGTGCCTATTAGGCAAACAATTTGAGCATCTCATATCTTTGGAACAAGAAATTGGGTCCCGCTTTTTTTCAGAAACCATGAGCGGGTGTGACATTTGTGAAATTATGCGGTTGAACAGGTTTAATAAAAAAAAAAACAGCGAACCCACCGTTTATAAACAGATAAATTTGCACTAATCTCCGAAGTATGGTACAAATTCATCGAGAATAGACTAAACTGTTACTAACCTGGAGAACATGTAACCATCGATCAACAACTTTTCCCAACAAAAGCGAGGTGTAGGTTTACGCAATTTATGCCAAACAAACCGGATAAGTTTGGTATTAAAATTCTGGCTGGCATCTGACGTCAGAACCAAGTACATTATAAATGGATTTCCATATTTAGGATAGGATGAAAACAGAGGATCTTCATTTCCGTTTGGAGAATTCGTTGTTCTCAAACTAATGGAACTAATGGGATCACAAGATGCGGAAGAAGCGAAAATTCGCCAAGCAGGCGAAAGATGGTATGCCACGCTTCTCAACAAAACTGTATAAATCGAATCATTGTTCATTTACTATTTACAAAAGCCAAACAAAAAAGTGCTTCTACTAAGCTCTAAGCATAAATCTATAAACATCGAAAAAACCTGTAAGCGTATACCTGAAACGATCAGTTTCTACAATAATATTAAATACGGCGTAGACATGACGGATCAAATGGCAAGAAAATACTCCGTGAAATCGAAATTTCAAATATGGCCTGCGCAGATTTTCTTCAATATTCTTGACCTGGCTGCAATCAGCTCATGGATTTTATATAGAGAAACAACTGGCGAAAAAATTTCAAGACAACAATTTTTATTCCAATTAGCTGGAGAACTTGGCGAAGGTTTTCAACATGAGCAACAGGAAGAAACAGAAATTATTCAGAAAACATCAACAAAGGTGCAAAATAGGTTTCTGTTTCAAATGCAACAAATACATACATATGTACTCGTTTGTGGAAATGTGCCTTCGAGAACCCAATAAACTGCAAAATATGCAGCGAACATTAATAAAATTAGCATATTATTTATTTATTTTCTAAATTTAGGATTAAATTGAAGAATATTCATTTTTTTTTCTTTTTATTATTTTTATGTTTTTTTTTTATTTAATAAATAAACATTTTGAATCGTTATTTGAAAAATTATTTTTTTATTCGTGTCCGTGTTTTTCGCTATACATAGCAGTATATATGAATTTTAAGGTCGGGTCAATTGACCCGCTGTGATAGGAATAGGTATACGTGAAGTATCAGTAGCTTTAGTGCTAAAGAAAGTCATTAGAATATTTGAACACTATAGTGACACAATTTATATTATTTCCCTGGAAAATGGGTCGATAAAATTAGCTAAATTAAACAAAAAATATCGATCCATTTTTCATACACAAGCTAAGTGGAACTATCAGCGTAAACTGAAAGGTAAACCTACACTTTGGACATGTAGGAACTTAATTCTTTTGCCATGGAAATGGTTATAAAATTGTCAGTCTGTAAAACGAAAAATGTTACCGCACAATTAGCGACTAAATTTTTGTATTCAAACGTTAATTAATACGGTAGATAGTAATGTTAATACTCGTATTGTTACCTGGAATGCGGGAGGTATTTGTAGCAAAACTATAGAATTCTTGAATTTCTTACATTCTAACAACATACATATTGTACTAATCACTGAAACCTTATTAAAAAATGATTTAAATTTATCCGCACGTAAATTTGAATGATAGAATTGGAAGTGGAGGTGTCGCCATCCGTATAAAACGCTTTTATCTATTATAAAAACTTAGTTTGTCGTAGCTTGTAGAAAATGTACTTGTGAAGATCAAACTGAGAAATCATAGTCCTATTAAGAGTTTTATGCTTACTTCCCTGGTGGAAATCAAACAGACTGTTCGAAAAATAATCTACTTAATTTATTTAACAAAAATAATACCTTCCTTGTTGGTGTTGATTTAGATTGTAGGCATAGGGCCTGAAGTTGTCAAGGAGCAAATTCTTGGGGTATTCTTCACGATCTCTCTCTTACAAAACCTTTCTCTGTTTTGTTTCCTCCTATCGCAACATACATATATTCCTACAATTTCTCGCTATATTCCTTCGGTCATTGATGTCCTTGTTACTCATCCTATGGCGGTGAGTGACCTTAGCTCTGACCACAATCCGTGTACTTGTCAAATCCTATGCTCTGGAGAAAAGAGAGAAGAATATATTCTAGGTGTAAAAAACGCGAATTGGGCTACTTACAAAAAAGAAATCAATGTAAAACTGTGAAATGCTCAAATGAATCTAGACAATATTTCCAGCTGAAGCACATATCTTAAACTCACTTGAAAATGCTGTACCAGAAATTGCAAAACGAGCTATCTGTGATAATCATATTTATACCTACAATACAAATGAACAATTTGGATTTTGATCACACCACAGCTCAACGCACCAGGTACTAAGGATATGTAGTAACGTTAAAACAAATCGTGCAACAAATCAAGTGGTTTGCTTTTGCTTGACATCGAAAAAGCGTTCGATACTGTATGGCATGATGGTCTCAATACATTTTCGTTTTTCGGCATACATTTGTAAAATTGTATCCAAAGTTTTTTAGCTCGTCGTCGTTTCGTTTTCCAAGTGAATAGTGCCGCCTCTGAATTATTTCAATTCTGGTGTCCTACAAGGTTCAGGCGCCTATCCTGTACAATATTAACTTATCGGATTTCCAAATTTTACCCGACTGCCATACCGCCATATTTGCTGATGACACAAATATTATTTCTTCATATGATCTAGTCAGTGTTCTTAGAATAAGTGGAAAACTATATTAGCAAATGGAAAACCAACTTAATGAGAAAAAACTCGGGTTATCTTTTTCACACCTACTTTCATCCCAACGGACATTTGCAGCTTAATAGAATAGCTCTAAACTGGGAGTCCTGAGTACCTACGGTATTTAGGGAGACATCTAGATACGACTTTCAATGAACATACATATCAGTCGTACAATAAAAAAGGTTGGAATTGCGACCAGAATGCTCTACCCATTTATAAATAGAAAATCATTACTCTCTACAGAAAATAAGATGATCATTCTCGCTCAGTAGGCTGGGCGATTAAGAACAAATTTAAAAATTATAAATCAAAAGAAAAAATTGAAAACTTTTTATCACAAAAAAAAAAAATTGTGTCTGAAGTGAATAGTGATAAAAAAAATAAATAAACTTCCAAGTGGGAGACATTTTGAGTGTGTGTTTCCTGCTATTCACTCATTAGTAGTAGCAGGAAACAAAAATGTCTAAAGACGTCGGGAGGAATCCCATTCATCTAACGTAGTCGGAGTCAGATGACCTGTCTGATTTCCCAACTCCATCCACCGTTTCAATGACCGACGAATTAAAAAAAAGAAGGAAGCTCAATCCGCGGAGTAATATACTTAAGCGCCCCTCCCTCTCCACATCGACAGAAAGACTGCGAGTCGAAATGAGGAAAGGGGCGCAGTCAACATCAGTGCAGCAACAGATACCTACCGCAACCACTCCCCGTAGAAATTGACATTGCCAACCTCTCCGGGGGTCGCTACATCGGAGAGAACAACTCCTTCGCCGCTCTTTCAAGTTCGGTAGCGGAGGAAGAACGTAAACTCGAGGATGAGGAACGCATTCTACGCGCCAAATTTAGGGCCGTAGTAGACAGGCTCTCCGAAATGCGCCAAAAGGAAAGAGAGCGGGCTACAACCACCCCACTACAGTCACAACAACAACTCAACTTCAGCAGTCGCAAGAACAAACACAACTACAGCCGCCACAACAACAGCAATCGCAGCAGAAGCAGCTGCGGCAAAAGCAACCGCAACAGAAGCAGTCGCAACAGAGACAACTGCAACAATTACAACAGTCGCAACGGAAACAGCAACAGCAGCAACAACAGCCGCAGAAACAACAACAGCCGCAAGAACAACGTCCTACTAAGGAAAAGCTACCACCCATCTTTACCCATACTACGGCTCTTCGAGAAACAATAGATATATGTAAGTATGTCATTGGTGTTGATAACTTTGTCTTTAAAAGTATAGGTGAAAACCGCTATGCTATCCAGTGTACCACACTGGATCAGTACAAGCGAGTAAAGGATCTTTTAAAAGAGACCACGACGGAGTTCTTCTCTTTTACCCCCAAGACCCAGAGGCTGCGGTCGTTTCTTCTCAAAGGCGTGCATTCGATCACTGACCCCGAGGAAATGCTCTCAGAGCTGAAGGAGTTTGAGAGTCGTTTACCACGGCGCGAGCCAAACGGGAGAACCGAAATTATAGCAGCCTATGCGCCTGAAGCACCTCAACCCAATATTTTCATTTCGGAGCTCGAGACACTTTTCGATCTCTGCACTTAAATTTTGTGGAAAACTACTACATCCTGACTGGCGATTTGAATGCCAAACACAGTGATTGGGGAAACAACATGCCCAACACTAGGGGAAGCCTACTAAGCCATTTGTGGATTCTGCGGAACATAGAGTACAGATTTAAGTTACTCGCAACGGATGGTCCGTCGTATTCGTGCTGTAATTTCCAACAGAGCGAGTATGTTCCCGCAAATAAATAAAATATTTCGGAGAAACAATTAGAATGACATTCAGGATCTGAAGCTTTCGAGAACGTCAGACAACGAACGTCTTTTACGCATAGTCAGCATTGATCCGGAGAGCGCCGTCTTGGATGATGATTTCTTCGTGATCGAGGATCCTCAGGAGAAAGTGGCGACAATAGGAGCTGTTTTCCAGGAAGTGTACAAGGTGAATGATAGTATTCGCCCAAACCACGACCTGGAGAACAGAGTGCTTCATCACCTTAGAAATGATTTTTTTTGATTTTTTGATTTATTAGAAAAAAGTATCTGTATTCTATAGTACATAAAGAACTACAGGCGATCATTGGCGATCAGATAACCTTGATTTCACCAGGTTCAATGACGATTTCATGGCGAATAATGCCGTCACCAATGAAGGGGCGAATACCCTGATTATTTCGACGAGGGATCTCCAGATGATCTTTGAGTCACTGAAGAGAAAAAATTCCGCGGGAATCGACGGAATATCGAATGTTGTGCTCCGGCACCTTCCACCGGTAGCTGTAGAGATCTACACCATCTTGTTCAACAATGCACTGAATAATGCATATTATTCAGTGAATTGAAAGACAGCTGTGGTGCAACCAATACCCAAGAGGGGTAAAGATAACTCTAACCCATCAAATCTTCGGTTCATAAGTCTCCTTCCAAGTGTTAGCAAGGTCTTCGAAAAGGTGGTAATAAAATCATTCCGGATAACCAGTTCGGTTTCAGAGCGGGGCATAACACTCTTCATGCCGCGTCGAAACTCGTGTCGGATATCCAGTGGAACAAATGCAAGAAAGAATGCACGGGTGCCTGTCTGATTGACTTGGAAAAAATCTTTGACGCCGTATGGTTAGAAGGTGTTTATTACAAGCTCAGTCGGCTGGGCATTAGTAAACCACTGCTACATATGATTTTTGACATGTTAGCCGGTAGAAAGTTCCTTGTGAAAAATCTCAAAGTGACTTCTACCCAAATATTTGATATTAACAACGGACTGCAACAGGGTACGGGAAACTCGCCGATCCTGTTCAACATTTACTTCAGTGATTTGATAGCTTCTCTCCACCATTCAATAGCGTATGCCGACGATTTAATCGCGTACAGATCAGGTCCAACGATCGAAGGCATTGTGACTCTCTTGCAGCGTAACTTCGGAAAAATTCAACAGTATTGTGATGAGTGAAAGTTGAAAATCAACTTCCAGAAATCAGAAGCTATTTTGTTCAGAACGTCTTTGGATACGGCCTCTCGGGACACTAGAAAAAATTGGCGCAGGTTCTCAGTTCTTGGACCGGACAGGCGTCCATTGGCAAAACAGAGTGTAATCAGATACCTTGGGATCCGGCTAGACCAATATCTGTATTTTGACAAACATATAGATGCTGCTTTGGCGAGGACCCGGGGCGCTTTCGCTCTCACAAGATGGCTGTTCCATAGCAGGCCAATGTTTGCTTACGGATGTCCCGGTTGGTTCAATGTGAGAGCCAGCTTAATGGAAAGGATTCGTGTGTTTGAGCGACAATGTCTCAGAACTTGTCTCGGATTTCATAGAACACCTGAATCTGGGTACACAAAATTTTACTCGAACGAGGTCCTATACAATAGGGCGAGGATTGTTCGGGTGGACAATTTTCTAATAAAACTGATCCGAGGTCACGTTTCGAGGGCAATGACTTCGGTTAATAATCTGATCTCCGGGGCCTACTTCCCTAATTACATGTACCATGAGAAAGTGCGCCTTAGCGGCTTTATCCCCCAGAGGCATTCCTCTGCTTAGATCAATGTGGGCTGATCCAGGATGAATTGGTGATCCCGTTAATCTTCCACGCGGCGCGTAAGTCCGTGGAGCGACGACTTCTCTACGAACCTGATGTTGCGCTCCGTGAGCCCGAGCGCCTCAGGTTTAGTAGATCGGTGTTACGCCAAGATCGGAGATACGTCGTCCGACAGCATCAACGCTTCTGGTGGATGGAGCGGTCTGCGTCAGTGGTTAATTTTAATAGGACGGCCTCTCTTTAAGGCAAACTTGCCACATGCCAATGACAGTCTTACATAGACTAGGGTAGGTTAGAAGAGGTTAGAGTAGTTAAGGGCATGCTATGGCAGGCCAGGGTGACACGTAGGTTTAGTTTAGTTTTAGCTTTAATTAAAAAAAAAAAAAAATTAAAAAAAAAAATATACAAAACAATAATGAAAACAAAAAAAGATGTATATACATATATATATTTTAATTAAGGTAGGGTTAAGTTATTCTTAGTTATAAGTTTCATTATAAAAAAAAATTAAGATCTGATGCTAAGTTTTTTTTTAAATATCACTTTTCTTGCCCTAAATTGTCATAGCCTTAAGTAGTTCTATTTGCCTTAGAGTGTCCGTATAGGGCCAGTAAGGTATTTTATATCAGTAGTTGTTAAAGCTAGTTTTAAGCATCACGGTCTAGGGTAAGTGTGTTCTACAAAATTATAAAAACAGAAATGAATAAAAAAAAACAAGCTATATGGATACAAAGTTTGGGGAGACTCTGCCCAATATGACATTGCAGTTCTCCCAAAATAAAGTACTTAAAATGATGTTAAATTTGCCATGGCTTCACATAGATGATCATAGAAAAGCGAATGTTTGATTGATCTCTGACAAAAAAAAAAACTGAAAATATAATTTCGCTATATCCTATAATTTATTTATATTTTATTTATCTATTTTTCTGTTTATTTATTTATTTGCTTATTTACTTTTTTATTTATTTTTTTAATTATTTATTTATTTGTTTATTTATTTATTTGTTTATTTATTTATTTGTTTATTTATTTATTTGTTTGCTTAATTATTTATTTGTTTATTTATTTATTTGTTTCTTTATTTATTTATTTATTTTTGTTCATTTTTATTCCCCTTTCATTGGAGGTTTTCCGTCGTATTTTCCTGCAAATTACTATAATCACCATAATTGTTAATTGTTTCTTTCTACTTTTTCTGAATGCTTTAGAAGAAAGATATTATAATATCACATCTCTAAATTTTACTGTACGGTAACAATTACTTTTGCACATTCCATTATATGAAATAAAATGATCTATCTAAGTCCATTTTCTCGAATTAAACATTTGGGTATACCTTTAAATTCGTTCCAAAAATATGGTGACTTTTTGAATTTCGCGCGCTAAGTGCATTCGAATTTAAATTTTTCTTCTTTGCTATGTTAGTACACATATCTCATTTATTTTTCACAGATATAAACATTAGATGTCGATTGTTGTGACTGGCGATTTTTAAGCTATTGAGAAAAATGGATCAAAGGATCTCAACTAAGTGCGCCAACGTACTTGTTGACTGTGGCGTTTGGCAAGTCTACTCTGAGCAAGAAAAAATATTTATGGATGGTACAATCCCTTCACAAAAAGTTGAGGAAATGTTAATGACGATTCCCACCCTGAACGTCCCAACACGTCAACAATGGATGAACACCTTGAAGCGCTGAAGAACACTGCCGCTGGCTTAACCAGTACCTGAAAAGTTTTTCAATAAGGGCGGGTATGTGAAATGCAATAAGACAAGCTATTTGTGAGGTAATAACAAAATTCTTTTCTTTTGTTTTGAAAGGCCCATGTGTATGCCATCTCGTATAGAACATGACATCATTATGGTTGCATGGGTCCGAGTGGTCAAATTTTCAATGACTTTTCTGTATAGATCCGGCTGAATTTGAGCGATTACCGGTGTTATGTTCATCTTAAGGGCACCGGTCGATTCTGGTTTATTCACATAGACCTGCGACTTCAGGAAACACCACAAAAAAAGTCTTGCGGTCTTAAATCGCATGACCTTGGTGGCCAATTCACGTCACCTCTGCGAGGGATAACCTTACCCTCAAATTGTTCATGCAGAATGTCAATCGTGGGGTCCGCTTATAGCACGGAGCGCCATCCTGCGGGAACCACATATCGTCTAGGTCCAAATGGCTCAATTTTGGCCTTACCATATTGGTTATCATCATGACCGGACAACGTTGTTTTCGAAAAAGTACAGACAAATGTAGCAGCCGTTCCAAAATCTACACCAAACGGTTAGTTTTGAGGATGCATTGTCACCAAGTGAACCTTGTGTGTATTGTTGTCGTCCCATATACGGCAGTTTTACTTGTTAAGACAGTCATTCATCCAAAAAGGCGCCTCGTCGCTAAATATGATTTTTCGGCCAAAATTGAGGGCCTCTTCCAAACGCTCTGAAGCCCACTCAGTGGCGTTGTCTATATTTATTAGCTTGGAACTCCTTGATCGAGTGGACGTTGTATGGCCCATGTTCCGACCCAAAAGTCTGCGAAGGCCGAGTTCTTGTGTATGACGCGGAACGGACTGCCTCGGGTTTTACTATAAACTTTCATGGACCGGGACGATGTTCTTGGCCGATCTTGCGTTTCTTTGACGTAGGAATGTTGGCTGATGGATTACCGAACCGGTCGTCTCATTTATAGTAAAATGGGCGCAACGCGCACAACTAGCAATCAGTTACTGAATAATAAATAACAGATTTGACAGATGTCATCGAAACCGCCAAAATCTACCGGACATATTGAAAAATCCTTTATAATTCAATAGACATACAGACGCCTGTCTTGTTCGAGCTAAGAAAGCCTTCGGTATGACAAGGAGTCTATTTAACAGCAATCAACTTAAAGGATGGGTAAGGCCCATCATCGTGTATGATTGTCCGGTGTTGTTTAATGTAGTGTGCCTTCTTATATGAAAAAGATTCTAGTTAAGGTCTGTCTTAGAATGTACTCCGGTGAGATCCTCCTCACTCTTAAGTTCGTAAGTTAGATAAGGGGTTAGCTCAAAGATCGCTTGGAGGCTGGACGCGTTATCAAGCGTAGATGAACCTGTGCCGAGGACTCGGGCATGCACCGTGAGCTAGATGGCGAAGCCCAGTTGCTAAAAGATGCAATCAGGAGGATGACCGAATCACACGATCCAACTTGATTATATCTAGGATTATAATTAAGCAGTTTAGGGTAGGTTAGTCAAAAAAAAACAAAAAAAACATTAACCTTGCTCCAGTCAGCGGATAAAAAGCATCTCCTTTTTCCCTTTCAACGCGTAGGAAAAGCTTTAAATTACAAGTTTCAAAAATGATTTTTAAAGCCTGAATAGAAGCTTTCTTGATAGAGTCGAGGTTTTCTTTTTCAAATTAAAATTCTTTACACTTCAGATGTTCATGAAGTTTTTGTGATGACGTTTATCTTAAAAACAAATAGAGATAATTTGTCAGCTCCGAACCCATTTTACTCGACGCAGTGAACGAAATTAACGCTGATTAAGTTTTCATTAATTTTATAACAAAAATTACAAACTGGAGCTGTCGAACCTTCGAAAGAACATGGTTTTATAATCCTTAAGGGCACAATTTTAAGGAATGTAGTAGTTTGGGTAGAAAAATCTAACACAAGAAAAACTTGTACGACTTAACAAAACCCTTCCGCGAAAAAATAAATGGCACAAGATCCTGTGCATTCTAAACTACTTAAAACGGAGACAGAGGGATGAAGAAGTAAATGAGCACTCTCATTAAAAAGGTATTTGTTGAACACACTGCCACACCCCAGCATATACTCACGTCGCTTAGGTCTATGGAAGAATAATTTTCCATACAAATGCAGAATAAATAGTGACAGTAGAACTAAATGTACAAGACAAGAGGTGAAACGAAAAAATAGAGCTCGTATATGCTCCATTACAGACACAAAACCTTTTTGTGCTTCTCTAGCCTGCCAGTGACGCGCCACCTTAGCCGCATCCCGGATCTCCTCCAGCCGGGTTAAAAGGACACACATTTTTTCATTAGTCTCACTTTAGAAGTGTCAATTACAAACGCATTCTTGGATGCGGCAATAAATTTGTTAGAGCCCGACCGGAAAAAGGGTCGTACGGGCTTATTCTCTATCTCCTTGCGCTCTTCCCCAGTTGTTCCAAGTCTTTGCTCATTTTCTTTACGTTTGTTTTTTTTTTTTTTGTTTTTGTTTTTTGTATTTCATTTTATTTTTCATTTCCTCGTAACATTATTCTTTCTTTCGTTGTAGTGATGGAAAGGAAAAATGTATGGATATGGAAACAAAACGATGATGGTAGAGAATAGGGAAAAAATGAGGCCAGATATGATGAAAGGGAGGCTAGGTTGGGATTCACAGTACATTTAACATGGGAGGGCTGGCTAAAAGAAGCGAGCACGAAATAATGACGACTAACTGACGATGATGGTGTCAGTAGGGCTTACGAATGCTTAGACAGTTTTGTACGAAATGGATCAAAAGAAATCTCGTGTATGTAGGCGTTAAAAGTAGAAATATGACAATGGATTGCACAATTGTAATGTCCAGTCGGATTGTCTATTGTACTTCAAGGGTTTACTCGCTTTTTGCTTTTTATATGACATGAAACTTGATGTGTTTAGAAATATGGTTCTGGCCTTCATCCTCATTCTGATAACGTGGGGATATATTGTAGGAATTCTCAAATATATCATTTATTCCATAGAAAAGAAAAGCATAAATACATATGTCACGGAGAGAATTATTTTTCCTAACAATTAACTCTATTCAAGTCGGCGACCCTGCAATTGCCTTTTACCAGACTTATTGAAATTGACAAAAAACTAATGCCGAATATAAGCTGGTGAGAGACAGCTCTATGAACCAACAATATGTGGCCACCATAGTTCAGCCTAGCGATCCAACCGACAAATATAGAACACTGCAAATCAACACGCTGCACAAGAAAAAAAGCACACTTCTCTCAAAGCTTAAACGGCTATATAGACAGTTTACAAAGATTCAGAGATCAAAACTCTAAAATTAATGATCAAAAATCTCCAGCAGCTTCTAACAAAAAATTACAGAACAGCAGTTAGATTGCACAAGTTCGTTCTATTAAATCCAGTAGTCAGAGTTTGTCCTATAAATACTAGTAAATAAAATATTCCGGAGAAAAGATCACAACGAAATCCCTTATGTCCGAATCGACAGCTACAATATAACGACGCAATGGAACGTTAACATAATTGCAGAGAACGTCGATACTGGCAACGGCATTTTGTGGTCGAGAATTCACAGACGCCGCTTATTTCGAATCTGTGTACACGGTAAACAGTTCCGCTCACCGCAATTGCGAGCTTGAAAATGTGGTCTTTTTGAACTATTCACAAGTTCGTCCAGAAATAGAGAGTTGGCGATCGGTTTCAGCGCATTCAATGATGAAAACCTTTCGAATGGACTGTTTGTGAGAAGGAATGAATTCCTGTACATCCTGGATTCACTTAAAAAGAAAAAGTCGACCAAAGTAGATGGCATCCCAAACGTTGTTTTAAGACACCTGCCAAAGGGAGCAGCGCTCCACCACCACGGTATTCAACAACGCTCTTAATAACATTCATTATCCATAGCAGTGAAAAATAACGGTAGTCCACCCCGTACCTAAACGGAATAGATTTTGAACAAACTCTGCTAATCTGTGATCAGTCAATTTGCTCCGAATGTTAGCAAGGTTTTTGATAAACCTAAAAAAACAGAGCTTTGATCAAATGGACAGAGAAAAAGTTCATTTTTAAGGCAACGTCAAAACTGGTTTCCGACTAATAAAGCAGAATAAAGCAGAGATCATCTCTCATTCACAACTAATATTGTTGCACAGTTTTTCCGTTTAGGAATTGTTCTTGACTGAAGACCTCCGGCTCAATAGTCGGTGATGATTACCATTGCACCACGACCACCCGCATTTATTCAAGGCGAAAACGTTGGCTCCTGGTTCTTCTCCTTGCTGGTGGGATTTGTTAATTTTTTTTTTCATATTTTTGATTTTCTCGCGCGTTATTGTTGAATTTATGTGCTACTAGTGGACTCTTAAAGGAACACATATTTTTTTACAAATGTGGTACAGAGTCATCTATGGCTTTAAGGTTGAGATCATTAAAGTCATTGACAGCAGCATCTACTCCTTTCCCACTGGTAATATGTTCAGATATTGCAGGATTTGCGCCAAGTCTTGTTTTAATTAAGTTTTGAAAGCGTGCCTAATTTGCATTCTTGACGTCTTGGATATATGGTAGATTTTCTCTACCTGAGTGGAGAATTTGGCATACGACTGGGTTGTGGTCAGAATTCAGTGCACTTAGGGTTATTGGTATATTTACATAATTAGGATAATTTGTAACAAAAATATTGAGAACGAAGTCAACGGCAAGCACTTGCTGGTATAAAGGAAGGACTTGAGCGTACAAGACAGAACTCGAAAATAACTCAGAAAGTCATGATAGTAAATTTCCCCAGGCATTTGCTCTTATATACCCCGAATCCATGTGTCCATAATCAAGATCGCCTCCTAATAGAAAATCACCATTAAGACAGGAAAGCTTTCTTAAATCATTTTCTAAAATATTGTTTTTCGAATAGCTGCGAAACAAAGACAATAGTGTTTGAAGTACTTATGTACTTTTACTTACTTACCAGGCTAGCGACCCTTGGATGGTCTAAGGACCCATGGAGAGTCCAAGTTTCCTGATGACCGCAATCACTTGCTCTCTGAATCGGCAGTCCGGTCTTCCTTGCCTTCGCGAACCAGGCGGCTGGGATTGGAAGATCCTCTTTGCTGGAGCGCGGACGTCCATGCGCTTGATGTGGCCGAGCCAATGTAATGGACGGATTTTTGCCTTCCTGACTACGTTGGCATCATTATGCAGCTCGTTAAGTTCGCGGTTGTGTCTTCTCCAACATTCGCCTTCCACGCAGACAAGATCATATGTATATCCGACGGAGAATTTTTCTTTAAAAACAAGAGCTGCTTTCTTGCTTATCATGCATTAGGAGTAATTTTGGACTTAACTGAATTGACAAACCAAAGTAGCACCAGCTGCCCAGGGTGATTCTTCGTCGGATCTTCACTAAGTTGTCGTTTGTGAAGTTAACATTTGCTCCGAGGTAGACAAACTCCTTAACTACCTCAAAGCTATATTTGTCTACTCGTATGGTTACGTTCTGCCCAAAGCAGTGTTCAATGGTACAGTTCTTAGTCGACAGCATATATGTATGTATTTTGTTTTATCCTCATTTACTTTTTAACCAACGAAGCTTACCTTCAATTGCCTCTATTACGACGCGCTGGGGGCTTGCAATGATGAATGTCGTGCGCGTATCCCAGCAGTTGTACACTCTTGAAGAAGATAGCGCCTTCCGTGTTGACGCCTGCCTGCTTAACTTTCCTTTCAAGGACTAAATTGAAGAAATCACACCACAGCGCGTCTCCTTGCCGAAATCCGGTGCATGTTTGGAAACGTTCGGAGGTATGGGGTACAAACTGCATCGCGTGTCTTCCAGTGTGGGGTGACATATCCGAATCAATTTTCCCGGGATTCTGAAATCGGCCATCGTCCTGTAGTCCCTTTACGATGAATGCTGCCGTATGTAGCTAGTATCGATTGAGTATCGATTTGGAATTCGTTGGTATTTCCAGGATCTGGCGTAATGTGAAGATCTGGTCTATAGTCGATTTGCCAGGCCGAAATCCACACTGGTATGTGGCTATCAGTGTGACACAAAACATCTTAAGTCGTTCACATAGTGCATTGAATAGGATCTTGTAGGCGACATTTGGCAGGGTTATGCCTCGGTAGTTGGCGCAAGACATAGGATCGCCTCTTTTGAATATGAGGCAGAAAGTGTTGGTGTTGAAAGTGTTGACATTTGACAGATGGTCTGGTGGATGAGTCGTACCGGAAGATCACCGCCAGTTTTTAAGAGCTCATCTTGGAGACCATCTCGGCCAACGCTTGTTGGATTTCAGCTCATGTATAGCTGAGCTGACTTCTTCAAACTGGGCGGGGGGATTGATTGTTCGACTGGCGGCTGGGTTTTCTTCTGACCTTATCACTCTCTCTTGGTCATGCCCGCTAAGCAGCTGTTGGAATTGCTGCTTAAACACCTAAGCTACGAGTATTTCTTGCAAGTCGGTGGAGAGATTACCTTCACAATTTCGAAGAGCCCATTCTAAAGCCGGGTGCCCTGTCTATCCCGGGCCTTTATCCTTGATCCTTGAGCTGTGAGGCTGCAAAAGCTCTTCTTCTTCTAGCTTCTTTTCCTCTCTTCTTCTGGCACTATACCCTTTCCGCGCTGCTCTTATTTTCCCTTGCAGTGCATCTGATATGCTTCTCTCACCATCCTACCACGGGTAGCTTAGGGTGGTTTCAGTCAATGCAACCATACGTTGTTAGCCCTTGTGTGAGCTTGTGGCATATCTAGTGGCATATCTTTCGCCCAGCCGCTCTCTGTAGTCTCTGGCCATTTCCAGTGCGTGCAGTCATCCAATGTTTAACCTCCGTTTTGTTGGTGGTTGCAGCTTTATGACATTGGACAGCCGAGCTCTAAGTCGTGCTGTTACCAGGTGATGGTTAAAAACGACTTTTGTGCCCCTGAATATGTTCGTACATCCAGGATGATTGACACGTGCCTTGGGCCAATCAGCACATTGTGGATTTGGTCAGCGTTTCGACCATCTCTGGGTAGCCAGATTTCTAAGTGGATCTTTTTGTGAGGGAAACTTGTGCTACTTATTACCGTATTACTAACCATGTGTACTGATCGGAAGCCGTTATCTGTTGTCATGACGTGGAGGCTGTGCTTTTCGATCGCGTCGCCAAAGATATGTACATACATATTTTCCTTGCCGATTCTGGCATTGAAGTCTCTGAGTATGATTTTGATGTCGTAGTCCGGACAGGCTCTGTCCGCTCCATCCAAGAGGTTATATCGGTTAGGGCGTGTGCACATATTAGACTAATGTTATAGAACGTTTCCTGGATGCGGATTAAAGTTAAGAAATCACTCATCGGTGTGAAATCGATGACCTTGGATCTTCAACTACTTTTACTACAACAAATCCGCATCAAATATGTGCAACCTTATGTGACAGCTGTAATAGATATCGCAATATTTTTTCTTTATTTATTTATTTATTTATTTCTAGCTAATAATAGGTCTGTTCCCGTACCTGACATAAACAGTCCAAATTAACGAAAAACTACGAAAAACTACGAAAGTCTGTTCCCGTACTCGAAAAATTCACACTTTTGGATAAAAGAGAGCGCTCTCGAGAGAGTAAAAAAATTCCCCATGCTGCGAATTTTAGCCCAAGAAATTTATGTGGGTAATTTGTCACAGCTTTGTGAAATCAGCTGATTTCTGTCATTCTGTCATACGACAAGAGCTCAGTTTTATATTAATAGTGGAAACACAATCTGGCTTTGCCGCGTGCCGACTTTTGACAGGCTTTGCACTGCTTTGCACCGACTTACGATCTCTTACGATAAAATGTGTCAAAACGCCGGCAACCCGCAATTTGCATTCACAATGTGGCTTTGACACAGGAGCGCGTATAGAACTTAGGAATATGACAACACTAAGTTCGGTTTCCTCAAAATCTTTACGTATGATTTCAGTGCAGAAAGAAGTGTAGACTGGTGTTATTATTATTTATATGATTTAATTGAAACATAAAAAATCAGCTCAAATAAAGGTCTACGAATATGAAAAAAGAAAAGAATTTATTACTCTAACCTCCATCATGATTAGTTTGTATCGAAAAGTCCAATAATAAGCTATGGAAATATATGCATATTGAAACGAACAGCTCGGAGCACAATACGTTACTCGCTTTTGCTAAAATCAAACAAGTCAAAGACAATTCATCTGTCAAACGCAGGTCTGAGTAGAGAGTAGCTCTACTCTGGCGCTTTGCTTAACTTTACGATATTTACGATATGAGGTCGAGCAAAAGCCTGAGGTAACATTGTAGGAAGCTCCATAAGATTTCGTTGTTTCTACTCATGCTGTCAAAGTCGGCACGCGGCAAAGCCAGATTGTGTTTCCACTATAAAAGTCTTTTGTGCATTTGTAAGATGTTCATTGTCTCTATAAGGCGTTACTAAATGATTAGTGCATGGATATGCTGAATCACCTAATAAATAGTAATCTGAAAATAATATGTATGTTTTTGCAAATTAGTATATTGCACCTACAAACGAATCCACGAATGTATCAAATTCAAACATATGTTTTTGACATTTAAAATGTGTGCAACTTTTGTGGTTCAACGCGTTCCCGTACTTTTTGGTGTTTCCACTTCTCTTTGAGAGAATTTCATCCCCACTCTGAAAAATGAGAATCTGTGAATTTCTGCCAAAAAGGAACAGACCTAATAATTTTGTACAATTAAGCTTACACTTATTAAATTTGTACAAACTAGGTCTTATGTTATAGTTGTTACATTAAAAAATACAATTGAACAGGAAATATCGTACTTAGTAAATTAAAAGAAGGAAAGAATATTGGATCGGGAAGGATAGGTAGTAAAGGTAGACAGGAAAAGTACAGGGTGAATTTCACGTAATGACTAATATGTGTGCATGTGTATGTGTATTAAAAGTGTTCGCCACAATATTTAAAGACTTCTTTTGCCAAGTCAGCTGTTGTGTTCATGCGTTAATACAGACGGGTAGAGAATTCCAAAGACGAATCGCATGAACAAAGAATTGTCGACTAGTTACAATACATATACTTGTGTCTGGGTAAAGTTATTTGTAAAGTTCTTTGGGCGCTCGCGAATCTAATTTTGTCAAAAAGGTAAAAGAGTTCTTTAGTAGTCATTATCTTATTAAATGTTAACAAGGTCCGATATTTCATTAATGCCATTAAGGAACAACCCGCTATTTGTTTTGTGAAGTAGGAAATATGCTCATATCTTTTTATGTTGAAACTGAATCTTGCACAGCTATTGTATGCCACCTACAGTTTCCGCCTAGACTCATAATCCATGTCGGCAAAAATCTCACACCCGAACAGAATCGAAGGCAAAATATATGATTTTACTTGTTTTAGTTTTGCATACATGTGTCGATAGAAATTTTGTTGTTGGGCTTAGCCCACGAAGCGCACCGTACACTTTTTTAACAACCCTGTTTACATGTGTGTGCCAACTAAAACTTTGATTAAAATGTAGTCCGAGGTTTTTAATCGTCTCTATATAATCAATAACTGACTTGTTGAGAAGTATTGGAGGGAGATCCTCTTTACTTCGACCTCTATTTATATAAATGGCTTTTGTTTTTTTCGGATTTAAGTTAAGCTCATTTACTATTGACCAATTATATATATTTATATATATATTATATATATTATATATATTTAACAAGTTTCTTTTACATAGTCTACCATTTGGCTTTTGTCAAGTTTTGAAAACATTTTATATACTTGTACGTCATCAGCATATACATATATGGTGCTCACAAAATGAGAAACATTTCGAAATGTCATTTATAAAACACGTAAACAAAAGCGGACCTAATACTGATCCTTGAGGTACACCGGACGGAACATGTAAACATGGTGAACATTGACTATCGCGAGAAACGAACTGGAACCGATTAGACAAGTAAGAAGACATAAGTTTACATAAATAGCTATCGAAATAAAACTGCGACTTATGTTCCTTTAAGAGAATTGAATGATTGACGCAATCAAATGCCTTGGAAAAATTCAGAAAAACAACAATTCCCATCATATTTTTATCTAAGCCATCGCGTATGTCTTCACAAACTTTCAATAAGGCCGTGGTGGAGTTGTGTTTGGCACGAAAACCTGATTGATATTTAGTGTTTAATTTATTATTGTGAAGATACATTTTGATTTGTTTACTTACTATTGTTTCTAATGCTTTGCTCAGAAAAGGAAGAATAGCGATCGGGCGATACTCAGAACCGTTTGGAGAACATGCCTTAGGCACAGGCAAAATTTTCGCAATTTTCCATACATCCGGAAAAACAGAGGTGGTTATTATCGTGTTAAAAATATATGTTATTTGGGTAAGTATGACGGGAATTAGCAGTTTAATAAAGTTAGGACTTACATCATTGAAACCGACGACTTTTGATTTGATTCCTAAAATTATCTCACCTACACATACTTCATCGACACAGGCGATTGAAAGAGGAGCTACTAGTAGGTTGTTACTGGTGGAATTGCTTAGTAGGTTTGTGGTACCGGGAGCTGGTTGTATGAACGCCCTATTCAGTCCCTCAAGATCAATATTAATAGGGAGCACTTCCTTTCTAGAATTTAGTCCAATTTGGCGTATGTTCCTCCAAATTGTAGAGCTCGAATCATTCGCATTAAAATACTTTTCGTAAAACAATTTCTTATTTCTACGAATGAGAGATGTTGCTGCATTACGAGCGACGGTGAATTCTCTTAAAATAGCTGAACATTTATATCTTCTCCATCTGGAATACAAAAGATTGCGTCTTTTTATGAGATTACGAACTTCTTGAGTGAACCACGGGTTACAAGTTGTTTTAATTTTTTTTGTCCGAATAGGTACATGCTTATCAAAAAGATAATGAAGATTATTTTGGAGAATTTGATTTGATTATTCACATCATTCGTTGTATATATGGGAGCCCAATTTAAGGCTTGACAATCACTGAACTGTGAAATCACATCAATGTTTGCTAAACTTCTATATTTGATAGTATTTTCCTGGACAGATACTGGAAAGACATTGAGCGTGGCAAAGATTAAGTCGTGATGCGAAAAAGCAGATGCCTGGAGTTGATCATAGTGCATGACAAGAGACGGGTTAGATATAATAAAGAGATCTAGCAGAGAGGGCGTGCTGTTCGGCTTAAAGTGTGTTGGTTGAGAATTGTTAGCGAACCCTAGATTGTAGATCTCGATGGTTCCTATAAAATTTTTGTTTTTTTTGTCTAGGATGTTTAAATTAAGATCTCCGCAAATTACACATTGAGCATATAGAGGGATGAGATCTTCTAATAAATTTCTTATTAAAGTTGAATTAGCTATGTCAGGAGCCATATATGTACATATATGTATACATCCAAGGAGAAATTTGTCACAAGTTGCGATCACCTCGACAAAAACATACTCCAATGGTTCGCTTGGCGCGGATCTTTTTATTACTCTGAACCCATAGTTTTTTTTTTTTAAAGATTGCTACTCCTCCTCCCAATTTATTTTGCCTATCAGAAGGAATGAGTCTGTATTTATTGAGCATGAAAAGATCACTGCACATTTCCGGCTTCAGCCACGTTTCTGAGAGGCAGAGAATATCAACTATGCTACCATCAAAAATTTGTCGCAAGTCATCGATTTTATTTTTAAGACTTTGTGTGTTTAAATGGCAAATATTTAAACCTTTTTTTTTGCTTACACAGAACATTTAATAAAGTTTTTGTTTCGTCGATGAAACTACCCCATTCTTGAAAATTAATACTCATTTTAAATTATTAACACACAACATACAACAACAAACGATAACGCACGTTAATTGACCAAAGCATTGACTGCTTTTTACGTACGCGGATGAAATCGTGAAAAAGAGAACAGAGAGTAGGAAAGAGAAAAGGAAATATGGTAGAATTAGGTGTAAAGGGGGAAAGAGTTGTTCTTATAAATAACATTTAAATACAAAAATATAAAATAAAATATAAATTTATAGGAAATATAAAAAATATAAAAAATATTAGGTGACATAATTTATGCTCCTGCCGCTTCAGGCTCGTTTAGCTTGCATGTTGCTTCTGTTGTTGTTGTTGGACATCTCGCGGAAATATCATTCAGGATCTCTTTGTTGTCTATTTGTATGTTTCTGGATTTACTTTCCCTGACGACAACGTAACCATTTCTCGTGAAAACGGCAAAGAGAAGTTTGCGATGTTTCATGCGGGTGGCGAAGAAGAGAACGATTTTTGATGGTAAGACTTTCGTTCAGGTATATGTGTTGGTCTGAGTCCACACCAACGTCACGAAGCCAAAGTTGTTTATTCTCTCATTTTCGGAATTCAGTTATCATTTTAAAAACATGGTTTCTCTCTTGTGAGGAACTAAATTTTAAGATAATGGGAGGGTCATTCGTGTTGTTTCGCTTACGAGAACGAAAAATTGCTTTCAGGGTGGGTGGTTGCCATACTGGACGGTATGGCAGAGACAGTGGTATATTGACTTTAAATTTTCATCCGGCAATTGCGGAACACCGAATAAAATAGCGTCTCCTGCAAGCCCTTTTTTTCTAGAGAATCGCATCTTCTCCTAACAGCGGCCAGATCGTTGTTAAGGGTCTCTTGTTCTGCTTGAGCATGGTGTTGGTGCATCTCTATTTTCTCGACACGTAACTCTAAATCATTGAGCGAGTGGTCAATATTTTTATTATTGCATTTCCTATCCAGCGTATTTCCTGGATAGCAGTAATGTCCGCCTTTTACAGCATGACGATATTTTCCAAAGTCTGTGCGGCACCAGGAGCGTACAGTGTTCTGACATTCCAGGTGCACAATCGTAAATCCTTGTTTTTTTTGTGCTGTCGTCGTCGGTTTTCTGATCCATATCCGAGGCTAGTTGTTTCTTCATAATAATAGGTTTTTTACGTAGCGGCGTTAGCCCCTCGCTAAACTCCAACCTGGTCGTATAGCATACATTAGTTCATCTCCCATCGACAGTTGGGGAGGTTATCTAGAGCAGGGATTGCCAACTTTTCTGTATATAAGATCTACTTTTTTCATAAAAGTGTGTTGCGATCGACTTGTTGTCATAGACGTAGCCTAATGGGGCATAAGGGTGTGGAATGTGTACTATGTTTATACCCTGTTTTTCACAATAAGGTGCGCTCTAGCGAAGTATGAGTAGATAAGTAAAATATATGTTCCAAACTGTTTTTTTTTTATATCACTTAGTCTTTGAGCTATAGTCTCATAGAGAAAATAAATTTCTAGACCCAACTTTTAAAAGCACATTCCGTTCATGCAGTACCTAAAAAATTCGATTTTCCTAAACTTTTTCAAAATAGATTTTTATAAAGTTAAAATGCAATTTAATTTTTATATCAACTACAATATATAAGAGTTGTTGTACTATTTATTCGTTAATATATTAAATATAACAAGTTGTCATAAAAATGCACATTATGGATGATAATTTGATTTCAATACATATTTCACTTTCGCGACCTTTTGGGCCGAGAAGTTTTATCATGGCTTATTTTTTGCTGATCTATCAATAGTTCGTTGAGCATACTTCGTACTAAAATATAGATACATATACGGCTCGTCGATCTACGTAAAAAACAACAACAATATTTATTTAAAAATCTCACGTCCAGGAAAATTAAAAAATCATGGATATTTATTAACAATATTTATTCATTAAAAATATGTATAGAAAAAGAAAGATTAAGAATTTTCTTTTTTACCTTAAGATTAATGGGAAGATTGATTTTGCATGTCTCTAACCAAGAAATCATAATTAGGAGTATATCCTGACAAAGATAATAATAATAAATCTTCCGTATGGGAATCAGTCAGAACAGAACGGTGTTTAGTCTTCGTTTGTTTCAAGTACGAAAATGCCGATTCGCATAGGTATGTAGATCCGAAACAGGAATAGATATATTCGCTACATTTTGTGAAACTGGGATATTTTTCTCGGTTGACATATTTCCAAAAATCTTCTTCAAATTTTCGGGCTTGTAAGATTAAGTCAGTTTGTAAAATTATAATTTCATTCTCTAATGCCCTTTGATCCATATGAAATATGTCTGAAATTTTTTGGCTAATAAGTTTCACACTTAAATCCTTTTTAAAAGGAAAAGATGTAAATTCTACAATTTCTTTAATTTTATCAAAATCCTGGAATCTTATCTTAAAATCTTGAACTACTTTTTGGATTTCAGAGATATATTTGTCAACCTTATAACTAATATTTTTATGTTTTTGTAGGTTGTCCGCCATATTTGGAAAATGATCCAGATTATTTTGTTGCAGATCTTGCATTAGCAAAATAAATTTTGTTTTATATGCGTCTATGCAGCTGATCATGTCAATTAATGTTTTATTTTTTCCTTGTAAATCTAAATTTAAATGACTTAATATTGAAGTAAAATCAGTGAGGAATGCTAAGTCACTAAGCCAAGCTTCATCATTTAAATTTTCACAGTTTCGATCTTGTTCGTGAAGAAAATTTATAATTTCAGGCAATAAATCACGAAATCGCTGCAAAAATTTACCTCTGCTTAGCCATCTGATATCGGTATGTAGCAATAATTCAGGTTGTCCTTCATCGATCTGCAGTTTAAAGAGACGCCGTTTAAGGGAACTTCCTTGAATTGAATTAACAATTTTGAATGCTATGTCCATTACCTCTTTTGTGTTCAATCTCTTGCTAGCTAACACTTGCTGGTGAATTATGCAGTGATAGCTCAAAAAGGCAGTGAATTCATCTTCCTTTTGACATAGAGCAATGAATCCATTTATGCTACCTATCATTGCAGCTGCGCCATCCGTTGTTATTGAGACTAATTTAAAAAGTGGTACTTTCAAATCATCGAGCAAGTTTTTAAAGCCGTTGAATATGTCTACACCTCTAGTTCTTTCTTTCAAAGAAATCATACCCAACAATTCTTCTTTAGATGTAAAATCATTAAAAACCATACGAACGAAAACAAGTAATTGTGCCGTATCACTTATGTCTGTCGATTCATCACACTGAAGGGAAAAACACGAACATCTATTCATATCATTATATAACTGCTCTTTTACATTCCCACTCATCTTTTCAATTCGTCGCATCACTGTGTTTCGAGACAACTGTAGATCTTGAATTGCTGTAACAATTTCACTCTTGTTCTTAAAATCATTAAAAAGTGAATCTGACACTTCCAAAAAAATTTCCTTTACAAATTCACCGTCGGAAAATGGCTTACATTTTTTTGCTAAGAGATAGCTTACTTTGAATGATGCAGTAGTTACTGCTTGTGACTTCGACCTTAGCTTTTTAAAAACGCTTTGTTGATTTGTTAATTGAGTTTTAAGATCCTTAACTTTATGTTTTCTCAGTTCAGAATTTGATGGATAATCTGTTTGATACTTTGTGTGTAAAGTTAAAAAATGTCTCTCCAGATTACCTTTTTTAGCAATGGCTATTGAGGTTTGGCATATTAAACAACAACATTTATCATTCACCATTGTAAAAAAATAATCGAGTTCCCATTCCTCATTGAAGTGATAAGTTTTCGATTTTTTCGGTTTACTACTCATATTCATGGGTATTCTAGAATGCAAAGAAATATTACAATTTAAAGAATAAACAGTGAATTAAATATTTTCCTAGAAAATGAACTATGGCTATTATCTCCTTTACATTGAAAGAAATAATAACAATACTGCATATTAGGATCGAACACAACAATACAAGTATAATAAAATCTAATAAAGTTACATATGTATGTATGTATGTATATTCAAATTTACAAGAAGTATGTTAAAGTTATACTATATTTATTACGGCTTACAATACAGACATTTTAAATCAAATAGAACTATTGTTATTTCTAATATATTTGTAATATTGTCCCTTATTTAGAGTTTAGAGAACTGTTGCCGAGAACGCTCACTTATCAAGTAAATAGATACATATGTACATATGTATGTACATACTTACATATGTATAAGAAAAGCAATTTAATTTAAAACAAAGAAAAAGTACTCACATTTTAAACAGATAAAAATTTTAACTCAACGTATGTAGTTACTGAGGATAAAAAAATATTAATTTATAAGAATACCGTTAATACAAAAGAAAAAAAAAACTACCGTTTGACACTACCAAATTTTCAAGCTAACTGACTGTGTTCTTCGATGAATCGAGTCCTAACAGTTGCGTCCACGCTTCACATACGTCCAATGACAAATGGAAGAAACCAGAACAGAACAGGACAGGCAGCACAGATTAATGAAAGCTTCAGATCACAGTTGTCCAATGACAGCTGCTTTCGACATTTTTCACACATCTGTTCTGACTCAAGAGTAGGTGCAGAAAATCGTGTCCGAGAAAGCAGAACACTTTCGGATAGGATTTTTTTTTCTCTGAACACGAAAACATGACTGTGTCGGGCATGGAATTCTAGAAATTGACGACCTTGGCAAGTTCCCAGAACGCAGTTTTGCCTTCTACAATCCCTTCAAAATCCATTGTATACAGAATTCCACTCCAGACATTGAGAGCGACCGACGATCGACCAAAATCAACCTCGCGATCGACCAGTCGATCGCGATCGACTTGTTGGCCATCCCTGATCTAGAGGGCCCCGCGATGAGGCTGTATGTCGACTTGACGTGGGCCGTGGCAAGGATCGTTGCTAGCATTTTGTCAGCTTAAGAGCGATCAGCAGCTTTACCCTGTATGATCAGGTCCAAGCCCTCTAGATGTTTAAAGTATTAGGTAGTACCACATGAAATGTCCGGCTTTTCGCTTAGTTCTCAATTAGAAACTGTCGAGTGAACATCTGTGATTGAAAACAGTGATTTTTTTTTATAAGGTAAAGTGGTATTTGTGTTTGATGTGTGTGGCTTTCAGGGTCCCTTGCAATTACAGTTATTTTTTTCTAGGAATTAGTATATCATGCTGTCGACGGTTCAAATTCGTACTCTTTTGCTTTACGAGTTCAAACTGGGCCACAATGCGTATCTGGTGATAATCTGGTGGACATCGAAAGGACCAATCCACTTTTCATTTCTTCAACCTGGGGAAACGATAAATGCAGTCAAACATTGTGAGGAGATCGACATAATGCATACGAAATTGGCTGAAAATCAACCTGGATTGGTCAATATACATGGTCCGATCCTATTGCATGATAATGCTAGACCCCATACCTCATACATTAAATCACTGTGGAAGAAGGTTATAGATGTCAAAGGTTCATATTTTGACTAAAAAAAATGTATAAAAAAGAAATGTTGACTTTTACTTTTTTACAAAAAAATCGGATATTTCATGTGGTACAACTGAATAGTTCCTGAATTTCTTGATTGAAGATTGATTCTTACATTTTCTACCAAACGAGTTTGCATAATTTGCATGAGCGAAATTTTAGATATTTTTTCGCACGAGAATTACAACATTATTACTTCTTCTCTCGATCCTATCAACTTGATAACATTTAAATTCGGAAATAGTTTTTCACTTAGTCAGTTTTTTCTAGCTAGTGTAATATCAATATTTTGAATCCAACCTTGCTGCGTTACAAATTATTTTCAACTACATTACGTTAAATTCCACATTATTTAAAGAGACCAGCAAATTAAGTGAACAAATTTACAAGACAACTAACAAATCCAAGAATAGAAATAAACACAAAGTGGACATAATCCTCTAACCATTAATCGAAGAATCAAAACTTTCCACACACATACTATATTCCGGCGCTTAAATCCCCGATCTACCCTATCCTTCGTTACGGCATAGCAACAAGAAGAAAGTACTCAGACAGCGCCAACAACGACAATGATGACGGTGATGATAACAAACAACAGCTATAATAACGACGGCCATTTCCGCCGAGACCTTTCTCCTTTAACAACATACATACATATGTATGTATATTTTGTGAAGTTTAGCATAGCATCTTTGTCTGTAAAAACATTCCTTCAGTGAAAAACCCAGCTCTCGTACAATCGAGAAGGAATTCAGGATTCACATTTTGAGAATGATTGCCGGGGAATGTTGTCCCTTTAATTCCCGCAAATTGTCCTCCCTTTGTTGATGGTGGTTTCTGTGGAGACAAATGACAGCGAAAAGGACTTATTGGCAAGACATTACTCATTACCGTCCTACGCGACGTTCTACTCCACCTAAAATAGATGTCGAATCATGCCCGATTGTGGGTTGTTCGCCGACGATACACATGTCGAATGTCGAACGCTATACATTCCTGTACAAACCTTATTGAGGATTTCCTAATTATTTCCATGGAAATATCAGCAAGACCCGTATTCGAGGGATGTGTTTCTGTGTGTTTCCTTTCCTTGGAATCTTTTTCGCTCCATCTCGATGGGATGGTAGGACGGCTGTATGTATGTACAATACATACATATGTATATCTTAGTTGATTCAGAAAACCACAGATGTCCGTAATTTAAGAATAACACGCGAACGCAGTTGATTGAGTTCAAGGTGACTTCGTTAGGAAGTTTGATTGGCCGGATTATTTGCTTTTGGATGAGTTATGTGCCGTCGCGGGGCAACCGTAGTACCATTGGTGATGACGGTTCGATAGATTGAAGACAATTTTCTCTGAATACCTTAGGCTTATCCGTAATGTTCCTAGCAACGGGAAGAAATGATTTATATTTTATTTCCATACTTTATTGGACAGTGAATTAGATCCGTGTTTTGAGTACTTCACGGAACGGTGAGAAATGATTTGTTTTCCAAATTGAGGTCTTGGTACACACATTCATTTAAGTGTACAAATACAGTGAGTTTGAAAATTGATAGCAAGTGAACGCGGTGGGTTGTTTCGATATCGTTTTTTGCCGACTCGTTATAAGGCAAATTACCTATGTACGTCATAGAGGGCTTGACATTTTCTGAATTCTCGTGTGATTTTTTCAGTGGAATTCTAACGATTGCATTTTCAAATACATAAATAGAATGTACATATATGGTAGGACTTGTTACTTTGTCAGGGAAAATAAATAACAGTCTCATACCCATGGGATATCATGTAGAGCGAAATCGGTGGAGGAAGGTATGTATGTACATATGTATGTACATATGTAGATGAGACGAGAGAAAAAACAAAACCTTTATTTTGTAAAGGTTTGCAAGAACTTTATTTTGTCCTTGATCTTACCTTACCATTATTTTACGTAAGCTCTATGTCATCATATTCATTTAGTGACATATGTATGTAGGTATAAGTACGATCATCCCGATATTGAAACCACTGAAAGAATCAATAGGTATATTTTAGTTGACAGTTTTGGTAATCAGATCTCAATTGCCTTCACAGCGGTTTTGATAAAGAGATCCAAATTGCCCACACGATAATTTTATTCAATCCATTTGAACCACTCATGCGGTTCTGTAAACAAGCAGCGCCCTTCTGCATTTTGTCCATTAAGCACTTTTGTCCACACTCGGACTATACATATACAAAGAAATCATAATTGTCCCCTTTTCGTTCTTTGTCTACCGAGACAAAAAATATGTACATACATAGTTTAGAGTCGGGGGTGAACTTTCAAACAAGAGAGATCAAATTAGATCTCCAAGTGCATTTATATTTAATAAAGATACCATTTTGTAATGTTAACTTGTGTTGTTTTATTTTTGATTAGAAGATAATAAATATTTAACTATTTGATACTTATCGCCCTGGTTCTAGATAAAATAGAAGAATGCCATATAATGGATCATTTAAAATTAACAACGCCCTTCGGATACGGGTTAGAATATACCCGAGGTAGCGTAGTCATCGCCCGAAGTTATAAGTTACAATTCCAAATTCCCCCACACCCAAAAATAATATAATTTAATTCTGATGATGCAGGTCACACGGCGTATCGGTAATTCCAGAAATAGGTACATATAGGGTTGCACAGAAGAGTGTTGCAATCCATAGCCCGAATAAATACGCTCACTCAGCGTCTAGCGAACATCTGCGGATCGTGGCGATTCGTGGAATTACCTGTGCTCCCTTTTGCACCTAAATCATCAGAAAAACAAACAATTGTAAGTAGCATAAGCTTTGTACATATCTGTTAAGTTAGAATAGTCAGTTGGTTACATTAAGTCATCGGGTTCGGCCATCATCTGCTTGCTACTCTCGTTATTGTTTATCAGTTATTTCAGTCCTTTAATAAAGAACATTTAAGAAAGTGAAGAATTGTTTTTTTAATACATCTAATTTTTGATTAGAAAACTGGCGCAGTCGGTAGGATCGTCAGACTTTAATATAAAGTTTTCGTATCAACGATTCGTGACGATCAGTGCTTCATAACAATATCAATACCACAAACGAAGAGAATCGTTAACTTATTCGCGTACGAGAGAACCGTCGCGACGGAGGACAATTTTTCGTGAAACAATTTTCCAAAACTTATTCGCGTACGAGAGAACCGTCGCGACCGAGGACAATTTTTCGTGAAATAACCGGAACCATTTCATGTGCGAGAGAATCGCCACGACCGAGGATAGCAAGTTAGAACTAAAAAAAAATAAAGAACTGAAAATAAAGTGTATCAGGAAGAAGTGAAAACCAAAAAACCCGAAAAAGGAGCAAAATCAACACAACAGACGCCAAACAACAGCGAAGCCAGCTCACTGAGACAGGAAGAAAAAGTTAAGAAGAAGTGAAAACCAAAAAACCCGGAAAAGGAGCAAAATCAACCCAACAGACGCAAAACAACAGCGAAGCTAGCTCACTGAGACAGGAAGAAAAAGTTAAGGTCGGGATCAACTCATTTTTTTTTCTTCTTTCAATCCTAGTGAATATTTACATACGTATTGAATTGTTAGTATTGTAAATTTAGAATCGTAATTTTATATCCTTAAAAGAAAATTATTCGGTATCGGTATACATGTCAGAATTAGAAAACGGTATAGAAACTATTCGCGGACAGTCCAGACAAATCTCAAATCTCGTAAGAGAATTGAACCCAGACAACAATTATGCAACCATGCTCACTCTAAGTATCGACCCCCTTAAATATATTTCCGACATCCCAGACTTCTCAGGAGATTTTAGAGAACTCCAAAATTTTATAGACTTACTTGACAAAATCAACCCACTTCTAACAAAATATGACGCCCTAGCCCAGAGCATATTTTCCGACAAAATTAAGTCGAAATTAAAAGGAAAAGCTAGAGAGGTGATTGAAATAAACAATCACATTACAACGTGGCCCCAAATGAGGCAAACTTTGTATGACAATTTTGGCGATCGCTACACAGCTGAAGAACTCTTCGACGAATTAAGGTCCGTCAATTTTAAAATTAACTCCGTCGATTTCTACATATAACGAAATTAAAACCATTGTTGAATTTCGGCGGACTCGCACGTATTTTAAGTGCGTTAAAGAACTAAAATCTTTATTACAAAAAGTATAATCCACAATTAAATTCATATGTATATATTTAGTAATACAATTTATTTTATACTTACATCCGTGCCGTGTCCGCCCAATGGTCAAATTTAAAGTGACGGAAAATGGCCGCTTTGGTTATTTAGTTGTGATAATAAAGAGACTAAAGGTGACTGAAAGAGACAACAGGCTAACCATTAGACGAACACCACACGTCTGTATTACAAAAACGGTGGTGCCAAATAACGTCGTAACATTCCCCCTCTCGTAAATATCGCGCCCTTGCGCGATTTTTACTTCTTCACATCTAACTTCGCTAGTTTAACGACAGGCCGAGTCATCAAACCATTTGACGTCCGCACTACCGCGCTCCGAGCTTCGCCGACGCTTCCGTGATGTAGGTCCACGATGACACCTCCACGATTAAGACAACGTCTCCAGGTGCTAAAGGATTTGGTGGCGGTTGAAACCATTTGGCGCGCCGTGTTAGATACGGAAGATACTCTCGAACCCAACGCTTCCAAAACAGATTTGCGAGTTGATTTGATAAGGCAAAGTTTTTACCTAGAGCGGGACCACTACCATCATCACTGGTTCGTTCCCTCATTCCACTGGAGCTTCCGATCAGAAAGTGGTTCGGAGTGAGAGCTTCAGTTACTGGCGAGTCCAAAGGAACATACGTAAGCGGCCTTGAATTTAAAGTATTTTCGACATCTGTTAGAGCGGCTCGGAGAACTTCCTCACGAAGTCCATCAGTCGGCAGGATTTCCATGAGGATCGATTTTACCGATCGAATCATCCGTTCCCACGCGCCACCCATATGAGGCGCAGCAGGTGGTATGAATCGCCATTCTATTTGGGGATACCTTCTTTCCACTTCACTCGATGATAGTCGTTCAATCTCAGTCTTCAGTAGACGACTCGCTCCTCTGAAGTTCGTTCCGTTATCGGAGATGATTCGCCTCGGTACTCCACGCCGGTTGGTGAACTGCTTCAGGACCAATAGAAACGATTCCGTCGACAGCGAAGGGGCAATTTCAAGGTGTACGGCTCTCGTGGTCAAACAGGAAAAAATAACTCCACATCGTTTTTCCTTGCGACGGCCAATAATAATGTCGAAAGGCCCAAAATAATCGACACCTGTATATGTAAAGGGCCAGGTGAATGCGGCTAATCGTTCCGATGGCAAGTCGCCCATGGTAGGTGGAACCGGTACTGTTCGTCTGTTCTTGCATGTCTGGCAACACTTTGACACCGCTTTTACCAACGCTCGGAGACCAATGACAATATATTTTTGACGAACTTCATTAATAACAATCTCATTATGACGATGGTGAAACCTTCGGTGGTAGAAATCGATCAGTAACCAAGTGACGTTATGTCTTTTGGGGAGTATAATTGGTCGCTTGAGACTCAGTGGCGCATCCGTTAGAGCATATACTCGCCCACGGCTTCGGAGCAAGCCGCATTCATCTACGTAGGGACTGTACTTTAAAATGTTACTTTTAAAAGCAAACAAAGAAACCGTTTATAAATGAATGAAACTCTGTCTTTATTAAACGCAATCTATAAAGAACCTCTTAAGTCGGCGATTGGAAATGAAAGAGGCAACTGAGCTGCCGGAAACAACCGTGTAGGCCATTTTGAGCTGAACATGCTGAATCTGGTATAGGTGGTTGCTATCTATCCGACACATTTTTCAACATCCTCCGCCGGGCCAGATTGAAGTTCGAGAGGGTAAAGGAGTTGAACTGGACGCCTGAATACTTTACCATCTGCTAGCTTGATCTGACATGCTCGAATCTTTTGATCTCTTCCAATGAATACAGCTTCCACTAGCGCCATTTTCCAAAAAAATACGCGGTTTTGATTGATCAAAGAGTAAAACCACATCTCCTTTCTGCAACTGTCTAGATCTGCATTTGGGGTTGTAATGAAACGATCTTAAAAGCTGCACGTATTCCATCTGCCATCTTTTTTTCAACTGCGATACAAAACGCATTCGATGTTTCCATGCATCTTGCAGCGGCTCTACCTCAGATGTACAATTGCCTTCTCTAGGCGTATGCTTTGGCTCAATGAGGAAGTCCATAGGCGTAAGTGGTGTTAGGTCAAGGGGATCCATACTGACACAAGTTAGAGGACGTGAATTAATAACAAGCTCTGCCTCTACTGTAATCGTTCTTAGTTGTTCGAAGTCCAGTTTTGCCTTTCCAATGGTGACTTTGATCAGGTTCTTCATGGTTCGAATCATCCGCTCCCAAAATCCACCCCACCAAGGCGCTCGTTCCACAATGAACTGCCATTTAACTTTCCTAGTAGACAAGAAACCAGAAATAGCCTCTTCGTTCCATTGTTGAACTGAGCAGTCAAGCTCAAGCGCAGCGCGCCTGAAGGTACGGGCATTATCTGATATAATCATCGAGGGTGTCCCTCGCCGACTGACAAAACGCTTAAGAGCCATTATAAAATGTTCAGTTGACATGCTTCTGACGCACTCCAAATGTACGGCGCGCACGGCAGCGCAAGTAAAAATGAGGATATAACATTTAACAGCTTCATCCTTCACATCGTGACAAAAAAGAGGACCTGCGAAATCAATTCCGACATTGTCAAATGGCCGTGCTAATGAAAGCCGCTCACGAGGAAGTGGAGCGAATGGTTGAACGGCTGGGGGCCCAAAAAGTTTCCGGCACACTACACATCGATTGATACTTTGCTTTGCCGTTTGTTGAGCTCGAAGAATCCAGAAACGTTTCCGCAATTGAGTTACTATAGTTTGCACGCCGGCATGAAGCATCTTCTGATGACAATCCTCAATGATCAGATTTACTATGTGAGACCTAGCCGGAAGCAAAATAGGATGTTATATATTTACAGAAGTCTCCATCATTTGTAAATGGCCACCAACTCGAATGACACCTTCATCATCCAAAAACGGCGACAAGTCCCGAATCTTTGAGGCTCCGACTATACACTATTCTTCTGCAATATACGGATTTCATTAGAAAAACTAACAGACTGTTCATACCTAGTCCAGTATCTTTCGGCTTGGTGAATTTCATCAGCAGTCAAACCTGGCAACACAGTGTTCGATTGATCTGAGCGCAGTGAGGGGGTAGATGGCAGGTTCGATGTTCTAGATTTTCGACGAACGTTCTGAATGAAGCGCATGATAAATCCTGTCACGCGCAGCAAACGGTTCCAGTCACTGAAGTCCTCATGGCGTAAAACTCTTGTTGGTTCCAACACCGATTTAGAAATAGTTTCAGTCAATAATACGGTTGTTGTCGGTACTGGTACGTGGTCATCGTTCTTCCAGTCATCCGTAACGCTGTGGAGCCAGGTTGGCCCATATGCCCATAACCCCGAATTTCTTAGAACCTTTCCACTAATGCCTCGAGTTAACAAATCGGCTGGATTTTCTCGCCCCTTACAATGACGCCATTGTGAAATGTTTGTAAGCCGCCGTATTTCTTCCACCCGCTGTTGCACGTAGGGTTTCCAACGCTGATTGTCTCCTTGAATCCAGGCTAGTGCGATTCGTGAGTCGGTCCACATGAAATATCCTGCTGCATCGAGCATAAGATGTTTTTGAAGATAGGAATGCAGCCTGGCCGCAATCAATGCTGCTGTTAACTCCAGTTTGGGGAGGGTGAGGTCACTCTTTCCGTCAATCTTTAATGGGGCTACTCGATTCTTAGCGCAAAGAAACATGACATTGAATTTTCCCCCTGACGTTAAGCATCTGACGAATGCCACCGTCCCATAGGCCTTAACACTGGCGTCCGCAAATATATGAATCTCAATGGTTTTGGCTCTCCCATGAGGCATAACCCATCTAGGAAAGGCTGCTCCTTTCATTTCTTGGATGGCCTTGACACATTGGTACCACTCGTCTTGAAATGCACCTTCTAGGACCTTGTCCCAAGAAACTTTCTCTTTCCAGAGTCGCTGAAATAAAATTTTAAGTTTTACAATAACGGGACCATAAATACCTATTGGGTCGAAAATCCTTGCAATAGCTTGTAGCACTATGCGTTTCGTACCACGTATCAGCTGGCATTTCAACAATTCTTCCACGGAGTCGAGTGGCACAATCAACTCATCACTGCTGACCAACCAGAGAATCCCCAAAACCTTTTGCGATGGGGCACTGACCGCTCCAACCGACTTTCTGATTCGTTCGCTATTGGTGTTCCATTTGTGAAGCCGTAGAGATGCTCGATTCAAAATTTCTATTGCAGTTTTGCAAATCTGCAGCCCTTCATCTTCGGTATTGATGCTCAATATAAGGTCGTCCATATAAAAGCATTTGGATAATATTTCACAGGTTTCCGGAGCCTTTTCCTTTTCACACAGAAGATGGTATTGTAATGTGGCACACAATAAAAACGGGCTGCATGTGACACCGAACGTGACTCTAGTCATCCGGAACTCTTGTAAGCTGGGACGATCGTTGGGAAAAGTAAGCGCCGATGAAAACCAGAGAAAGCGATGACTGTCCCGGTCCTCCTCATGTAACAAGATTTGAAGGAAGGCCTTCTCCAGATCTGCGACGACTCCAAAGCGGCCTATACGAAAGTTAAGCAAAAGCTTAAATACTTCGGGAAGTAAATTTGCCCCTGTCCAAAGGCAATCATTAAGTGAACAGGATCCTAATTCACGTGCCGAGGCGTCGAACACTACGCGTAGCTTCGTGGTGGCATTCCCCTCTTTGTAGACGGGGCGATGTGGTAAGTAACTGATCCTTATATTGTGGCGCTGATTAATTGGCGAAATAGGTTCGGCGATGCCCTCCTTGATAAGCTGACGTATTGCTGCATCGTACTCTAAAAGCTTTTGAGGCTGTCGTGATAGCCGCCGTATAAGCGAATTTAAGCGTTGAACAGCATGCGCCTTGTTGTCTGCGAGATGGTCTGCATTTCTCCAGGGCAGCTTTGCTACATACCGGGGTCCGTTTTTAGATATATACTGGCTGGCGAGGCTCTGAGTAAAGGCGTCACGATCATCCTCGGTGTTAGTTATCCCGATAGCCTCCAATGACCAGAACTTAGTCACATCGGCTTGTTCATAGGAAGCGAGACTAAGCATACTGCAAGTAGAAGAACGTTTACTACAAAAAAATACATCACTACCTGCAATGTGAGGACCCTGTAACGCCCAGCCAAACGTTGTTTCGACAGCTCTTAGACGATTAGATATCTTACGTTGCCTTCCAGATACGATCTCCCAATAGAAGTCAGCACCAATTAGAATACTGAGACCTTCTTCCACCTCCAATTCATTGCTCTGTAAAACGTCGGCCAATTTGATGCCCTGGAAGAGAGAACAATCGGCTTGTGGAGCATCCAGTACATCTACGCAGATTTCCGGAACGATGACAACTTCCAGCTTAATGCTTTTCCTCTTATTAAATTGGCTAATCAAACGAACGTGTGTTTTTTGAAATTTGTTCGATGGTCTAGTTTCCTTACTGCCAAATGGTATTACTGAAAGCTCCACCGTCCCAGTTGGTTTCAGATGAAGCTTGTTGACGAGGCTCTCCCGAATGTAGGAATACTGGCTTCCTCCATCGACGATAACACGAACAGAGATCTTCGTACCAGTTCCCAATGCTATACACCTTACGGTCTTTAAAAATATGTTTTCTTGAACGCTGTGTGCACATAAACTTAAAGATTTATTTTGCAGTTTGGGTACTATGTCAGTTTTATCTTCATTCCTCTTGACAGCGAAAGTGGGGTCGCAAAGAGATGTTAAATGTTTGCCTTGACATGTGCTGCACCGTAAAAATTTGACACTTCGACAATCCTTTGCTGAATGACCACGTATTGCACAACGAAAATAACAGCCACCCTTGCGCAGCACCTCTTTCTTTTTCACCAATGGCATATCGCTATTGCAGTCCTTTGTACTGTGTGCTGTTGACTTGCAAAATATGCAACTGTCCTTGTCTTTCACCGACAACAGATTTGCGGTCATGATAGAAGAACACGTACTCTTTCTAGTGACAGGAGCAGGAACACGACTTTTCTCGAGAGATTCCACTTCTCGCTTTAAGAAACGTACGATCGATTGCACTCTTTTGTCCTCCAAATGTAAAACGGCTGATTCCAATGTGCTATCACTCTCTATCGCACTATTCTCCCTTCTGTCTGCTTCCCGATGAAATTCTATTCTCAATTCAACTGGCAAGCACCGCAATAGAATTGATTTTAACATTACGTCATAATGACCGGAGGGTACATGGAAAGCTGTCAGTGACCGAGTACAAGTTATTACACTGTTGTAAAGCATGCGTAATCCGGACACATCGGTGCGTGACTGCACGGGGCGCAGGGCTATTAATTCTTGCATGTGTTTGTCGATAATGCGTTCGGTGTCCCCATATTGTTCCCTGAGCAGTGATATAGCAGCCTCATAACAACTTTCAGACGCAGTGAATCCGGATATTACGCGTTTTGCGTCCCCTGTCAACACTGACTCCAAATAGGAAAATTTCTCCGGAGGAAGCAGTTGAGTATTTTCGTGAACTGTGTTCCGGAACTGCTCCCAGAAAGGAAGCCAGTCCTGGTAGTTACCGTCGAATTTTTTTCAATGGCAAACGTGGTAGTTTGTTGGCGGAAGAAGTGATTGTCACCGAATCATTGAAGGATTCCCCGTTCTTCTTTATGTTCGCATTTCTTCTATTAAGCTGGGTTAGGCGTGTATTTAAGCGGGCTAACATACCTATGGCGGTGTCTTGATACTCGGCAATCTTTTCTAATTCCTTTTCGATGTCTTCCTTGATTAATCCTTTATTAAATACCTCTTGATTTACGGTTTGTAGGCTATCGTGCGCTGCTTGAAGTCGTTGAACGTAGTAGCGTAGTTCTTCTTCCATGTGGTCAATGTCGTGGTCTTCCGTCCTGGTCAAGTCCTGAGCCAAATATTCGGCGGCACTGTTCACGACTTTCGTGACTTGACCACGATATGCTGCACGCACTGACATTTCCATCGTTTATTTTCGATTCCGACTTCCCGGGTTTCGGCACCAGATTTTAAAAGCAAACAAAGAAACCGTTTATAAATGAATGAAACTCTGTCTTTATTAAACGCAATCTATAAAGAACCTCTTAAGTCGGCGATTGGAAATGAAAGAGGGCAACTGAGCTGCCGGAAACAACCGTGTAGGCCATTTTGAGCTGAACATGCTGAATCTGGTATAGGTGGGTGCCATCTATCCGACACATTTTTCAACAGTTACTTTTTCGACTCACCTGGTTCGACGTAGACAGCAGGCATGCGAGTTCTGCGGAAAAGGCCTCTTCCTGACAGCCTCGGATAATGGCGCATTCTGCAGCTTCGAAATCGCTTAAGTTTAAGAGCGCAACCAACTTCTGCGGTGTTGAAATGGGTTTGATTATAAGTCGGAGGAACCGAAGTACAGTTGAATGTTTCGAAGTTTTTCCCACTTGCTAAAATGCGTAGGGTTTGGTGTTATAGCGGCAAAACCTCTTGTTTTCACGGCGTTAATTCCGATATGGCAAACTATGTTAGACCCTAGAAGTTCGTCGTCGATACCCTTACCCTCTAAGTGCATAGCGGGCCACTCCTTTTCAGCTGCATAAAGAAAATCTGGGCCGTTGAACCATCGCGAGCTTATATCAATGACCGTACTTGTTTTCCATCTTGTTCCATCGTCCGCTACATTAAGTGTTGTTGGCACCCACCTCCATTCTGGTACTTTCGAGTCTTCTAATATTTCGCCTATTCGTAAACCGACGAACTGATGGTACTTTCGAGCGTCTGATCTAATCCAGTAGAGAACGTTTTTGGAATCGGTCCAAAAGTAACGACGTTTCAATGAGACCGATAATTGGGCTTCAACAAACTTCGCCAGCCGTAGACCGAGCACAGAAGCCATGAGTTCTAGTCTTGGAACTGGCTTGAGAGGCGTAACGCGTGTTTTCGATGCGATCAGTGAGCAGCAAACCTTTCCCTCTTTCTGAGCTCGAATGTAGCAGACCGCAGCATAAGCATCTACGCTGGCATCAACGAATGTATGTACATAGTTCAACGTCGCCTCCTCCGCTTACCAGAGGAAAACATCTAGGTATTCGAATGGAGCGTATCATCGGTATTTGGCCGAGCCACAGAAACCAATCGTCACGATCGTCATGGTTAACGGGATCATCCCAATCGACACCAGATCGCCAGATATTTTGAAGTATCACTTTGGCGCGGATGACATAGAAGCCAAGAAATATACTTACATCCGTGCCGTGTCCGCCCAAAGGTCAAATTCAAAGTGACGGGAAATGGCCGCTTTGGTTATTTAGTTAGGTGACCGAAAGAGACAACAGGCTAACCATTGGACGAACACCACACGTCTGTATTACAAAAACGGTGGTGCCAAATAACGTCGTAACAACCATATTAAGAAGGCTAAATGTCAAAGTTAAGCAACTGATGGGAAATGACGAAGAGAGCGTCAGAGCCTCTGTTAATCAAAATAAGAGCTCTGCTTTAGTCATTTTCCGTAATAAAATCACTGAACCAATGCGATCTCTACTACATTGCAGAAATCCCGATAGTCTGGAAGCTGCCATGAATATCTGATATGAATCGGGATACGCGTACTTTAATCCGTACTCTGCTCCCACGTAACCCATACATAAAAGGGATAGCTACTCACAAAACCAATATAATTATAGGAAAGGTGACAGCCCTAATAAGCGTAACCAACACGGAAATGATAGAAAACCAAACCGACGAGCACCTGAATCTAGCACCAACACACCACAATCACACCAATATAACCATAGAAACAATCCACATCCCCGTAACCCATTCCACTCGAACCTTTCTACTAATCACGCTCACAATTCCTACCCACCTTTTTCTAACAACTATACATATAATTCACAACAGAATAAAACCTTCGCAAGGCAACCACACGAGCATTCTACATATCATACCCCAAATCAAACTCAAAGGTTACCAACTCCTGAGCCAATGGACGTAAATACGGTCAAATTACAACCAGTTGAACAACCCCCCAAACCACAGAATTTTAATTTTCCAGCCTCTCACGGCAATTACCATATATCTTAGTTAATGGAAATCTAAGACCCCTAAAATTCATAATTGATTCCGGTGCGACACATTCAATTATAAACCCAAACTTGTGCTCACCAAAATATATTGAACCTTATGAAAACCCCATACTCTTAAAAACAATAAGCCAGCAAGTAAAAATCACCCATAAAGCAGTAATACCTCTTTTTAAAGAACTAGGAAATAGCAAAGTTAGGATCGAAATGTATATCTACCCCGTTCACGATGAATTCGACGACCTCATAGACAATAATGTATTAATCCGATTGAAAGCCAATATTGATTTTGGCAAACATAAAATCATTATCGGAGAAAATGAAGTAGAACTTCATTATAATAATGAATAAGATAAGAACACCTACAAACTAGATGAAAAAGGTACCATGGAACTTTCCTTACCCGTCTTACAACAAGATGGACTTGCCTATCTGCAAGAGCAGAAGTCTGCAGATGGCAATATCGTCGTTAACGAAGGAATCTACGATGTTGAGAATTATAGAATTCTCGCAAGGGTACAAAAT
Organism: Merodon equestris; assembly: GCA_958301585.1. Lineage (NCBI taxonomy): Eukaryota > Metazoa > Arthropoda > Insecta > Diptera > Syrphidae > Merodon > Merodon equestris. The sequence goes on from OY284416.1 coordinate 90,341,583, forward strand.
CATCAATCCGCCGCAAAAACCCAATTCAATCCCTTGCAAACTGAAAAGGTTACTTTTGAAAATTTCAGTGTAATTGAACCTAAAGAAACTAGGCCGCTATTCGATCAGATTCGAACTAATCACCTCAATTCAATCGAAAAAAGGAACTTCTCAAAATTGTACAACAATTTTCAGGAATATTTTATAACGAAAACTCAGACCTTACTAACGTAATCAAACATAGAATTCGTACAATAGACGATATACCAATCTATGTGAAATCATATAGATACCCTTACGTACACAAAAAAAGAGGTCGAAACCCAAATCCCAGATATGCTAGACAAAATTATAATTAGACCCAGTAATTCGCCTTACTCTGCACCAGTATGAATCGTCCCCAAGAAGGCGTACGCCAGTGGTAAAGCTAAATGAAGAATTGTCATCGATTATCGAAGATTGAACCAGATAACCATCGATGACAAATTCCCAATTCCCAACATAGACGACATACTTGGAAAGCTGGGAACATGCCAATACTTCACCACGTTGGATTTGGCAAAAGGCTTCCATCAAATAGAAATTGATGAGAGGGACATCCACAAAACTGTATTCAGCGTCGAAAATGGGCATTACGAATTTTTTCGTATGCCCTTCGGCCTGAAAACGGCACCAGCTACCTTCCAACGTCTGATGAACCATGTATTAAAAGACTTCATAAACAAAATCTGCTTGGTTTATCTTGACGATATTATTGTCCTCTTCTCTGGAAGAACATCTAACTTCATTAAGAAAAATTCTACAAAGGCTTGAAGACGTTCACCTTATGGTACAGTTAGACAAATCGGAATTCCTAAAGAAAGAGACCGAATTCCTTGGTCATATCATAACACTGGAAGGAATAAGACCTAATCGGAAAAAAATTTAATGCGTGAAAAACTTTCCCATCCCTAAGAACCCTAAGCAGATTAAGCAATTCCTTGGTTTAACGGGTTACTATAGAAACTTTATAAAGGATTATTCCAGAATTGCCAAGCCAATAACAAAATACCTTAAGAAAGATAAAAAATTAAATCTTAATGACCCAGAATATATTCAAAGTTTCGAGACACTAAAACGCCTCCTAATCAGTGAACCTATTTTAAAATACCCTAACTTCGAAAAGCCTTTTACTCTTACCACTGATGCAAGCCAATACGCATTGGGTGCAATTCTTTCGCAAATAGGTCATCCAGCTGCATACGCAAACCGCACCCTCAACGACCACGAACAACACTATAGCACCATAGAGAAAGAACTGCCAGCCGTAGTCTGGGCAACAAAGTACTTCCGCCCATACCTTTTTGGTAAACACTTTTTGACCGAAACCGATCACAAGCCCCTGCAGTGGTTGTTCTAAATTCTTCTTCTTTTCCTTTTTTTTCCGGCGTCGCTATGGTAAGAAGTGTAGGACCATAACCTTCCCACTTAACTGCATTCCTACTGGTCCGCTTGTGGGGTTCGCCGGTTTGACCTCAGAAAGTAGCGGCAGGCTTCCCGGTTTGGGATTACTTCATCGCTGAGGCCAATCAAATGCTGGTGGTTTTGCATTTGTTTGCACCAATTGTTTTTCGGCCTATCTTTTTTGCGTGTTGAAATTAGAACGTTGATTGATATCGCCTTTTGGACGGGGTTCAAAGGATCTCTCATTTGAACATGGCAATACCAACTGAGTCGGTCGCGCTCTATCTTTCTTGTGATGGTTTCTTTTACGTGGAGGCTTCCTCGGATCTTTGAACTTCTAATTCTGTCACGCTTTGTTACTCCCGCTGTCATGCGAAGCATCTTCATCTCAGCTGCCGTTAATTTGCTCTCATACTTTTTGTGCATTGTCCAGCATTGTGAACCGTATGTGAGCGCCGGACGTACAACTGAAGTGTAGAGCCTTCCTTTTAGCTTAGGGGGCATTTTTTTATCACAGAAGATAGCGCTTACGCGATGGTTGATGTCGTCATCACAAGTTGCTTCTTTATTAATCATAGATCCCAGATATTTAAACTTTTCACACTTGGGAAGCACTCTTCCATTCAAATAAATGTCTGGAATAGGCTGATGAGGGTCAGAGAACGGGCAGCACAGATACTCTGTCTTCTTTGGACTAATACGATACCCGTGTCCCTCAAAAATGTCCACCCAGATATCAAGTGCTCGTTGTAGGGACGCCTGATCATCACTTATAATGGCTCAATCGTCAGCAAAGAATAGCTGATGCACATTGGGGTCCGTCACTTTTCCTTCAAGCAAGCAATCAAGGACAGCTATAAAGAGCAGTGGGCTGAGGACGCTCCCTTGGTGTACACCGACTTTGATTGCGAACTCTTCGGTGACTCCTGCAGTGCATCTTACTCTTGTCGTTGCTCTCTCGTACATGTCCATAATCACTCGCACGTAGGTTTCTGGAACTCCTTTTTGTCTTAGCGCTACCCATAAAAGATCTCTTGGTTGCCGGTCAAAGGCCTTCTCGAAATCAACCAACACCATATGCAAGTCCTTTGAAGAATCACGATGCTTTTCCATCATGATCCTTATACTTTGGATTGCATCTGTTGTTGATTTACCCGAGACAAACCCGCACTGGTCATCAGATAGTCGTATTATTTTTCGCAGTCGGCTATCTAATACCCGTTCAACGATCTTCATGGTGTGCGACATCAGCTTGACAAAACGGTAGTTATCACAATTTCGCGTATCACCCTTTCCTTTGTGCAATGGAAGAAGATAGCTTTCCCTCCATTGATTAGGCATAGTGTCGCCTCTCATAAGTTTGGAGATAAGAACCATGAGCCATCTAGACCCGATGTCTCCCATCTTTTTCCAGAACTCAGAGGGTATCCCGTCCGGCCCAACAGCTTTTCTTTTCTTGGAGTTTTTAACCGCGTACCGAACTTCTTCGACTGTGATGTCGGATATTTCGGCATAATTCGGGGCGGCTCTTGGAAAGTACACTCGGGGAAACTGTTCGTTCAGAAGTTCCTCGCAATACCATCTGTGGAGAATTTTTTCGTCTTCCACAAGGAGTTGGCCTTCAGCATTGTTAATAAACTTTGGGAAACGAATCTCCTGAGCATTTCTTCTTCTCTGGGCGGCTATCTTAAAGATATTTGCTCCTTTGTTCAAATTGCTTTGTCGAAGCTGCTGGGTAGCCTGGCTCCTGTCAGACGCGGAAGATGATATTTCTTCCAACTCCTGATAGAGGCCTTCCATGCTTTTCGCTTTGAATTCGGCGCACTTTTTCTTCGCGATACCTTTGCAATATCTATATACCTTTTCACGGCGAGCTTTTTCCTCTCTATTAGTAGAAGAGCACTTTGACCAAGCTTGGAAAGCCATTTTCTTTTCGTGTATCACTGCTTTGGCTTCGTCTGTCCACCACCAGGTTTTTATTGCGTGGGCCTTTAGATGTTCCGAGCAGTGATTTGGCTTTCTCCAGGCCAGATTGTTGTAGGGAATCCCACATGTCTTGTGCTCTGCACTCCTCATTACCGATCTCATCGATAATGGAAGAGACAAGAGAGGTAGTTTTTCATGTTGGTAATAAAAGCTTCGCCTTTTCCTTTATCCAGCTTATACCACTTGATTCTCTCAGACACCTTCGTTTGCTGCTTTGACTTCTTACTCGCCTCCATAAAAAATTCAGTCAGGAGGAGACGGTGTTGAGGGGTGATCGCGTTTCCCAGGATCACTTTGCAATCTTTAACTCGTGGCTTCATGAAACTGGATACCAAATGATAGTCTATTTGAGTTTCATTTCCGCCGCTGCTATAAGTGATCAGGTGACGGCTTTGTTTGACGAACATGGTATTTAGCACTATAAGACCGTTCGACTTGCACATGTTTAGGATATCTTCACCTGAAGAGTTCCTGGTGCCGTATCCCAGCCCTCCGTGGTAGTCTTCATAGTCTTCGCTTGTCTTCCCGACATGTCCGTTTAAATCTCCCCCAACAAACAAAAGCTCTTCCTTTGGGATGATTTTGACAAGGCTGTGGAAATCTAGCCAGAATGCATATTTTTCTTTTTGTTCGCATCCTACTTGGGGGGCATATGCGCTTACGATGTTCCACACCTCACCATGCATCACCAATTTGAGAGCCATCAAACGGTCACTGGACTTTGAAATGGTTAAGACGTTGCCAAGTAGCTCTGCCGCAAAGATGATGGCGATTCCGTTTTTTCCTTGTTCCAATCCATAGTAAAACATCTTGTAAGCTTTTGTTTCAACGTCCAAGAAACGTGCCCGATTACCGGTGTTTCGCTATTTCGTCTCTTGTACGCACAGGATGTCTACTCGCCTTCTAACCATCATTTCTTCAAGCTCATAGCTGCGACCACTCATGCTTCCAATGTTCCAACTTGCGACTCTTAAGTGTCGAGCATTCCTGCTCGTCCCAGGATCACCATCATTAGTAGTGCCTGGCGGGGTAGTGCTTTTTCTTTTAGCGTTCTTTTCCATAATGCTACGGTTTGACTGTTTTCTTTCTTCCCCTCCTTTTTTTGACACGGGCATGCTCCAGATTTTTTTTTTTTTCTCCATTAAAGAACCAAATTCAAAATTAGTGAAATGGCGCCTCAGACTTTCGGAATTTGACTACGAAATCAAATATAAAAAAGGAACAAAGAATGGAAATGCGGACGCGCTTTCCAGAATAGAAGTCAATTTATCAGAAGGAAACAACGAGGCAAGAGCATATTCATTTCCCCTTAGTAAATCCCCATTAAACGTATTCAAAACACAAATAGCGATTTTCAAGACTAATTCTGGCTCTTTGAGAATAAAAAAACTAAAATATTTAACAAAAACCGTACAATAGTTCGCACAAAATCGTTAGACGAAAAAACTGCATTAACTCTATTAAAAAACCATTTCAATCCCGATAATCTTAACGCCATATTTATAGAAGAAGAGTCCTTTCCTTCTACTTTAGCCAATTTGGACGAGTCAATAAGGTAGTAGTTGATAACGAACTAGGTATTAAAGCTTTACCTTTAAGAGAATTCCTATCCCAACAAAATGTAGAACTCCACTTCACCTCTAATAGTAATCACACATCAAACGCCGATGTTGAACGGCTACATAACACGATAAACGAACACATCAGGCTTCTCAAACACGATAAAATCAACAACGAAGGTTCTGTCGAAGACAAATAACTAAAAATAATAACTTTCTATAATAATACCATCCGTTCAACTACTAACAAACGACCGATAGATTTCGTAAACGGAAAAATTCACGAAAGCGAATATAAAGACATTCAAAATCGTATCTTCGAGAAAAAACAGAAGGTGATCAGTAAAATTAACTGGAATAGACGAGACGTCCCCTTAGAAGGTGGACAGAATTTTGTAAAAGAAGTAAGAGGAGGAAAAAATTCTTCAAAATACAGAAAAATCCAAACAGAGAAAATTGACGAAGACCATTTGAAAGACGTCAAAAATCAAAACATTCATATGTATGTATATTACAGAACACACATAAAAGAAACAAAGAAATATCAGACTAGCATACAATAAACAAACAATAGTATTACACTCGCGTATTTTATTTACAGATAACAATATTCATTGCCGCATTCACTCTTACACCGATTTTTAGAATGACCATGACGCAAGAAATAATTCTACACGACATGAACAACAACAATGGGTACATGACATTGGAGTTAGGAAAATACAGAATCATAAAGGACTATACGAAGGTTTTACATATAATAAATACGACTGAACTTGAAATAGCTAAAGAACGTATGTATAAGAAGCAATATCCTTATATTTCAAAATAAATCTAATTTAGTAAGTCCTATGTACATATGTATAGCGCATTAAATCAAAATTTCATCTTGTTAGAAGCTAAGTTGGAAAACATTAAACCTCGTGCTAGAACAAAGAGAGGCCTCATTGATATATTAGGTACAGGTTTTAAGGTAATGGCAGAAACTATGGACCATGAAGACGAAATATAAATTAAAGCAAAACTAGACGAACTCTTTGACGACGACAAAAAACTCATTAAACAGGCAAATACTCAGGTACGTATTAACGAGGAAATTTCGGAACAGATAGTAAATATAACAACCCACATAAAAAAACAACAAGGAATTATAGAGACTTACTTTAACTCCTATAACAATGATGTAGGGAAAAGAATAATGACACTCGAGGACGAAGTCATATTAATGCAACATATATACCAGATTAATAATGACAGTTTCCTATTAACTAAGCATATTGACAACATTGAACAGCTTCTTTTCACGAGCAAATTAGGAATTCTTACCAAAAACATTTTACGCCCAGCGGAAATGGAGATGATTTCCGACATATGTAGATGTCTACAAAGCCATTAAACTAGTAATTTCGTACTATCAAGACCAAATTATATTGATACTTTTGATCCCTAGATTATCTGATCTTCAATATACCAGACTTTTGATAGAACCATTACCAGACCGCCATCATAAAGCACTCCTCATTAGAGACAGGGAAATACTAACAGACGACAAAGAAAACGTATACAAAATTCCTAAACAAAATCTGAAAAGAAATTTAGTAGCAGTAACGGATAGCTGTATTAAAAACATAATGCTTTTCACTGAAGCATCATGTCCCAAACCTTTTGAAACTGGTAAAGAAATCAAAGAAATCATAAGAGGAACTATTGTAGTCAAAAATCTTAATAAAACAGAACTAATACACGATTGTAATAAAACAAACTTAAAGATACAGGGAAATTATTTAATAAAATTTAAAAACTCTAAGATATCAATTGAAAATGAAACATTTGAAAATTTTGAAAAGAAAATATACGATACCATCCTATTACCTACTATAACTGAATGACAAAGATAAACGAGAGTAAATTAGTAAATAAAATTAAAACACATAGAAAATACTAAACTTATTGAAAAAACATCAAATGTTAATAAATCCTTTAATATATCTTCTATTGGCTTAAATATTCTTATAATTGTAATTCTCATATACATATACTGTTAGAACGATGGGAAGAAAAACACCTCACACGTCCTTTAGACTTGACAGACTTTTATTGAGTGAGAGATAAGTATAAGTATTCAGCGTAATAGATTTTGGGTTGACAATATGAAGGAACAATAGGAAGGTAGTAGATGACTTAACAAACTCCGGCTCAATCCAAAATTAGTAATTAAAAAGAAAAAAATAACAAAGTACAAATTTTAGGAAAAAGTAATTTTTAGCATTCTACAGTATTTTACGTGTCTTTCGGGGCCTAAAGATTTTGTTAGAATGTCGGCTGCATTCTCGGATGATGGAATGTATTTGATATCAATTTCCTTGTCCATAAATTTCTGGCGAACATAGTGATATTTGATATCAATGTGTTTGCTCCTTTGGTTACCCAGGAGCTTCGACAAAACAATTTGAACAAAGGAGCAAATATCTTTAAGATAGCCGCCCAGAGAAGAAAAAATGCTCAGGAGATTCGTTTCCCAAAGTTTATTAACAATGCTGAAGGCCAACTCCTTGTGGAAGACTAAAAAATTCTCCACAGATGGCGACAGTATTGCGAGGAACTTCTGAACGAACAGTTTCCCCGAGTGTACTTTCCAAGAGCCGCCCCGAATCATGCCGAAATATCCGACATCACAGTCGAAGAAGTTCGGTACGCGGTTAAAAACTCCAAGAAAAGAAAAGCTGTTAGGCCGGACGGGATACCCTCTGAGTTCTGGAAAAAGATGGGAGACATCGGGTCTAGATGGCTCATGGTTCTTATCTCCAAACTTATGAGAGGCGACACTATGCCTAATCAATGGAGGGAAAGCTATCTTCTTCCATTGCACAAAGGAAAGGGTGATACGCGAAATTGTGATAACTACCGTTCTGTCAAGCTGATGTCGCACACCATGAAGATCGTTGAACGGGTATTAGATAGCCGACTGCGAAAAATAATACGACTATCTGATGACCAGTGCGGGTTTGTCTCGGGTAAATCAACAACAGATGCAATCCAAAGTATAAGGATCATGATGGAAAAGCATCGTGATTCTTCAAAGGACTTGCATATGGTGTTGGTTGATTTCGAGAAGGCCTTTGACCGGCAACCAAGAGATCTTTTATGGGTAGCGCTAAGACAAAAAGGAGTTCCAGAAACCTACGTGCGAGTGATTATGGACATGTACGAGAGAGCAACGACAAGAGTAAGATGCACTGCAGGAGTCACCGAAGAGTTCGCAATCAAAGTCGGTGTACACCAAGGGAGCGTCCTCAGCCCACTGCTTTTTATAGCAGTCCTTGATTGCTTGCTTGAAGGAAAAGTGACGGACCCCAATGTGCACCAGCTATTCTTTGCTGACGATGGGGCTATTATAAGTGATGATCAGGCGTCCCTACAACGAGCACTTGATGTGTGGGTGGACATTTTTGAGGGACACGGGTATCGTATTAGTTCAAAGAAGACAGAGTATCTGTGCTGCCCGTTCTCTGACCCTCATCAGCCTATTCCAGACATTTACTTGAATGGAAGAGTGCTTCCCAAGTGTGAAAAGTTTAAATATCTGGGATCTATGATTAATAGAGAAGCAACTTGTGATAACGACATCAAACATCGCGTAAGCGTAGGGTGGATGAAGTGGCGGGAAAACTCCGCCATCTTCTGTGATCGAAAAATGCCCCCTAAGCTGAAAGGAAGGCTCTACACTTCAGTTGTACGTCCGGCGCTCACATACGGTTCACAATGCTGGACAATGCACAAAAAGTATGAGAGCAAATTAACGGCAACTGAGATGAAGATGCTTCGCATGACAGCGGGAGTAACAAAGCGTGACAGAATTAGAAGTTCAAAGATCCGAGGAAGCCTCCACGTAAAAGAAACCATCACAAGAAATATAGAGCGCGACCGACTCAGTTGGTATTGCCATGTTCAAAGGAGAGATCCTTTGAACCCCGTCCAAAAGGCGTTATCAATCAACATTCCAATTTCAACACGCAAAAAAGGCAGGCCGAAAAACAATTGGTGCAAACAAATGCAAAAACACCAGCATTTGATTGGCCTCAGCGATGAAGTAATCCCAAACGGGGAAGCTTGCCGCTACTTTCTGAGGTCAAACCGGCGGACCCCACAAGCGGACCAGTAGGAATGCAGTTAAGTGGGAAGGTTATGGTCCTACACTTCTGACCATAACAACGCCGGAGAAAAAAGGAAAAGAAGAAAAAGAAGTGTTTGCTCCTTTGGTGTACTGTTGGATTCTTTACTGTAAACTGAGCACCTTGGTTATCGCAAAATACTGTCGTAGGTTGATTCAGGTACTCCTCAAGCCCCATATCTTTAAGTAAGTTGCGATGGAATAAAATCTCTTGCACACCATGGCATAGTGTGATGTATTCCGCTTCCATGGAGCTAAGCGAAACTACATGTTGCTTTCTGGATCCCCACGCAATAGGTCCATCATTCAAAAATAAAACATGCCTGCTATATGACCGACGATCAGATTATCTGATCCCCAATCGGCATCTGTAAAACATAAAAGATTTCTTTTGTTAGTTTTATAAGATAACATTCCCATATTCTTTGCCTTCAGATATCTAAGCACATGCTTTGCCCCAAAAAATGTTCCTTATGCGGATGACTATGAAACTGTGCTAATTTTGACATTGTATGTGCAATATCCGGTCGAGTAATAATTGCCAAGTATGTAAGGCCACCAATTAAGGACTGATATTGCTTGACATTATATACAGCACACTTTGTGTCCGTACACTTTTGAAGAACCACGCCACTTTGATACGGAGTAGAAACTGCCTTGCACTCTGCCATATTCCATCGTTCAAGTAAATCCATTGTGTATTTCTTCTGATGTATCGTTATACTGCCACGACTTCCTTCTCGTTCCACCTCCATTCCCAAGTAACATTTGATTGGCCCACGATCAACTGCTTCAACTTGGTCACTTAACTCCTCAATAATTTTTTTCATAGAAGACTCTAAGTTACATGCAAGGATTATATCGTCCACGTATAACGCTATAATATTCATCTCGTTTTCTCTAATCCGAACGTAGACACAACTGTCTGGTTCGCAGCGTTGAAAACCCAAGTTAATAAGTACCGAATTCATTTTATTGTTCCAGTATCTGCCAGCCTGCTTCAGATCATATAAGGACTTTTTTAGCCGACAGACTTTGTTTGAACCCTCCTTGCTTATAAAAAACTCTGGTTGCTTCATATAAACTTCTTCGCCGAGATCACCATTTAAATATGCGGCTACGACATCGATATGATTCACAAGCAGCTGATATTGTGCAGCTAACCCCAATATTAATCGTATTGTTGAATGCCTCGCTACAGGGGCATAGGTTTCGAAAAAATCCTCACCATGTTTCTGAGAACATCCTTGAGCGACTAGTCGGGCTTTGTATTTTTCGATTGTTCCATCCGGATTGGATTTGGTCGAGAAGACCCATTTTGAACCAATAACATTTTTTCCAGTAGGATAATCTACGAGCTCCCAGGTGTCATTTTTCAATAGGGATTCATACTCCGCCTGCACTGCGCCTCTCCATTTATCACTGTTCTCCGATTCGAGTGCTTCAGCAATAGTAACAGGATCGGAAATAACAGAGTTGATCTTTTGAGGTACTGTATGGTGATATATACGTTTACCACTTCTTAGAACTCTGGGGCTTTCTCTGATGTCAACTTCTTGCTGCTCCTCTATTTGTTGGTTTTCATCTAATCTACCTTTCGCATCCTGATGCCCATTGTCAGATTCTTTTGGTTTTATATTCGACCGTGTGAACGTATTTCCATATTTTTTATCACCAGTTAACAAATTGTGATCTCCATATGTTTCCTCTTCCTGGCACATATAAAACTGATTTATATTTTCCTCACCTTCGATTTTCACATTAATTGTATCGAAATCATTTTCAAAAAATATAACGTCCCGTGACAGTAAAATGATCTTTTTTCCTTATCATATAACCGGTATCCCTTCGTTTGATCACCATACCCCACAAAGCTTAATTGTTTACCTTGAGGCTGAAATTTGGATCCGCAAGGCTACTTATTTAGCGCTACTACCTTACAACCAAAGGTTTTAAGATGTGCTACTGAGGGAGCCTTACCATACCAAAACTCATAGGGAGTTTTACCATCTAGACTCTTTGTAGGTGATCTGTTCCGAATATACGTTGCTGTGTTTATAGCTTCAGACCATAAATACTGGGGGAGCTTTGATTCCACAAGCATGCACCTTGCCATTTCTACTAACGTTCTATTCATTCGCTCGCCCACACCATTCTGCTGAGGGGTATAGCTGACAGAAGTTTGATGTAAGATACCATTTTGTGAAAATAATGTTTTAAATTTTGTGTTTATACATATATTCCCGTCCGTTGTCACTTCTAAGAGCTTTTAGTTTACACCCCGTTTGTTTTTCAACTTTGATTAAGAACCTTAATCAAATGCTTCCGATTTGTAGTGCACACTCCAGTTATATGTAGGAGCAAAAGGTTTCCTATTTATTTTACAAACAGCACAGGTAGTACAAACGAAATTATTTTGTGCGTTTATTTTCATACCACGTACAATATGGTTTTTGGATAACATGCAAATATCCTTATTGTTTAAGTGTCCAAATCTACGATGCCACATTTCAAGAGAGTTTTCTGTATTTATAATTGAGTTGGCGTAATCAACATTGTTTTTAGAAAAGGTCACAATATAAATACCACCCTCTAATACTGCAGAAAACAAAAATGTCAAATTTTATATAGTTTTGCATGCTAATAATTTTACTGATAGAAAGAAAATTTGAACTCAATTGAGGCACAAGCAACACATCTCGGAGGACAATGGCTGAGTCACCGGATTTGACACATACCGTTCCAATCCCCTTCGCAAAAACACAATCTCCTGATGCAAGAATTACCTTTTGCTCGCGCATGCTTAACCCCGAAAAAAATGATTCATCGTTACACATACATATGTATGAGACGATGCTCCGCTATCCAAAATCCATGATTCATTCCTCGTCACGTGATCGATCATGTTATTGGTATGTACCGTAAGAACCGCTAATTTTCATTCCTATTTAATTTACATTGAGATCTTACATACATACATATGTATATGACCCCGTTTACCACAACTATAAAACTTCAGGTTTCTTTTCCCATCATTTTTTTAAATTTTATTATTCTCGTTTTTAGGTTTATTTCTATTCTCTCCTTTTTCCATATATCCCCACCTATTTGACCTTACAGCAAAAACACTAACGTTATTAGATTCCGTTTTCTCAGACTGTCGCCTCTCTTCCTCTAATACTTTGACCTTCAACTGTTCCAAGGTTGGCAGATCATCTGTGCTCTCAATGGCTACCACGAAGCTCTCCATATCGTCTGGAAGACTACATAGAAATAAAATACTTACTAGATCTTCAGGGATTTCTATATCTACATATTTGTTTTAAGTCGTCAATAATCGCAGAAAACTCATTTATTTGAAAGGCGAATTTTTCACCCGATTTAAACCGAAAACGAACTACATAATCGTTTAAATAAATTAACTTTCCGCGCGGGACCATCGGCATTATATACACATTTAAGTACATTCCACGCTTCTTTCGCCGAATTGCATTTTTTTATATACATACATACATACATACATATATCAACTCGCATGGCTGAACACACAATATGATCGTGGCTAAAGCTTTTTTGTCAATGCACTCCCATTTTTGTTTCTCCGAAACATCAGATTCATCGGTACACTTCGAAACGACCACTTCCCAATAATCTAGCGTTACCAGAAGACTTTTCATTTGCACTGCCCACGTTGCGTAGTTATCATTGCGAAGTTTTTCTATTTGGACTATATGACTCATTTTAAAAATGAAAAATGTGCGTATATTTTTCTTTTTTGCTAAAACCGACGAACGATTCTCAATTTTTAGTACGTAACCACACGCGTGACAACTGGGCCATAACCATTCTTAGAACGATGGGAAGAAAAGCACCGGACACGTCCTTTCGACTTGACAGACTCGGTAATTCCAGGAATAGGTATAGGGTTGCACAGAAGAGTGGTGCAATCCATAGCCCGAATAAATACGCTCAATCAGCGTCTAGCGAACATCTGCGGATCGTGGCAATTCGTGGAATTACCTGTGCTCCCTTTTGCACCTAAATCATCAGAAAAACAAACAATTGTAAGTAGCATAAGCTATCTGTTAAGTTAGAATAGTCAGTTGGTTACATTAAGTCATCGGGTTCGGACATCATCTGCTTGATACTCTCGTTATTGTTTATCCGTTATTTCAGTCCTTTAATAAAGAACATTTAAGAAAGTGAAGAATTGCTTTTTTTAATGCATCTAACCTTTGATTAGAAAACTGTTATACGCACCGAAGAACGCAATTCAATAGCAGTGTCAAACGGCGATGTTCCCAAGCAAATAAAATCTAAGCAACCCTCACCGCCAGCGATAAATGTGTTCGGAATCGCGAATTATTATAAATCGCGCGCAATTTTGCAATCATTCCCTTCGAGTGATTATCGAAAAATGTCGCGAAATAATAACACTTGGACTATTAAAGTCAACGAGCCGGATATCGCATCGAATTTGATTTTGTTATCATCAAGCAATAAACCCTTTGTGCGGAAGTAGCGAGCACCGGAGTTGTTCGGTCAATGCCTTTGAATGCATTGTAGGCATTGACTTAACATTTCCCCCCCTAACTCTGAGATACTCCTGAATCTCACTATATACTTACATATTAGTTAAAATTTTTTTATATTTTCAATTTTTTTTTGCTCTTATATTCTATTCTATTCCATATTTTTCTTTAATCTTATTGATAGAATAAATATGTACGTCGTTAGGAATGATTCCATTTTCTTTAATTTCACTAACACTAGTGCTTAACTGTAATTTTAATTTAGTTTGCCTTTGGCGTTTTATTTTTATTACTTCAATAATGACAATCAATAGAAGAATGTTACACTTACGAAGCTATAATTTAAACTTTTGTGGAAATTTAATTCATCGATGGCTTTAATATTCGATTTCTATTATTTGCTCTAAAGCATTTGTATTAAGGGGACACTTTTCTTAAAAAATGTAGTTTTTACTCTTTTTTAATTCCTTTAAGGATTTGTTTTACTCAAATGTATAGGCTATTCCTTCTATTTCAACTATAATTTCGAAATCACAAACTATCTCAATGTTGTTCTTGTTTGGCATGGGCATTCTAATTTTTTTATTAGTGATCGTAAAATTGGCTGGTAGCTTAATGGCAAAAATTATTTTATTATTATTAACAGTAGCGACGCCTGTTCGAATATTTGAGAGTTTCCTAAAATCAATATTGTGGGTTACGATTTCTTCATAACTTAGCAGGTTAGGATGTAGAACACCTAATCTTGCTGAAGCTATATTTTGTTGTAAGATTTCAACCTTTTCCTTAAGAGCCCCAAGCTTAAACATTTGTTCGATAAAAAAGGTTTCAGCGTCAAGCCTTGCAGAGAGACCTTCGATTTGGTTAAACTTTTCTAAAATTCTTTATCTATCTGTTTCGATTGGCTGTTTTAATTTTGAAATGCTCTCGTTATAATTTTCATTTATTTTAATCTGTTGGTTTACGGATCTTATGATCTCATGGTTATTTTCATCTGTAACCGAAAAATGTTTTTCTATATTTTGTTTATCCTCATCGTCGAGTGTACCAAAAAGCCATTTGAAGACGCTGCCTACGAAATTAAAGCGACTTTATACCTTCTTCTTCTTTTCCTTTTTCCGGCGTTGTTATGGTCAGAAGTGTAAGACCATAACCTTCCCACTTAACTGCATTCCTACTGGTCCGCTTGTGGGGTCCGCCGGTTTGACCTCAGAAAGTAGCGGCAGGCTTCCCGGTTTGGGATTACTTCATCGCTGAGGCCAATCAAATGCTGGTGTTTTTGCATTTGTTTGCACCAATTGTTTTTCGGCCTGCCTTTTTTTTTTTGTGACACGGGCATGCTCCAGATTTTTTTGTTTGATCTTACTCTTACAACACCGGTGATCTCCAGTCGTGTCAACCCACTGATTTGCATGTACACTTGTGGGGCAGTTTAATGGTGGTATATGTGTCCCTAGGCTCACCTTGGTGTTTTCTAATTTGCCTAGATGTGATTTTTATTTACCTTTGTTTTAGTCGCCTTTTACGACAAGCGAGAGGTATCGCTGCAGGGATATTCTTAACCCGTCCATGCACGGGTAAAGGGACTTTATACCTATGTGGGATTATGGTTAAAACTTTACCCTTAATATTTTCTACTTCTCCTACTAACAAGTTTTTTCGGTCCTTGTCTATGTCAATATGGTCTAGAATTTTAGTGAATTGTTTGAGTGCATCTAGTATTTCGTCAGGGTCTATTATATGTAAAATTATGTCATAATTACAAACTATTTCTACTTTACCAATATTTATCTCTGAGTATCCGAGGTGCGAATCGATTTTTTAATTTGCAAGGTTTGGAGCGACATGGGAATCAGAGCCAGTAGTAACAGATGAGGAAGTACCACCTGCAAATTTAAAGGGACGTTTAATATTTGACTCGTGAACGTTGCTTAAAGGGTATTTTCTAAATTTCGGTTGTTCCTCATGTCTAACACTTGTATAATTCTTTATGAACCCTTCTTGGCGAACTTCATTATATTCTTCTCGAGACCTGTTCTTAGTGGTAATGACCTTTCTTTTGTAATTATTTAACCTATCGCTTATTATATTCTTATCAATTCTATTATTTTGAACTTTTTGAACTTCAAGGGGTGTGGTCTGGATAGAAGAGTGAAAAGAACGGTTGTAAAGTTATACGGCTTTAAACATTTGTTCTTTAATTGGTATCTTATTCTCTAAATTCAAAACACGTATTCGCTCCGTTAGTGTGTTATTAAGTCGTTCGACGTCGACGTTTCCGGTGTGGCTGTTTGGTTTTACAAAATGAACCTCTATGTTTTATTCTTTAAAGAAGTTCTTCAAATTGACATTGTTGAACTCGTTATCGCAAACTACTTTTGTCATTTTTCCTTTGATGGAAATGTATTGGCGTATTTTTTCAATTTAGGTCCTACTGTTTCTATCTTCAAGGTAAAAGCTGACCGCATGTTTAGAAAACTTATCTATGAAATTTAGGAATGAATACTTAGAATTAACGTAAGTATCTATGTATATGGATTATTTGGTTAAGATCGGTCGGTGTTTCGCTTAACTGGAATTTCTTTTTAATAGGGTTTCTGTCATATTCTTTAGCTGTATGAATATCACAATTATTTATTATTTTATTGATTAAAATCTCAAGTTTTTGATGAAAGATTTTGTGCTTCATACCTTCATAGTTAACGATTATACTAGAATGTCCAGATTCTACTTTGTGGCAAAGAGAAATTTGTTTAATAGCATCATCCTCATTAGTAAGATCTTTTGCGAAGTGGCAACATTTAACGAATCTTATGCCAGAATTAGCTGGGAATATCTCTAGCAATCTTTGCTGTGCTTGATTGAACATAAAACTATTTAATTGTGAATAGATTCCAACTTTTCCCTTATTGACATGCCTTCGGACAATATCAGCAATATTGTTTGGTACATATGTCATTCTTTTCAATAAATATCCTTTTGTTGTTAAATAGATTTGTAGATTCTCTTTCCTTTGTTTCACATAGTATCAATTGTGTTTTGAACCGATTTAATATATGTAGGGATCTGGTTGCATGTATTTGTTTCCAACAGATTAATTTCGTTAGTGCTCACATCAATTCTGCTATGGAAATCAGCCAATTTATTTTCTTTGCCTCTTATATAATCCATTTTAGCTTCGTATTCTCCTAACTGTACAAGCCAACGTTGGAATCGTGGATTTAAATCTTTTCCTATATTTTTTGTATTGTATGTAACCAGCATATTGGTTGATGGTCAGTACACAAATCGAATTCTTCCCCAAGGAGATATGGCCTGAAGTATTTAACTCCCCAAACTATTGCAAGCAGTTCCTTTTCGATCGTTGAATAATGCTTTTCGTAATCGTCAAGAGTACGAGAAGCAAACGAGACTGGGTATCCATCTTGCATTAAGGCGGCACCCAATGCAAAATTGCTTGCATCAGTTACTAATTTGAAGTTTTTTTTTTTTTAAATCGGGAAATTTTAATATTGGGTAGTCAGTAATAATGTCTTTTAGTTTCTCAAATGCGGAAATATACCACCACCATTGGGTATGCGATTTTGGCATAATCCTTGATGAATTTCTTATAAAAACCAGTTAACCCGAGAAAAGATTTAATTTGTTTTTGGGTTTTTGGAAGCGTAAGGTTTCGGATGACGACAATTTTGACAGGGTTAGAATTTACTCCTTCTGAAGTAAGTATGTGGCCCAAATATTCCATTTCTTTAGCCAAGAAATTGCATTTGTCAATCTGAATCTAAATCCCGTGTTCCAAATTTTTTTCTAAAATTAGTTAAGTGTTCTTGGAGTGACGTGCTAAAAATGAGTATATCATCTAAATACACAATACAAATCCGGTAAATATACTCTCTAAGAATAGAATTCATTAACTTTTGAAACGTTGAGAGTGCATTTTTTAAGCCGAATAGCATCCTCACGTATTCAAAATGGCCAAATGGTGTCAAAAATGCAGTCTTCTTTCTATCTTCAGGCCTGACTAATTTTTGATGAAAGCCTTTAGCTAAGTCAAAGTTATAATACCCAGTTGTAGCATCTCGTTTATTAAGCGCTGTATTTCCGTTTCGTGTACTCTTGGATACCAATATATTTTAGAATATACTGAAATACTTGTTGTGGCAATCTCATGGGTAATTTCGTAAATGAATGTTAGGTTATCGCCTTCTTTATAAAAGTGATTTTTATATTCGCTAAGTAGTTTCTTAATTCTAACCTTTTCTTCTCTATTAAGGTGATCGACATTAACGTGATCTAACAAAGGATCTATAGGTTCTAGAGAGCAAACTCTATTTGGATCAATAGGATAATGATTTGTAATTAATTTGAATTGTTTTCCCTTAATTTCAACACATTTCTGATTCAAATAAATATTGACTTGATATGGGACAAGAATGTTCAGATCTAAAATTGCGTCATACTCCTTACTATTTATTTCGAAAACGTTCCAATTTATAGTACCCGAACTTCCAATTTCGGAAGGGACAGGAGTTTTAATTCTTGCGGTAATTACAGTGTGACCATTAAGAGTTGAATAGTGCTTAGGTTTGGGTAATGTTTCCTGCTTATAATTACGTAAAATATTTTGCTTTATTATGCTAGTTGTTCATCCTGTGTCAATTTAACATTTTATGGTTTGTTTTCCTAATGTTACCCTGACTATCGGTAGGTCTTGTTTTGAGGCGGTATTTGAAAATGTCCATTGGACTCACTGGACTTGTTAGTACTTTGGGATGGTGGATCTAAATTAAAATAGTTGCATTGGTTTGGGTTTGAGAATTTATCTCGAACAGAGGGACAGGCTCCCGAAAATCTTTGGTTGGGGTTTCCATAGTTAGTGCGAAAATTATCTTGTAGTGAATGTCGTTGTTCACCTTTTTTTTTTTTGTTGGAGGCTTCTACTATCTGTTGGAGCACTCAGACAGACACCTTGTCTTTATTGTATTTTCCCCGTTGTCCGGAGAAAACTCAGGAGGGGCTTCAGTGATGTAGAGCTAAGAGATTCGGCACCCACCACGTCCGCCCCAAGGGTGCGCCACCTTGCGCGAGCGAAGGCGGGACAGTCACCAAGAAAGTGTTCTGCTGCGTCATCCTCCTCGCAACATGCAGCACAGGTAGGCGTCTCACTGATGCCAAGCACGTAGAGATGCTTGGCAAAAGTGTAATGGCCCGTAATGACGCCCGTTAGCCTTCTGCAATCATTTCTCCTTAAGGATAGGAAAAAAAAGTGTTGCGGACTTTTTGCAGACATCAGGGCGTACGCGCTTAGTCATCCTGAATCCTGGATATTCCCTCCATCTACGACTGTGTACGGTAAAGACCCAGTCATTGATGTCAGATTTGACCGTGGAAGCAGGTAGACCTAAGGCGGGTTCAGGTCCTGAGAAACCCTCTTCTGAGCTCTTCTAGCGAGTTCATCGGAGATCTCGTTTTCTGGGATTCCAAAGTGACCTGGGACCCATACAAGCAGACTTTGTTCAAAAAGGTCTTGAGTTCATGCACTAATTTTGAGTTGGAAGGAGGGTTGGACACAGCTTTGAGTGCAGCTTGGCTGTTACTGCAGACACATATGCTTTTTCCCCTCCACCTGTGTTTCACAACATAGTGCATGGCCATTAGGATTGCGTAAATCTCCGCTTGGAAGACAGACGCATATTTTCCTAACGAGAAGTGCAGTCGAATGTTTTCGCGCTCAAAGAAAACTCCAGCGCCGGATCCCTGCCCAGTCCTGGAGCCATCTGTGAAAATGTGAAGACATTCCATTCCATGTTCAGTGTCTGGCCAAAGCCAGTCCTGACGCCATGGAAATGTGACTGTGAAGTTACAGCGCAGTATGATGGCAGGTGTCATTGCATCAGAAGGCATATCCATGAGACAGAGGTCGTAAGATATTTCTCCCGCAAGTACACTTTCACTCCAATGCGAGTTGTACCAAAGACCATTCCTCTTTAGGCGAGAAATAGATTTCAGTGCACACCCTCTGATATAGCATATATGTCAAGGGGTGGAAGATTCATCATAGCATCTAGAGTAGCTCCCGGTGTGCTGGGGAAAGCCCCCGTGCAGCTGAGACAGACCGCTCTTTGGAGTTTGGTGAGTAAAGCCACAGCGTGTTTGCGTGTTAGCCTGCTCCACCAAACAACCGATGCATATGAGATTATCGGTCTTATCATTGCCGTGTAGATCCAAAGGACCTTATTCGGCGATAAGCCCCATGTTTTGCCAAAGGCACCTTTCACCTTTATTTGACATGATTTTACTATGGATGTTATTACCTGCTCGAGTTGAATTATAGTTTCAATTACAAGGAAAAGTATTATTTTGATGTATTATATTTTTATTGTTAATTTTTTTGCCTTATATCTATTGTTCTCTCGTCATCTAACTTTAATTTTGAATATTTATTATATATATCTATCATACTGTGGTTTAATTCAATATATAATCTAATAATGCCATCTATTTTTTCTAAGAAAATCTCTTTAAGATCTCTTTCAATACGACTAGGATTATACATATACATACATAAATATGTATATATATTTTTTTTTTATTGTTTTTGAACTAAAAAATAACTAAACCTACCCACCACCCTAATGTAGCATGATGTTCCAGTAGTCGAATGCACACTGCAGCTTTCCCTGATATTGTATTTTCGCAGTTGTAACTATATTTATAGCATAATTGTAGAGCTCCTCATTATTGCCACATAGCTGTAGTGTTGCCTCCACGGATTTGATGAAGGATGCAAGACTGTAATCATCCATTCCATCATAGGGCTTAAATTGCCGGAACTGATTCAGGACTTTATCATCCCGAACTGGCAGTGGTAACTTGCTGAACGGGGGTCTGACTACTGCATCCTTTCTTCCTGTACCTGGATTATCGCCGTGAGGGTTGATATCTGCGCCCTCAGTGCTTTGTCTGTCTGTTGTCGGCGTTGAGCTGATTGCCATTGTTAAAATCTTTTTTTTATTTTACTTATATTTTTTTTATATAAGCGCTTATGATTCGTTCTTCAATACTTCAGTTTCAGCCAACTTAATATTGTTATATTTTCTCCGCGATTCAGTCACTTTATATTTATTATTTTTATTTTCCTCTTATTTTTTTTTTTTTGTTATTTCTTGATGTAACACTATCAAAAACTATGACTTATCAGCTTCGATATAATTGCCACTTAACTAGTTCTATTGTCTTTGGAGAAAAAAAAAAAGGTTTTTAATTCACTTAAGGAATGAGGATCGAACTTAGATATCTTTTGATAATAAGTTAACCGACTGCGCCAGTTATGAAATAAAACACTGTGGTTTCTTTCAGTTCAGTCTTAAGACTGACTTTATTTTATTATCTTTACAATAAATGAAATTTCTTATGATATTATTAAAAATACCTGTTAGCAATTTCAGCACAGAAGGTTCATTACTTCGATTGCGAAATTTGGACAAGCAGAAAAAACGGCAAATATGCCAAAGCGAATCGAACTTGATTTTGTCGATCAAGCAATAAACCTTTTGTGCGGAAGTAGCGAGTACCGGGGTTCGGTCAATGCCTTTGAATGCATTGTAGGCATTGACGTAACACGCGTGAAAAGCACCAGATCAACGGGGAAGAATCCGTAGTCAAACGCGGGCTTCCCTTATTCAGACTAACATTCGACATAACCGAAGATCGAGAGAAAATTTACGGCATCAAAACGATATTAAATATTGCAGTTATAATCGAACCACTTCGACAGAATAGGGCGCTAATTCCTCAGTGCAAGCGCTGCCAAGGTTTTAACCATACGCAAACCTATTGCAAGAGAGATCCACATTGCAATAGTTGTAAAGTGCACCGGTCAATATTTGATTCAAGAGTGTACCGTTTCGAATCAATCCCCTGCAATATGTTGAACAATAAGGGAACTAAGGGCACCCGGCTAATTATCGGGGATGTGAAGTAACGAAAGAACTACAGAGACGGCGGGATAAGTCACAACCCGCGAAAACAAAAAACTCCTGATATGGCGAATGCAACCAGTCGCGAAATAGATCACAAAAAAGCTGCGGTCTCGAAACCGATTCGTCAGAAGACGGAAACTTAAGCTCGATCGGAAGTACATACCAGTCAGAAGACATTGACAAAGGAATAATCGCTACATAAAGGTTTCAAAACGTATGCCTCTTACGTACTATATGTGCCGAAAAATCAGACCCTGTGGCAAACGTTTTTTCGATTATTCTTGTGAAGTTTGAAGAACAAAGCGAAACGAATCGACTTATTTTCGAGCGACTACTTAACTACGAAAGTCCTAACGGTCACCAACATAAATCTTAAAATATGACTAAAATGTTAAAAATTCTTTCCTGAAACGTCAATGGACTTACAAACAAAATGAATGAGTTAGGCATTTTCGTTCGCGAAAAAAATGTCGACATATGTACATATGTATGCTTGATTTCTGAAAACTACCTGATGAAGCAGTCGCCTATAAAACTTAAAGGCTATTGTGCCTACCACGCGTTTCGCTCATCAGGAAGGGACCATTCCATCAGGGCTTATAAAAGAGAATATTGATCACACCATTGAAATCAGTAAAGAAACGATGCCAATGTGTTCAGTATGCGTTAGAAATAGAAATTATTCCTTCAATATTTCATGAATTTATTCAACCGTTTTTCTTGACATCTCACAAGCCTTTGACAAGTTATGGCTCAAAGGCTTGGAATACAAACTACGACCTGTTCTACGAGGACAGCTATATAATATTCTAAAGTCCTACTTATCACACAGATTCTTCCATGTTAAGCACG
Source organism: Merodon equestris (assembly GCA_958301585.1). NCBI lineage: Eukaryota > Metazoa > Arthropoda > Insecta > Diptera > Syrphidae > Merodon > Merodon equestris. The sequence continues at coordinate 90,364,087 of OY284416.1, forward strand.
GAAATTAATATTCTGAGCTATGTACAAGCGTAGTGTTTTAGGTCCACTGTGTTCGTAACGTTTGCCGGTGATACTGCCATCCTGACAACGGGTAAAACGCTTGAAGAAGCAAATGTCAAACTACGCTTTAGATCGCTCTAGATCGTGTAAATAATTTGACAAAGGTTTGGCGGATCGCACTCAATGAAACCAAAACTGTCCACGTTAACTTTGCCTATAGAAAAGTAAACATCTTATCAGTTTTTATAAATGCTGAAGTATTTCGGAATCACACTTGATGCGAAATTAAAATGAAAAGCACACATTAAGAAAAAAACGAGGAGAGCTGGTACATTGGTATCGGGAATTGTACTGACTATTAGGAAAGTACTCCAAGCTCAGTATTTATAACAAACTGCTTATATTATTTATATTAATTAATTTATTGTTTATTAATTTAAAAAGTATATATTTATTTTCTCGGCACAATCGGGCAGCGTGCCCTTCTACAATATCAACTTAATTCTGACACAATAATTTCTTACTACCTTAAAAACTAAATTGTCGACGATGATGATGCGACGGTGGAAACATCAGATGACCTCCTATCGAACTCGTAGTGGATGTGATAAGGTGTTTAGTGGATGGTGCGGATCAGGTGTCGGCATAGTTGTCACGAATGTATGGAGTTGGAATGCATGGCCCGGGTGTTGACGTGTGCAACCTTGGACGGATGTTGGCGTCTATTAGGCAAATTCCATCACGCAGCGATGTTGTGTGCAGACGTGTTTACCGTGGACAGTGTGATGCAATTTATCTGGCGTTAACTTATATAAGCAAGTGTTGAAACTTTTATGGACTTATGGTATACAACCATGGGGTTGCACCAAAAAAAGTAATGCAAACTTTTCAAAACAAAGTATTACGGGCAATTGTTAATGCGCCGCCCGTGGTATCTGTGAAATGACAATATCCTCAGAGATCTCGGAATCGTAACAGTCAACAACGCAGTTAGAGATTTTGCTCGTAGACATAAACGACGACTAGAGGAACATGTCAACAACGCTGTACTTCTTAAAAGAAGATAATTTATTACGCCGTCTAATAACAACCAAACCGTTCGATTTAGCGCGATGATAAATAATAAATAACTCGTGTGAACTGGCGAGCTCTGCAGGAATCATCGCTGGAAGGTGACCTGCCATATTTAAATTTATAAACGTAAATCGTTTTTTTTTCTGATTTGAATAAAAAACTGCTGGATGAGAGCATTAACTCAGTAGTCTAAGCATTAAAATACGTTCGAAGGGAGGTGTTTTTAGTGAGTAAGAAACTCACACTACTAAGAGCACGCGCTTTCCATCCTCATTGTGTCCACCTACCTTTGTAAGAAAAAAGAAAATTTAAATATTTGTACATGCGGAATTGACATCTTTACCTCTGACTAATGATTCGTATTTTACCTCATTACGCGAAATGTACTTGTGCAAGGTAAGAATTCATGCAATAGGCTCATTTACGATATGTAATTTCGCGAGATAGGTACACTTTTTTACTATGCTGTCAGTTATTTTTATTTGTTTATTTATTTATTTGATCTACAAGTCCTTAGACTAACAGATGTGAGGAAATATGACCGTTCTAATAAAGATGTAAATAAGCTTAAGACTAACGATTTAAATTCATTACGATTAAAATGCGTGTCAAATTTTTTTCTGACGTCGTTGAAAACTATAGCGGTCCGCGTTAGGGTTTCGTTTGTGCCATAATTAGTCCTACGACGATCTACGTCGTCTTATAGGAACATAAAGCCTCACTTTGGATAAAAGGGTGGGGCACCTTATGTGATAGCATAACAAAGCCCTTACAAACATTATAACAATAATATAAAGCACCTCTGGCTTTTTACGAATTTAGGCCAAGGTGTAAATATCTTGCTTTATATTTAGGATAGTAATTTCAATGAATTTTAAGAAATATGAATCTTGTGAAACGTCTTTAGAAACGCTCGATTCGATCTGAATCGGTACAGAGATTTGTGTTCCAAATGACACAGCATACTGAAGATGAGTTCTAACAAGAGAAGTGTTTAGTGACAGTGGCGGAAACGATTCGGAAAATCATTTAATATTCCTCTTCGTGAAACCCATTGCCGAATTGGCTTTGGCCAAAGTATGGTTTATATGCAATTTGAATGAAAATGTGGTATCCAGTACCACACCTAATTCTTTAACTTCGGTAATACGAGACAAGGGTGAGAAATAAATTGAATATTCAGAGTCAATTATGGAGGAGGACTTAGAAAATGAAATAAAGTTACATTTGTTTTAGGACTAATTGCAATAATAAGCAATCACTTCTATTCTTAATGGTATTGAATAATTTAAGATCGTCGGCAATGATCGCTTGGATATCACGATTGAAAATAACGAATAGAATTGGGTCCAAGTAGCTACCTTGTGGAACACCGGAACTGCACGTTATCATTTCGAAACGGAATTGCCGATTTTTAACCGTTGGCTTCTGCCCAGAAGAAAAGATGATAACCAGCGAAGAAATGCGGAGTAGAAGCCAAAAAATTCGAACAAACATCTTTTGATAATAATCTAGAAAATCTACATCCATATGTACGAGTATGTACATATGTATATTTATAAAAATTGAGCCTTAAAATTGTGTTCGCTTGTCGCCGATTTACGCCTTAATGTATTTACCGATTTCAACCAAAATGTATCGTTTTTGCGAAGTTTGGTTGAAATCGTACATACATATGTGTATGTATGTGTGAAGAAACACATAAATTTCAGTACTCAAGGGTCCGATATTTACTAAATTTAAAAAACGAACAGGAAATGTACTAATCCAGTCATGATTGGTATATATAGATTGAAAGAAGTTGGCAATATTCTAAGATTTAGTGCTTCTAAAAAAATCAATCAAATTTATCCTATTAAAAAAAAAAATGTTAAAGTAGATATAATTTGCTTTGGAAAAATTCAAATAAATCAAATTATGATTACCATTAACTTTTAAATAATAGAATAAGGATAAGCGAGTTAACTACAGGACTAATTTGTTTTTTTAAATAGCTAAAGAAATCAAGTAATAGATATTCATGAGCATAGGAAATATTATCTGGTGATAGGTAATTTAAGTTATTGGATTCACGCCAAATAATATTACTTATATTAAAATGTCCAAAAATTGCTAAATTATCGAATTCATTATAGAGATTATTAATAAATTCTATATTGAGAATAGGCCTTTAAAAAATGTCGAGTATACTTCTGGGCGAAACATATCTTATTAGTAAAAACAAATAATCATTATTTACTAAATTAAGAGCTAAAAAAATACAAATTTGATCGATACTAAAAAAATGGAAGATCGACTTCTTTACCCTTAAGGGTGGAAATAGGTGTATGACCGCGTACTTAGTGTAATTTTCATGAATTTTTGTAACATATAAAGAATAAATATAGTTTATTGAGATTTTGAGGATATTTTATAGACATATTGAAGAGTATTTACTGAAATTTTCAAACATTTTTCTTGAAAAATTCCGGAGATATCAGCTGCTGCACATTGTAATTTCCACCCGGATAGGCAGTTTGTGTACATCTTGGAAACCACAATTTTTATCAGAAATCAATTAAAAAAAAAATACTTTTTTCATAAGAGTCTCTTCTATTTGAACTACAATTATCACAAAAAAAAAAAAATTCCATTATTTTTTAGAATGTGAAAATTAAGCACGATTTTTGACGATTTTTATTTTATTTTTTTTTTTTGCAATGAAAATTTAGTAAAAATAAAGATATATTATTTAAGACTGAAGTTCAAATAGAGCGTATATATATAAAGAAAAAAAAACTCTGCGAGGTAGAATTAACACAAATTCAAAAAAGTAGTTTTGAGAAAAACGCGTTTGATTAAGACTGATTTTATATATATAAACTATATTCATATATATATATATATGTATATTAGTTATATATAATAACTAATATACCATATATGTATATATATATTAGACAAAATTAGGTTTGGTTAGGTTTAGGTAGATTTATGGTTTGTATAAATATACAGGATGTCCCACGAGCAGTGTGCCAAAAAGCTAGAGCGTGTAGGTCTGGTCAAGACAAGAAAAAAATCGTATGGGAGAGGGGTCTATTCCCCCCCGTTTAGCCGGGAGAAGCAAATTTCTAAAAAATTTACTTAACTTGAAAAAAAAATTATTAAAAATCAAGAGTTATATCCACAATGCCGTGATATACTTTTTTGTAAAGCCAGAAACATCTTCTTTCATGGTCTCTTAAACGAAGCTGTTTTAAGGAATCGTTGTTGAGAAATTAATTTTCAAACTCAAAATTTTGAAAAAAAAAATGAAAAAAATAAATTTCGACCATTAGCTAAACCGTAGCAGAAGTGCATGTCCGTTAATTCTTCTCGAGAGTATGAGTTTGACATCGTAATGTGTTGATGAGTTAACATCCAATTTGGAATTTTTTTTATTAAAAATGCGATGCCTTTTATTTACATTTGGGTTGCAAATATTTTGTTTTTTAATAAAAAAAAATTGCTGTTTTATTGTCTTAAGGTCCTAGCGGGTAGAACTCATCGGCGGCGGGCGGACCCAGACGAAATTGGCAGGTCAGTTTTCAGGCGTTATAAATGAAAAAAAAAGGATTAATCCAGGGTTATTCCAATACTGTGTCACTTTATTGAATCCTCATAAAACTCCGAATTTTTTAAAAATAATAAAAAAGAGGTCAATGTTATACATTAATTTGCCTACAAGTCCAGCCGCGTTTAAACCAAAAAAAAGGGTTTTCTTAGAAAAAAATGGTTCGGATTTTTTTTTAATTTCTCAAAAACTACAAGACATTTTTTAATCCGGTTTTCTGTTTTTAATTAAAAACTAATAAGAGAATTGATTTTTTGAAAAAAAGAAATTAGTACTTAATTACATACAATTTTGAACAAAAATACATAGTTCGAAATATTTTTTTTTTAAAAATTTTGAGTTTGAAAATGAATTTCTCAAAAACTATCCCTTACAACAGCTTCGTTTAGAAACAAGATGAAAGAAGAGGTTTCTGGCTTTACAAAAAAGTATATCACGGCATTGTGGATGTAACTGTTGATTTTCAATAGTTTTTTTTTGCAAATTAAGTCAATTTTTTTAGAAAATTGCCCCCCCCCCCCCCCCCCGGCTAAAAGGGGGGAATATACCCCCCTCCCGTACGATTTTTTTCTTGTCTTGACCAGACCTACACGGTCTAGCTTTTTGGCACACTGCTCGTGGGACACCCTGTATATAAAAAATTATCATATGCTAAGTTTTTTGTAAAAAAAAAAAATTTCTTAGCTTAAGTTAATTATAATAATGTTGTAAGTTTTTTGTATAGTAGCCGAAAGGCATATGTTAAAATTATACTGTTTGTTTAATCCGTGCAGGGACGGGTTAAGAATATCCCTGCAGCGATACCTCTCGCTTGTCGTAAAAGGCGACTAAAACAAAGGTAAACAAAAATCACATCTAGGCAATTTAGAAAACACCAAGGTGAGCCTAGGGACACATATACCACCATTAAACTGCCCCACAAGTGTACATGCAAATCAGTGGGTTGACACGACTGGAGATCACCGGTGTTGTAAGAGTAAGATCAAACAAAAAAATGTGGAGCATGCCCGTGTCACAAAAAAAAAAAAAAAAAAAAAAAGGTTGGCCGAAAAACAATTGGTGCAAACAAATGCAAAACCACCAGCATTTGATTGGCCTCAGCGATGAATTAATCCCAAACCGGGAAGCCTGCCGCTACTTTCTGAGGTCAAACCGGCGGACCAGTAGGAATGCAGTTAAGTGGGAAGGTTATGGTCCTACACTTCTGACCATAACAACGCCGTATAAAGGAAAAGAAGAAGATACTGTTTGTTTTAGAGTGTCCGCCTAGGGCCAGTTAGATTCTTAAATTTGAAGGAATAGTTAAGCTAGTTTCACACATTTTTGTCTAGGATAAGATAGATCTAAGAAACTATAAATAAAAATGAAGTTAAAACCAAAACAAAAAATCGTTTTTCGCCAGAAAATTACCCACAAGCAACGATGAGTTAGCAAGTGCATTATCGTGGTTGAAGAGCCATGATTTGAATATAATGAGTAAACTTTCCCATTTGACCGAACTTGTCATACATTTTTTCGGTCTCGGCTTTTCTGGTTGCTGGGACAATTGGACTTTGGTTTCGACATCATAACCATATACCCATGATTCGTCAACAACGATGACCCTTCTTAGCAAATCTGAATTGTTTTTCACGTTATTCAACAGTTCCGATTTCAAAAGTAGTAATTTCGGAACAAGCTTCTGACGCTGGTTTTATACCCAAAATATCTGAAAAAAATTATCTGAAATCTGAAAACATTAGCCAACTGATATGCCATTATCCTTAGCAACTTCTCTGATGGTGATTCGGCGATTCTCCATAACCATTTTCTTTACTATTGATGTACTGGAGCTTTCAGAGCCGGCATCGTCATTAATATCTTTTCGGCCTTCTGCCAAGAGCGTGCACCTTGCTTGGGAAGATCCAAAGTGGCTGTGTACCAACATGAAACAACAAAAAATAGAAAATTAAATGTGCTTTTCTCATGAAATTCATAAAGACACTTTATTGTTAGAACAGACCTCGTATTCATTATTCAATTATGCTTTGAAATTGGCCAGAAGTCGATATCATTATTTGCCCTCGGGGTATAGGATGCGAAAAAAAGCTCATACTGGTAGTTGAACCTGCGTATATACACACGGCCTCTTAGCGAAAACGATGGATTGCAGTTCTAAGCACCGTCAAGCGTAGTGGTGTATCAACGTTCAAGTTAAAAATAAATTAACGAAAAATGTAAAAGTAAACAATTAAGAATTGAGTTTTCCATTTATTGTACTAAAGCCAAAATTAACATTTAAAGACAATCTTGGTACAGTCACAGTGTTTTTAAAGAGTACTATCTTCCAATCTGCAATATCGCAACACAATTTAATTTTATTCCTTTGAAAATTTGCGAACATTTTGTTAAATTCAGACAAAGACGCTGAACGAGTCCGATCCCACACATCCATAAATACGACATATGTACATACTCGTATTACCGTAAAACGCATTGCGCACTCTTTTCATCCGGCCGACATGTGATATTGATGTGACGGCATATAAATTGAAATATTATAAAATAATCAATCGAATGTTTCATAATACACTGTCCCACTGAAGCTAGCAGTTCCACATCCGACTATAGACATCTAAAATTACATCGATGTCGTCAACTTTACCACTCACACAAACACAGAAACATATCTGAAAGCATAGACCACATTCTCATGTACCTTACTTATCATACCTAACATGAACACAACACACATTTCATGCCAATGAGTTTCTTCATTTTCATCTTCAATCCACACGTGATTCGAGCACTCTTGGTTTGCAGATCTCCCACCGATATCTCCACTCACTTCACATAGTCTTGACATGTCGTGTCGGCTACGAAGACTTCATTCGCATTTTCATTTGACAGTCCCATTCAAGGACAATATACACACCGGAGTTCTTCATGAAGCACCCTCACGCTATATCATAGAATATGGACTCAAAACACATAAAAATAACACAGATAAGGACTCAAAAATGATGATGGCTTCGCTCCTCTTCCGACAGTGTTTGACAAAGTTCTACTCTCACTAACAATATCATGAATAAGCATTGACTTGCGATATTTGTCTTCATGCTTCGTAGCCGGTGTTAGAAGGTTGTGTTCACTTGCAACCGTCGTCGTCGCGTGAACTGGCAAAGTGCTAACCAGATACAGTTGAATGACTTCCTTATAATAAATAACATCGAGGAATGCAATTTCTTTCCAAGAAATACTGGAAATCTATTTAAGTTCGACATGATAGGATGAATGTTTCGATTCTCGTCCTTTTTTTTTGGAATTATTAAAACAAATTTGCTGATGGGGGGCATACTGAACGGGTATTGAACTGATGTGTCATTGAGTGCTGTGTTGACAGACAAATATTTCATCGTAGATGCCAGTGAAGATGGCTAGGGTGGTTATTATTATTAATGATGAGACAGCGTTATAACGAGGGTACGGAGCGTCAGAGGATTGTGGTTTTGCTTTTTCTATAAGCTGACAGCTGCTAACAGAATTGTGGTATCGTTTAGCTGAGCCGTCATATTAGCCGTTGGCATTGTGAAATGTTCTTGTAATTGGCTTGAATGCTTGTCAAAAATGTAAGCACTGTCAACAGGTGGAGGGGGGTGAGTTTAGAAATAATGAGGAAGGAAAAAAACTAACTGTGAGGATAACGTGGAATCAACGACTAACATTCGTAATGATGCTTCGAGGAATCCAATTGCAAATATTTTCTGTAGCAGAAACCATCAATGAGTTTTAGCTCAATCGCTTTAGGGCGTTGCTTATGTACCTGTAAACCTGTAATGAACGTACCTGTAATGAACGCAAAACAAACTATGAGCGTTGACATTAATTTCCCACATCATGAAACAATTACAGATCCTGTGCATTTTACTCTGTGGAGTCATTAACAAGTACTTGACCATACGAATAACAAAGCTTCCAGAACTCTAATTTTCTCGATGGACAAATATTTCCAGCCAGCGCGATCTTTGGCCAGCTGCATCACTTGGGGCTGGAATCGAACTCTTTGGATCAGAGCTGTGATATCTATTCGCTTTACATGACCCAAATGATGATCCGTCCACCATCCCTCTTTGGTGACTCACAGGGTTTTTCAAGAAGGGCATAACAAATTGGTTTTTAAATAAAGGGTATTTCAATTGGGGCGGGTACATTTCGGCGGTCTGTGGCAGCCATGCTTTTTTAGTGACATCTATCAAATCTGCTGTCTATTATTCAGCTACCGATGCCAAATCATCATGGCAGGTTACTCGATTGAACAGCATTTCGAAATGATAAAACTTTATTATCAAAATGAGTGTCCGTTTGTGACTCGGTGGCCCTTCACAGTCGTTTCTTCAACGTTTGGTAGCCTTTGAGATGATCGGTTCGGTAGTCAATCAACCAACATTTGTACCTCAAAGGAAGACACGATCGGCCGAGAACATAGCCGTGGTCCGTGTACAATCGTCGGAACTTGGGCCTACACCCGTACACCATCCAACTGACCCAAGAGCTCAAAGTTCATGACGAAAGACAACGCCGACTGAACGTTGTTCGCTGAATGAACTTCGGAACGTTTGGAAGAAGACCCCAACTTTTGCCGAAAAATCATCTTTAGCAACGAGGCGAACTTTTGACAATGCATCGTCAAAAAGTTACCGTTTGCTTTGGATGGCGGCGTCATTGGTCCCTATTTTTTCGAAAACGACGTTGGTGAGGCGGTCACCGTCAATGGCGGGCGCTACAGAATGATGATATCCTATTCCTTATGATCCAAATTGAACCAAATGGACCTAGACGACATGCGGTTCTAGCAGGATGGCACTACGTGCGACATAGCGGATGCAACGATTGACATTCTGCATGAACGAAAGGGTCAGGCTATCTCTCGCAGAGGTGATGTGAATTGGCCACCAAGGTCATGCGATTTGCTACAGCTAGTATCTTTTGGAATTTTCTGAAGTCGCAGGTCTATGCGAATAAACCCTAATTGACCGATGCTCCTAAGATGAACATAACACAGGCCATCACTCAAACCAAACCTATGCGGAAGAATTATTAAAAATTGGACCACTCGGCTCCATGCCACCGTAAAAGGTCGAGGCCAGCATTTGATGTCATATTGCATGCAAAATGGCATACATGGGCCTTCTAAATAAAAAAAGAATTTTGTTAACACCTCACACACAGCATTTCAACATCAACCCGCCCGTATTGAAAATACTTTCACAAGCGTACCCTGTCCATGTCAGAATGTCAGTCATGGTTTTTGGAATATCATGCTGATGTTCAGGAGCGAGCAATATTTGGAAATTATTAAAAATTCTGAGTCGGTGTTCCCACTAGGCAGGCTGTGCATGCTACGTTTTCACTACCTTATGCTCTTGTTCCAATTACTCAACGCATCGGTCGAATATCGCAGCCGCAAGTGTTTCAGTTCAAAATGAGTCAAATCAGTCCACGCGATTCACAGGAATCGGTAAAGATCATGGTCTGCAATGTTACAAAATCAAAATAAGTTAAAGACGGAAGGCTCTTGATCATTCCAAGGTTGGAACTTCTCCTATTAGGCTCTGTGAATAAAAACACTTCATAGCATTCGCAGATACATGTGGTGTGCTTGGAACGTGTTTTTTCATCGATTAAAATTATCGTCATGTTACGGTCAATGGAGTTCTCTATCATGCTATGTTGGAAGCCTGCTTTTGGCTAGAATTGTGTCAGCTTGACACTAGGAACATTAGGTCCTAGCAAGTTGATGACACATGACACACATCTGGTCAAACAATTCTGTTGATTGAGGAGTTCGGTCTTGCGTAATCTTAAGAAATGATCCTGCTGAATCACCACATCGCTTTCGTGATGGGTTAATGAAAAGTCGTAGAAGAACAGGGTTTGGCGGGATATACGTCGAGAATATTTTGTTTCGTGCAGCATTCAGGACAATGGTTCATGGTAGCCGTAGTTCGTACACTGGAAGTTGATGCAGAAAAGGAGCGTGGGCTGAAGTATTCGGGCATCGGCGATAAGGAGAACCAATGAAGTAGTGAGGGGCAGTCAATATTACCGGTTAGAAGGTCATAATAAAAATAATATCTGCGACCTTGTGTCGTTCTTCTAGAGATTGTAGACTGATTAATTTTAAGCCATCCTTATAAGACGGTAAATTGTAGGCATTAGCCTAATGATATTGGGATACGGTTGATGTGAAGGGGATTTAAATACAAACTGTTAGGTCCATATTGAAAAGCCGTGTTTTTAGAATTATCTGCAGACCTAGTTTATCTACTTCTGTTACTCTCCAACGCTTCATTGATGTCTCGCTGTCATCCCTAGAGAAGTCGTGTCATTCGCCCATGCAAACATCGATCCTCTTGTATTGGCCAGTGAGCCCCGCATGATACTTTCAAAAATAATATTGAGGAAATCAGATAAGAATGTACCCCTGGCTGAACCCTTTCGTAACTTGGAACGTCTCTATGCTTGCAAAACGTAGCTAATGTGGCAAGAATTTCAAGATGTGACATGACTTTATAGAGTTTGTCTTTATTTACCTGTTAAGTTGGCAAAAATGTGTTGTGCGTCAGCCTAAAATGAGTCTTTTTATTTAATCTCAGCTCATCTAAAATGAGTTCATAAGCAGCTCCTGTCCGGTGCAGCTTAGCCATGTAGGAGATTGATTCAAATTGATTAAAAAAATAAGGTGAATTTCGTGAGCTACATGTAGATACACGATGATGATTGCGGCATTTGTCCAGCAAAAAAAAAAGGTTTATAATTTGTACAAGCTCAAAGAAGGCCGAGAAGATGTTAAGAAGATGTTGCCCCAGCATGCACAATGGATGGAAATGTTGAAGCAGTAAATGATGGAAAATCGTCGAATTACTATCAGAGAAATTACTGAGGATATTGATTTATCGGCGGGCTCATGGCAGGGCATTTTTGAAATATTGAAGGCATAAAAACTGTCTCATCGACCTTTGTCCCGAAATTACTAAATCGATCAACAGATAGTCGCATGCATCGCTCCAGAGCTGTTGAATGACGTGAACAGCACTTCAGAGCCGGTTTCTCTTATGGTGCCTTGATAGTATCTTCGTTGCTGCTCTAAGGTTCATGAAGGTTGCGTTAGATCTTGAGACCGTTTGCAGTAAATCTAAGCGCTAAAGGTCTAGGACGACTCTTATGACTGTTGAAATGTTAGTTGAATATGTAAACTAAATAAAAAAATATCCACAACGGCTGACCATGTCAACATATGTTAGGGGACATGTGAATTCGCTCCTGCGTAAAATACAATTGCAGGTCTGTTAAGAATATATTCACAGTGACCATCTGGCGATTATGCTCAACATTGGCAAAGAGAAAACTAAGCAGTTCCCCTGGCCCTAGTTAACAGGGCCGAAGTGGAAAGACGCATCCTTCGACAAAGAGGCTTTCGAGGAAATATAAAATGCCGACTTCTTAACCAGCATCGGATCAGCGGACAGCCTATGGCACCAACTGATTCAAACTATCGCCACAGCGTGCGATGCAGCAATGTCTAGGTGGATGATGATGAGGAAAACGCCCAGGACAGGATGCCTCCATGTCTGACGCAAATTACAGCGTTCTAGGGGGAAACCAGAGTTCCAATAATGATGAGGCACCTTCAGACGTAAACTTGAAACTTGAAAAGGCCATCAAGGAGAGCAAAGCAAGATGCTTTAAGCAACTCTGCAACGAAGCAGACGTAGATCCCTGGGAGCTGGCATATACATATAGGATAGCCATGAAGAATTTGAGGGGCAGTAGGTCCACACAAATATACGTATCCTGCCCAACAATACTGGGAACAGTAATGTTGCATCTATTTCTCTATAGACCATCTACTCAGTTCCAATAATCCGCCAATAATTACGGATGAACTGCACGTAGCACGCAGAAAGATAGACGAAAACATCCGGACCCGGGGCCGTCCCAAATATAGCGATCAAAGCAGCCGTTAAAAGGAAACTAGACATTTTTATAGCAACGATGCAAGGGAGGGAATTTTCCCTGAACCATGGAAGCTCTAACATCTACTCCAACATCGGCGTACTGGCCAATATGTCTGCTAGATACAACAGGAAAGATCCTAGAACCAATCGCCGCGGCTGAGGATAAGCTCCTCTTAGTCTGATCACCAATATGGTTTTAGAAAATCCCTTTGTACCGTCGATGCCATAAAGAAGGTAGATACAGCAGCTGAACTAATGCGGGGGAAAAGTTGGCGAGGGGGCACAAAGAAATATTGCGCAGCTGGTCCTGTATTAGGAGATCTCTGACCAGAATGGATGCACCACATTACCTTGTGAAGATAATTCTTAAATACTTTAGTAATAGGAAGCTTATGTACATAGCTTACAGACGGTCGATTGCCTTAAATGCTACAACGTTTCCGCGGGATTCCTCCATGAATCAGTACTTGGACCCCTTCTCTGGAACATAATGTATGATGGATTTTTGCAATTAACGCTGCAACAAAGAGTCAAGATTATTGGTTTTTCTGACGACATCGCCTTGGTTATTGTAGGGTAACACATCCACGAGGTAGAGTCCGTCACGGATGATACGATCGCCAGGGTCAAATGTTGGCTAGAATCTGCCGACCTTGAACTAGCTGACCACAAAACCGAGGCTGTTTTAATAACCAACCGAAAGACTGTGGAATATGCAAACTCCCGGGTTAGGTGCCAATCAATTAGATCTAAGGAGACATTAAAATACTTTGGTATAACGCTCGACAACCGACTTAACTTTATGATCCATGTCGAATATTGCAGTAAAAAGGCGTCACAAACGCTGGCAGCGCTTTCCAGAATGCTGCCCAATATCCGCCATGAGCTCAATACTCCTGTACACTGCGCCGATCTGGGCAACGACTTCCTTTACAACGAAGCAGATAAAAAGAAATCTCTCGTCTGTATATGGGCTTTGCGCATATATAGGGTCCGCCAAATAACTTCTTTTTTTTTTTGAAAATGCTATAAAAAAAACTACTGAATATTTTCTCAAATTTCTTTTTTTATTTGAAAGTACAATCCTTCCGGTTAATAATGGAAAATAATTTCATTCAAATGGCTGCCTCGGCTGGCCATGCAGTAGCCTACACGATCGGTCCAATTTTTAAGCACATTATCGATTGTGTGCAGCTGTATTTCACCAATGGCTTCACGAATATTGTCCTTTAAAGCGTCAATTGTCTCTGGCTTGTCGGCGTAACACTTATCTTTGACGGCACCCCACAAATAATAGTCCAACGGTGTCAAATCGCAGCTCCGAGGTGGCCAAACGACATCAGCTCTGCGGCTGATAATGCGATCTTCAAAAACAGGGCGCAAAACATCGAGTGTAGCTTCGGCTGTGTGGCACGTAGCGCCGTCCTGTTGAAACCAAATGTTGCCAATATCCTCCTCTTCAATTTTTGTGAACAAAAATTCGTTCAACATGGCCCGATAACGATCGCCATTGACTGTAACGGCCACTCCTTGCTCATTTTCGAAGAAAAATGGTCCAATTATGCCTCTGGACCAAAATCCGCACCAAACAGTGGCTCGTTTTGGGTGCACCGGCTTTTCAATGTATGCGTGCGGGTTTTCTGTGCCCCAAATGCGACAATTTTGCTTGTTTACATACATACCCGCCAAGATCAAAATGAGCTTCATCTGAAAAGATGATTTTTTTGGCAAAATCGGCATCTTCTGTAAGTCGATCGCAGGCCCACTTAGCGAAGCGTTGTTCAAGCGTATACACAACCATATTCGTTCAGCGGAAGGATAAAACTAATTATCTGTCAAATCAGACATGAGCTAAGTGTTACCATTCACGAAATAAGCACTACTTGAAAAAAAAAACATTAGATGGCGGACCCTTTATGTACATATACGCATATGCATTTTCTGCCAAAAATTTCCAGAGGAAGAGAAAGACGCAGAGCACGCAATATTCCACTGTAGACGCTTCGCAGACGCAAGAATGAGCCTGCCGATCCCGGAGCTTCTAGCAAGCCGCATGATAAGCTCAAGGGACTACTGGCTGGAGATCTGCTCCTTCACAGCGATCTGCAGAACGAACTAAGAAGACTCGAAAGATTAAGAAGAGCTGAAACCATAGATACAGTAGCTCGTAGCATAAGTTGCTAACCAGCCTGATGAAATAATACCCAGCGGCAGTCCTGCGGGGAAAGTTCGCAAGGTATAAATAATGTGTACCAACATAAAAAAACAACAAACACAAACAATATGAATGTACTTAGCTCGTGAAATTCACCTTATTTCTTTAACAAAACTCAAGTATACGAAGTACTTGATAGAATATGTACAAGGATGTCCTAAATGGCAGGAGATCTGGCGCAAATGGAGATTTCTACTGAGTTTGGTATATCATCGTATATCGGCCTGGACACATTGCACTTAAACTGACTTCCTCAAACCATTTGGTCAGTGTATGTATTCCCATCAGTTTTATATAACAGGCAATTTAAAAATAATCCATGAATATTCATTTCACCTTCTATCTAATTATCGGGCAAATAGTTCAGACCGTCCAACACTGTCAGCAATCATTTAACCTGTCAGCAAAAATTCAAAGCTACGTATTCCGTTCTAATTGCACGTCAATTTGAAAATCCTGTTCAACCTCATCAATTTCGACAGGAAAAAAAATAAACAAATATCCTTTCATTCCCGAATAAAACAGTTCTCTTCTATTCCTACAAATTCGTCCAAAGTGAAATTATTTTAAATCGAATCCCGTAACCAGTTTCAGTTTAAATTTCAGAAATACTCAATCAGAGAAAACTAAGAGATACAGTGAGAGGAACAAATATACAGATATACGAGTATGTAGAGGTAAATTAGAAAAAAAGAAACATATTCAGATACACAGTAGAACCAGTGTGGCTGGTGGGGTGTACATGGTGTAATCGATACGGTTCTCCTTAGTTCTTCCCATCACCACCACCCGATAAATCAAATATCATTTCAAATCGGGAAATGTTATACATCAAAAGAATTTTGAGTCCTGTTTTAATTTATTTCGACGTTTCGTTCTCTTTTTTTTCCTTTCTCAGCTCTTTCTGTTCTTTTTTTTTGTGGCCCCCATCTTCAGATCAGGACTCGTGTTTGTTTCATGTCTATTCCGAAATTCCATTATATCGGGTATGGATTTTTGTCAATTTGTGTTTTATACTTGGTCCTTAGGAAAATATACATCCAAATGTAGTCATGTATGGAAAAACAAGAATGCGAGGTGGAACTTGGATCATGGGGAGTGGTAATGGGAATCATTTGTCAATCGTCATGCTTTTGGTGATTTTAGCCTGTGAATTTCTCTGACAAATTATACTTTGCAGGCCATTTGATTTCATGATGTATTAGTGGTTAATTTAAAATGTGGCAGAATGTTTTCGTCTTGTTAATAGCCCCAGGTTGTAGTGATGTTAAATAAAAAATCGCTTTGGGGTTGTCGAAAATACCAGAAAAAAATTGAATCGATGAATCAAGTTAAAATAAGAAGACAAATTTCTTTTATTTAGTAATAATTTATATTCAAAAAACTTATTAATTTCTAATTTTATATAATACATTCACTATATACAGCCGTTTCCCTTTGTATAAATTCATAATATCTATACCTAATAGCATTTAATTTATTACTCAATGTTAGTTTATTTTCCTTTCATTTCGACTTATGAATTACTATATTATCTTTCTGTTCTAGTCAAGTTTTTGGCTTTCATCGCTTCAAAGTTAAACTAAAATTTTTAAATTCTATTAACAAATTAATTAAAATTAAAACTAAATTTTTAGTCATATCTGTTAAAACTTGAAAATATATCAAAATAAATATTTCGTTTAGTTATCGCTTTAAATATCATATATACAAACAACAAACTTACAATCATCCTAGTATATATTCCATATAGATTTGGTATAGAATTAATTTTCTTGTTTAACCGATCGAAAGGCATTTTTTCGACGATAATGAAGTTTCACTCTGTAAGCTCTTGTCACATCTGTAGTTTTGTTTTTCGATCTATGCTTATGTTTTTATATTTGTGTTTTATTTTAATTTAAAAAATAGATCAGTTATAATACAGAGTGATTTATACAGAGGTTTGGTTTGCCTAAAAATCGTATATGGGTATTTGCCGTTGCTGTTTGTG
Organism: Merodon equestris; assembly: GCA_958301585.1. Lineage (NCBI taxonomy): Eukaryota > Metazoa > Arthropoda > Insecta > Diptera > Syrphidae > Merodon > Merodon equestris. Next base: position 90,380,958 of record OY284416.1, read on the forward strand.
ATGTTCTTTAATTTTGTATAATTAATTAAGTAAAGTTCCTTTTTTACATAGCCAAAAATAAACTCAATTGTATTTCAGTTGCACAAGTTTCGCGCAAAATTGTAATATTTTGTCCATCACCATCTTAATCATTCAACAAATACCCACGAACGCTGTTATTTATTTACTTTTTTATTGACATTACGTATAAAACATTATTTTTCCATACAATTATTGTTTTTTTTTCTTATAATTTTATTAATTTTAGTTTCCTGTTTAATCATGTTTTCGTTTGTTTTTTTTTTGTTTCCTATTTAACAACAATATAGAGTTTAAGTTTCATGTTTTAACCATTTTGCCTGTTTAACATATTGTTTTTAGCTTATCTCCTATAACTTTATTTTTTTCTAATTAATTATTTCTGTGATTTTCAAATGATCTCCTTCTTCTAAACATTATCATAAAATTTTGTTTTATTTACAAATTGTTTGCTCTTTCATAGCCTTTTATATATATTTATATAAAAAAATGTTAACATATTCTATCCGATTTGATTTATTCGGGGTTTGTGAAAATCTGTGTTTATAGTAAGTATGAGATTGTAGCATAAATGCGTTTTGCTTTTAATTTACACTTTTCTTTAAATTTATTGAGGAAATTTGATTAGTAAAATTGAAGTGAAGTTTTTCCTTGTTTGTTTTTTTTTTTTTGTTATTTATTCATCTAATTTATCATAGTTTTTGTGAAATAATGATGTTTATGGTTTAAAATGAAAATGAGCGTTTTATGTGTTTACTTTAACAACCTCATTGAGCATAATCAAAAGAAGGAAAAAAAATCGTTTACGACATTCAAAATTTAAAACAAAACAGAGTACTTAACCTCAATTCAGTCTTTATGATAAATAATCGGAAGAAGTGAAACAAAATCGAGAGAAAGTAAGTAAGATTTGTCGATAAAATACATTTTCAAAAAAAAAAAAAAATACAGAACTAGTTTATGGGTAAAATAGCAAGTTAATAGTTTTGGAATTTTTATGTCAGATTTAATTGTTATTGTAGAATGCATTCGCAGTTGTCACAATGGCGCAATTGCATTTAGAAACATTTTCCATTTCAGTGTATTTGTATAAACTAGGAATGAAGTATGAAATGCAGTTATTTACCGTCAGAATCGCGTCGCGTGATTTATATTGCGTTCTTTTGATTTGACTAAATCATCGGTGCTCATTTGATGATGCCCTTCTTCGGGTACAGTTTTCAACACATGGCCAGATTGGTTCTGCAATGAGAAGAAATTAAGGATTGTTTACATATTATCGTTCGCGGGTGCTTTTTATTAATTATTGCAAGGCAAAGTACGTTGTAGATAGAGCATGCTAGAGAGAAAAACCGAAAAAAACATACATTACACCAAACTACTGAAGAAAATTCAGAAAAGTTATTGGTCGAAACATAGAGAAAAAGGCCATAGACTGATATGAAAAATCATATTAGCTTAATTATTTATTAAACAATAAAAAAAAATTGTCAGCAATACTTAAATAACTAATTACCTGATTCTTTTTTCAAATATACCGAATATACTAACTCAAGAAGAGTGCAATAGTTTGAAATGTTTATTATTTCTTCTTATCACTATCAAAGATGGGTTCTGGTTGAAAGGGCAGAGCATAGTTCAACTTAAAACAACTGATACATAGTGTGGCCAAAAATATGATAATTTAGTCACGGTCACATACGCATTATCTATTCGATTTCAATTTAAAAAATCGGAAGTAAATAAAGAGTGTTTTCTTAGAGGTTTAGTTGTTAAAGGCTCCGTCAAACCGCCGCGGTAAGATCATTTTACGCCGCGGTTAGATTATACCATCGGTTGTGCTGAGAACTAGAATCAGACGAAGACCGTTTCTTTTCGTATTTCCGTATGCCTCAAAATGCTTTCGAAGATCTTCATGAATTGCTTCGCCATAAAATTGAGAGATCGAAATTAGCAAAAGACACAACAAATAATGCCACGAGATAATTACAATAAGTAATTGAGTTATGAATACATGAATGAAGGTTTCATGTGCTGTTGCTCTGTGGGTGGAGGAAAGATAATTGGCTGGGGGGGGGGAGGGGCGGGGGGCTATGTGTTTTAGTATAATACGCGGCGGTGGAACGCGGCAGTAAAACGCGACGTTAAAACGCGCTCTGCTTGACTAGAAACCCTGTGTCTAAAGATTGCGAATTTGACAGCTTGATTTGTGATTGGTACGTTTTGCCATTTTTCGATGAATAGATAACGCCAGAATAACGCATGCAAATTCTACAAACTTATTTTGAAAACCATGGTTCGATTCATGAAACTTATCGTGTTTTACGTCAATTTTACGGTCGTCCATCTGGAAAAGTTATTCAGAACACGATGAATAGTTTTCCCACCACGTACACGTAAAAGCCGATAAGGTCCAGCTTATGCATCAGTTGAAACTGCGTGACCAATTTATGCGCCGTAGGTTCGGCGTATGGGCCGAAAACATAATTCAGCTTGCCCTTATTTTCAACACAATATTTTGTTCGCCGATGAGGCTAATTGTTGGTTAAGTGAATATGTAAACAAGCAAACTTGCCGAATGTGGAGGGAAGACGAGACACCCCTACAGCCATTAACACTGGTGGTTGGTGGAACTATCGGCCCATATTCCTTTAAGGACGACGCCGGCCAGAATGTTACCGTCAATAAACGCGCTGTAGAAACATGATTTCTGCCTTCTTCGTTCCTCAGTTGAATTGCATTGACGCGACAGAGTTTTGGTTTCAACAGTATGGCGCAATATACCAAACGGCGCGCGAAATGGTCAATTTATTGCGGGAAACATTTGCTGAGTGCATAATTTTGTGTAATGGACTGCGAACTGGCCTTCCTTGAACTCAATATTCGCCGTGTTATTGCTTATATACGGCCCCAGTTGCTGGATAAAGTTCTCGAAAATTGGACTTCACGATTGCACTTCATTTGAGTTGGCAGTGAAGCATGTCTCCGAAATCATTTAATGTCATAAAATTGTAAATACTGGGTGTTCCATAATTCACGCAAAATTTGAATTTTGCGCAATTTAATAGTTCAGTTATGTCAATGAAAAAAATGATAACAATGTTACAGCTGACATTTCGGGGTTAGTTAAAATGGAGCTCTATGTCAAGACTTGGGCGTTTCGAGAAGGTCTCTACCGCGAATTCTCACGCAAGACTTGAAACTTCATGCTTACAGAGATCAATTGACTCAAGAACTGAGGACTACTAACCATGCAGCGCGAAGAGAGTTTGTTGAATGGAATGATTTCGACCAAAATCATATTCAGTGATGAAGCTCATTTTCATTTTGATGGCTTGAGGATCAAATGCATCCACAACGCTGATTTTGGGCTGGAGACATTATCGGACCTTTCTTCTTCGAAAATACGGCTGGTCAGGCAGTAACAATTAATGGTGTTCGTTATGGTGACATGATAACCAAGTTTTATCATGTTACGGAAACATATTATTAGCTCCGGTACGTAACCCATGGCGAAGTAACCCAATACCTTTACCCTCATTACCTGCGGATGTTGACCTTGATCTGCTAAATTTAGCTGTTAGCATTAAATTTAAATTTGGCACCCAAGTTCTACCTATAGAGCCTATACTATAAAAGTCCTATTGACCCTATTGTATTTTGCCATTTCTATGGTATATGTAATATATCCCGAATGACCCGAATGGACTTTATTTGGGATCAACTTGGAAATAGGAGGAACAAGTTTTGATGGTGGCAGATGAAAGAATTATCGCCCTGATTCAGTTTTCTTTAAAAAGGAAACCTGTTTTGAGCAATTTCATATTTATGCCAAATATTGGGGACAAGTTGATCAAATGAAATTCAGTCACGTACAGACTGCCTGAATTCGGAACCTGTTGAGAGGTAATTTCCAAGAATAGTGGCGTGAAATTTCCCTAGAAACATACGTAACAACTTATCTCCATCCAGTAAAAATATATGAGGGCGATTATCGACCGGCAAACGTTCATCGGAACTAAAATCTCGGATTTCGAGTCGAGCATCCAAACCTTCGCCGAGGAAAAGGATGGAGAGAAAGGAAAAGTTCTTACCACACCTCATTCTATTATTTTTGCATGAACGTAAAAGCTTTAATGATCATAGAATGATCCGATTTAGATCAATTATGTGCAGTATTGTTCGATAACTTTTAGGTTCGAAGCTAATTCTATTATTCCTGCACAGCTCTTTGGCCGATTTTCAAAAACCCTCTATTCAGGCGAAGTTTTCACCAGCTCAATCACTCGCCATGAATAGGAACTAATGTCAGGTCCGGATTATAAGGTGAATGCAAAAGAACCACAAAACCAAGCTAACAGAGCTTCTGGCGAATCACGTTGTCCTGATGAAACATGATTTCTCCTTTTTAGCCAAGGCTGGCCGCATCTGGGCAATTGCTTCCTTCAGGCTAAAGTTGGGTAGTTTCGGACATGCATAGTTAAAGGAACTACATATGTATGTCCTCAGTCGGGAACATATCCGATCGTTCCGCAAACTGAACGATAACATATCCATAGTTTCATTCAACCTAGAAATTCATCAATAGCGACGTTCATATTAGGCTACGTTTATGGCAAAGCGTATTCGCGTCGCGTCGCGCTCTCTGCGTTCTCTGCAGGCGATCAGTTACATGCTATGGCGCGGCGATTTAAGCAAAAAGCGAATTGAGCGACTGGAAGCGACTGCGAGCGATGAAAAAATGGAATCAAACATTTTTGAATCAGTTTAGCGAATGGCTCGTTCGACATGGACACATTCATTGACCACCATTTGCGCTTTAAAACCATGGGAATAATCTAAGAGTAAGGAATTAGGGTCCAATATGAATTGAGACGAAGGGAGAGCAAACAGCGTTTTTTCTGTGCATAGCTGCTTCGAAGGCACAAGAGGAAGGAATTTTTACATCGAATTGTCACTGGCGATGAAAAGCGGGTCGAAAAATATTATTTAAAGCTCGGCTAACCGCCGTGTTCTGCTCATGTTCTGTGTTTGATGGGATCAAAAGGGTGAGGTCTACTATTAGCTGCCTGAGCCGTGCATTGAATGAAAAACGGCCGAAATACTCTGAAAGCCTTAGTGATATTGCAGCACGACAATACTGGTCCAATCGTCGCAAAACGGGCCAAAATATACTATAATTGAAAACGATGAAATGTGAAGTCTGCTCCACCCACCGTATTCTCCTTTTGGGATGGATTATCGCTTATATCGATTGATGACTCATCGGTTGTATGAGCAAAAATAAGCTTCTTATGAGAAATGCAAAAATATGAAATGTCTTTTCTTAACCGTTGAAAATGATTTCGTGATGACATTCGAACAGATTAAGTAATCAATATGAATGATTCCTTAGTTGATCCTTTTGACATGGAATGTACATATGTATATATGGTATAATGTCATGATGACCGCCTAGCCAAAACGTAAATAGCACTTCCCTGTAATGAACTCCTCGGGTTCAGTCAAGTCTCAATCTCAGCAGAGACTTAATAACTTCCCTTTAGATCTCTGTCAAGGTATAAATACTTTACATGGCATACAACTGCTTGTTGTATCCTGAATTGCAGTCTGTTCGTATACTCTTACTTTGTTTCCATTAATGCCGTTTGCCGTTACTTATATGTTTTTCCTTTGTTTTTTTTACTAAGGGGATTTTGGCAAGCGATAATTCATACGAGAAACAGGTCCGTTCAAGTAGTGTGAAATCCACACCCACAATAGCCCACATTATTCCCGTATCGTCTTGACACCATCCACTTCAAAACCGCTTTCGCATTACTTCAGATTTCCTTTTGTCGTTCTCTCTTCCCAGTGGGAGGCTGGTTTTGACATTTTGTCTTCTTTTACTTATGAGCCTATATTAAGGATGCGATTGTTTCTTCCTCTTTCTTTTTCCTTAGGACCTATTCGATTAGTACGCTGATCTTTGTCCAGCAGCGGGTCTCGAGACCAACTTATCAGGTCCCCAGTACTGATCCTCTGTTCTGCCCACCGGCAACAGGCGAATAAGGTATCTGGTTAAAAATTGTTCGGTGTAGTTGTTAACTTCACCATGTTTCCAATCCGTCCATGCTGTAACGTCTGGCATCAGTCTCGCAGTCCATCTTCCCCTGGTGTGCGCGTTGCATCGCACGTAATTAGTAAATTGATATGGATCACACCTGCTGCCGTGAGCACTGCTGGCTCCGATACGATATCTCTGCCTTGCCGCCATTATCTTCCTGTGATTTCCTCGGCTGAGTATCTCGGCCCATATCTCGCAACCATACAAGAGGATGGTGTAAAAGACAGATATAAGTAGCAGCCGCTTACTCATGACTGGGCTTCCAATGAGAGACGTCGTAACTTTGTCGCTCGCTCTGATGCCAACCTTATATGGTTCCAATAGTTTATTTTATAGTCCGTGATCAAACCCAGGTATCTGACAACGGTCTTACTCGTGTTTTTCTCTGTACTTACTCAATATCCGTCTTTTAGTTAATAAAACGATCTCGGTCTTCTCAGTTGTCAGTCTTAGGCCATGATCCGTCATCCATCTCTGCACTCGTATGACTTCCGCTTCCGCTTCCGCTGTGCCTCTGTTAGATCTCTAGCGTTGATAACTGTCCTGAAGTCGTCTGCGTACCCTATGAGTACGGTGTGTTCCGGCATCTCTGTCCGGAGGATTTCGTGATAGGAAACCTTCCAAAGAAACGGTTCCATTATTGCACCGGGTTCAATTATTGCACAGGGTGCCCCGATTTAGATGTCTCTCTATGGTGTCGTAGAGTAATTACTGATCTTTAAGATAGCTACATAGTATCTGCAGCAGGTACTGTAGGATTCTGTAGGTTTTACTTAGAGGCCTCAGAAAACGCATTCCTGACCTCTAGCACTGCCAGCACGGTTACTTTTCTCGAGTAGTGGCTGCCTTGTTGGGCACACTGTATCGCCTTGATTCTTTTTTGATTGCCTCGACTGTTGAGTGTCCTCTACGGAAACCATGTTACCTGCGCTCTGGATTTCCGCGGTGAGGTGAGCCCTTAAGAGTTTCCGTTATGTCTAGCATACACAGGTCTCGCTTTCCCTTGCTAAATGAAACTAACAGCTGTTTCTTCTAGTTATTGTAGAAGACCCTATTCGTAAGGCAGCTATTAAAAATGTTTAGGAGAAACTGTGTTCAGCGCTTCCCCCGGTATTAACCCGACGGCATGTATGTATATGTGTATGTTACTGTCATTTATGAGATAAGTGAGAAGCTGTCAATACCCACCTAAATAAAAATTTTTGAACATCATTTTAGATATTTTTTGATACCGTTCATTACGCTCCTACCTTCAAGTCAAAGATGGTATATTAAAAAAAAATTTAAGTTATTTGCACTTAAATTTGATTTGGGAGTCAATTCAGTCATCATTATTCGATGCTCTAATTGCCTTATATTTTCGGAGAAATCCCTTTCGTGTATTATGGTATATGGCCTCGTATAATCAGTACTGCTTCATAAATATTGATTGCTAATACTGAGTTAGAAGAATATAATAAAATAATGAAATCTATCTATCATTAGCTTTCCAGGATCTTCATTATTAATTTTCCCTGTAATTATACAACATAGGCTGCTATTGATACTTCCTGCTAACAAGAAACTATGAAACTCGCTGTAATGAACTGTAAGCGATATGTTCAGCTTATTAAATTATTTCTACTACTCGGTTTTTATTAACTTGACCAATTCATTATGTGTATCTATAACGACCTTAAATTGGCTCAATAATATATATTTCTCCCTTGCGGGCAACATACGGATATATATTGGTACTCTTGTAGGTAACGTCTGTCTACTTAACTTAATGAATTCGAGCCCCTATCATATTTTATCCGAGTAACCCTATATATTTACTTAAACGTATTCCCTAAATAAAATAAGTCAACCTACTTAAAATATTATCTCCTTCAAGGAGTATCTCATACAATTCCCATTGGCCTTTCCTTTTGACCCACAAAACGGAATGGAAATAGCACAAGGATTTTGATACTCTGCTTTAACTTTTATACGCCATGTATGAATACAACGTGCATATATCGTGGAGGGAATAAACGACTAGAAAGGAACAAAAGACAATACGGGACAAGAGTGAGTTTGGGAACAGAAAAGTTTTCAATTCGGCCTAATACCCCCATGCGACCAATTTAAATCTATTTCTCAAAGATTTCTTCCGCCCGCGCCGATTTTCTTTTTTCGGGTTTTTTTGTTCTTTTTGTTTTGGTTCGTAAGGGATATTGGGAAAATCTTTTAACTTTAAATGACAACCCACTTAAAAGTTGTTTACCAAGAACAATAGTCGAGTGGAGGCAACAGACATTGAGATTTCGGATTCCAGTCGATGTCATACCCACATGCGATATGTGATATGTGATGTGAATGGAATATGGAAAATAAATTTTCTTGTTTACAAGGTACTATTACAACTATGATTTGTATTTTTGCCGACTATGTTACGGGCTAACTCCCACTAGTTCATGTATAATCAGAGGTACCTATCCCAAAACCCAGACGGATCATTTTTTTTGCGTTTGAAATTTGATATATTTTCTTTGTTGCGGTGTGGATTCGTTTTAAAGTCCTTACTTTTTTTTATTTTTAAATTTATTCTGGTTTCCTTGGATAACAGACAGGGGATGTACACCAAAATGAGTGCAGAAGCCAGAGAAATCGGAAACATTTCTTGTATCTTCACTCTCTTATATTTTGCTTTGCATGACCAATTTGAATAATTCATTAGGACGTAAATCTTTGGTTTTATGAGCGGTACAGGGAATCGCTATAGGACAATGGACGAAAGCTTTGGTAAGAGCCGGTAGTGAGACAATACAAAAATGTGAAATGTTGGCGACAGCAGTCGGATTTGACAAAATAGTCAAGCGAAAAGGAAATAAAACGAAACTACTGAGAGGGAGAGGATACAATTTAACTCTGAAATTGAATATCTTCCTTGTGACATACCACTTGACGACCTTTGTCTATGACCAAGACTATCATTCTCCTATATAAAGTAGATCAAAAAGCAAATTTGAATAGATATCGCACCCATATTTGGTTTGTCCATTCGAGTGATAGACTACTTGCCTCCGATTCTTGAAATAGATGACTAAAGAGGAACCGCAATAACCGAAACACAGAGGCGAAAGTCGAAGGCAAAGAAAAGGACAAGAAATTGAATAAAATGAGGTTTGCTCCGGACATGTTATCATACACTAAAGACAAGGACTTTTCCCCAAAAAGCAAAAAAGATTTTACACAATATACAAATATCTGTTCATGGATGCTTGTTCTATCGTTAGAGACCATTCTGCTACATAGCTATCTAATATATAATGTTAAACAGGAAAATGGGCGAACGAATGTGGCGAATGGGAATTAAATTGATTTTTCGTATGTGTTTTGATATAAGAACAGATATCAATCAAACCGAAAAAAGAAAATATATGAAGCCAATGGCATTGAATTGGGAGGGGACCTTTGACCGCATTTTTCTTGTAATTCATTTTAATTTAGTTGTTGTGTGCAGAAGGATATTAACAGTGTGATACTTCCTTTTGTGGGTTTCCATTAAGCTATGTGAAAAATGATTGCACTTGAATACAATATCACTTGACAAGAACAAGAAAAACATTTTTAATAGTCGTTGTGTTATTTTGTTATTGCTGATAGTTAAGGATAAGTCTCCTAGCTACATACAGCAATGGAGACCTCACGGTGGTAACCTACGAACAACACGACAAATCAATTTTGCTCCTATCGTCCGCTTACTTACCATACGATGAGGAGGATCCAGCTTCAAACGCAGTCCGAACACTCGTGCGACACGCCAAGTCACGCGGACTGCGTCTATTGATAGGCTGCGACGCCAATGGACACCACACTCAATGGGGAAGATGCGACATCAATAAAAGGGGTGAGTCCATTTTCGATTTCATTATCTCCACCAACCTCAATATTTGCAACAAAGGTAATACACCCACGTTTCGCAATCGGGTTAGGGAAGAGGTAATTGACCTCACCTTACTAAGTGAGTCCGACTCCATCAGAATAGAGGATTGGAGAGTGTCCACTAACTGTTCCTTTTCGGACCACAGCCGGATACTCCTCAACCTTAACGTCATTAAAGAAAAACCGAAACCTTTCAGAAACCCTCAGAGGACAGACTGGAATCTTTTCTCAAACCTAGTTGCCAACAGGTTAGAACCGCCACAAGACACCACTAATCCTGATCCAACTTACATTGAGAATTCAGTCGAAAATCTTGTGAGAATTCTGAAAGCGGCTTTCAATAAATCCTGTCCTTTGCAGCGTGCTCGCAGGAAGACCACCGCAGTCTGGTGGACCACAGAGCTAAAGCAACTCAGGACCAGGACCCGAACTCTATTCAATAGAGCAAAGATCTCAAACAGAACCGAAGACTGGGATAAGTACAAGTCCAGCTTCAACGAATACAAGAGCGAAACAAGAGCAGCAAAATCTAAATCCTGGTGGGAGTTCTGCGAATCAATAGAGGATCTCAACGAAGCCGCGAGGCTCAGGAAGATCCTATCCAAGGACTCCTGCGTCCCGGGATTCATCCTTAAACCAGATGGTTCTTGGACAGAATCCAGTATTAATTTAGAATTAATTTAGAACTGCTGACTGAAACCCACTTCCCAGGCTGTAAAACCCCTGAAACCACAGTCTCCTTCGAGACGACGGTTCCTACGGTTCACACAACCGAAGAAGTAATAAACAAGATTATCACAACGGATTAAGTACCATGGGCCATAAATTCGTTCAAACCCTTTAAATCTCCGGGGCCTGACGATTTCTTGCCAGCGATGCTTCAAAAAACATAGACCCACACTGTACCCCTTTTCGTAAGCATTTTTTCCAATTGCCTGCGCGCGGGGTACATCCCAACACAGTAGAAAGAAATAAAGGTAATTTTCATACCTGAGGCAGGTAAACCATCCCATACTGCCGCAAAGGACTATAGGCCAATTAGTCTCTCGTCGTTTCTATTAAAAACCTTGGAAAGACTCCTTGACCTATACATCAGAGGACTCATCAACTCACGCAACTTATGCAACACTCAACACGCCTACCTTAAAGGCATATCAGTGGAAAGTGCTCTGCATAGTGTTGTCCGTGAAATCGCTGAACCTAAAAGAGTTTACAATGGCAGCCTTCCTCGACATAGAGGGGGCCTTCAACAAAGTAAACACAGAGGCCATAATAACAGCTCTAGAGGACATAAAAGTAGACAAATCCATTGTAATCTGGATTGAAAATATGTTGAAGAACAGAATTATCAATGCAGGCATTGGACTAAGCTCTATAAGGAAAGTGACAACTAGAGGCGCACCACAGGGGAAGTTCGCTCCCCCTACGTGGCTTCTTACAGCTAACAAAATCCTCAAATTCTTTATGGAAAAAGACACAAAGACAATAGCGTACGCGGATGACTTGGTTATCTTGATAAAAGATAAATTTCTACCAACTATCAGTTAACTAATGGAATCTGCATTGACGGAACTCTCCTCGTGAGTCTTGTTCACCAGGAAAAGGAAAATTCCGATATTTGCTCCCCCAAAGTTAGAGGGTACTCCACTCAAACTCAAAGCGGAAGCCAAATATCTAGGCATCATTATTGACTCCAAACTTTCCTGGAAAAGGAATATGGAGAAAAGGATGAAAAAAAGATTGAATGCTTTTTATGCATGCAAAAAGACCTTCGGCAAAATATGGGGCTTGCAACCGTACCTCATTCATTGGATGTACATAGCAATCATCAGACCCATTTTAACTTATGGGGCCCTAGTCTGGTGGACTGCTAGCAGCACGATAAGCTATATGAAACTGGATCAACAGAGATCCCCCTGGATCTATTCATACAAGGCTGCGCTGCAAAGAGCGCTCTCAGACTAAGGGAGTCCTCTCTAAGGAAGTACGGTGTGATCAACGACCACGAGATCACTCTCTCCACCGACGGACCGAAAATGGACACAGGCACTGGGGCCGGGTTCTACTGTGATACCCTTCACAAACAGGAATCATTCAGACTCCCTGATCTGTGCAGCATTTTTCAAGCAGAAATCCTGGTAGAAAGCAGCCAAACACCTACAGGTAACCGATATCCCACCATCGGATATCACTATCTTCGTAGACAGCCAGGCTGGGCTGAAGTCAATAGAATCCTGTACAACGAGATCAAAGACTGTCATGAAATGTCGCGACTCACTGAAGTCCATCAGACACCACAAAGTCAAACTCTGTTGGGTCCCGGGTCACAGCTCAATCGCAGGGAACGAAAGAGCGGATGAATTGGCCAGGCAAGGGTCTGAACTGCAACCATTAATTAGCGCATGATCATAAATGACACAATCATCAAAGAAGCCAACTCGTCTTGGCTTACAAGAAACGACAGCTACACGACAAGATCATCGTGGCCAGAGCTCTATATCGGAAAAACAAAGAAGCTCTTGGCGCTGGACCGTATCTCGATCCGTATGCTCGTTGAAGTGATCACAGGACACTGTCCCATTGAAGCAATGCTCCGGAAAGCGAACGCTTTTTCTAATCCTCGAAGCGCTTTTTGTATAGCTTTAAACTCTTCCAGCGATGCAGTTTCTATCTCATCAAGCCTTTTCACTTTTGGAAAGAGGAAAAAGTCGCAGGGGGACAAGTCCGGTGGATACGGTGGCTGAGATATGATTGTGGCATAGTTTTTGTCCAAAAAAGTACTCATTACCGTAAGCTATGGATTTTTGTCGTTTTTTTTTCGTATTACTTCAAAGTAAGTGGGCAAAACTTGTCGTGCTTTTTCGGTCTTGGCGTTTCTAGTTGCTTCCATTGGGATGTTATAACCATATACCTACATACTAGAGCACTGCACGAGTGCATACTGCATCGTACGATTACGAATACAAATACGCATTCGACGAGTAAAACGAATATTTGTGCGTACTCGGCAGTACATACATATATTTCGTCAACAGTGATGACCCTTTTCAGCAACTTTGGATCGTCATTTACGTCATTCAACTGCTCCTGGCAATGCTCATGGGATTGTTATTTTGGTCCAAATTTAACAATTTCGGATCAAACTTGTGACACAGGTTTCATGCCCAAAATATCTAAAAAAAAAGATCATGGCATGAGCCAATCGATATGCCAATATCCTCAGCAACTTCTCTGGTAGTGATTTGATGGCTCTCCATAACAATGAAAAACGTTTTCATTCGTTAGTGACGTGCTGAGGCATCTATGGCGGGCATCACTATTAGCATCTTTTCGGCCTTCTGTGAATTTATTTTGCATTTACATTTTATTTTTTACATTTTATTTTGCATACAAAATTTAATACCGATCCTTTCATCCATTTTTTCAATAGCAAAAAATCGCCAAACACATCTAACCAATGTATCTGCGAGAAGCAAACTAAATATACAGGGTGCCCCACGAGCAGTGTGCCAAAAAGCTAGAGCGTGTAGGTCTGGTCAAGACAAGAAAAAAATCGTATGGGAGGGGCAATTTTCTAAAAAATTGACTTAATTTGGAAAAAAAAATATTAAAAATCAACAGTTACATCCACAATGCCGTGATATACTTTTTTTGTAAAGCCAGAAACGTCTTCCTTGATCCTGTTTTTAAACGTTGCTGTTTTAAGGAACAGTTTTTGAGAAATCAATTTTCAAACTCAAAATTTTGAAAAAAAAAATTAAAAAAAAAAATTAATAAAAAAAATTAAAAAAAAAAATTTCGAACTATTTTTTTTCAAAATTGTATGTAACTAAGTATGTACTAATTTTCTTCAAAAATTAAATTCTCTTATTAGTTTTTAATTAAAAACAGAAAATCCGATGCAAAATTGTCTTGTAGTTTTTGAGAAATTAAAAAAAAACCCGAACCATTTTTTTTCTAAGAAAACCCTTTTTTTTTTTTGGTTTTAACGCGGCTGGACTTGTAGGCAAATTATTGTATGAAACATTGACCTCTTTTTATTATTTTTAAAAAAAATCTGAGTTTTATGAGGATACAATAAAGTGACGCAGTATTGGAATAACCCTGGATTAATCCTTTTTTTTTCATTGATAACGCCTGAAAACTGACCTGCCAATTTCGTCTGGGTCCGCCCGCCGCCGATAGGTTCTACCTGGTAGGACCTTAAGACAATAAAACCGCAATTTTTCTTTATTGAAAAACAAAATATTTGCAACCCAAATGTAAATAAAGGCATCGCATTTTTAATAAAAAAACATTTCCAAATTGGATGTTAAGTCATCTACACATTACGATGTCAAACTCATACTCTCGAGAAGAATTAACGGACATGCACTTCTGTTACGGTTTAGCTAATGGTCGAGATCGTGAAGCCGAAAGACTCTACGCTGAAAGATATCCCAATCGGAGGTGTCCCAGTCGTAGCATGTTTTCAAGAATCCACCGACGTCTGCGAGAGCACGGAGTGCTAGAGCATCGAAGAAGCGAAAGATCAGTTACAGATAGATCAGGAATCTTAGATGAAAGAATTTTGGATTTGGTCCGACGTAATCCCTCCCTTAGTACAAGGAGGATAGCTATTATGCTTGGAGTGCCCAAATCTAGAGTATGGAGAGCGCTTCATACCGAAAATGTACACCCGTACCATTTTAGGCCAGTTCAGGAACTCACCTCAAACGACAAATTTCTCATAGCAGAATTTTGTCGATCATTACTGCTTCGAGATGAAACTGAACGAAACTATTTTGCAAGGATATTCTGTTCGAATGAAGCACAGTTTACCAGAGATGGGGTTACTAACTTCCACAATATGCATCATTGGAGTAGCACCAATCCACACATCAAAAAACAAAATAAATCACAACACCGCTTTAGCTGTAATGTTTCGCTTGATATTGTTGGACAAACTGTAATCGGGCCCCGGTTTTTGAATGCCGTTATTAATGGAGAATCATACCTGCAGTTCCTACGAGACCTTTTGCCCGATTTGATGGACAACGTTCCTTTGGCCATAGCAGATAATTTAATCTACCAGTAAGATATAGCACCAGCACACTACAGCTTACGGGTTAGAAACTGGCTCGATGATCATTTTAGTGACCGTTGGATCGGAAGAAGGGGCCCCACGGAATGGCCACCTAGATCACCAGATTTAACTCCTCTAGATTTTTATGTGTTTTCATTTTATGTGGGTTTCATGAACAATTATGTTTACGAAGTGGAAATAGTATCTTTGGAACAACTGAAAGAACGGATTGAAGTCGCTGGAGTCAAATTGCCAGAAAATTTGTCAAGCATTTGCCTTCTAAAAAATGGGGATCATATTGAAAATTTATAATAATAAAACTCCGAATTTTTTAAAAATAATAAAAACGAGGTCAATGTTTCATACATTAATTTGCCTACAAGTCCAGCCGCGTTAAAACCAAAAAAAAGGTTTTTTTTAGAAAAAAGTGGTTCGGGTTTGTTTTTAATTTCTCAAAAACTACAAGACATTTTTGCATCCGGTTTTCTGTTTTTAACTAAAATCTAATAAGAGAATTGAATTTTTGAAAAAAAAAATTAGTACTTAGGTACATACAATTTTGAAAAAAAAATACATATAGTTCGAAATTTTTTTTTAAATTTTTTTTTTCAAAATTTTGAGTTTGAAAATTAATTTCTCAAAAACTATTCTTTAAAACAGCTTCGTTTAAAAACAAGATGAAGGAAGACATTTCTGGCTTTACAAAAAAGTATATCACGGCAATGTGGATGTAACTGTTGATTTTTAATATTTTTTTTTCCAAATTAAGTCAATTTTTTAGAAAATTGACCCTCCCGGCTAAACGGGGGGGAATAGACCCCCCCCCCCCCCCTCCCGTACGATTTTTTTCTTGTCTTGACCAGACCTACACGCTCTAGCTTTTTGGCACACTGTTCGTGGGACACCCTGTATATACAAAATAGTCGACGTCAATGTCAATATATGTATGTTAGGGGATATGTGTGCCAACATAATAAAATAAACTGAAAATCGACTTAGGTCGCTAAACGTCGCAAAGAAATTCAAAAAGTCAGATATTTTCTCTCAGCTCTCTAACGAACCGCCAGTTATGTGTACTTTGTAGGTACCCATATAAAAAATAATATAGGCTGAGTCTGGAAACCTCGGCGTGACGGGAATTGTTCAAGAAGCAATCTCGGGGAAGTTTTAGAGATATGCGGTATGGGGAGTGGATCCATTTTGTCGAAACCATGTGTGTGATATAATTTTTGCTTCTTGAAAATTCCAGTGCGTACAAGGAATCGACAGGAGTCGATGATTTTGTTAGTCAGTAGGTCGTACTAAACACTTAAATGTGAGCAATATGAGAGCCGTTGATATTTAAAAAGTGAATTATGTGTTCGTGGAGCTCTGTACCCACAACTTTTTTTTAACGTCCTCGTTTAGTTCAAACTGGGCTTCGTCTTTCCAGAAGATGCAATTCAATATATGAAATCTCTCCAGTATTTTTTGACAAAAGTTTTATTGTTCATTTATTCGTGCATATTAATTTTGATCGATTTTCTGAGGAGCAAAGCTGGTGATCTTTTTCTAATTGAAAATCTTGAATTTCCAGCCAAGCTCTGTTACACCTTTTTTCTTATTCTCGTGGTCCTTCTTCAGGTACTACTGGTAATCATATTTGTAGCCTATTTAATATTCTCCAAATAGAATAGTATTTTTAATGATTATCAACAGAAATGCACTTGGTCAGCCAGAACGCAAAGCTTTGCACCATGTATAAGGATGTAGGGTTAATTAGACCTCCCAGATATTTTTCCTCTTGGTGGGTTGAAGTTCTTCTTGAAAAGCACATATAGAATCATTTTTTTGAGTTTGAAGATGTGTAGAGCTATACAATATACATGCAGGTATATTATGGAGAACCATATGCCATCGGTGCCATTCATTTCTCCTATAAATGAAAGAGACTTACTTTTTAATTTTGACTCTGGATGGTGAATTTTAAAAAGTATTTTAAGGAATTTTAAATAGATTTCTATAACTTGGCTGTCATGAGATTTGATCCGTGTCATAAGTTTGAGAGTAACGCGTCATGCAGATATAAATTAAAGCGAAAGATACATTGATCGCAAATTCTTGAATTCCCATATGTGACTACGCTGGATGGAACTTAGTATTTCATTTTAGTCGCAGAATTTTGTGGAGCTGTTAGTAATGGATGGCCAAGTGACAAACAGCTAGAATAATTGACAAGTAAGTGAAGTAAGAGTAGATGCAAAGAATGGTAAAGCCAAGTAACACGTGTCCTTTTTTTCCAGAGTTTGTATTAAAGTTTGATTATCTAAATATAGGAAAGGACTACAGGTTGCATTTAACAGAAATATTTTACTTCATCTACGTAATAAGGGGATTCTTATAATTACGCAGATTGTATAAGTTTGATTCACCCGATTATCTCTTTATTATGTTGGTACACATTTCACAAACTGGTTGTGATTGATTTTCGAATTCTGACTTTGAACTGTAATTTATAGAGAGATGCTTAATAGGGTGTTTGTACATTTTTACTTTCGTCATTTTTATTTTTTGTGATTCAAATTTTGGCTGAATAATATTACATTTTTATTAATTTACAATTCTTTTTTTGACCATTTTTATTAATTTTGTTAAAAAAAAAAACTGTAAATTTGGACTGCCGGGGCGTCCTAAGTATACTGTTCTCTAATTTTAAAGGAATCTTGAAGGCTACCAAATCGAAGTTTTTTAATTCTGCGAGCCTAGAATGGCTACGGTTAAATTTGATACTTTTACTTAGTGGCTGATATGTTTATTTTTGTTGCGGGCGGGCAAGAATCCTCTACTTCAAGTCCTCCTCGGGGCGCCCGCTGGAAATGACTAATCACCGGTTAGCGTCAGCTAAGGTCACACTCGCAAGCAACGATCGATGCTTAGGAGCATCGTGACGGCGCCCACTCTCGGTTGGGGTGGGGGTTCATCTAGCTCCAGCGATCATAGATCGGAGCCATGAGCACTGGAAAATATTCGAAGGTAAGATTAACCTCAGCCTTCTTTCCATGAGCAAAAATTTGCCCCGAAAAGAAACTTACTGGTTTCACCGATAGGGGCTGACCCTTGTGCTTGAACTGACACTTGAATTGAATGTGCTCTCGAAAGGAAAGAGTACGTACTAGGCATTTTCGTCGACATTGAGGGAGATTTTGATAACGCTACTTTCGACAGCATGTGTAACGCTGCTAGACGGCATGGTGTAGATGAAGCACTGGTTTTGTGGGTCAAAGCAATATTTGTGCACAGGACATTGATCGTTGATGCAAGCCTCGAATAATGTGTCAAGTCTGGAGTAAACAGGGGCTGCCCGCAAGGTGGCATCTTGTCCCCGTTGTTATGGTAAATGGTGGTCGACTCTCTGCTCCATGCTCTCGATGCCTCTGGAATCTATGCCCAGGCCTATGTGGATGATGCTGCTGTTCTCTCTGTTGGCTCATGTTTAGCGATTGTCTGTCTCAAAGCGCAAGCGGTGCTAGTAATGGGCTGTCGGTTAATCCTCTCAAGACTGATGTCGTTCTCTTCACGAGAAGGAGGAAAATACTGGCATTACTCAGTTGGTGCCAAAAGGCATTCCCATCCCGATATCCAAGGAAGCTAAATACCTGGGAGTCATCTTAGATAGCAAGCTCCTTTGGTCAAAATATGTTGAGTCCAGCTTTTTAGCAATGCAAAGGTGCCTTTGGTAAAACATGGGGCTTATCGCCGAAAAAGGTCCTCTGGATCTACATTGCAATAATAAGACCGATCATCTCATATGCATCGGTTGTTTGGTGGAACAGGCTAGCACGCGAACACGTTGTGGACTCTTTCATCAGACTCCATAGAGCCGTTTGTCTCAGCTGAACGGCGCTTTCCCCAGCACACCGGGAACTGCTCTAGATGCTATGATAAATCTTCCAACCCTTGAAATATATGTATTTATTTATATATTTATTTATTTATTCATCAATGGATATTCATCTTTTGACTACAATTAACTAAAAGTCCTTTACAATTATACCATATATCATTAAAAAAATTCAATACAATATTCTTAAACCTAAATCTATTCATTTGAAATTCGACTTCATTGCAAATTGAATTAACAAGTGACAAAGAACGTGTTTCAGATTCATTTTGTCCATAGTTTGTCCTATGACTAGGAATTAAAAATAGAAGGTCCCTGTTTCTCAGATTTCTCTCAGGAACATAAAAAGATATAAGAGTCAGCAATTCTGAAGAATTAATTCTGCCATCAATAACGTCCTTTACGAAAAGTACTCGAAGGGTTGCTCTACGACTTTTCAAAGATTTTAAATCTTTTAATAAGCACCTAGATTTATATGAAGGGAAATGTCCAGACCACCCCAAATTTCTCAAAGCAAAACGTGTAAATCTTTTCTGAATATTTTCAATCCTTTCAGAAAAGTTTTCATAAAAAGGAGACCAAATAACGCAACAGTATTCCAGTATAGTTATAATCAAAGACGTAGAACTCGTTTTAAGAGTATAGCTATCCCTAAATACTAGCGTGTTACGCTTTAGAAAACCCAGTAACGAATTTGCTTTGGATATTATGTAATTAATATGTGTTGAAAAAGATAACCTAGTATCAAAAATAACACCAAGGTCCTTCACTTTACTAACAGTTGATTAACTTTCATTACCAAGACTGTAACTAAACGGCATCCTAGGTGTTGATCGAAAAGCTCTAAATATCTTACACTTGGAGATATTTAACTCAAGATGATTTATATTAAACCACTGAAAGAGTTTATCTATATGTCTTTTTGGAAGTTAAGACAATCTTCTAACGATGATATTTGAAGATATAATTTCAGATCATCTGCAAACATTAGACAGTTGGCAAACTGTAAAAAGTCCGGAATGTCATTGAAGAAAAGATTGAAAAGGAGAGGCCCGAAATGACTACCCTGACGGTGGCCTAATAAGACATCTATAAAGAATGATTGACTATCTCCGATTTTAACAATGTGTTTCCGATTCGATAAATAAGATTCCAACCATTTAAGAAAACTAAATATAAATCTCATTCTGTCAAATTTCCTAATAAGAAGTTTATGATGGACTCTATTGAAGGCTTTCACGAAATCGGTGTATAAAATATCAACCTGCATTTTAATTTCTAAGGAACAGAGACAAATACATATATGCGAAAAGACACAGATTAGTTGTAGTAGACCGTCCACTACAAAAACCATGCTGTCTCGAACTTATAATACCTTTTACTGCAAAATTAAGGATATTGAATACCAATCTTTCAAAAAGTTTTGGAATAGCTGAAAGTTTTGAGACTGTAATTCTTTATTAAGTTTTTAAGACCACTTTTATAAATAGGGCTTATAGAAGATAATTTCCGTTCATCGAGAAAAACACCAGTGCAAAGTGATTTATTAAAAATTACTTGTAATCCTTTAATAAGTGAAACTGCACATTTTGATAGCAAGAGGGGAGAAATTAAATCCACTCCAGGATTTTTATTTAAATCAAGAAGAGTTAAGCCGTCAAATACTTCTTGAGCTGTTAACGAAAAACAATTAAAATCCACTTGGCAGTTGATATCATTAAACAGATTTTCACAGTTTAGTATGATGTCTGACCGAGCAGGGACGGGTTAAGAATATCCCTGCAGCGATACCTCTCGCTTGTCGTAAAAGGCGACTAAAACAAAGGTAAACAAAAATCACATCTAGGTAATTTAGAAAACACCAAGGTGAGCCTAGGGACACATATACCACCATTAAACTGCCCCACAAGTGTACATGCAAATCAGTGGGTTGACACGACTGGAGATCACCGGTGTTGTAAGAGTAAGATCAAACAAAAAAAATCTGGAGCATGCCCGTGTCACAAAAAAAAGGCAGGCCGAAAAACAATTGGTGCAAACAAATGCAAAAACACCAGCATTTGATTGGCCTCAGCGATGAAGTAATCCCAAACCGGGAAGCCTGCCGCTACTTTCTGAGGTCAAACCGGCGGGCCCCACAAGCGGACCAGTAGGAATGCAGTTAAGTGGGAAGGTTATGGTTCTACACTTCTGACTATAACAACGCCGGAAAAAGGAAAAGAATAAGAAGAAGTATGATGTCTGAATTATAATTAGATTTTAAAAAAATAGCAAAAAGATTACACGTAGTTTTGTTATCATACGAGCTCTCACGTCTAGTTCCATAGAATTAGGAAAGGCAGAAACTTTGCGTTTCGAATTCAGGAAAACCCAAAAAGATTTAGAGTTGTATTTTATATTCCTTTCAACTGTACTTATATACATATCTATCTATATATATAAAAGAAAGTCGTGTTAGTTACACTATTTATAACTCAAGAACGGCTGAACCGATTTGGCTGAAAATTGGTGGGGAGGTAGCTTAGAACCAGGAGACAGATATAGGATATCCCGTTCGACCGCGTTCCCGTGTGACGTGACATAAAACGTCAAAGAGAATAAAAGTCACTATAAAACGTGGTATAACAAAAACGCATCTGACATGGAATAACAAAACGCAAATGATAGCTAAACGTAATTTTATCTATGGTTAAGTATGGTTGAAAATTTGATAATTATAAATTTTGTCAGAAATCAATAATCATCAGTAATTTGTATTCTCTTTGAATCATCACTAACAATGCCGCGACCAAGACGATCGAATCTTTCCCGACAAAGCCGTAATGCAAGAAGGATACGAAACATTGCGAATGAAAGGACTGAAGAAGAACAAGAAATTTCCCGTGAAGGGCGCCGCGTTAGTATGGCTCGACTTCGTGCTTCTCAATCACAAGAGCAAAGCGAAGCAGCCCATGAAACGAAGTTGCCATCCTGATTGTTGGTGAAAACTTGGAAACACGCGATATTGTGCTTACATGTCGCGATACTGAGCAACTGCAACAAATATCTGAAACACATCGTTCATATGACACGTTGCAATACCCGCTGATGTTTTGGCAAGGAGAAGATGGATATTATTTTAATATCAAAATGATAAATCCATTGAATGGTGAGTATCAATATCATAGTACAACATGACATACATTTTGCAATTTCATCTCAACGAAAGAGGAGCTCATCAACAAAGTATTTCCGAACATCATTGCTAACCACAAAAACTACGATTGGTTGAGTGAAAGAGCAATTTTAGCGGCAAAGAACAAGAATGTGGATCACTTAAATTGCACGATTGAAAATCAAATCGTTGGTTCCCTGGATTCCTTCAAATCTATCGACTGTGTAACAAACGAAGACGAAGCAACCAACTATCCAACTAAGTTTTTGAATTCCTTGAGAAACCAAACATGAATTTTCCTTCTAATAACAGTTCTAAATCAAAAATTATCAAAAAAAAAATCTTATAATCCTTTTTTGATTGCTTGGCCAACAAGGAGTTAAATTATTGACCAACAATATATTGGTTAATTTTTTTATATTCTAGATAGATAAGTTTGTTTAAAATTACATATTCACTTGATTTTTAAATTTCACTTATTTTTTTCTACTTCTTCCTACCTCATCCAATCGAACATATTTGGCTTAGACAGAATGACGTCTGTCGGGTCAGCTAGTTGTTAATAAAGAAATCTGCTTAAAAAATCAAATTCCCTTCTCAGTTGCATAAAACGAGTTCTATCTTCAGATTTAACCGACGCCTCGTATTTTTTAAAAGCCTTGTTTTTAACATTTTCTAAATTCTTAAGCCTTTTATTGAACCAGGGATATTTAAAGGACGATCTCTTTCGAACCTGAGGGTCGAACTTCTGTACACCCCCGAATAAAAGTGTTTTAAAAATGGAATTCGTTTGATCTAACGATTTATCCCTATTAATGGAACTATAATAATTGTTCAAAGAAATGAAGTCAGCCTTTTTGTAATTAAAAGTATAACACTGATCTGTACTTATAGGTTGAAAGTCATAAAATTCAAATATAACAAAAATAGTTTCATGATGAATTTGATTTTTTACTAAAGGGAAGTCTGATTCGAAGACCACAAATTTAACATATCTAAGAATGAATTCGATATCTAGGAATCTATTCAAACTATTTTTTACCTGATTACTTTGAATTAACCCTAACGAAAAAAAATTGTCTATCAATTCAACTTCCACATCCCTAGAAACATCGAACGGGACAAGCATTTTGTCGTCCTCTTGATAACGCCAATCAATGTCACCAAGATTAAAATCACCAAGGATGCATGGATTTTAATTAGAAGACAAATTATTTACTAAATTATTAACATTTGTAATAAGATCAATGTACAAATCTAAGCTGCTCTTAGGCCTAATATAGTTGACAACAAAGCAATATTCTAATTTATTTAGATTACCTGAAGAAACAAGAACACATATGTATCTATTTAATTGTTCAAAGTGGATTGAAGATGTTTGAAGAATTAATTGTTTACTGCTGAATGAACCACGAACTGCAATTAATATCCCTCCAACTCGAACCAATCCAACCTCCGGAGAACGATCCACTCGGTATACAACATATGACGAGTCGAACAACTCAGTCGAGCAACCTCAGACTTCAGGTTGCAGCCAGGTTTCTGTCAATATTATTACGTCATAGTCATGTGCAGTTGAACTGACATCATTTGTTTTTGTCCGAAGACCACCAGCATTTTGGTAGTAAATCCTAAATTGAGACGCATGTAAATATGTGGAGAATATGGTGGAGCACATGTCAAATTGTTGGAAATCCGTTTGCAGCATTCTCGATTTTTGGTTTTGAGTGTTGAATAAAGTTTTTAATTTGTACACCCAATGGCCAAAAAGAAGCATTAAATGTTTTCTCAAATGCATACTCCGGAACTCCGGTTACGGTCGCGGGGCTGCAGGCGACTGCCGTGGGTGGGATTTTACAACCTATTACACGAGAGAACGCTACCTGTGCGAAATAATGAAGAATCATTCGAATCTAAGGGACAGCAGAGTAGTAGTTAATTGCCGGTATAGAGTACGGATGGTTATACAGGACACTTAAGCGGGGAGTATTATTACCAAATTAGTCAACAAATAAGCTGGACAGCTAATACAAGTAAAATATGGTTATAATGTGGATACTTAAACTGGGCATTTGACTTTTTCTGACAAATTTCATCACCCGCTCAAAAACCGGGTGCGTCTCGATAAGACTAACGTAACTGACGGGTGCGACAAGAAAAACCCATGTAATAGAATAGTTATTCATACTCGTAGGCTCGTAGGTAGATATTCATACACATACGAGTATCTCCCATTCTCTGAATATGAAAAACAAAGAGATATCACTCCATGACAAAATCAAAGGAATGACCCATGAATTTTTATCCCGCAGTAATTAAATTCATGAAGCTATGAAACAATATGATAGAGCCAGAAAAAAATATCGTACACAGCAAGAGGTCCAATAACCTTTTCTAGCGTACACATTCAAAGGCACAAAGCTGTGGTTAATGGGACACACACAAAAAAATAAAACGAAGGCTCGAGACAAAAGTGCTTTGTTCTCTGTGTTCAGCCAGTCAAATTGCCCTAAATTTAATTAGAACCGAACAAATTCGAATAAAATTGAACAAGTAAACTTTGTCCATTAACTTCGTTTCAGGGGTCAGGGTAAGCAAGACCAGTACCACCGATAATCCATTCTCCTCTGCCAATTTACCATAAAAGAGTCTTTTCTATCCCTTCTGCCACACTCCCAGGCGTTCAGGTAATGCGAATTTAATTTGGATAAAAGTCATTCTCGTTTTTCTAAATCTAAACCAAACCCAACGGGAAGAGCGCAGAAACGGTCATGCTCGAGCAATTGCATTTCAATGAGCAAACGGGAACTATGCCATGGAGAAAGGAAAACAAAATCCCATCGATCGCGCCCTAAGCTCACGTTCCTGCTCCTACCTCTTTATTAAAGTCGAAACGGAATAAACAAAGCCAAAAAAAGAAACAACAACTCAAGCCTCAGGGAAAATAAAATTAATCCCACATAATCCCCACAGACCTAAAAACTGTTTATATCTTTTCAATTGCTCGGCTGGCTTTAAAATCCGCTGAAACACTGTTCCACTCTCGCGCTATTCTATTCGGTGCGGAAGCATTGAAAATGTTGTCCCTGAGTTAAAACGATTAAACCATAAAATTAAGGCGTATTAGTCCGCGCGGGCTGCCATAACAAAACATAAGGATAATTGTAACCTCATTTACTTTCGATTTTATAGTCTAAGATATTTCTACTTCTTACCGGGATATGAGTAGGTTTCTTATTCTCTTTCTTTTCATTTTGTTTCCGTGTCTTGTGGTTTCGTGAGTTTTCTTTTCTCTTATTTCTTTTCATATTTTTGTTTTGAATTCATAGAACGGGCTTTGCCTTGTCATTGAAATAGAAAACCATTCCTCATGTTTGGAGTATGTCACGATTATGCTGAAGAAAAGAAACTGCTTTTGCACCCCTTCGTCCTTTCGTTCCATAATTTCTTTAGCGATTATTTATGTGTTTTCTTTGGTTTGTTATTTCGTCCTTTTTTTTCCTCTTTGTTTTGGTTTATATTCAGGTTTTTATTCCGGCAGTATACTATGGCAGGTATACCATACTCATTTACCATCATACTTCTAAACCAGTCATATGAGTATAATACCCTGGTATTATGTGTACAGTTCAGTTTGGTCTTAAGCAAAGGATATTAACGCCTTACTCTTTACCATAATACCCACTATTACTTCCCTTCTCCCATACGGAATACTGTGTTGTGTGTTTTAACAATGATCCTGTTCTTCCTATATCGTTGCAGTTCTTTTTCATTTCAAATCAGTGTGGAACAGGATGGCAACTATCCGGTGAATGGAAACCACCCAGTGATTGTAGTTATAGACGCATAAAGTCTCTATACTATCCGGAGCGAATGGAAAGTATTTTATGTGCTATTTATGTAAAATTGAGTACAAGGATGAGAATTTATGGCACGAATTGATGTTGTTTTTGTGAATTTTGTTGCCTTGTTGTGGTCGATTTTACACCGATGTATACATGGGATTCAGAACAGGAATGAGAACGACAAAAGTGGATCTGTGATTATGGGAATGAGAATGTGGTACTTTGGAATACTATAAAATGAGAGAGAAGCTTTAGGTATCCAATTTGAGGGCAATAGAAATTGGCCCATTTAGAAATCGAGCTACATGTTTACCCGGAGAAGGGAGAATATTAAGGGAAAACCCTTCGAAGTAATGGAACTCTGTTTAACAAGTGAGCGAAAGAACCTGACTGAAGGAGTCATGAAGTTCCTATTTATATTTTTACCTACATTCCTATAGGTAAGAGTTGCAAATGGATTCGCTTTAAAATGTTCAGAAACTTTTGAAATTCGGATGATGTAAAAGTGAACATAGGTTGGGAAGGTTTTGCTTTTCTTTTGTCCAAATCTTTTATTGTTTTCTGACCGAAAAATTCCTGCTCCACATAGACACTTGATGCTCCTAGTATTTGTAAAAGTGTAGGCGACCATTTGAAGGATTAGCCATTGTGTACGCGTACGAAACCATTTTTTACGAGGATATTCATATAAACTAAATGTCTTTATAACATACACATTCACTCCCTAAGACTTCTTTACCTTAAGAATCGAATGAGGGCTATTGACTATGACTTTAGAATTTCGAGGTATTGGTCAGTCTATTGCCTCATTCATTACCACAAGTTTCGGAGGCTATTTCCGATGGTAGTAAAAGTAAGAAGTAAAAATGCCAAAATACTGATTTTCGTTATCATGGTTGGAAAGTTTCTGAAACTATGGGATTCATCAATAAAATACGAATGTTTTTGCAAAAAGTGGGAGAATTGATTTGTTTTCAAAGCAAATAAGTTTATTTCCTTCCAGAACGTAAGTTGGAAGATGACGACGTTAAGCAAATTCCTGACACCTTTAGATCCTAAACAAATCCTTAAGAATAACCCTCAAAAACTAGTTGCGACCACCAAAACCTTTATGTTAAGAAGGATTGGCAAGGAGATTATAGAACTTGTTCGGCTGATGTACATATGGCACATTCCGCTATGAGAAACTCAAACCCGTGCAAAATACTTACGATGTCTGTTCAAAAAATAGGGTGACTTATTGAATTTTGTGAGCTAAGAGCAACGAATGAAAACGTTGAAGCAGTGCAAAAAAAATGTTATGAAAAATCGTGGAATCACTATCAGAGAATTTGCTGAGGATATTGACATATCGGCTTGCCCAGACCATGATATTTTTTTTTATGTTACGGGCATGAAACATCTGTAAGCGAAGTTTGTTCGTAAAAGTCGCATGAACATCGCTCAGGTGTTGTTGGCTGAGGTACAGATTTGCTAAGAAAGGTCATCACTGAAGACAAAACATGTGTATATGATTATGACGTCGAAACCAAAGCCCAATCATTCCGATGGAAGCGACCAGAAGAACCAAATTCAGCTCACTGTTTTCTTCAATTACAATGGAGTGGTAAGGAATAGAATTGATAAGCATGCTCTCTCAGCGAGTCTTACAAAAGCCGAGTAAACAAGAGCACGTGCCGGAAAATTGGGAACAACCTTGTCCTAGTACTGTTTCGTTTGTTGGTAAAACTTA
The DNA here is from genome assembly GCA_958301585.1 of Merodon equestris. Taxonomy (NCBI): domain Eukaryota; kingdom Metazoa; phylum Arthropoda; class Insecta; order Diptera; family Syrphidae; genus Merodon; species Merodon equestris. The sequence continues at coordinate 90,408,667 of OY284416.1, forward strand.
GAATTAAGTCACTCCGTGTTTGGTCATCGAAGAATAAAGGCGTGAGCAAAAAAAAAGTGTGTTTCCTTGTGAAACTGCTGAAGTGAATAACACTTGTAACTATTGGAGGCCCAATGTGTTTCACTGTTGCTACTGGACTAGTGATTCCATATCCGGTGAATGTTCTCAGACAGTATCTAGACAAATTATGCACACGTAGCTTCCGTCAAAAGAATCTTCAAATATCTCAAAGGAAATTGCAGAATTTTCGTAGTTAACTGGATGTTTCCGACTTCGCCGATGTCATACAATTTAAAGCAGAAAACTCTGTCTATATCATCCACTGAGGCTGAATATACATATATCAGATTGTTATGCAGCAATGGAAACAATAAATGAATATTTTTCGAGGAAAATAAAAAGTCACCTTATTTTCTGAACCAACATCGTTCATATATCAGGAGAAGAACTAATAACAACATGGCGCTTTGTACTCTTCACAGCCATTGTAACTAATTTGTAAGCCCAGATCCATTTTAGCTGCTACGGCCTTATGCATGTGGAGTCCTCAATTTACACATTAATCTCAATGTCACTCAATGATCTCTTTTAACAATGTTGCTAGTTGTGGCATTAATCAAGGTGACATCTGCTGTGACTTATAATCGCCTTTATAGAACTTTGGAAATTCAATTCTCGTATTCTGATACACGTGTTTATGGTACAGCGCTTGCCTGTTATTTGATAGAGATAGGAGAAGAGATTTAGCCGATTAGCTGCTGGGAAGAATTAACTGACTCTAATATTTGAGAACAATTTATGAATGACACGTTATAGAAGAGGAACTTGACCTTAAAATCTCGAGCCCTTTTGTCTCAATATAATTTGTGACTGGTACATCTCCCATGAGGCCTCACTATCTGAATATCAACATATCAGATTTAACATCACTAATAAGGTTGGAGAAGCGGACCACAGATATCAGTCCAAAAGAACCAACTGGGTTCTTTTCCAAGCTCAACGTGCCGCCAAAGAAGACGAATGACGTTGAAGAAGCGGCTTATCGACTAAATGAAGCACTCATCTCATTTTTCAAATACGGCTGTGTGCACAAGCGGTGTGTACTTTAGCGGAATGCACAGCTTGAATCTCTGAGGAGACAGGTGAGATCTCTGTTCAACAGAGCTACACGAACGAAAACATCTGCTCTAACAAAATACAACCAAGAATTGAGGAAATCAAGATAAGGACTTGGAGAAAACACTGCGAAAGCATAGATTCGCTACCAACTGCGGACAAATGGACTCGGGCTGCTTCGCAAATCACCACTGATAGCTCTCTTTAGGTCCTGTTTTAACTTGGGATACATCCCTTAAATCTGGAGAGAAGTCAACCTTGTCTTCACCTCCAAGATTGGAAAACAAAGTGACCAACCTAAATCCTATTTTTCTATCAGCCTAACATCTTTCCTATACGAAACAATTTAATAACTAATAGAGCTTCTTATTAGAGATATATTAGAGAACCAGATACCACTGCATCCAGGTTAGTATGCATACCGCAAAGAACGATCTGCTGATAACGCCCTGCATCACTTAGTAGCGCATATGGAAAATAGCTTATGTAAATACAAAGCTATTCATTGAATAAAATATCTACATTCAAGCAAAAAATGCGCTATATACAAGCGCACAAAACTTCATGGCACATCTGTGCGGGGCCCCGGTTACAAAAAGGAGGAAAATTCAACCTTGCTCTGTCTTCCTAAACGTTACAAGCATAGGTTTTTCAGAAGAAATCAAGTATCTTGGTCGTAAACTTAACAGGAACTGCAACATTAAAGACACGACGACACAAAGGCGACTAAGGCAATGTGGGCCTGACGACGCACCTACGGTGGAAGTTGTGAATTGAAACCTAAGGTAATCTACTGGATATATATCGCGATAGTAAGACCTATCATCACTTATGCGTCTGCCGTCTGGTGGACAAAAGTTGAACAATCAACTACCACTCACGGCATTACAGGCGCCACGCCAACCTGGACCATCCATGTAGACCATTGGTCTCATGTCCAGCCTTTTGAGCTGGATTGATTGCCACAGCTTCGAGCGCATTACCGTACACGTTCCGTTTTGACAAGGGATTTGAGATACTGATCCCAAACCGCACAGCTTGGGAAAGCGGCGATCCCTTGCAAAATATCAAACTCCTCAGGTGGTACACAAATGGCTTCAAGATGGATTCCGGTGTTAGCGCTGGCATCACCAAATTGGAAAATCTCGAAGGCTCTGAGCCCTAGTATCTTCCAGGCCGAATTATATACCATCCTGACATATGCCAACCTAAATTTAAAGCATATAACTCAAAGCGTTGAGCTCGTATTGCATGAACCCAAAATCGGTCTAAGCGTTGAACTTAAATAGCACGAACTAAAAATTCGCGTGGGAATGCCATGAAGCTATGCAGCCTAGCCAAAAGGACAACTCTCGTGGGTGCCGAGGCACAAAGGCATGACGGCAATGAAATCGTCACGGTAAATTTCTCTTAGAGAAATGGGTAAAAGCGGGAGATCTCAGTCTCGAAAACGAACCGCGTGGGAAACCGGAAATGGTAATTGACGACGCCATTTTACGAGAAACGATGGAAGTGGAACTCGGCAAGTGGGTACTCCATGAATTTAACGAGGCCCAACAACTACGCCGTTTAGAAATCTGTGCATCGCTCAATCTAAGGCATTGAAATGCACCGTATAATCACATGTGATGAAAAGTGGATCTTGCATGACAACCGTACGAGTAAAAGATCTGGGCTGGTTGGATGCAGACGAGAACCTAAAGCACACTCGAAAACTTGGTCTTCACCCAGAAAAGGTTATGGAATCTGATGGACATCGAAATGACCAATCCACTTTTCATTTCTTCAACCAGGAGAAACGTTAAATGCAGTCAAATATTGTGAGGAAATCGAAATAATGTATACGAAATTGGCTGAAAAGCAACCTACATTGGTCAATAGGTATGGTCTGACATAACGGTGCAAAAGCTGCTACAGTTGGAATTCGAAATTCTTCCGCATCCACCGTACTCTCCTGATATTTCTCCAACGGATTAACCGAGCAGAGGTCGTAGAAGCTTTTAAAAACTTTTTAGCGTTAATAAACCCAGCCTTCTATAAAAAAGGGGTAATCGAACTTGAATCACAGTGGAAGAAGGTTTTAGATGTCAATATTTGACTAAATAAAATTTAATAAAAAAGATTTTATTAAATTTCAATTTTTTACAAAAAAAATCGTACATTTCATGTGGTGCAACTTAATAAGTGTTCTGCCCTCAGCCACCTTCGGCAGCGTATCCTCTTCAGAAAAATTATGACTTTTGAGGGGAACTACTTTATTAGAAAAGTAGATAAACTCGGCTAACTCATCCGATTGGCTAGCAAGCACAGTTGATATTTATTATAAAAATGAGTTATCCGAGCAGAAAACAATACCTTATATGGATTCCTTCGCGGGTTCTAAGGACTTAAGCTACCATTTCAGTGCAGTCCCCCTCACACAACTTCGTTGCTCCGCTTAGGGTATGTTTAGTCGCCGCGCATGTGAATAAATTATACCTTCTCGCGCTGCCTGTCGCCAAATATTGCTGAACGCTATTTACTAAGATTGACCTTCAGATAAAATAATAGTAGGAAGTAGTAAGCAAGAAAAACTGTTTCCAGTGTTCGATTACGACTTAATGCCCCTATTGACACAAATGATCAATTTGGTAGTCCATTCTATAATATTGAAAAAAATCCTTTTAAACTTTTTTTTTCTAAATTTTAAGATTGAAGACAATTTTTTTCGTAGACATTTATGACAAGTGTTACCCTTATTTTTAAATTGGTTTTTCATTTTATTTCATTCTCAAAATAGTTGTAAATGGTGTTTCTTTAACAGGTTTGGTCTTTAAACTGGCAACACGTTTACTACAGATTGTCAATTTAACAGCTGAAAGTTGATTTGTGGTTAGTACGTTCTGCCATTCTATGATGAATAGATTAACGTCAAAGCATGCAAATTGTGCAAACTTATTTTGGGACCATGTTAAACGCCATACCTTCGCCAAATTTATCGTGCGTTATGTCAATTTTAGGTAATCATCCCCAGGTATATCGTGCACAGCAATTCGAGCCATGCCCATTCATTTCGTGGACGATTTTACAGGAAGATCTTGACTTAAAAGCTTATAAGATCCTTTAGGTTCGCTAAATGGGCCGAAAACATAATTCAGCTTGCGTCCCTTTTTGAACGCAACATTTTGTTCTGCGATGAGGCCGTGTTAAACGAGTATGTAAGAAAGCAAAATTGTCAAATTTGGAGTGGGGAAAACCCAGAAGCCTTCTTACAATTATTAAAACTCACTGTTTAGGCTGGTGGAGCCATCGGCCCTTTCTTTAAAGACGATGCCGGCCAGAATGTTACCGACCATCGAGAATGCTATAGAAACATGTTTTCTGACTTTTTCGCTCCTCAATTAACTGGCATTGATATGACAGAGATTTGGTTTCAACAAGATGACGCAACATGCCACACGGCATACAACATCATCAATTTATTACAGAATTCATTTGCTGTGCGCATAATATCGCGTATTGGAACTGTGAACTGGCCCCCACGATCCTGTGATCTAGCACCTTTAGATTACTCTCTTTGGGGGTATGTGAAGTCACTAGTCTATGCCGATAAACCAGAAAGGTAGGACGATTTGGAAGTCAACATTCGCCATGTTATTGTTAATACACGGCTCCAGATGCTCGACAGAATTATCGAAAATTCTACTTCAAGATTGCGCTTCATTCAAGCTAGCCTTGACGGTCATATGCCCGAAATCATATTTAGTCATTAATGACATAAAATTATTTTTAAATAAGGCAAATGTTATTGACATTGAATTTATCTGCAAGTGTTTTATGTGATATTGAACTTGTATAAATCTGAAAAAAAAAACACCCTTTATCTTAAAACTCTACAAGGATCCGCTTTGTATCACCTAAGTTACCGCGCTCTCCCTAAGATTGGGATAAGGCAATATACCCATACTTTGGAGTGTCGATTTTATTGGTTATCGGGTGGAATCAAGTCGAAATTAGGTATATTATTAGCTTATATTAAAAAAATAAAATTAAAAATTTTAAGTAACTTTAAAAAGTAAAAAATTATTTTTTTTCTCTCGGCTTTTTGACTTTACTAAAAGAACCTATTAATATTTTTAATATAAGTGCCGCCGCGTCGGTGGACTTTTTTACTAAATAAAAAAATGACTTTAAGTGATGGAAATCTTTATTTTGACCTTTGCACTTTTTTCTGTTATATGATGATATCCGTCCAGTGTTGATACACATTTATGCCCTTGTTATCGCATTTATTATGACTTTCCGCAAGATTTCCGATAAATGTTCGTATTTCTGTCGAATATTCTCCTTAACGTTCGAACGCGAACGTCCGAGGCTTGTTGACATATGTAAGTATGCGACTTTAAGCAGCCCCAAAGAAAGAAGTCTGCGATGGTTAAATCTGGCAATCTTGCTGGCCATGCCAAATCGCCAAAACAGGAGATTAGGCGACAAGGAAACGCTTCCTTCACAATAACCATTGTGGCTCGTGCTGTGTGTGTGGTTGCATCGTCTTGTTGAAATCAAATTCGCCAGTAACACTGATCGTATTGTAGATGGCGTCCTCAGAAAAATACGGGCCAATCAATCCTCCCGCATGAACGCCGCATCACACAGTGGCTTTGAGTGGATGTAATGGCTCTTCGTGTATCACATGCGAATTTTTAATGCCCCAGAAAGGAGATTTTGCTTATTGACGTAACCGCTTTAGTGTAAATGCGCTACGTCGCTCATGATGATTTTCGACACAAAATCGTCCACTCCGTTGTTGATTAAAGATGGCTTGAAAGTAATTCACAAGCGACTGACGGTCAGCGAGAACATGTATAAGTTTTTTCACTAAAATTCGTTGTGGATTCCGTCCGATTATTGGTCAAAAAAATTGACACAATTATTTCACGCTCTTGTGAAGTATAGCGCTCCATTGTTTATCTGTTTGTATGCTGCCGCCGTCCAGTTCACTAATGTCAAATAAGATTAAGGTATGATGCCATTTGCATAAATTAGAACACCTTTCGATAGAGTGATTCATTTTGCGCCACCTAAAAGAGCTGATGGCCTGGAAACGTCTGAACAGATCTTCTTAAATTGTAGCTAAGAACTATCTCGATCACGTTAGCTTTCAAACAAAAGAAATAGCATCGGAATCGGCCCATTCGTTCAGGAGCTACGATGCCACAGAGAGACACACAGGCAAGCAGACACGTCAAACTTATAACACCCTCTTTTTGCGTCGGGGGTTAAAAATAAATTACAAACAAAAAGTATTCTGAATGTGGTTATCGTTATTATATTATGTCGGCAGTAGCTATGAATTCCCGACCATAAGTTAAAATAAGTGCAAAGAAAGCTTTTATTTTCATTCACTCTGTTAGTTTTTGTGTCTTTTTTCAACTTGTTATTTTTCAAAAACCAATACTGTTGTAACCTGTGAAGTTAAAAAATGTATTTGGAAACATACAATTCTGAAAAATATAATTAATAATTAATTCTTTATCAAATGGTTCATGTAATATTTTATCTATTTCAATAAGTAAAGTAATAGAGCTTTTAATTAGTTCACAGGAATCTTGGGTCTATTTTTAGGACGAACAATGTAGTAGGTTGTTGCACATGTGATATCGAAATTCGTACTGAAACCTTAAGCGACTATAGCTCATTATGCTTATATTTATTAATCAAAATTACATGAAATGTGCATGTTTCATACATATGTATGTATGTGCGAATATATGTACCAGTTTCGTATAAATCTAGTTTCTGTATAGAAAAAATTCTACGAAAGCATTCTTGACAGCTTTTTCATATTGAAATCGTTCTCTCGGTAAACAGGGATCCAAGTTTGGATGGTGGTAGTCGGTTGGCGACAGGTCAGGTGGGTACAATGGGTGAGCAAGCATCATATTCTGACATATGTATGTCGTTGTCATGAAGCAGTATGAGCACATCCCTTTCGAAGAATTTATTTAATATTTCTATCATTAGTTGCAACAACTCTCAACATGAGTAGTTTTACCACTTTTCAAATGGGAATAGCATTTAATGTCGGTAGAAGAACATTGAACTCTTCTTCTATCTTCCTTTTATGAATGCTCGGTTTTGGCATGCGTTTTGGCATCTCACCAACGTCTAATTATTGTACAGATTTTGGCAAAATCCGCTTATTATCATATATCACTAGTTAACAGGAATTAGCTAAATGGATCTGTTCTGTTCCGAAGAAGCAGAGAAGTACAAACTTCAACCAGCGCATCATGTTTTGCCCAGTTAACTGGCCGAGTTTGTTAACATTTTTCAATGTATGTAACGGAAAGGTGCACACATACATAATTTCTCTATAAGGTAATGACCTTGTCATCGCAGCTTGAAGCTCGTTGTAAGTTTCAATAATCATTCGGTTGAGTTGGAAATTTTCGAAGCAAAGAGCTATTGATGTCTTCGGCTGCTTCCGCTGCATTGTCGCCAATTTTAAGCTCTTTAACCTATCACTTTGACTCTAGAACTGTATAGCTGTTGTTCGAACGCTAAGAAATAAATATACTGCGAAAATCAACAGCGCTGTCTTTATATCGCGCCGGTTTTAAAGATGATCACATTAAAGTATACATTAACTCGAAATCCGACATAGCATATGCAACAACCTAGTATTTCATCAAAGCCTTAAAGAAGCCGTGCCACACAAAGAATTACATTGCTCCAACAAACAGAAAAAGTAATGTGTTGTAAAGAATGTGCAAATTGTTTTACGAGTACACAAAAAACCGAGAAAAGCCAGTAAAGAAGTTAGGAAAAAAGCGGAACAAAAGTAGCAAAAACACAATAACTACAACAAAGCAACGCTTACAAGAAAAAAATCAGAGCATAAACCCTTTACAGTTCACTGTCAGCGTTGTATAAACGCGCGACAAAACTGAAAAGAATAATAAGGGCCCACACAGCATGCAGGAATGCGAAGAAAGAGAAAGAAGGTGAAAAAAGGAAACAAAAAAAAAAGACAAAAATACGGAATCGAAACAAATTAAAGGATTAAGAAGAGAAAAATGGTGTGTGGGTGGTGTGAGAGGACGAACGAAACGGAGACAAAGTCAAAATCCTTTCGACAACACACATTCTCTCCTCACCCACCCACATACATATGTGTATGTATATAGAAAGAAAAAAAAAAAAACAATAAGAAGCAGGCAAGAAATAGAATTTGAATCTGTGTGCTGCAGTAAAGTTATGTAGTGGAAAATCCATTTACCATTTCTGCAAAACAATCCGCCACTGCTGCCGAAGGAACTCCAACAGGATGCAAACCATTACTGATACCAACTAACGTGGGCGCTATACTTGTACATATTGCTCCTGATGATGACGTTTGTTGCTGTTGCATGGCCGCTACTCCACCAATACTAGTTAAGCAAAGCATACTACCACTGTTAACTGGCGATTGCAGGCCGCTTCCACCACCGCCGCCGACGTTTGTGATGATAACACCTCCGCCACCTGCTGGACTACTGTTTGTTGCCGTAAGAACCTTTCCGGGATTTATCCCATTCTTGTGTGTTGCAAATATAGGTCCTGCCGTTGAGAATGTCGCCAATTGTGAGGGATGCGACATGGTAACCCCGGTGATTGTGTTTGTCCCGAACATCGGGCTAGTCGAGTACATGGGATGATGCGCCAGGTCAATCTTTTTTTGTTTTTTTTTGGCGTTTGTCAAGATTTTAACCCATGTGAGAAGAAAACGCGAGACACACACACAAACACAAGATCAATCGCATGAAATTGAATTGATTTGGAGGCGAAGTAAGATCGTAGTAGGCCATGCAGATGATCCAAATTGGAATATCAATGGAATGGGGTAGGATTCCAGGTTATAGATGGAATTCAGGAATATGGATGTACGTAAGAGGATGGACACCATATCGAATTGAACAGTAAGATTATCCCATTATTAAGGCACATACATGTGAGAAGAAAAAAGAGAAGAATAAAATGTTAGATTAGTTGCTTAGGCACAACATTGAAATTATAGACGCGTAAGGGAAGACGTACGAGTATATATGTATGTATGTAAGTATCAGAGACTTTTTCTGAGTGTAAGGCATGCAGAAATTGATTAAAAATAAGTGAAGTTATGTTTGTTTGCTTGGTTGCCCACTCAAGCAGGTGACTGAGTTTTCTGATAAATGTAATTAAATTAATGGTATTTTGATAATTTATTTTTGATATACGGTATTTATTATACATAGCATCGTTCAGTGGAAATCAAACAAAACCTACATACATACCTACCTCCGTACGGTCCAACACGGGGGCATTTTTGACATTCTGGGTATGTATTAAAAAAAGAAGCTATTTAGGTTATTCTTAATAGCTTTTATTCCGACATCAACAAGAAGCATGATTAATAGACGCGCCAGTTGCAAATTTCGAACCAGGATCCCGAAAACATATAAAAGTTCGGGATAATGGCTTCCATGGTTTATTTCAAAAGCAAGGAAGAAACAGGATTGAGAGATTATGTGAACAATCGGCACTACGAAGTCGATATTTTGTTTTAATTGTTTACTCCAAAGGTTTTCGTTGGGGCGGTTAGTTAAGAGCTTTTTTGGTTATTAAATATCTTTCCTTAAGCTGTTACACTGTTTATTTGAACAAATAATATAGCTAACAACCAAAAAAATATTTGGTCACTACCATTGTTGGGTTTACTTTCTTGGGTTTCAATTATTTTGAATTCTCATGGCACATATTGTCTACTGTCGTAAGAGTTTAAATGTATGGTGCATTTTGCACAAGTAGTCAATTTTTTGTACGCAAGTTGCCGCGAGTGTGGGAATCAAAAACTTTCTTATAAGGCCAACTCAGGTGTCAAGGTCAAATGTGGCGCAGAAATTTTCAGGCCGATGTCTGGCCGGAGCATGTGATTTGTGAACTCGCCAAAAGAGGTTCGTTTTCTTCGTTAAATAAAGTTGATCACTTAAGCAATATTGAACAATTTCTTTATTGTAAACATTTTGACGACTGTGACATGACACTTTGCTAACTTTTAGCAATACCTGTGAGAATAGGGCAGTGAAATAAAAGAAAAAAAACAAAAAAAATAAAAATTGAAAATGTCATCAATTGAAGAATACGCAAGCCAGCAAGAAAGGGTTGGTGAGGAACTCTGTCGACTAGCGCGTAACTATGGAAAGGACTCTGATCTGAGAAAGACTCCATCATACTTGGCTTAGTGCTTGACAACGTTGGAAAATCTGTTGAAAGAATCCGATGACACTGACAGTCAGATTCGGGAGGCATTTCCTGCTGAATTGGAACACCCGTATTTCAAGAAAGACTACTACGAAGCAGTGGCAAAGTAACGGATCGCATGCGAAGCGATATCGAGCGTCGGCTCACACCACAATTGAAGGATCAGCCAACATCCGAGGAAGAGCGGAAATTATTTGGTAAGACAAGTGATTCAATGGCAGTTGGCGGAGCCAGGCAGCAGTGTGCTCTTTCCAAGCAGAAACATATATTACCAACCGCTAACCCGCTTCCAACACAGCGTTTTACAGAAGATCCAACGAATGATAAGGATAGGTTCCAATTGCATCCTAGAAAGATCATTGAACAAGTGTGTAGTGGAGGCGGCGGAGGTGCGTACAAAGCATTTTTACCAAATAAAATGAAGAAAAATTCAACAGAACTGGGATGAGATAACGTTTCTCTACAAAAAGGTTGAAGAGCAGCTAACCGTTGAAGAATTCGACTGGTATTTCAGAACACAAGACCGAGTGGAAGAAGTTCTACTAAGTTTGTTTGAAGGTGGGGCTCCTGCACATCGTCCACAGCAAACGGAAGCATTAGTTAATCCCACGATGAGACTACCAAAAATAGAACTTTCCAAGTTTGACGGCAGTTATCTTATTTGGCGCCAATTCTACAGCCTGTTCTAGCAATTAATTCATGACCAGCCGATACCAGCCGCTCAAAAGCTATACTTTCTGAGAACCAATGTTACTGCAGAGGCACACAATCTTATCCAGCACTTCCAAGCTACCAACAATAATTACGACATTGCTTGTAACACCCTGGTGGAGCGATACGACAACAAGCGGCTGATCTTACTGCTCAACTGCAATTCAGGTAAGCACAGGATTTTCAGTTGCTCAAATTTTCTTAATCTCTCTGATAAAGATCGTGAAAGGGCTGTGCGATGACTGGAGCTATGCAGGAACTGCTTGAAGCCAGGCCACTTCTCCCAATCATGCCAGTCCCGAGGATGCCAGAATTGGAGCAGCAAACATAATACACTTCTTCATCCAAGGCAGCATCACCAGAGGACAAAGTCCAACCGACAGCGAGAATTCACTCAGCAAGCAAGTCATCATCAACAAGGTCAAGATCAAAGTCAGAAGCGGCATCATAAACTCAACAAAAAACATAACCAAAAGGGACATCAACCTGGTACAAATAATGTTAAGGTTTATGAAGATCAGCGGTCGAGCTCTTCTACTAATGCAGCAATAGGTCGCAAGACGAGAAACCGTCAAGTTTATCTCGCCACAGCCATTGTCAATGTCATTTCGTCATTTGGCACGCGAGTTCCGTGCCGCGTTCTCCTAGATTCTGGCTCACAGCTACATTTTGTAACCCCTCACCTCACCAACAAATACACAAGCTCACTGCCACCTAGCGACAAAGCCCTCATTCGCATCACTGGACAAATTAGTACGCAAGTTCTGGGAGACGGAGTCACATGACAACCCCACTGAAGAGGAACACAAATGCGAGGGACATTTCAAAATGCATACGAAAATCTCACCAGATGGACGGTTTTCAGTAAGATCGCCTTTCAAACTTGAACCAGATCTCCTACTTGGGGAGTCATGGGAGTCAGCAAAAAGGCGATTCTTCTCCCTAGAAAAAAGGTTGGAAAATAATAAGGAATTGAAAGAATCATATGTAAGGTTTATGGAGGAGTACGAATCCCTGGGTCTTGAGCCCAGTATCCGCTGACGAAATTCCGAAAACACACTACTTTCTGCCTCATCATTGTATTGTCAAGCCGGAAAGCTCGTCCACCAAGCTTCGAGTGATGTTTGATGCATCTGCCAAAAGCGCTTCTGGGCACTCACTCAATGATTTATTAACGGTTGGTCCAACGGTTCAGACGGATTTGTTCTCTGTCTTATCAAATTTCGAATGTACAAATATGTCTTCACCGGAGATATCATCAAAATCTAAAGGCAGGGCCTTGTAGACCCAAAGGACAGATCATCAACTGGTCTTATGGAGATCACATCCCGACCATCCGCTACAGATATACCAGTTGAATAGTGCCACTTATGGGACTGCATCAGCATCTTTCTTGGCAACAAGATGTCTCAACAAATTGGCGAATGATAATGAGAAAGGTTATTGGGACCCATCAAAGAATGCATTCAAATTCAGTTTTGATTCCAGTAAAACTCAACAACCATGTACGCAAGCATTAAAACGAACTGTTCTCGCGGATTTAGCAAGATTGTTTGATCCTCTGGGACTTCTTGGACAGGTGCTTGGAAAATTATTCCTGCTATGGAAAATGAATATATCTTGACGAACTGCCACTGGAACTCTCCAATAAATGGTTGAATTATTTAGACTAATTCTCAACATTGAAGGATTTAAACATTTCACGGTACGTTATAGGGCCATCAGCTAAGATAATTGAGCTTCATGCATTTTCAGGTAGTAGCCTGAGCGCCTTCGGATCCTGTGTTTATCTGAAATCTATTGATGGCGATGGCAACATCAGTTTGCACCTATTGTGCTCCAAGTCATGCGTAGGTCCACTCAAAATCACAACCATAGCAAGATTGGAGCTGCAAGGAGCTGTCCTTATGTGAAGCTCGTAAAAAGAAATAGTACCTAGAAAAGTCGACAAAGTGTGTTACTATACGGATTCAACAACAGTTTTTTCTTGGCTAAAATCGCCCTCATATACATGGCAAAAGTACGTTGCTAACAGGCCAAGATCCAAGCAGCTACCGATATGCGATATTGGAATTATACCAAAGGTGAGCTTAATTCGGCAGATATGCTCTCCAGAGCATTGAGCATCGATATGCCCAAAGAACAAGGTTCCAAGACGAGTACGAAACCTTGCAACGGGGATCAAATGTGAGTAAAAACTCATCCATTTCATCACTAAGCCCGTACTTTGATAAGAATACCAAATTAATTCGGGTTGGTGTAAAGTTGGCCAATGCATCTATTTCGCCGGACGCTAAATATCAGATTCTGGTTCCAAAGGACAGCATTGTCACAAAACTACTTTTAACTCAACTTATGCATGTGTCGCATCAAGCGCTGATCGCAGCATCACGACACCAATATTGGATTGTAGGCGTAGCAGATTGGCTCGGCAGGTTATAGCGAACTGTATCAAGTGCTTCAAGTCAAGACCGAAATCAATAGACCAGCTCATGGGAAATCTGCCTATTGAAAGGGTCAATCCAACGCGGTCTTTTTACTACCTGGTGTTCATTATTGTGGACCGATTAAAACTCACTACAAGATTAGAGGAAAGACTCCAACAAAGTCTTATCTAGCAGTATTCGTATGTTTAACAACAAAGGCTATACATCTCGAGGTAGTTGGAGACCTAACTGGTGAAGCTTTCATCAACTGTTTGAAAATATTTACAGGCAGAAGAGGGGTTTGTCATACCATATTTTGTAATAATGCGACGAACTTCGTTGGCGCTAAAAACCAACTTATGGAATTAAAGAATGTATTCAATTCTGAAAGTCTCCAGTCTTCAATCAGCTCAGCATGTTCACGAGGGGGAATAAATTGGAAACACATCCCGTCTCGATCGCCTCATTTTGTAGGCTTGTGGGAAGTAGCTGTAAGTCAGCAAAGAAATTGTTAGTTCGTCATCTTGGAGAAGCGTCACTGACGTACGAACAACTGTTAACGGCCGTCAATCAAATTGAGGCGATTTTGAACTCGCAACCTCTCACTCCAATGTCCTCCGATCCAAATGACCTTGAATCACTCATGCCTGGTCACTTCCTAATCGGTGCACCGCTCACAGCAATTAAAGAAGTTGATCTTACTGACCGAAACTTGAGCAGCCTGGATAAGTTTCGCCAAATTCAGCATATACAGCAACACTTCTGGAGAAGATGGTCTAATGAATATCTACAATTGCTACAACAACGGATGAAATGGAAAACTCAGTCGCAGAATCTGTCACCCGCCACTATTGTTATCATCAAAGAAATTAATATCCCTCCGCTAAGGTGGAAGCTGGGGCGTGTTGTCGAGGTCTACATGGGAAATCTTGGCATTGTACGAGTAGCTAATATAAAAACAGAAGGCGACACATATCAAAGAGCAGTACACAATCTTTGCCCTCTGCCAATAGAAGAAGGAAGTGACGAAGAAAAGGGAAGGAAAAAACTGAATGCTGATTTAACGAGTCAAAGGAAGCAAAGTTTCCCCACTACACGAAAGCTTAGATGCAACCAATTTGCAAAAAGAAGCCTTCTATCAACGCTTTTTCTAGTGCTGTGTGTTCTGCCTTCTTCAGTGGCTCTTACCAACGACCAAATAAAAATTACACCGCTTGATGATGCCGTGGGTATATATTTTGAAGATATATGACGCATTCACACAAAAAAAAAAGGTTTTGGAGCTTATATGTCTACTACAACTTAACGACCTACTGGCAAGAATTGGCACAAACAAAATCTTATCTCAATGACATGGAGAAGCGATGTATAGGGCAATTAGCAGCTGAAGGAGATTGCGCACCAATTATTGAGATATTTAAACACAGACTAAGAGCCATTGAAGAGAATAATCATCTCATTCATAGCTTTTACGCTTCAAGCCAAAAAGGTAATAGAGTTGCTAGATCACCATCTGACTTCAAAGAAAGTTTGGCACACAGTCTATTCGGAATTCTTGACCATGATGATGCGGTTGACATTCAGAGACAAATCGATACTGTGAGCTAAAATGAACAGCATCTCGCGAAACTCTTGCAAAACCAAGGCTCCATTGCCGATTCCATATCTAAGATCCTAAGACGGAATACGCAGGAGATAAATACACAATTCCGAGCCCTTAACCAATACCCCAAAGACCGCAAATGCTATCGATAAAAAACAGGAAGCTACTGATCTCAAGTAAAACTCGGCAACTTTAATCTCCTATTTGATACTATTTATTACAAATTTCGAACGGATTCAAGACGGTTTACTTGATGTGATATTGAATCTATATCATGCTAAAATAAGTCCGCAATTGATAGCTCCAGCTTAGCTATTCACACAAGTACAGCTTATACGAAATAACCTGCCACCAACGCTTAGCTTACCAAATGGGTCAATCACTGATGTGTATAGAATGGCCTCAGTGAAGGGTCGAAGTCTTAACGAATCCATAGTATTCGAAATTCTCCTGCCATTGACTGACAGTCAGGATTTTCAACTATTTCATTTGATAACAGTGCCTATGCTCCGAAACGGCTCAACCTACTTGGTCGAAACGTCATCACCGTATTTGACAGTCATGTTGGCAAGGGACAATATTTGCATAGACGGACTATGAGTTGTCATCTTGTAAGGCGCTGAGGTCTAAGAAATTTTTATGTGCTCAGGACTTTCCAACGCGAATTCTTCAGAAACTTCAAATTCTTGTGAGATGGCACTACTGAACCATGAAGAAAAGGCATTAACCAATTGCACTCTGAAGCAGACACCAGCTCAAGGTCGATAAGTGGGATCCAACAGTTGGATTTTTTCGGTGCTCACTAGAAAGACCGCTCATCTCATTTGCGAAGGAAATACAAACAGCATAACACTTTTCGGAAATGCCATTTTGGAATTCAGAAAGCCGTGTATATTAAAGTTACCGAACCTGATCATCAATGGTCGGACCTCATACAACAACACGATCACGAACTCATTCATCCCGACTGACAACATCAGCAAATGGATATTCGACCGCGGTGCAACTCATGAGGACTTTATTCCCCCGGGCTTTAATGACATAGACTTGGCTGAACTCACTGACCTTAAAAACAAGATCGATGAAATCATGCAGTAGACGAAATTTGATGACATCTCTAAGATGAATTCCACGACTGCCACCACTATGGATTGGCTTATCTTCTGTTGGCTGGCATGATTGGGATCATCGTCTTATACTCCTGGCATCGGCGGACATTGAAGCCAGTGCCGAAGCCATTTAATATTGTCTTACTCCTTTTTGCTTGATTTGTAATTAACTTTAATGATTTTAAGAATTTTTTAGAGAGTTAAGGACCCTCAAAAGGGGGGAATAAGTTGGGTTTACCTTCTCAGGTTTCAATTATTTTAAATTCTCACGGCACATATTGTCTAGTGTCGTGAGAGTTTAAGAGAAGACAGTTGTAGGCTTGGAAATTCCGGGAAAAACACAAAACATTAAGCTCTGCTAGCTTAAGACACACAACTGCTACAAGACTACAGACCCATCAGTCTCTCTTCCTTTCTTCTTAAGACGTTAGAGAGACTGGTGGACCTGTACATTCGGGAAGCCTACAAAAATGTATGCTTTCGAAATCGCAACATCCTTATTTTAAGGTGAAATCAGTAGAAACAGCTCTATACACGAGTTGGAAAATAATTCCAACGAATTCACCATGATTGCCTTCCTCGATATTGAGGAGTTTTTAACAACATAAAACCACTAGCCATCATCATGCATTAAGCAAGCTTAAAATGCCTTTAAACAGGTTGATCCATTTGAAATTCAGTGGGCACACCACAAGGAGGAGTACTATCGCCGCATTGTGGGTGCTAGTTGTAAACGAAGTATTCCTATCCCTGGAGGCAGCGGTCGTAAATTCATTTTGTATGCAGACGATATTGCACTGGCAATTAGCGGAAAACTTCACCCAACAATCAGAGATTTGATGGAAATAGGCCTAGGCAAACTGGCCGAATGGGTAGAGAACTACGGGCTTGGAATAAATCGTCCCAAAATGGTACTAGTTTTATTCACAAAAAAAAAACGGCAGAATCCTCAAATCACTTCACCAAAACTCAATTGGACTTACCTTGGCGTGATATCCGACAGGAAACTAAACTGGAAATTGAATGCGGAAGAACGCATCAAAAATGCAACAACTGCGCTATACACCTGCAAAAAAGCCTTGGACACCAGATGGGGTATCAAACCCCATATTACACACTGGCTATATACCGCGGTTATTAGACCTAGTTATACTAATGTACGGCTGCTTAGTCTGATGACAGGCACTGTGTGAGATCTATAAAAAACTGTTAAGTAGAGTTCAAAGGATGGCGTGCATCAATAGGGGTACTGCGAACAACCCCCACTGCAGCCCTCGAAACGAAGCTCCACTTACTCCCCTTGGATCCCTTTGGCAAGGAAAAGGCAAAGAAATCGGCGGTGCGACTTAAGGAATCGGCTCATTGGAAGTTCTCCGAAATAAGGCATGCTGGTGTTCTACGCCAAAGCAATGATCTAAGTGTAGTCACGGACTACTAAATCCCGATCTTAGACTTCAAGATTCTGCATAAAACAACAATTCTCAACCAACAACAATGGGAGGGGAATGAATTTCTATGAAAAGCCACTGAACTGGAAATATAACAGACGGATCCAGGACAGGCAATGGTATGATGCCGGTGTCTATGCACCGACCCTAAAAATCAGCCAATCCTTTACACTCCGTCTCCACTAGCGATAAATTCATCGCAGAAGCCAAAGCAAAGGCAGATAGCAGACGAACTGTCAGATTTTCTTTTAGTGGGTATTTCATCGCATGCTTTTTCAGTATAGTGGAGAATGGCAACGAATCGGTACATTGAAGTAAATGATTTTTCGGGCTAAACACAAAGGAAATGTCAAAAAGTGACAGCGAAGAGACAGTTCTATTAGAGATATAGTATGCGATAAATGGTATGCGATGAGAGCATACTTTCCATCGCATACCATGAAAATAAAGCCGCCATAATGGTCTACACTGGCGATAATGACAGCCTGATTTAAAGCCTGCTATGGATTTATCGCTAGTGGAGACGGGATGTTAGACTACCGAGCCACTGTAGCATATTCCAAACTGAATTGACGGCAATTCATGAGGTCACCAACCGGCGGTCTGTGAGATCGATGAACAATAGGGCCATCGTCATCTACACAGATAAAAGCACTTGAATCACCAATAATAAGATCAAAATTGGTCAGGCACTACCGCACATCTCTAAATGAGATAACGAGCAGATGCGCTGTAACGTTGTGCTGGCTGCCTGGGCATAGCGTAACTGTGACGCAGACGAACTAGCCAAAATATGCGGCACACTGGAGCTCTCGGCTGTTAAACGGAAAATCCAACCACCAATGGAAACGCAAAAAAATACAACAGGCAAATGAGAGATGGCGTGATCTTGAAACATGCAACTACGCGAGACAAATCTCGCTCAGATATTGCCAACGTTAAAACTAGCAGGCAGATTATAAGCAGCCTAATCGAACTCCTAGCAGGACATTGCAGTTTAGGAAAACATGCCGCAAGATTAGGACTGCCATATAACGACTATTGAAGTAGGTGTTATAATGAGAGAGAGGAAGAATCTCCATCCTATCATGCAATTGCCCTGCCTCTTGAGGAGTCTAGGAGAATACTTCTTTAATGAACTAGCCGATCTATCAGAAACGGAGATCAGCAAACTTTCGACTTTTATTCAACTTCTATTAGTTCAAAATGATTCCAAGAGTAGCGGTGACCAAGCTGATTCGAGTTATAGCACAATGGACCGATCTTGATTTCACTAATCCCCACCGCTAAAAGCCACCTTACCTAACCTAACCTCTGCAAGCCAGGGCCACCACTGGACTATAGGATCAAGTAGGAAAGCATACGTCTCCTAAGAGAAATATTTTATTGGATTAGGTTCGCTGAAGCACATTCAAGACATTAACCCATCGTAACTGATAAAGATCTCCATACTCTCCCCGCACTGAAAGTCTTTTTCTTAAATTTTAACGTTTGCCTCTAGCTGCATACTATAAAGCTCAAAGGTCATATTCTATAACCAGGGGATGCAAAGAACCTGATGACATAAACTACTGCCTGCGTAAATCTGCAGCAATGAAGGCATTCACAGTTCTTCTTCCACACCGCTATGTGAGATAAAACCATTGACGGAAATTTATTAGGCACCCCACTATAACAGATTTAAAACAAAGCTTATTGATTATATTACGGTCTGTGGAGTAACGACAAAAGATAAATCAACTAGGAAGCAACTGATGTCCTGTGGAAAGTCCGAAACTGGTTCCTTTTCCCTTTTAGTTCCACTCTTTCGTGCTGGGTTGCAAAATCCAGACCTTAGTAAGTCTGCAGAATATCACCCATATACCCAGATGTGCAAATCCTTATTAATTTTTGACGCATGGAACGGACTTTCATTGGGATTGAAAATGTAATGTCAATAAAAGATAATCCTTAAAAAGCGCTTGAAGCCTCGGAAATCATCTATCCGTTACTTGAAATGAAAATATAGTACAGAAATATTTTCAATGGCCTAATTTCTTACAAAAGATTGGAGTCAAATTTTAAGTAATTCCGGTAATCCCTTTATTGGAAAGAAATTTTTTTCTAAAAAACAGTTCAACAATTGATCGAGTATTCGAGAATGATCAAACCAATTTTATTCCCGAAACCGAATCTGTTTTCTTCTTAAATACAATCTGGGAAATAGATATCAAGGGCATAGGTGAAAGGTCTACCCACATTTGACATTCGCATTCAAGTTGCTTCTGACTTGTTGTTGGGAAAAATGTTACATTTTTAAACGTGGTTATGTAGATGACTATTAAGAAATCAAATTTACACCGAAACACTAATGCATAATTACAAATCTAACTTCTGTTGTCTATAAAGATAGGTAATACTAAGCTCCGCAGGTTCACTGTTTTATTTAAGATGCTTTTTGGTTAAGATGCTGAACCCTCGGCAAAAGCTGGCTCGTTTGGTGGGATGCAAAATGGGATTACAAGCCCAGTTTTTTTTCGAGTGTTCTTCTTTTGTTTTTTTCATATGCCGAAGCAATAGCTGCGAATATGTGTGAAAGTTAAAGGTTGATTGTCGAAAAGGCGTCATCTTCCACCATAAATAAGTCAGCTCACATGTAACCCGAAAGACACAGCAGAGACTGTAGAAGTAAAAATTGAAAACACTTCAGGAAATATCATATTCTTCAGATCTAGCTTCTTAAGATTTTTATCTGTCTCGGTTTTTTCACAGAACATTTGAATGGTAAGGAAAAAGAAATAAAAAAAAACCTTGTCATTACTTCTTTTTGATTTGAAGCTGGAATACGTCATGAGAAATTAGTAGGAAATAACCCTTGGGCTTTCTGAGAGATTGTGAGGAAACAGTCAAGAGAAACATAAAAAGCCTTAAAACGGCAGGAAAGGAAGTAGGTTTAGAAGTGAATGAAATGCAGGCTTAAAACCAAATGTGGGATCACTGACGAACCTAATTATACGCGATAAACGCAAGTGGACAAGTTCAAATATTAGAATGCCAAAAACGACATAGAGATCAAAAGAAAAAATATGCTGCATATCGGCCACGCGTGCTTCTTCGCGATAATGGAACCATACAAAACAACGCTTTAATCCCCCGAGTCAAAATCCATAATTACCTACATATATAACATCATAATAAGACCAATGGCACGTTACGGGCGCAAAACTTTTTCTTTGAGTAAGAAAGAGGAAAATATATTTCGATCTTTGATAACAAGGTCTTAAGGAGAATCTATGATCGAAAGCAAGAAGAAGAAAAAGGCGAGTGGAGAAAGCTACACACTCAAGAACTTGAGGATGTCGAGTCAGTCCGAAGCATTATTCGAGTAATAAAGTCGCGAAGACTAATATGAGTACGACACGTAGAACGCTGTTTACTAGACCTTATATAAATAACAGATGTTAATGCCGTCAGAGGATCAACATAGTTTACATTTTTTTTTCACACAATAATAAACGTCATAAAGACGTACTTATATGGTAAGCAAAAGACAAAGAAACGTTCTTGAAGACATTGAGGTGGTTCTAGTATAAACTAATAGTTGGTCTGATTTGGTCTGCTGATAAGAAATTTTAAACAATTTTATTCAACTATGTAGGTTGTAGGATCATTGCCGTCTATGTGCCCCAAACCATAAAAACGGCTATTTTTGTTAGATTGCCATACGCAGTCGCCATGTAGTTGAGCCATTAAATATGTCAAACAATTTTATGCCTTCTTCCACGAGACCAACTACCATAAATCAAAAACATTCGAAATAAACCATGTTAATAAATTAAACTACAGCGCTATTAAAGTCACACAAAATAAAGGACATTTTACGACCGGGCAATCGGCCAAGTGCACAACTGCCACCGCCATCCACAACAAGCTGTACACCATCGTATTTTATCGAAAAAAATAATTATTTAAAAAAAAAAAATTGAGAAATCCTTCGAGCTACTGACACGAACAATAAACGCAAAAACACAAGAAAGGAATCTAAATAAAAATACGAGTAATAAATACGCATTGAACTCTAACCGAACTGCGGCACTTCGGGCGTAACTGGCATACTGGAGGAACTTTGACAGAGGCAGAAACGCTGGTGTGGAAAGAGTTCGCAGTGAATACACAAGGCTCTCGTGTAGTAAAACGCAATAGAGTGTGGTGCTATAGTTATTTTGTGCCTTCCCCAGGGCAAACATATGAGTGTCCTCAATAGTTGACAGGAATTCAACAAGGATAACAATGAATTGTACACCGACTGTTGCCCGGCTAGGAGGCCAAGGAACAGGAATTATTATGCGCACATACTGGCCATTCACCCACTGTTGAGTATCCAGCTTCCTTTGGTTGCGTTGTTCTTATGCTCGCAGTTGTTCTTTCTACACAATTTTGCTTCCTCTTTTTGCTTCCTCATCTCTGTTGACTCAAATAAATTTTCGTTTACTCCGTTCCTAACAGGTTATACTAGGCAAGACCATGGGTTTGAACATTCGCTAAGAAAATAAAATAAAATGGAAATGTACTACTTGGTGATGGGTTAGATGATATCCTGTGTGTATATGACCATATGTATGGGTGTGTTGTGTTGTGTGTTGTGTGTTTGGTATAGAACGTTATTTTTTGCTGTTTTGAATTTTTCTATTTTTTTGCCTTTTTGGAAAGACATCTTTTTGTGCTTCTCTCGTGCTGCTCTTAGAATGCGACAGAATTGCACAATAAATAACACCTCGTCGGTCCCACCCTTCAACATTCTGAACAATGTGGTTCGGACAAATTTATTACCTGAGAATAAATGTTTGGCTCTGCCCGTTTCATATCAGATAGTCTTGGTCGGCCTAGTGTGGCAGTGCAATAGGGTATCCTCTGGCCTCCGGGAGCAGCCAGCTCGGCATATGTTAAATCAGTCTTGAGTTATGACAGTGTTCAGTAGGAGTAATGTGTTATTGGTTGAGCGATGACCAGGCGAACATGAAAATAGAAGAACAAAATTTGTTGTTATGGAGATGGCATTATTTTTTTTTTCAAATTCTGAATGTAATATATGTTTTGTGGGCAGTATAATCTGATGAGTAAGTGAACGTCAGTTTTAACACTTATACATATAGAGATATACTAAAATATGTACCAAAATATATAGTCAAATGACTTCGGCCTTTAACTCATATTATTTGTGTGAGAAATAAAATGAAGTACTCCAAAGTAAAGGCTTTTTTGTAAGAGGGAAACAAATTCAAATTCAAATTAAAATAAAACATTTGAAGCTAATGGCAATGTCTATAATATAAGCTGCATTTAATGCCATTAGTGTCCAAATACGAGTATGACTTCGGGCATATACTCGCCACGGCTAACATGCGCAAATCATGTTATGAATGAAGCGCAATCGTGAAGTCCAACTTTCGACAACTTATTGTCAACTGGGGCCGTATATAAGCAATAACACGGCAAATGTTGGCTTCCAAATCGTCTCTGGTTTATCGACATATACTGGTGATTTAACATACCCCCAAAGAAAATAATGTAAAGGTGTGAGATCACAGGATCGTGGAGGTCAGTTCACAGGTCCATTACGCGCAATAATGCGCTCAGCAAATATTTCTCGCAATAAATTGATAGTGTTGCTCCTTATTGTTGAAGCCAAAGCTCTGTCACATAAATAAGGAACGAAGAAGTCAGAAATCATGTTTCTATAGCGCTCTCCATTGACGGTAACATTCTGGCCGGCATCGTCCACCAGCCCATAAAACACATAAAACAGTGAGCTTTAATAGTTGTAAAGGCATTCCGACAAAGGCTTCTGGGTTTTCCTCACCCCAAATTCAAAAAATGCGCCTCATCGGAGAACCAAATTTTGCGTTGAAAATGAGAATCAGTCTGAATCATATTTTGGGCCCATTCACCGAACCTACGACGGGTATGATGGTCACTCGGTTTCAGCTCTTGCACAAGCTGGGTCTTATAAGCTTTTAAGCCAAGATCTTTCAATAAAATCTTCCACAAAGTGGACGGGCATAACTCCAATTGCTGTGCACGATGGTTAATTGACTCATAATAATTTCTTCTCTTCGCAATGTTTTTCGTCTTTGGGGATGCGTATTATCCACTAGAGTATACTTGGAACGAAAACGATTCACGGTGTTCTGAATAACTTGTTCAAATGGACGATTATATCTACCCTAAAATAGACGTAGCGCACAATAAGTTTGGCGAACCGAACCATTGTTTTCAAAACCTCTAAAAAAACACCCTTTTCTTGAAGTAGTGATATGTGGCATTTGGTGAGTCTACTCTGAGGAACAAAAAATGTTTATAAGCGAGTTACAAATGACGGAGAGGCTGCTATGACGATGCCAGCTCTGGTTGCCCCAGCACGTCAATAATGGGTGAAAACTTTGAAGTAGCGAAGAAAATTAACATGGAAAATCGTCAAATCACTATCAAAGAAGTTACTGAGGATACCGGTTGACTGATGCCATGAATTTTTCTCAGACATTTTAGGCTTGAAACCTGCGTCAGCGAAGTGTGTTCTAAAATGTTTGACGAAAGGTACCGTCGCATGAATCGCTCAGGAGCTTAATGACGTGAATGATGAACTAGATTTACTGAAAAGGGTCGTCGAAACTAAAGTCCAACCATCCCAATGGAACATTTCCTTGAAATTACGAAGATACGAAGAAAACATCTAAATTTGTGGAAAAAAAAAATTATAGCTGTTGCATCACGATAATGCATCTGTTAACTTATCGTTGTTTAGGCATAATTTGTTGGCCAAAAACAATACCGTAGATCATGCCGTAGCCACCTTGTTCACCGGATATGGCTCCCTGTGACACTGTTTTCTTCCCAAAAATGATAAAAGCTATGAAAGGACGAAGATTTGCACGGTTGAGGAGATAGAGATCAGGTCGCTGGAAGAGCTCAATGCTATACCAAAAAGTGTACGAGTATCAGAAGTGCTTTGACGACAAGGGGTGATCCAAAACTAACGATAATCGATTAGTCCAGTCCGCATAAAAACACAAAAAAAATGTTTGCTTGCTTGTTGTACCATTAGGTTAAATACATTCATTTGAATACGAACCGTCGAACGGATAACATCAAAATGGAAATAAAACGAAATTAGTGTTGTCATCAAGTACCTCGGTTTAAAAAAAAAAAAAACTTTTTCCCACCTTTCAGGCAATTTTCTAATTCCATCTTGAAGAAAATATTTCATCTTTTAAGGCGATCCAACTTTCGAATCAATTTTCGATTTATGCGAAAGAAGTAAACCGATGACCTGCCAAATCGTTATCAAAAGGGGGAAGAGTCGAAAAACACGGCGGGTACGATAAAACATCCCATTTGAACGTTTTCAAATATTTTTTTACGATGTTACGACGAATCAGTTGTAGCGATCGCCCATAATGGATTCACCAGATCATAGTACACAACACGCTTTTGGTTCCACAAACTCCAGCAGACTTTCGAACTCAAATGTTGCCTTGATGTTGAAGTTGAAGTCGATGGCAGCGAATCACCACGCTTAGCTTATCGTAGAATATCGTAGAATATACGAGTACATGTCATATCCCACGTCATTTTTCTTTTTGCTTTCGAATCAACTACTTGCGTATATAACAATCGACTTTTAACATTTCTCGTTTTCAATTCATGAGGAACCGAATTGCCTTGCTTTTGAATTATTCCCATGGATTCTTATAGTACAGAAACTATTTGCTGAGTTATCCCCAATAAATCTGCAAGCTCAAATTGCGTTTGACTAGGATTTTTATCAAGTAGCTTCCAATTTTTTGTCTTCGAGATTTGTTGGTGGTCCAGAGCAAGGTTTATTCTTAAAATGTTTCCATTATGACCATTTCCTATATGATACAACAATTGTCATCATAAAGATTCAACAAGCATTCCAACTGCTTCGGCTTCTAATTAAAGGAAAACATTAAACCCTTATGCGAATGTTGCTTAGTTAACACAAAATGTGACATATTCAACCCAGAGTTAGGGAACTATGATATAAATTGAATGCTATTGACAGACGCCTAACCACTCTGAAGCAACCGAAATCAGCTGTCACTAGGACAGCCATTTATAACAGCTAGAGCCATCTTTTGAAAACGGACTGAACCAATATATCTGGGAGGGACTCCTTTAAAGGGGACAAAATTAATGAATGAATAAATAAAATTAGCATTTACCTTATTTCTTGAACAAACCTCATACAGTAGACAGACCATCGGGGGCAGAAATAAATGAGACTATGTAAATAGATTTAATATAGCATTCGACAATACAAAAGAGAAATGTTCCAAGGGTAAATTTGTTAAGTAGTAGAAGTAAGCAAAATCACATACAAAGGAGTCATCGGCGATATCTTTTTGAAAGGATGGCAAAAAAGTTGGCGATAGTGTTGGGATCACTTAATGTTGCCTCCTTGTAGGAAAGGAAGGTTGGGTGGCCCTCAAATTTTCCTTTATAGTTGACACGCTGAAAGAAGAACTTAGGATGATTTATAAGATTGGTTTGCGTATCGATTAAATATAGATGATAAAGGGATTTGAACGGAAAGTGCAGATAAGCACCAAAATAGTTTGCCATTAGATTAGTAATATCTCTCTATGGCGTCTTTTAAGGTTATTGAAGGGGGTTCTTTTGAAATATTCATTGATTTGGCAGAATTTTGCTATGGAAACGTGCGTAAAATTAAGGCGGTTTATCGTTGACATTTGAAGACTAGGTTTCATTTATGGAGCACTGTTTGCAATCACAAGTATGTGTCTAATAAAACGCTGGGTGATACTTTAATTAGTTCACAAGATATAAGTTTGTTTTATTTAAAGTCTGCATTATTGTTATGCCATTGGACACGTTGACAGTTTGAACATCGTTCTGAAATAATGAGCGATATTAACTATATCTTAGGCATTTTTAAACAGAGGAAATACAGAAAACTATGATGTCCTCTTTTCTAAATCGTTTATTTACGTCTCTCTATTAAGGGTAGAGTGCAAGTGAAAACTTGCTCAAGGTTTCTGGTGAAAATTCTCTACAGAAATGTCAATGTCAACGGCGGGTTAAGGACCACCACGAAGTCCCATTGAAGTTAATGGCGACTTAATAAAGGCACGGATCATGTCAAACCCATGTTATACGACAGGACGCTGCAGGTATGCTGAACATCCATCATTCCAATGTTCATGACCACCTGCAGAAAGTCAGATATGTGAGTAAGCTCAATTTTTGTTTTTGTCATGATTTCTAGAAGGTATGCTCGACAGTGCGTATAAGCATTTGTGTTTTGACATTAAAATGAGGAAATCTACCTTTTTCTTCTGAATTGATGATAAATAAATTTTTGCGATAATCTATAACCCAAACGGTCTAAGTCTCCATGTGATAAAGTGCCTCAAACGAAATTGAGAGAAAACATTTATCAAAAAGGGTTATGCTGTCAGTGTGATGGGATTTTAAAGCAGCCATATAAGTTTCGCTTCTACCTGGTAATCAAACGAATTCAAATAGAACGAATTCATCGTTCAGACCAGTGCAGAGCTTATTTATCGTTAAGCAGTTGCGTTTCATTAAGGCGTTGGCAAGTTATACACAAATGTGTCGACTTGACAAAAGCTATCTAAGCATGGCCTTGCGCATTCTCCTCAGAAGTATACAGACTGATTCTATGCAATTTACTCAAAAGCATTGTTGATTGATCTTTGTTCATTTGAAGAATTTATATAGGCCATGATCTTTGTAAAAACAGAACAGAAGAACCACTCTCTTCGTCATTTTTCTATACGGCTGTGCGCTTATTTGCCTTCATAAACCAGCTTGTCAACATATATCTATTCTATAATCTATGCCCAATTGATATAGCACCGAAACCGAAATATATACATACAAATTCTAACTCTATTATTCCGCTATACAATTGTTCCGTGGTTCATACAACTCACCAAGAACCATTCTGCTACGTTTCATTTTGTGATAGAACGTTTTTTTTTTTCCCATCACACTCTACCCACATTAGAAAACGCGCATACTCTCAGAGAACACAATTATGGTTAGGTTTCCCAAAAAAATAAAGATTAGAGGTCTCCATAGAAACAGTGAAGGGTAAGAGGGATTCTTTGTTTGATCTCCTCGCTAATGCTATTACGTATAGAAGTATTTACTTTGATGTCGAGGAAAGCAGTATTTCTACAACCCTCATTGCTTTCATTTAATTTTAGGCGTGTATTTTCCAGAATTCCATATTTTTCAGAATATAGGTTGAAAATGAAATTCAAACTTTAAAAATAACATTAAATTTGAACTGAAGAAATACAATACTTGAAAGCTTCAAAAAGTAATGATCTAAAAAGGGGCAATGGATCCATACAAAGTATTATATCTTCATCTCACGAGTTTGAATTCTAAGAAATGCAGTCATTCATGATTGAGTCTACAATGTTATAGATTTCATAGGAAATTTTTTTTCGAAAACAGACTGGTGTACTTGACAGTCTATTTCACTGTGGTTTGCGACTTAGTTTGCTCGTTAAAAATAAAAATAAAACACTCAAACCTATGTTTTAACTACTAATTTTCATAAGTTATACTTTTTCCCGGATCCATTATTTGGATAAGGTGCCTGCATCTTAGCAACAAATCGAGTTTTTGGCCTAATTTCCTTTTAAGAGAAAACTTAATTGTGACATTTTTGAAACTATGAGGTACAATAGACATGAGTCATTAAGTACAAGCTCCTCCGTCATGGCTGTAGAAATCTAACACCGACCGGTGTTTGCAAAATCCTATTACATAAGGTAGAGTAAGCAAGAATGTGACGATGTGAAGGGTGAGCCAACAGATAACTTTAGTCTGTGTCTGTTACTGTCATTCACTGTATTCAATTTCATTAATTTTTTTGACAGGTGTCGAGTAGAGTCTTAGGCAATTAATCGCGTTTACCAAGCAATAACACATTTTTTTTATTCGAACTTTGACGAAAATGAGAAATTAGTAAAAGTTACATTTCGTAAAGCTTTTCGATCAACATACTCGCCTTAGTAAGTCTGGAATTCATGAAAGGCAACGACGTTCTCTCTGGTGTCACGTGTCATGATGAAAAAGCCTATTTTATACGGAAAGTTAACAAAATCATTTTGTCGCATCTCCTTTTTCATTTTTTCTTTAATTCCTGCCTGAAACCCATTCATTTAAAACTTAAAGGTTTAATTGGGTTTAGGAAGGTTGTAGTACCATATCGATAAGGTCATCCATTTTCAGTATACTCATTATTACCGGTAGTTCGATCAGTAGTGTTGAATCGACATTAGGTGTATTTTATTATGCCACATGATCCACTCAGGATCATGGGACATAATAGCACACTACAGATCAACGATGGCCAGCTTGACATTTCACTTTGTTCAGTCCTGTCAAAGATCTGACATTTGAAAACAAGATAAACAAACAAATTGAATATGAAAACAGCTGCTATTGAGCTAAATTGGGTTTATTTGTTGAATTTAAGTAGTTAATATTTGTATTATAGTGGTTACAGGAAAGTGACACGGGCAGTGAACAAAGCAGTTCACCTGAATATTCATTGCTGCATGAAGAAATAACAGATTTCTCGGTCGAAATTTAAATTAATATACATGTTTACCTTTTTTTGCCCACCTGCCCCATTTCGACTTCACAATAAAAACAATCTTTGAAATTTAAGTGTGGAATTGCCATATCAAAGAAAATGTTTCTTTTCATACAAATTTGATAAGACCGATTTAAATGCTGATGATAATAATTTTTATCTCTCTTGGAATACACACATAACCAAAATATAATCAAAGGCCATCACACAATTTACACACTGCCCTGCATGCTAAAGTTGCAAATCAAGCCTTAACTTTACAGAGGACCTATAAATGCAAAGACCTTGTTGGACATCTGGAAATTTTTAAAAGAGTGAACAACATTTGGGAGCTAACCCGAGTGAGTGATCTGATGACCCCTGAGTCAAAAAATACTATGAAGTATCAGATATACTATGAAGTACTCACACCAAGTAGAGAAGAATGCAACAACAGCCCCCCTTGGATGAAGGATGGAGCCCAGAAATGTTTTACAGATGGGTCGAAATCTGGAAACAAGGTAGGTTCTGATGTAATAGGACCAAGATGCAGCCTACGCATTCCCCTCTGCAATGAGTCAACTATATTTCAGGCTGAGCTATGTGCAATCCATGAATCAGCACATAGCATCAGCGACACGAGACCCACTAACACAAAGATAGCTATATTCTCAGAAAGCTAAGCGGTTCTTAAAGCGATTAAGATGTACAACTCTAAAGCTGTCTGGGAACGTGACAAAATATTAAAGAAACTGGCACCAAATAACAGACTAAAACTGATCTGGGTGCCAGGTCATGAAAAAAAAAAAGGCTGACATGCAAGCCAAGAAATGTGATCAGACACATTTTATGGGGCCATCCCCCTTTATGGTTTCGACAATTCGAACATAAACCTACATCTACATAAATGGATCATTAGACAAAAGAACCAATTCCAGGAGAGTATTAAACACTCAAGAACGTTCATGGAACAGAATCATAATCCCAAACGTGCAAAAGAAGCTATGGAACTTAATAAAGCCGACCTTAGAATGCTATGTGAGGCGCAAACAGGACACGGGGCATGCAATTACCACCTTTATAAAATGGGTCTTAACAGCACAGAAACCTAAGGACGCTTAGGAAACTATGGAACATATACTGCCCAAGCCTGCCCGAAGAAGATGCAAAATGACAAGCAAAAACACGATATCAGGGAAAAACTTCCAGGAAATCCCATTCAGAGAAGTTGTTCTCAAATTTTTGAAGGCAGCACTCAAATCCTAAACCAAAAAATGGGATACAATAATCTTTATAGTCGCAGTACTAGTGTCTTCAATTCAATTTAAGGCTTTTGATAACATTCCCTAGAGAATACTCTTTAAATTGTCAACCCTTGGCCCATTGCCCATTTTATTCGCCTACAACACAGTTTTTGTAAGGCTGCGAAATTAATGAAGCTGATACAAGTATGCCTAAACAAATGACAACTTAAAGTAGAAAACGCCCTATCTGAAACACTGAGATACGTTCTTCTACTTCTTTCTAATTTGGTGCTGGAAAACAGAATCGATCCTTTCAGAAAAAATAAGAGTGGAAAAAACTCATTCACGGGATCATATCCGCTCTAGCTCACGCTAATGACTTTAACCAGTTAAGGGAAATTTAAAAAGTATAATAATGGCAGGAAAGGAAGGTTAAGAAGGATCGATCCATACCTCGAACTTGATTGTACTTGATGAACGCTTTGACTGCCAAACAGGACATAAAGATCGAATTAAACAAACGGCTGGATTGGGCAACGTAAGCTTATGGGGGAACTATTCAAAACAGCTCTTTTGTCCCGCAATGTCAAAATCCGTATTTATAAAACCATAATAATGCCAGTGACACTTTAGCGAAGTGAAACTCGGCCTGACCTCTCTCTGAAGGCGAAAAACCATTTTCGGCAAATTGAAAAAAGGTGTCGAATTTTCGACAACCTTATCAAGCAATTAAGGCCGTATATCAGCAAAAGCACGGCCATTGTTTACTGCCAAATCGTCCAACGCCTCTGGTTTGTCGGCATAGGCTTGGGACTTAACATACCTCCGAAAAAAGTAGACTAAAGGTGTGAGGTCACAGAATAGTGGAGGTCAGTTCACAGATCCATTGTGCGAAATGGAAATGTTCAGGAAATGTTACCGTCAATAAATTGATTGTGTCGTATGTGGCATGTTGCGCCATCTTGTTGAAATCAAAGCTCTGTCACGTTAACGCCATTCAACTGAAGACCGAAGAAGTCAGAAGTCATGTTTCTATTACGCTCTCCATTGACGGTAATATTCTGGCCGGTATTGTCCTTAAGAAAATATGGATCGATGATTCTCCCAGCACATAAAGCGCACCAAGCAGTGAGTTTTAATGATTGTATGTATAGAGCTATGGACATGGAGAAAAAAACTGCCATATAAAAGCTCATTGCGCTTTCTGCTCCGAACGCCAGAAACCAACTGATTGCACTTCCAAGAATTTGAAGTGAGCTAATTGCAATGGAACACATAAGTCAACTGATCCTTAATGCGTTAGCCGTGAAGGCTTTCTTGAGATGAGAGAAAAGCTTTCGGCCAAAAACACCACACAATTCATCAGAAGAGCACAACCAACTTTTAAATCCATCTTAAAACATCTTGGATTTTTCCTCTCTGTAATCCCATCGTAATGCACCAGCCAACTTAGCAATCAAGACTTCTCAAAACTTCCAGCCCCCCACATGTATGGATTAGGCTACCAACAACAACAACAGCGTGAAGAACATGGATGAAATTAATGCTCTTACTACAGAGATGATCACCTTGCTTAGTAATTGTACTACTGAGGTGGAACAATTCAATACTATTGCTCAATTTGCAATTCAATTTCTGTATAAATCTAAGGAATGAATTTATGCAGTCTCAACACAATATGTTGGAATGCTTGAAGTATTCTAGGGAAATAACAAGAATTTTATTCCTTTCTTAGGAAATACAATATTGACTTAGCATTAGTCTCAGAAACTTGGCTAAATTCATCTGACAACTTGTCTAACTTTAGGCTATTGTTTGGATAGGAAACAGAGTGGAGGTGGCGGTATTGCCGTTGTAATTCGAATTGATTAAATTTTCCGGGCGGGAGAACATTACCTCAAAGGCAAATTGATCTCCGCACTGATTTCTTAAGACCAATTAACACTAATGACTTACTCCTAGTAGGGGGTGATCTTAACTATAGACGTAGGCTCTGGGGTCGTCTCAGGGCAAATACTTGGGGCAACATCCTTGCAGACCTAAACTGAAGGCGTTCCTTTGAAATTCAGTATCCACCTAATCTTTCTTACATACCAGCCAGTAGGAATAGGAGCCCAACTATGTACTTTAGCCCTATTTTTAACAAACATGCCTGAACTCTTTACTTCACACATGTAGTGTAATAGCTTCTCCAGTTTATTACACAAATAGGACAAATGATTTCATTTGTCCCCGGCTAACTGGGACTTATTTATAAGTATTACTCGAGCAAAATTAGAAAATGCACTGTTTGCAAATTCGCAATAGATGAAAATATAAACACTTTTACAACTGCCATTTTGGAAAGTGTTGAACAGTCAGTGCCGAAGAAAACGATCAGAAGGCATTCGTCTTCTGTTCTCCCGCATTTTGTTCTCGAAATGATAATACTTAAAAAACACTTGCAGAACTAGATGAAGATGAACAAGAAACAATTTCTATATACAAGTACGAATATAAAAACATGAATATTTTGGTAAAATTCGCTATTTCAAACTTTAGAAATCAATCATAGAATGAACGACTGCAAAATCTAGATAAAAGCAGTAAACCAATTTACAGTGTTCTAAAGGTAATTAAAAAAAACACACATACGTTCCTCAGCTTAAGTCGGGCAGCTTTGTTTTGCTTTCTAGCTCAGAAAAAGCTAACGCGTTAAAATCAATTGATTGCTAATAATTTTACGCTAGCTACACATATCGTATCGATCAGTCACTTAACTTTATAAACTGTCACCCCTAAGTAATATCCATCTAATACATCTTAATGAAATCAAGGATCAAATATCGAAATCGTATGGTTTCGATAGGATAAAAAACATATGTATGTCTCAAGTACCTCTCAGATTTTGTACTTAAGAAATTGAAAGATTTCTTAAATAATTGCCTTAGATTGGGATATTTTCCTAATGGAAAGCAGCTAAGGTAATTCCTAATTTGAAGCCGGGCACCTAACTTACCTTGTAGAATATATGCCGAAAAACTGATAAAGAACAGAATTGCATCTTTTTAATTGACAATGATTCCATTTTACCACATGAATAGTTCGCATTTAGAGCTTTCCATAGCTTATTCATCAAGTGCATTTTATCACTAAAGATATTAAAAACAACATTTCAGAGAGCAAAAGTAGTGGTATGGTGATCTTGAATATAGAAAAAGCATTCGGTACGGTTTGGCATGATGATTTATTACACAAACTTCTGAACCTTCATTGCTCTATCTTGTGAAAATAATCCAATCATTTTTATCATCCCGTAGTTTTTAAGTTACCATAAGTCAAAACCTTTCGGACAATCAACTGATTAACCCTGGCGTTCCACAAGGATCGTTGGTCCTGTTTTCAATATTTATACCTCCGATTTCCCCAACTTACCAAATTTCAACATTGCTCTATTTGCTGACGATACTTGCATATATTCCTCCGATACAATTGGTTTTAACGTTGAAACTACTTTGCAATGGGGATTAAACGTTATCGAAGCATACTGTAGCAATTGGAAAATGAAAGTTAATGCCTATAAGACTCAAGCTATCTTTTTCACTCGTAAAAGAAAAGCTTGTTTCCTTCCAAGCAACAAACTTTTTATTATCGGCACTCAAGTTGAGTGGAAATCAAATGCCAAGTATTTTGGAATATATTTGGACAAGCGCTTAAAATTCAGTCATCAACTAAAACAAAAATGAATCTCATGATAAGAATCCTCTTTCCTTTCATATGTAGAAATTCGCATCTTAAAGTTGCCAACAAATTGTTAATCTTTATGGTTATATTCCAAGCAGTTATGTTCTACGGATCCCCTGTCTGGGGTAAGTGCGCAAAAAGTCATCTGCAAAAACTGCAAGTGAAACAAAGTAAAATACTGAAGATGATTCTCAACCTGCCTTGGTTTTTTCAACAGACGAATTACATAAAATGGCTTATATAGAAATGGTTACAATCAGAATTGAAAAACTTAATTATCATTACAACGTAAACTGCTTACAATCTGACAATAAACTTGGCTACATAATAAGGGCAATTCCTTTATTTCCTTATTTATTACATATTTTTTAGTTTTTTTTTCTATTTTTTTTGTTCTTTTGTTTTTGTTTTTTTTTTGTTATTATTATTGTTTCATTTATCGTTATTAATACATATTAAACGCAGTTGTAAATTTTATCAAACTTTATCACTTCTTCACAATTTTATCACTTCTCTCTTCCCTCCGGCGAAGCTCACTAACGTAAATTTAATGAAGGTTTTTAGTGGCTTTTTCTTCAAATATAAGCTAGTTTTATGATATATTATTATCTCAATATTGTACATATTTTAGTAATGTGATACCTAAAATTAAATCTTTGTAAAATCCACATACAAATACAAATGGTTGTAAGGCCTTCCGAGTTTTCTACACTTCAACTTCGGAAATTTTGCTTGTTTACATATCCATTTAACCAACGATGAACCTCATCGAAAAACAAAAGTTTTGCGTTGAAAATGAATCATGTTTTCGGCCCATTCACCGAATCTACGACGCGTATAACGGTCAGGCGGTTGCAACTCTTGCACAAGCTGGATCTTATGAGCTTTTAAGCCAAGATCTTACCGTAAAACCTTCCACAAAATGGGCATAGGTCCAATTGCTGTGCCCGATGGCGAATCGATTCATTTGGATTCTTCACAACATTGCGTTCCACATCGGCAATAACTTCTTCTCTTCCCACGGCAAACATCTTTGGGTATACAGATTATCCAATAGAGCTACGTGGTGTGAAAACGATTCATCGTGTTCTGAATAACTCGCTGAAATGGATGATTATGTAGGCCGTAAAATGAACGTAGCGCACAATAAGTCTTGCGAACCGAGCCATGGTCTTGCAAATAAGTTTGCACAATTTGCATGGGTGGTTCTGGCGTTAGTCTAAACATCGTAAAATGGCAAGGCGTATTTATTACAAATCAACTTTCAACTGTCAACTGAAAACCTGTAGAAACAGTGTTGCCAGTTTAACAACCAAATCTCTAGAAAAGATGACATTTAGAAGAGATGAAACAGTACGGCAAAACTTGAAAGAACACAATCATGACAGGGAGGCTTGGCAAAATGCTGTCAACGAGGCTCTGAGCGTCAGATTTTTCGGGACATGACTTTTCATTTATTCAGTTGGATCTTAATGTTTTTTTTTTCATCTAGGACCCCAAAAACTGCTTGGAGCTTAACATATCCAATATAGTGCTAGGTTTCGTGAAACGACGGTCTAACGAATTCTTCAACCATCGTTTTAACCTTTGCTCGCCGCCTTCTTCAGTGTGCCTCTCAAATGTGGTCTTATCAGATTTTCATGCTCACATTTTCAGTGTCGAAGATCCAACGCATTTTGCATTTTGAGGTCTGCTGCTTTATCTCAAGACACTTTGAACCAATCAATTTGAAAACGTTGTGAGAAAGTGATTCATCGACTCCTTTCAGGCCCCATCAACTCCATGACGCACTACAGCTTCTTCTTTTTTATCACTAAAGACTCGGTCACAAGATGACGAAGCGTTTACCTTCGTAATCTAGGAAATCCTCGTCTCTTTTATCTACCAACCGTCGTACCTCAAATGCCTCCACTAAAATTTTCTTAAATATTACAAATTTCGTTTGAACCGAAATTAAATAATTAAAACTAGTCAAAGGTCTCCTTAAGAGTTTTTTTGTTTTTGTTGCTGTTGCCACATAGTTGGCTGGTGGCAATTAGCATTGTATGCCATATTAAAATACCGATGTCGAGTGCACATCTTTTACTGGGACTGTATACATTTATCTAGAGATTCGAAAAAAACAAGAGAACTTGAAATAATCGTGATGCTCTTTGTTAATTTATGTAATCATCTTCGTCCTTCGATGAACTGACTGACTCACAAGTGATCAAATACTTATAAATATGTACAAACGTAAGGTACTCTTGTGCCGTTTACCACATGGCTTGTTTCAAGTGCCACTTAAAATGCTTTTCGAGTAAATATTGTATTTTGTTAAGAAAGTAACTTGCGTAGGAGGTACTTATGTATTCATTATTCATTCCCTTGCATTTTGCTTTATTTGTTTTGAAACCAGTTCTTGTGTGCTTTGGGTATGAGTATGTCGAAATAACTAACAAACTTGAGTTGAATTTTGAAGTTTCCAGAGCAGACTTAGTTCGACTTTTCAAGTACTATGCAAGGTAATTAGGAAGATGGTTTATTACCGGTTTAACGATTGCATGGTAAAATACTTTACTGGATTAAACGTCATCGAAAAATACTTTAGCAATTGGAAAATGCAAGTTAATGCTCATAAGACTAAAGCTATCTTTTTCACTCGTAAAAGAAAAGCGTCCTTCCAAGCAACAATCTTTTTATTAACGGTACGCAAGTTGAGTGGAAATCAAATGCTAAGTATCTTGGAATAAACTTGGACAAGCCCTTAACATTCAGCCATCAGATCCAAGAAATTATAACAAAAATTAATCTCATGATAAGAATCTTTTATCCTTTCATGTGTAGAAATTCACATCTAAACGTTGACAACAAAAACTATATTCCAAGCAATTATGTTCTACGGATCCCCTGTCTGGGGTAAGTGCGCAATAAGTTATCTAAAAAAAACTGCAAGTGAAACAAAATAAAATATTGAAGATGATTCTTAACCTGCCTTAGTTCTTCTCAACGGACGAATTACATAAAATAGCTAATATAGAAATGGTTAAAACCAGAATTAAGAAACTTAATTATCATTTTAACGTAGCTGCATATCATCTGACAATGACTTGATTTCAAATTTGGTTACATAACAAGTGCAATTCCTTTATTAACTTATTTATAACTTATTTTTTAGTTATTTTTTTTATTATTTATATACTTATTTATTTATTTGTT
This sequence comes from Merodon equestris, assembly GCA_958301585.1. Lineage (NCBI taxonomy): Eukaryota > Metazoa > Arthropoda > Insecta > Diptera > Syrphidae > Merodon > Merodon equestris. The sequence continues at coordinate 90,446,144 of OY284416.1, forward strand.
TATCTATTTATTTACTCATTCAATATTTATTTATTTATTTATTATTTAGTTATTATTTATTTATTCATTATTTATTTATTATTCGTTTATTTATTTACTTATTTATTTATATATTTATTTATTTATTTATTTATTTATTTATTTATTAATTTTTTTCTTTTTTGTTCTTTTTGTTTTTCTTACTTTTTTTTGTTTTTGTTACATTTTATTTTATTGTTTTGTTATTCATACGTATTGCACTCTATTGTGATTTATCAAACTTGAAATCAAGTGTCACTTCTCTTTTCCCTCCGGCAAAGCTCACTAACGTAAATGTGATATATTATCTAAATATTGTAAGGTACCTAAAACCAAATCTTTGTAAATTCCAATTTTCTAAATAACTAAAATTTGTGCCACAATAAATACTTAATACTAAATACTTTGCATATTGGGTCGGTTTAAAAAAAAAATTACATGACCACTGCCACCATTAAGCTCAACCCCACTGACATGACCGGGCTCATACCGCACACGAGAACTACTCGTACACAACTCTAAAGGAAATCATTTTCATATTATCGCACATCAACCGGATAATCCACTTAACACTCTCGTACACACACTCAGGCAAGTGAATAAGTACGAGATGATGACTTAGTCAGAATAAGGAAGCAATCGCTTCCAGGAATTGAAGCAAATGAAATAAGACAACAAAACGGATAGCGAAAGGAAAGACGTAAGTTCCGCTTTAATTTTTCACAAAACATTTTCCGGAGTGTGAAGCCCCAACGAATCCTACTCGCGTCTTGTTGAGATTCCAACACACACTTTACAAACTCTGCGTTGTTCGTTCGTGATTTGCGCCAGGAAATTATCGCATGTTTGAAAATAGTAAACGAGAAATCCGAGGTCGTCCTTATTTTTTTTTCTGCATTTTCTGATTTGTTAGTGTTGGATGTAAGTAAAATAGCCCGGTTACCGGTTGGAAGGATGGCAGTTCCGCTATAAGGCCCGTGTAAGGTTGGCATAGTATTGACGTTTTCCCGAAGATATGTCAGCAACATGAGCTCACAAATCCCAATAGATAATAACCAACGACTGGTTATTGTACACTTCATGTACCATGAATCGGATGTAGCTCCCTACCCTGGGATGGCAGTTCGTGTAACGACTACGTGCGCCAGCCTCAAATTCCAGCTATATGTACATAGGTGTCCGGGTGAAATTCGAGTGACGAGTAATTTCAGGTTTGAGGTTTTATGGCATGAGGCCCGAGGGACTCGCTGTCGCCATTTGACATCACCCTGTGCGACATTAACAACATGTGTGCTATAGCCGCACTGAAAAGGTTCGCGTTTTCGCGATATGTTGCCGCATGACTTTCCGCTCGATGGACACTGTCAAGTTTAATTGCAATAAACGGGGGCGCGAATGCAAGGGATGGTGTTTATGATAGCTTCCGGGTGGAAATTAACAAATTACTTTCAACTTGGGCGTTGATTGGGAAAGTTAGTCGTTTCGGTGAGACATGCTTGGCAAGTCATATTTGTGAATACAGATTGTGTGTATTTGGGAGAACTACCATGATGGCATGTGCCTTGTTTGTGCAAAGGACTACGAATGCAGAATACTGTAGATATATCTAAATAAAGTATTGAATTGCTTCGGGAACTATTTTAATATCAGTTCAACTGTTTCATGCGATTCTGGGGAAGAGCTTTATCGACTCATTCAATGATTTTTTTTTTGCTATAATTTAACGAAGCATTTCTCACGTTGTTGTACCTTTATAAGTCTCAAGATTTTTGGTCTCGAGCTTGATATGAATCAAAAATCAATAACATGGACAATTTTAAGCTTTAATTCTATTTCAAAGATATCTACCATCAACAGGGAATTCCACGTAACCAAGCTTTTCTAGTGAAATATTGTACATTTATAATTTAGTTTATTTCATTTCTATACTGGGAAGCATATAAACGACTGAGTTAAAGCCATCAAATATAGATTCAAATAAATATGATTACTAATAATTTGAAGAGCCAAAGGACCAAAAGCGGGAAAACTCTGTTTCTTGAGAACAATGCGCCCTATCCAATTGCGGACAGTTTTATTTGATTAAGGATGAAAAAATACAAAATGATTGATATTACAAAAATTAAAAATGATTGAATTTAAATTTATTTTATTATTATATTTAGTAATAACTTTATGTACCTAGATAGAAATGAAAAAAAGGAAAATTGAATAGCTCACATTACTAAATGTGTGTCACTGATGGGAAGGTGTTACGTTTCGGGTTCAGCCCTCATGGAGCTTATGTAGGGATCTGAAGACTCTAGCAACTTATGAAAGACATCGTCGTTCGTGGCTCGGAGGGAACATTGGTAATGCTGCTGTTTCCGTAATCTCGGCTTTATGAATTAATTTTTTATGTACCGTTGAAGGTACGTATTATCGCGGATACACGAGTACATTTCTATTACCAACTTCGCCGTGTCTGTGGCATACGATTTAAATTTTTCCGAGCTGTCAAGGAAGGATTTCGGACAAATGCCCTCGATGTTTTTCCGGTATTATTGTACTTAAATCGTATCCCTGATATACGAAATCAACCTTTATCCCTAATTCAGTAATGAACTGGTTTTGTATTTTTTTTTTGTTTGTTTTATATTATAATTTACACGTGCACAAGGGGTTATGATTACGCTTAAGTGTCAAGAACATAAGATACAGCACGGGCCAAAGGTACCAGTGGAAATTAGTTTTAAATGTTTGTGAATTGTAATGAGTAGAAAAGTTGAGCTGGGAAGAACATTTCACATTCGTGTGGTTGGGCTAAAAAAAAAACGAGTCTTAAAGTTTGACTGTGCGTCCGAAATCAGGCTTGAGGGTGAACTGATCAGCATTCCGGAAGACGGAATGCGAATGCGGTTAAGGGGAGGAATGCAATAGCTCACTTGAGCATTGTTTGAATAACGATAAAATAGAGAGACAGAGGAGGCATTACGTCGATGTTCGAGTGAGTCTCAAGTGACTGTCTCCTATGAGTTTTATCGCTCTATTTGGTATTCTATCTAGGAGGTGCAAAGAGGTCTTGAGAGCGCCAGACCCGATGTGAGCTTTGTACTCAAGCTTGGGGCGGATGTAGGTCTTGTAAATTAAAGCCAAATCAGAGGGGGGGGTGAAATATTTCTTGCATCGTTTGAGAAAACCTGTACATTTCGCAGCGAGTTTTTGCCGGTCTCGAATATGTGGTCCAACTAAGAGTGTTATTAACACACATACCAAGGACGGAAAGTCTTTCGGTTTCAACGACACAAGGATAATGGCTGATTATCAATGGTTAGCTTGAGTGATAATAGACAGCATTGTGTTTGAGAAGCATTAAATTCCACTCAATTGTTTATACCACATTTAATTATGCTGTCAAGGTCGGAATTTAATTTGCTTAAATACGCTACCATTCCAGTTCGGCGGCCAAAGAGCAAGGACCTGATCTTGTTACGAATACGGAAAGCTAAACGTACTGTCACCAGCCAAGGAGTGGATGAGATTAGAAGTGGCACTTAAGAGAGATTTATGAAAATGAAGAAGAGTGCCGGTGACAGAACAGAGCCCTGGGGATCATCGGCCTTTATTTAGTGAATATCAGACTTAAAACCGTCCAAAATAACTTGAATTGAACGGCCCGAAAGGTAGTTTCTAAATTATAGAAGAAGAGTCTCATCGATGTCGTAAGCATGCATTTCGACAGCCTGATTCCAAATTCTGTCAAATGCTTTTGAAATATCGAACGCAACAATCTTGCTTTCGCCGAAATGGTGCAAAGATTGGTTCCACTTTTCGCTGAGATATGCCATCAAATCACCAGTAGACCTGTCTAAATAGCTGGGATGTCATTGCAAATGAGCGTAGGGACGAGACATAATTCATTATGATTTTTACAAATGACCAAAAGTTTTTGCTGCCATTTCAGCAATTTTTGCCTCAACTTTTGGTTATATACTCAACTGAACTGCATCTTCATTGCGAAGCTTTATTTTGACTTTTGGTATATCGTTCATCTCAGATGGACGAGCACCACAAACGAAACTGCTGCTTGATGCAGTTGAATTAGTAACATGTTGAGCTACTTTCCCGTCCAGCATTGTGAATGTAAAACTGGCCTGTGACGGTATTATTCTCTTATTGTAGGATTGTTGGTCGCAAGTTATTAATTTCATTTCGAATACGGTCATACGGAATGATGCCATCATTTCAGCAGTTTCTTCCTAGACCTTATAGGTCTACAATTTCGAGTAGAGGATGATTAGTGATTAACCCAAATGTTGTCATCGGGATTTGCAGCAAGATTAATTTTCAGTGGCACAATCGAGGTCATAAATAAATTTAAGCCACTTCTTGTTTCACTGTCCTCAAAAAAATGGTTGAGAGAACTCATTCTGGCCGGATGAGCTGTCCAAGCCCCATTTTTTCCAATGTATACAATTCATCGTCTTGTTTGGTTTTAAAAATTCTTTTTACTGTGTATTCAGCCAAACTTTATAAAGGAATTTCGGCAGATGATTCTATAACGTTTACATCGTTTGGGTAACATTCTTTCTTTGCTTCTTGGATTTTCTTTCAGCTTTGAAAAATAATATGACCAACATTCTTTGTAGGTGCTTTGACTTCATATTGGAATCTAGATAATTTTGCCTGTTAAGAAATGAAAGTGCAAAATAAGCGTTAGAAACTTCGGTTGGCGGGTAAGAGGAAGCAGCGGCATCGATTAGGTCCTGAGAAGAGAAGCTTTAAGGGCGTGAACTTTACTTCTTCTATATCTTTCACAGCACTGATCAAAACCTTCTGTAGATCTTTCACGTTTTCGCAACTGGGATTCACAATTAGTCGGATTATCGGATAAAGTGAAAATAAATTCACCCTTCATTCACTCAAAAAACTTATTTTTAAATGTATTCCTATTAAAATCAACAGTTTTTGATTTTTGTTTATAATGAGGCTAAAAACACTCTTTAATTGCACTATAAATTGCGAGCAGTATAAGAATCTCGACGATAAAGTTTGGACCTATGGAGATTATGCCTTTGAAGAAAAAATGATGACGGGCTAAGGTCCAGGGCGTACATGTCCACAGTTCTTATTCATCTCCAAACAGCGCTTTTGAGGAATTTCGGGGTATGTTGGGTAGGATGATGTTAGAGGTTATATCATGGGCCAATAAGTGGGACAGCAGTCGAACCAATAGAAGACGTAAAGCTCTACTAGAAACTGTGTCATTACTAGACGTAATACTGCTCAATAAGGGAAGTGAGCACACCTTTAGCAGAACGACAAATGGAGAGTAAGTAAACGGTATACCCCAAACTACCACCTGGCCATCCTGTTTGAAATATGAACCAATGAGAGCCAACCAGGAACCCCAACCAAAGAAGGCATTACGGTGTGGAAACTTGGCACACTAAGACTCTTTTACCTTCACCTCTAGAGGATTTACAATAAGATTAGGAACAGCAAATACTTTGTCGGCTGAGATTACTAGACAAGGAATGATGGCTTGCGATGCATCCATGGTCCGGAAAACGCCAATAAATCGCCGGCCTACAGTGAACTGGAACTATGAGATAGCAGAGCTACGCAGCAAGTGCGTAGATGTAGACAAGCTCTTTCTAAAATCGATGCTTTATGAAGGGTTACCACAATAATAATAATAATAATTCAAACATGAAAAGAAGAGCATAAAGTGCTTATCATCTCCACCGAGGGTATTACCTCGGGGAGTCCCGCGGAGAGAGTAGTTGAAGTGTGTAGGGTGTTGGTTAGTACGTAGGCGTATTCCTGGCTTCGAGTACTCAGGATTGAGAATCGTAAGTGTCAGTGTTCCGGTTTAATGGTATCTTTAGAAGATTACACATTCATTGGTGCAACCAAAAAAAAATATATATATACTCGTATATCACTATCTGGGTCCTGAAGGAGTTGGAAGTTGACCCAAATTTCACCAAAAAAATCGTCTTTAGCGACGAACCCTATTTTGGATGATGTCTGGACTTAGGATGATACCAAGACGAGGACCAAAAGCATTGCGAGCTGTTTGTTGAGAGAAAAACGAGACTGGCATTGTTAGAGCCGACAATGGTGAACTTTACAGATCGATGTTATGCAATTTTTTGGGACCTAGCCTGGGTTAAATGGGTTCTGACGACATGTAGGTTCAACAGGACGGCGCTATGTGCTACGCAGCGCTGTCGTAATGGACATTCTGCATGAGCGATTTGATGACATGGTTATCTCACACAAGGACGACTTGCCAAACTTTTCTTCTTACCTTAAAAGAAACTCCAGGGATGAAGTCCTAAGATAATAAAATCCGCAGTATACTGCTTGTTGTTATATAATTATTTTTTTTAATGTGGATTTGCGTACTTGGTTGCCAAGCTGTGAATTAAAATTTTTCGCTCAAAAGCTGATGATATTTGCTTCTACCGACGCGATATCTGTTTAGGGGAAGCATAAAATAACTAATTCAAATCACTGTTAGAGGCAGTTCACATTTTGCCGTATCTTAGGAACTATTTCTCGCCATCAAATTTTATTATGAGACGGCGGAGACAAATTATTGGAAGAGGACAAAGAAATTGGTAATCTGCGTAACAGACATTCAATACCATTTCACGCAAAATTTCACCAATCCATTTGCCATAGCAATAAGACGTAAAAAGATAGAAAAATCGTCGATTATCGGAAACCAGAAGAATTTGTGTATGGATCTCAGGTAGGTTGAGGAATAATATACCTTAAAGTAACGTGGAGAAAAATAATTGAAAAACACTTAAAAGTTATGTGGCTGCGAAGAAGTCGACAATTCTGGATGATTCAGAATACGGCAACGCAAAATAAGGGTTGTTTTTCTACGTTGCAAGAGGGCCTCAGCAAAATAATCGGGCATGGGCAGGTGCAGTAAACATTGCAGTGTAAAATGGCTAAAACATTAGGAACTTCGGTGTGAAAATAAAATACTGTTACAGTAGCAAATACAAAGTACAGTTTGAAACTTCGCGAGGGTCAAAATTGGAAACCTTACTGTTTATATTGTACACAAATAGTATGCTGAAATGTCTTAAGAAGATTTCCCCTGTGCATACGCTACGTCAAGACACTAGTTGTCTGCCACAACAATATAGAGGAAGCGAGGAGAGAGGAAAAACGAGGATTATGCAGACAGATTTTTATGAAGTAGGGAAATGAATGGTGATCATCGCTTTTGGAACAATGTGCTGTTTCCTGACAAAGCAGATATAATACAGTCTTGGCCATATAAACTGTCACAAGTCTTTTAAGCGCAAATTTCAACTTTTAAGTCGTTAAAATGGTTGGAAATTAAGACTTATGCGAAATATAAATATAGGCTCTGAGTTGACATAACCATCGATGAATTCCAAAAGTTTAAAATTTGAGCCGGAAAAGCATCTCCATACCATTGCACGAGTTGAGTGCTTGGGCCGGTTTAAAATAAAGTTTTTGTTGATTCTTCCCCTTATTTCCTTCGGATAATATTTTGTCCATCATATCCAAAGCTGTCCAGTTTTGATTCATCGGATCAAATTACATTCATCCTTTTATCGTAACCCCAGTTAACATAAGTTTTGACAAAATTTCAACCCATTTTTTGTTAAGAGTGGCTTCTTTTGTTAGAATTTCGCAGGCGCGACAAGCTTTTACTGAAATAGTCAACCCTGTTTTTTCGGAAAATATATTCTGAATTTTCTTTGATGTTCTAAAACAGTTTTATAGGGTATACTATCTTGGCCTTTAGTTGTCAACAGCTTTGGTCGACCTCTTTTCCTAGGTTCTAGACTTTTATTTTTTCTATAATTTTTGAAAAAAAACTAGCTGTCACGTTTTCTTAGCATAAGTATAATTTGATTTTTTCATGAGGTCGAAAGATATATGTGCGTAATGTAGTTCAAAGAAATGAAAAATCTCCGGCGAACTTCACCCGAGCTTTAACATTTTTTACTGACAATGCAGGTTAGTGTTTCTTTACCGCTGAGATTTAGCAAATGTCGTGGAGAGCTCTATTTGCAGTCCATCGACTAACGGGCTTATTTATTGCTATAGAAGCATAATTTGATCTTGTCTTTTTTTTCATTTGTGTTATCATAAGACATACGTCCGCTTCCGTTATTTTTTTTATACGACGTCTGACTTGTGGTTTAGGTGTTGTTCCTCGCCGTTTCTGCACTCTAATGACCACTGATTGACATACATTAAGCTGCCTGGCTATCATTCGCGCCGTTGTCATAGCTACAATACTATCTTCAATATCTCGTGATAATTTCCTCATTATTTTAAAGTGCTAGGAAATGCAATGATTAATGCATTAAGTAGGTACACTGTATATGCTTAAAGTATGTACATATGGATATAGAATATTTTTTTCTTTTTGTTTTTCTCAAATTGAATATACATAAGAATTTAATTTTAATTTAATTAATTTTTTAATTTTAATTTAATCCTACAATATAATCACGACAAATCGATTGATATCTACATATATTGTTGAGGTATCGTTACGTACCTACTCCCTACTCGCAGACAAACAGGGAAATGGATTCTCTTTTATATGTAGATGTAGGGAAGAGATGAAATGCACAGAGAAAGGACAGAGACATACGAAAATTTGTCAGTCGATATTAATATAAACAATGACAAAACTTATTGCAATCTACAGACTTCAAGAATATGTTCATAACTTTATTGATGAACTAAGCAATTATATTGACCATTTTCATAGACACAAAAAATATGATACTCATAGGAGATATAAATATAAACGTTGAGCTTAATAAACAATATGGAAACAAATGCTGAAATATGATAGCATCTAAAGGGTTGTAAAACGGAATTTCATCTTACACAAGAGTCGATGTTGCTCGAGACACAAAATCACTAAACGATCATTGCTTAATACGAGTTACATACGAGAACATAATGTCAGTAGTAATAGAAAAGAACATCTCGGATCACTATGCAATATATTGTAAAAATTTACAAAAAAAAATTAAAAATAGCATGAGCCAACAGTATGTATTAGTAGACAACTTATGAAGAACATATCTATAACTAGGATGAGCTAAATAAATATAACACCGTCAACGAATTGTACGAAAGATTTAATAATGCATTCATCTTCCATTCTGATACGACAAGATAAGCAGAGAAACAACGAACACAATTGGATGACAAATGAATTAAGAAGTGCATGCAAGAAACGATATAGATTATGCAGACAGTATAAAAACAATAAAGCGAATGACGAATACGCAAGAGCATGTGATATCTTCTTATCGTGAAGCGAAGCTTCGATATATTAAACTTCAGTTTGAAAGGTTAAGAAGTAACCCAACAGAATCTTAAAAAACTAATGAATAAAATCCTAGGTTGAGAGTAGTGCACGTGAAGAAAAATTAGCTCTTTAGTCAATAAATTTGCTTATGTACTATCATCTGAAGTCAGGAAGATTATTCACTATTGCGATATAAACATTTTTGATCAAGAATCAAGCCAAGTGGGTATATCTGTGTACCTTGGAGAAGTGACTGCGACAGAAATTGAGAACGTCTTTAGAGCACTAAACGATTGTAAAGCACCAGGCATTAACGGAATACGACCTCGAGACCTCAAAGCAAATGCATTAATTCTGGCACCTGTATTGAGAAATTTAATAGATCGGAGTTTTAACCAATCAACTGTTCTGAATCTATTAAGGACATCCATTGTACGGCCGATTTACAAAAGCGAAAAAAAAGAAATTACGAACTACAGACCGATTTCAAAACTCTCAATGGTGGATATATTTATTTAGAAACATTTGGCATTTTATATCCAAAATAATTTGGATTTCGCAAAAATAAAAACAAGTCGATTGCTTGGTGATTTTGCAAGAAAATAAAGTGTGAATAAGCGGATAAGTAATGAATTCAGTGAAGAGCAAGGCATAAAATACAGAGTTCTGCAAGGGTGAAAACTGTGACCCTTTATTTTTACCATTTTCATATATGATATGCTCTCATTGCTCCAAAAAAATACTGGATATGCGTTCGCTGATGATACTGCTATAGCTGTAAGTCACAAACATGCTGATCAAGCTGCGAAATAATGCAACAAGAGTTCAACGCAATAATTGCGTGGTGTAACCATAATGGCCTTGTTATCAACTCAAAAAAAAAACGAAAACTATGCATCAATGTATGTCTGTATGTCCTTCACATATTCCAAAAGTTAATATGTATATCACTGAAAGTACCAGATCGAAGATGCCTCCATGTGTCAGGTAACGTACCTGAAATTACAGGTACAATGATACAATGATGATTGTGACAAAAAAGAAATCGTATCAGCTTACAAATACCTTGCTGTTATGGTGGACTACAATTTTAAGTGGAGCTATCAAATGGAACAGGCTAACTAAGACGTTATGCTAATCCGCATATGCTCTCTACAACCTGAGCAATTTCTGTCCACCATACGCTTTACGCCAATGTTACTTTGGTCTAGTCGAATTTCATCTGAGGTGTGAAGTGTTTGCATGGGGCAAGCACCGCAAATGACAAACCTTTTCTCTTTGGTGAGAAATATTCAAAAGGTTATATGAAGATCGCACGAGGCATATAGCTATCAACAGACCCCGATCGATGAAGACATACATAGGAATACTGAATATTAAACACTTTTAAAAACGTGAGGTAATTTCAGCTTTCTTTAACGATATTAGGTACAAGAGCCAAACTCAACAAGCCTTTAATACACGACGAAGACAACAAGGACGCTATGACATTCTCAGGTCCTGGTGCAAATACTAGATTATGGTATCAAAGATATTCAACTGCTGACGTCCTGACATGACAAAATGACAACACGACAAGACACCAACTAATAAAGAATGTTAAAAACTGACAAGCCTTTCAAGTTTCGCAGATGATAATCAAGAAAGAAGACATTCCGGGCGGAATTTTGACAGGTGACACAAAAGTGTAGAATAAAGTAAAATGGAAAGTGAAAAAAAGTTCGGAATACATATTTATTGAATTGCTTCTTATTTTGGTCGAGGAAAATAAGTGTTTATACGATAAAACGGAAGCGCTGTATTTCAATAGCATCTTCTCTACATGAGAAGATATTAAACTCAGCAGCAAGTTGTACGTTATTGGGGTCATTCGTGTATATATAAAAAAATGACTGATGTCAGATTTGTTCATTGCTAGGAATAAAACTTCTTTAAATCCATGCACTATCCGATCGCGATTAATTTGGCAAACACTGCAGGATCTTCTCTTATCTTTGTTCTTTAGCACATCACTTATTTCCTGCAAAATAACTAATCCTTAAAGTGCATGATGCATTAGTTTTAATTTTTTTAGTTTATTTTCTATTACGGAACACATCACAACACAAATCGAATGTAAACAATTTGACAGTTCATTAGGAATTAACTTAAGCTTGCCTAAGTTCATTATGGGTAACCTGACTTTTTATTCAAACTTGCTTGGGCTTTTCGTTCGGTTTTGACATAAGCTTAAGCCTACGTAAGTCTATTATGAATAAAGTCTTTAGTGTCAACAAGGAAATTTAATTCTTTGAATTCTGGACGAAATTTCGACGGTAGAGAAAATGAATGTCAAATTTAATTATTTTGAACGAGAAATTCCTGTTAGGGATTGTGTGGTCACGACTGTATATTTCAAGCCAATGGCATGATACTAATGCAGAATTAGTCTTAAAAATATGGCGATGGGGGAAAATGGTGTTGGTGAACTTGTCTTTGTTAAACAAACCATGGATCAATATATTTACCTCTACCTTAAAGAAAACTTAAGAAAACCTATGGAAATTGGGGATTGGACAGGAGCTTCGATTTCCAACAGGATAATGATGCAGAACATAAGGCTCAAAATTAACGAATGTAGAACCCTTCTAATCTTCCACATTCTCTGTCTACTATCCCGCTCTTATCTGATTTTAAGCCTAATGGGCACATCTGAAATAAATCACGTTCGAAAACATCAACATCCAGTAAAAAGCAATCCATCAAAGCGAATGTTTAAATATTTCAGTTAACCATGAACTTGTTGAGTCTATGACAAAGAGATTAGGAATAGTTATGAAGTAAAACGGCTTTGCTACAGTGGTTATGTAATGCTTCGGGGTGCTATGGCAGTTAGTGGCATTGAAAACATAACCTTTGTTGGATGCATAATGGATGCAACAAAGTGCGCACAAGTTGGAGATTAGATGACAAATTTCTACTGGTGCAAGACAATGATCCCAAGCACAACTCCGAATTTATTCGAACTTGATTGATCTACAATTGCAATTCAACTCTTCCACATCCCAGTCCATCACTCAATCTCAATCCGATTAAGCTTATGAACAAACAGCAACAGCCGAAGCCTGTTATTCCAGCGGAGTTGGCCAAAATATCTCTGATGAAACGAAAAATTTGATAAAATCGAAGAAAAATTGCAGCCGAAAGTATTACCAAACTTCCTATTTAAAAGCCTAATATGTATGTTTATGTTTAATGTGTGTGTACAAGCAAGGGATCCGTCATATGCACAACTAATGCCTCAAGTGGGTATAATTTACTCGTATGTGTAGCTACTATATTCATAAGCGCTGTTCATGAGGGTAGAAAACGGTTTTTCTGGCTTTCCTCACCAGAAACATTATTTCAGCTTGATTTCACAATTATGGTTCGCATAAAACTCATTGCGTTGTTCAGATTCGTAATTAGCCTGACCAACTCAAGCCAGCCATCGACTACCAACCATATTGAATAACTTTGCCCATTTTCAGACGCAAACATCATGAAACAAATCCACACATGCACACATGTGAGCGCACATCGCCAAACTGATTGAAAGGTAATAGGGCATGCAATTAGCATGTAATGTGAAATGAGAAGTCCGCCCAAGTGAGAGCAGCACGCTCAATTTAGCGGCACATTGAACGAATCTACTAATGCGGCACAAATGAATAGAAGCAGTATCGCTCAGTTGCTTGTAGAACATCTCGCCAAAGTTTTCCATGCTGCTCAATTTAACTGCGGTTTTCCACTACCGACAATGTACAGAACTAATGCACAATAGCAATAGCATATGTCTCTTTCCTACTGAAGCCTTCTCCCCCTACGTAGAATCTATCTGAAGCTAACACTTCTATTTACTCACCTTGTTCACTTGCTGCTGCGGCGGGTGTTGTTGGAGCTGACTAGGATGCTGTTGCTGAGTCGCATATCCCATTTTGCCTACCGGCATTAAGGTGTTGTACGTTGTTATGTACTGCGGCGTACCATGATGATGATGAAGATGTTGCTGTTGCTGCTGCTGCTGCAACTGCTGTTGAATATGATTCTGTGCTACCTTCTTGTCAATCACTGCATATGTTGGTATTCGATCATATGTAGACGAAGTAATAATGGCATTTTGTTCGGCTAACGCTTGTGTGGCATAAGCCCGTGTATGTCCCTTAGTAGTCCACTCCTCTTCGTCATCACGGTCGTCTGGAAAAACATCGATTACCCATTGAGTATACCCTATTGTGCATATGGTATTTCCATTCTTGTCACGGAATTATGAACTGAGTTGTAATTACCTTGTGGTATAATGTCTGGATTCTTGTCGATACTATCGACGCTACTCGTTTGACAGGTTTCCCTGCCGATCCGAATGTCCTGAATTGATGGTCCATTGTGTAGATTGCCAGCCCGGCTAACTTGATGCGAATAATTGTTTCTATCACGCCCCGATGATCCTCGCATTCGAACAATGATGACAATTATGAGTGCTACCAGGAATATACTGCCCACAATGCCCAGTAAAATGCCCAGGAACGGACGGATGTCCTCGATAACCGGTGCATACGCTAGGGACAGATCTGTAATTTTCGAAATCACTATTTGAAGGGGTAATCTGATTACTATCAAGCCACTGGTTAGTAAGTATGTGTGTTCAAGTGTAATTTAAGTTGCAAAAAATGCGCGTGGAAATATATATGTATATGTATAGGAAGAGGACATAAAAGGACGATAAAAATGCAATAAACAAATGAAATTAACTTCTACATACTATAGTCGTACATACCCAAAGAACAAAAAATTAAATAATACTTTAAATGTCCTTACTTTTGTCCTTCTTCTCCGGCGCTTTGTTCGTTGACTTCTTTTCAAATGTGATAACAACTACGGATACAAGGACATGCCCATATCCATTGTTTGTGCATTTTTTTTTGTTTTTTGTTTGTGTTATTTCACGGTTGTTGTTGTATAATTAATAGACGAACACAAATACAGAGTGTGAAAAAAAAATCAAACGGAGAAAACAATAGTGCAACACAGGATACGGACAATAAAAATAAATTTAAACATAAAATTTTTAATCTATTGTAAATACAGACAAAGGCAAGTACAATGCATTGTCCTCGATGTAATCCTGTGTGTATTCGCAATGTACATAACAACGGCTATACACAGGAGTATAGAGACTAGGAGTTGGGATAACAAGAAAGGGGTAGGGAAGGAAGAAGGAAAAGTTTATCCTTAAATGACATATTACCTGTTTGCTTCTCCGGATCTTTGAGTGTGTAGACTTGCAGGATTGTTGCATTGCTCCGGCCTTTGCTATTATGCGCAACCAAAAACACGTTGTAACCAGCACCAGGGACAAGTCCTCTTACTTCGAAGAACGGCGTGCTTGTGTAAACGAGTAATTGAAAATTAAAATTTCTTTTATAAAAAAGACCATAGGCTACCAAAATTTTAAAATAAAAAAAAAGTAGAAGAAGAAAAATACAAGTCTACTGATAGGCTTGTATCTAGTTATCTATATATGGTGATCACACAATGAAAAATATTTCGACATGTCATTTAAAAAGCATGTACACATGAAACACTGGATGAAACATGTAGACATGTCTTTTTGTCTCCATGTAGTTAAAATTAAGTAATATGTTCCATTTGCGTCAGATGTAAGGACCGAACTCTTTGAAAAGATATAATAGAGCTTCGCTCTGTTTGAAAAGGCAGGTTAGTATCCTAAACTTTGAAAGTCCCTACTGGTCTCCGTAATCTCTATATGAAGCGCACCCTGCTGTGAAAGGTAACTGTTAGCGTACGTGAGTTGTGACTACCGAGAAGACTGGGAGTACGTATGTTAAAAAAGAGGTCAGTACCGCCTTGACCACCATGAATTTCATGCTAAATGGGAGAAAATTTCCACCGTAGCATCATATACGCAAGACGCCGTAAGCCTGCTAATTTAGTGATGTGATCCTCCCACGTAAGCTGCTGATTAAAGAAGACTCCAAGGCTTTTAACAATCTTTGTATAGTCGATGTTGCTTCCGTTGGCTTCGATTGGTGGGAACTTATTAAAGTCTAGGATAGTACGACCTATGATAACGGCTTGGCTCTTAGTGGAGTTGAGCATAACTTATGACCATCTGGAGATCCTCATTCAACCCGCGCAGTAGCATTTACCTTGAAATGGGTAGCTGATATATAATTGGACGTTGTCTGCCTACAGTGTTTGAGAATGGCAGAAATGTCGTTATCATACAGCGAGAACTGTAAGGGACCCAGAATTAATCCTTGAGAGACTCCCGTTTTAGTTTCGAAAAACTCTATTGCAATCTCTAAGGCAATTCCTAATGAGTCTGAGCGCTGAGGAATCCAAATAAAAGTTATGTTTGAGTTTTTTTTCGAAAAGGATATCATGTGGTACAGTATCGCATGCTTTAGAAAAGTCTAATAGTACCAAGGATATCAGATGGTCTTTATCTATTTCACAGTGAAAATCTTCAACAATCTCTTTATAGCGCGGATGTGCAACTGTGTTGTGGCCTAAAAACTGTCTGAAACGGTGAAAGGAATACCCTCAGAAGGATTTCGAAAACCTTAGACATAAATGGGACGGGTACGATTTTAGAAGCTTTCCAAAATTTCGGTTACATAAAATCCAAGGCAATGGCGTTAGACTTGGTTGCAATTGTCGATTTAAGCACATCCTCTTTTTAAACTTTTAAACTCTAAAAAAGCCGTCTCAGTCGAGATGGGTGTATTGCTGGGATCTACCTATATAATGTCACACTTGTTCGCATCACTAGTGTCATTATCATAGGGAGATGTCAATGTCTTCTGGGGTCTCAGCTTTGATTTGTTTACCCATATCTAGGGTCTGATTTCCTTCGTAACAAGGTTCTGAGCATTTGAAATTGCATAGTGACTCGGGGAATTTAAATTTCTTCTACCTTTTGTAGACCCTTGGCATTTACGACATTTTGCATTACGAATGACGAGATTTTTGGTGGGACATGATTCTCAAACAGTTTATTAATGCAGGATGTAAAAAACTCAATATGCTCATCAGCGGAAGACATGTAGTACAGGTTATGAAAATTAGAATATCGATGATTTTGACATAGGTATTAGGAGCGCAACTAAGTTCTCGCTGTTTTTTTTGATGAAAATGTAACTTTATTGTGAAAAAATGGTTACAAATGAATCATTCAAAGTATTGCGCATCGCCAGCGATACTTTTTTCCCCTTTTTCTTGCAGATCTCGCATACCGTCACGGTAGAATAAAGCCATTTTGAGATGTCTTCATATACCATGTGCCATCGAACGGAATAAGTGATAACCGGACGGCGCAATATCTGGGGAATATGGGGGATGGGGTGGGACTTCCTATTCGAGCGTTTATAAGTATGTTTTAACGGGTTTGGCAATGTGAGGCCTAGCGTTGTCATGCTGCAAAATTACTTTTTTGTGCCTCTGCTCCTATTGTGACCGCTTTGCTCAATCGCGTCAATTGAATTCGATACCGTTCCCCAGTGATGGTTTCGTTTGGTTTCAACAGCTCATAATAAATAACATCGCTCTGATCCCACCAAATACGCAGGATAACCTTCGCAGCGTGAATATTCGGCCGAGCCGACGACGTAGAAGCATGGTCATGATTTTTTTTTCTTTGGGTTGCTGTAATGAATACATTTTTCATCACCCGTAACGATGCGATGAAGAAACCCCTTCCTTTTGTTACCGCTGGAGCAGTTCAAAGAAAAAACCACGCTCAACGTCTTTTGGCTTCAAATCATGAGGAACACAAGTTCCCTGCTTTTGAATCATTATCAACGCATGCAATCGCTTGGAAATAGCTCGGCGGGAAACTCCTAACACTAAAGCAATCTCTTTTTGCGTTTGGCACGGATTCTCATCGAGCAATGCCTCCAATTCAGCGTCTTCGAAGGTTTTTGACCTTCCTTCACGCGAACGGTCGTCAACATCGCAATCACCGTCTTTGAAGCGACGGTACGTTGTTTCACTTAGAGCAGCATCTCCGTAAACTTTTTGGAGTTCTCGATGCGCTTCAGCCGCGTTTTCCTCGAAAGAAATAAGAAAAGCAACACTTCCCGCAAATGACGATTATTTGGCACAAATTCAGACATTTCCACACAACCAAAAGTATATGACGCATAAACAAAGTTACTAATGTGTCAAAGCGGTTTGTTTACAATATGTCTAAGCTTGGTTCATGACGTTTTGTATACGTCACAATCGACCAGCACTTTCTACTGGAGCCAAAGGTTATTTGGGAAAGTATGACGGAGAGTACCAGTTTAATAAAGTTTGGACTGGCATCATTGAAACCGACAGCTTTTGATTTGATTTTTAAAATTGTTTTACGTTCAAATATTTCATCGACACAGGAGATTGAAAAGGTGTCTATTTGTTCAGTTTTTCAGGATTAATATTTATAAGGATCGCTTCCTTTCTAGAATCAAGTTCAACTTGGCATATGTTCCTCCATAATTTTGACCTCGAACCATGTGCATTAAAATACCCTTCATAGAATGGTTTCTTGTTTCTAAGAATGAGAGATGTTACTGCATTACAAGCAACAGTGAATTCTCTTAAAAAAGTTGAGCATTTATGTCTTCTCCATCTTGAATACAAGAGGTCACGGCCTTCGTGTGTGAATCATGGGTTACAAGTTGTGTTAACTCTTTTTGAACGTATAGGTAGACGCTTATAAAAAGGATAATCAAGGCTATTTGGGAGAATCTCATAATGGCTATTCAAATCAAACGTTGTTTACATGGAAGCCTAATCTGAAGATCATTGAAGAGTGAAAGAATGTTTGCAAGATCCATATTTTTTTTATGTTTTCATAAAAAGCAAAAAGTCGAAGACCGCAATCTACCTCGAGTGATATTACGAAAATGGTCGAAATGGTAAGACTGGTCATCATGTAATTTATAAAAAATGGAGGGCACAAATAAGACGAGATAAATAACACATCATTCAATAAGTCGGTAGATACTATATAGGTGTCACTACTATTGGCGAATTCATATGATTTTATAGCAACTTCCCTAGTTGACAAATTTCAGTGGCGTAACTGACGCTACTTTTGTAATCTTCATTGTGAATTTCGTATGTTGTCAAGCATTAATTTTAAGTGGGAAGTTCAAGCAAAGCCATGACTTGATTGGTGTTATTCAGACTACATGGATCGTACAAGCACCTATGATACCGAATGCTTTTGTCACCCAAAATCAACATTTATGCCAGAAAACATAAAAAAAGTACACAAAATGATTGTGGCCGATGATAAATTCAAATTTTCTAGATATAAGAAGGCAACGAATTAGCAGAACTGGCTAAAAGCTCAGGAGCTACTCTGATAAATTCAATAAATTCATAAGTGTCGAAGCTTTCTGTTGTGTTCTTAAATTTTAATCTTAAATCAACTAATTTTGAGTCAACGACTTTGCTATCCATAATAAACATCGACCGGGTACGAATTTTCATTTCTCGGACTAACTGGTGTCGACTGAGATCGCTTAATTTTGCTGTCAGGAAGTTCATAGGAAACTATACCTACTTCCTCCTTCAAGAAATCTCATTTTCATATAGCCAAAAATGATGCTTACAAGGCTATTCTAAACAACAAAAACTAGAGAAGAACAAAACAAATGCAAAATGTAAATCTGCAGGGATACACACCCTCAGACATTATGGGTCTGGGCGTTTTATGTGTATTGCTCCACGCGTGCGGCGCATAATTTCAAGGTAATATTCCTTATTGAGAGTACGACCTTCCGAATAAGAACTCATGATGAACCACGTTGTTTTAATCGAAGAAAACAGTAAGCAAAACATAGTCGAAGTCTAACAACTTCGAAAAAAAACTTTGCTGACGTTCAATGTCCAAAGCATCTAAAAAAACATATAGCATGAGCCAACTTCAGCAACTTTTCTGATAGTAATTCGACAATTCTCCATAACAATTTTCTGCACGGCGTTCAAGGCGGGCATCGTCATCAACATCTTCGGGACCTTCTGTGAAGAACTTGTACCACATAAACTTTTTTTGCGCAGAGTAGAGTCGCCGCAAAATAGACATGACTTAAAATGGGTCGAGCAGCTAAAGAATGGTTTCTGGTCAAAAGGGTTACAGTTATGATTGTCACCTCATCAATGGGGTGATAATAAAATGTGGATACGGAAGGCGAAATCAGCACATAATTGGGAATTTTGGAAGTTATTGAAGTATTCTTTGACAAAAATCCTAATAGAGAATTGCCAAAATTTAGTCATCTCTAGGCAGCATCCTTGATAGGCAGTTTTGAGAGAAAAATAATTCCCGACGAAGCATTCATTAAAAGTCATTTATGTAATAAATTTAACTTAAGGTTTATGCAATTTTCAGTCCTTTATACTATTATTTTCTTGAACAGTGAATTTTCCTTGTTAATCTTAACTTAAGACTATTTTACCATATTTAATAAGCCGCCGTAATTGAAAGGCGCAGAAGGGTCTATATAAGACCCCTTCCTCACTACTTCGACCGAAATGCTGCTGCCCGAAGGGAGGAAAGGGGGCGCAATCACCATAAACATCAAAAGCAGCTCAGTTACAACAACAAAGCAACAATCGGTATCCCCCCTGAAAGTGGACGTTATCCACTTTTCTGAAGGAAGGGAAGGTCGCTAAATGGTGGACAACAACCCCTTAGCCGCCTTTTCAATTTCGGCTACGGAGGATGAGCGAAGTGAACTTGAGGACGAAGAATGCGTAACAACAGCAGAAGCAGCAACAACAACAGCCGCAGCAACAAAAGCAGCAACAACACCAACAATTGCAGCAGCAAAAGCTGCAACAACAATAGCAGTAGCAACATCCGAAGCAACAATAACAGCAGCACACCATCCTTAAAGGTGTAGATAAAAACGGCTACGCTATCCAATGTAACACAATGGAGCAGCATAAACTGGTCAAGGACTTATTATTAAATATAAACTTATTATTAATATAAATATACTTATTAAAATATAAAAATTATATTAAACTATATAAAAGTTCTTCTCATTTTCTTCCAAGGCTGAGAGGCTGCAGACGATGCTCCTCAAAGACGTATATTCGATTATTGAGCTGAGGAAATGTTCTCAGAGCTCAAAGAGTTCGAGAGTGACGATCTCAAATTCGTGGAAGTCAAGTCGTTCACAACGGCGCGCTGGTCAAACGGGATAAGCGGGTATTGCCCTTCTTCCTGGTACAGCTCGCATCCAATATCAAGCTGGAGAGGCCAAGGACCATCAATAATTTTAAAAAATCATTATTTCCCTCAGAATATTAAATTGTTCTTAAGTTTTGTATTTTTAATACTTAAACAGTAACATTTTTTTTTTTTTAAAGTTTGTTTTCATTACGCCTTTTATACGCTCTCAAGCATATATATATCATTGAATACAGCTTTATCTCACCTATCACATGCCTTTCAACGTTAACTCCAAATCCGCATAACTGTTAACGGGTATTACGTTTAAATGAGGGCAAAGTTGTATATACATGGTGTCCCACGAGCAGTGTGCCAAAAAGCTAGAGCGTGTAGGTCTGGTCAAGCTAAGAAAAAAATCGTAAGGGAGGGGGGGGGAGTCTATTCCCCGCCGTTTAGCCGGGAGGGGCAATTTTCTAAAAAAATTTACTTAATTTGAAAAAAAATTATTCAAAATCAACAGTTACATCCGATATACTTTTTTATAAGCCCAGAAACCTCTGTTTTCATCCTGTTTTTAAACGATGCCGTGATACACTTTTTTGTAAAGCCAGAAACCTCTTCTTTCATCTTGTTTTTAAACGAAGCTGTTTTAAGGAATAGTTTTTGAGAAATTAATTTTCAAACTCAAAATTTTGAAAAAAAAATGAAAAAAAAAATTTCGACCTACATATTTTTTTTCAAAATTGTAATTAAGTACTTTTTTTTTTCAAAAATTCAATTCTTTTATTAGTTTTTAGCTAAAAACAGAAAACGGATGCAAAACTGTCTTGTAGTTTTTGAGAAATTAAAAAAAAACCCGAACCATTTTTTTCTAAGAAAAACCTTTTTTTTTGGTTTTAACGCAGCTGGATTTGTAGGCAAATTAACGTATGAAACATTGACCTCTTTTTTATTATTTTTAAAAAAAATCGGAGTTTTATTATAATAAATTTTCAATATGATCCCCATTTTTTTGAAGGCAAAGATTATATCTCCTTCTAATGGCTGCACATAAGTCTATGCTTGACAAATTTTCCTGCAATTTGACTCCAGCGACTTCAATCCGTTCTTTCAGTTGTTCCAAAGATAATATTTCCAGTTCGTAAACATAATTCTTCATGAATCCCCACACATAAAAATCTAGAGGAGTTAAATCTGGTGATCTAGGTGGCCATTCCGTGGGGTCCCTTCGTCCGATCCAACTAAAATGATCATCCAGCCAGTTTCTAACCCGTAAGCTGTAGTGTGCTGGTGCTCCATCTTGATAGTAGATTAAATTATCTGCTATGGCCAAAGGAACGTTGTCCATCAAATCGGGCAAAAGGTCTCGTAGGAACTGCAGGTATGATTCTCCATTAATAACAGCATTCAACCGGGGTCCGATTACAGTTTGTCCAACAATACCAAGCCAAACATTACAGCTAAAGCGGTGTTGTGATATATTTTGTTTTTTGTTGTGTGGATTGGTGCTACTCCAATGATGCAAATTGTGGAAGTTAGTAACCCCATCTCTGGTAAACTGTGCTTCATCCGTCTAGAATAACCTTGCAAAATAGTTTCGTTCAGTTTCATCTCGAAGCAGTAATGATAGACAAAATTCTGCTCTCTTGTCGTTTGAGGTGAGTTCCTGAACTGGCATAAAATGCTACGGGTGTAAGTTTTCAGTATGAAGCACTCTCCTTACTCTAGGTTTGGGCACTCAAAGCATAATAGCTATCCTCCTTGTACTAAGGGAGAGATTACGTCGGACCAAATCCTAAATTCTTTCATCTAAGATTCCTGATCCATCTGTAACTGATCTTTCGCTTCTTCGATGCTCTAGCACTCCGTGCTCTCGCAGACGTCGGTGGATTCTTGAAAACATGCTACTACTGGGACACCTCCGATTGGGATATCTTTCAGCGTAGAGTCTTTCGGCTTCACGATCTCGACCATTAGCTAAACCGTAGCAGAAGTGCCTGTCTGTTAATTCTTCTCGAGAGTATGAGTTTGACATCGTAATGTGTTGATGAGTTAACATCCAATTTGGAAATGTTTTTTTATTAAAAATGCGATGCCTTTTATTTACATTTGGGTTGCAAATATTTTGTTTTTTAATAAAAAAAAATTGCGGTTTTATTGTCTTAAGGTTCTAGCGGGTAGAACTCATCGGCGGCGGGCGGACCCAGACGAAATTGGCAGGTCAGTTTTCAGGCGTTATCAATGAAAAAAAAAGATTAATCCAGGGTTATTCCAATACTGTGTCACTTTATTGTATCCTCATAAAACTCCGAATTTTTTAAAAATAATAAAAAAGAGGTCAATGTTTCATACATTAATTTGCCTACAAGTCCAGCCGCGTTAAAAAAAAAAAGTTTTTTCTTAGAAAAAAATGGTTCGGTTTTTTTTAATTTCTGAAAAACTACAAGACATTTTTGCATCCGGTTTTCTGTTTTTAACTAAAAACTAACAAGAGAATTGAATTTAAAAAAAAAAATAGTACTTAATTACATACAATTGTGAAAAAAAATAGTTCGAAATTTTTTTTTTCAAAACTTTGAGTTTGAAAATTAATTTTTCAAAAGCTGTTCCTTAAAACAGCTTCGTTTAAAAACAGGATGAAAACAGAGGTTTCTGGGCTTATAAAAAAGTACATCGGGGCATTGTGGATGTAACTATTGATTTTAAATAATTTGTTTTCCAAATTAAGTAATTTTTTTAGAAAATTGCCCCTCCCGGCTAAAAAAGGGGGGGGGGGGGAATAGACCCTCCTCTCCCATACGATTTTTTTCTTGTCTTGACCAGACCTACACGCTCTAGCTTTTGGCACACTGCTGTGGGACACACTGTATAAATACGACACACTTCATCGACGTCTTGGATAGGCCATCAATATTGAGATGTCAAGGTGGAGAATAATTCTTGCTAATCGTCTTCCTTGGCTTCAGGAGGCACTTGAGTAACAGAGTCAAGTAAACTTTTTGTAAGATCCTTATATATTAATCCTGCTGTACAAAAGCGGTCGGTTTAGGCACCTTCAAATACAAAGCATAAATTGCCTTTGTCAGCAATGATTGCTCAGTAGTTCTGACCTGGACGCTGCATTTAATTTGGCGAGTTGCCCAGTGAAAGGGAATCAAACAACCTTAGAATGCGGCTTTGAGAGAAGATATTTGGTTCGGGGGTGTATTATGGATATTCTCTCATTTTTGGCTCTCTTAATGCTATCATAGCTTAGAAAACTCGGCAAGTAATCCAATAAATTTCTCTGTTTTTTTTAATCTTGATAAGTTGCGCAGCAGACACAGTAGGACTAGTAAATGGAAGCTCATCAAATCTTATTAACAGAAACACGGACAAAAGACATACTGATACAAATGCCAAACCATCGACTATTTAAGTAACAAAAACTTAAACATTCAATTAAAAGGACAGATACAATAGAGAGAATCTATATAGTACATATGCACCCTACCTGGATTTGTAAATCCTCGGATGACGAGTGGTTCCATTGACATAAACCTCCATGATAAAATCCTGCTGTAGGCCACCGTCAAATCCTTCAATACATTCAATTTGGAATCCTGTCGATGTTTGATTAAGCAGTGTACAATTGATTAGTGGATCCGGTTCACCTGTGGCAAATGACACAAACAGATAAGTGCACACACAAGCATGAGTCAGTATACTCCATGGTTGCGATGAGCTTCAATCGATATAGGATGATGAAATGGATAGGGGATAATAGGTGAGATTGCAAAACATATCACAAGCATCCTATGCCAATAGATATATAATACATTCGATTCACTCCGAAAATTATTTTAAAATCGAACGATATTGAAAATTCTCAACCCGGATGTCGTTATCCAGAGATAACGTTCCAACAATCCGCCTTGAAAATGCATTTGCGTTATTGCGTCAAAATTTATTTTGTAGCACGCAACGTGCCGGCATCCCCTACGGCATTAAGTACCAAATTTGTAGCTAGATAGTATGTGCCACGTTGAATTTGCCATCAAGTGTAGTCACTCCCGTTCCACTTACCACGGTAACCAGCAACGGTAGCGTTGAGTTATATCATTTAGCCAAAGATTGGAGAGCCTTTCAAAGAGCTAAACCAGTGCATGGTATCGCTGTTCGGAAACAAAAACTCTCTAGTGATGATTGTGATTAGGATAGTGGACGAAGCCCACAATGGTCTTAGTGCTGAAACCCATTGCTAGTGATGGCATTGATAATACTGATAATGATGGCGCAATAAGTCCATTATTCGCTTCAGATGGAATGTACCATGGCTCCTTGTGTCGAGCTTTGACGCTAACATTTATTGGTTGGGATCTCCTATCGAATTTCCGAGAAGCGGATAAACGAAGACAACGTAGCCATCGAATTGCTCTTCTTGTGATGACAAAAGGGAGTGGTAGCTTAGTTGGAGGCGAAAGAAATCCCATCTAGTATTCACTTTCACCGAGGTGAAATGTGGTCCTTGTGCGGATAGCTAAACAATGCTTCGGGTTATTAACTTACCTGCCGGTGTTATTGTATAGATACAGGGTTCAGTTTGGTCACCAATTTCGTTGCTCGACCAGCAAAGTAGTGTTCCATAATCCTGCAAGGAAAATGAATAGCAAATATTAATGGTATACGAGCATTAAGACCCGACGAGCATACACTTACGTTTTCGGTCATAGGTGTATAATGAGCAACACTACGGCCACGTTCAATGGCCACTAGTGATGCCGGAATGTCGATACTTTCTGCTGTTGACGCATTGAATTTCCAAACGAATGATACGTCAGCTGGGTTTGCCTCAACTTCACAAGCGACCTTTACCGTCTCATGACGGCCCGAGCTGTAGTGTAGTCGTTGCCCCGGTCGGCACACTGGTGCAACTTAAATAAACGGAGAAAAAAAAACGAAACTCGACGTGAGTAAATTGCCTGTGGTCTGACATCGATATGATTTTTGTGTTGGGTATGTGAAAGGCGTTGAATCTATTTCGAGATCGAAGCCTAGAGTACACAAAAACCATATAAATTTCAGGAACGTAATGAGCTGCCAATAAACTACCACTTCTAAATATATCCTTTTATTAGGTACTTGTCTGCTTAAACTATTGCATATTATTTCAACTACACACAAGTTGAAACCCACAAATCGCGGATCAATCAATAAAATAAATTCCAATTAATATCACTAATTTCCAAGCTTTTCGTTTTTAACTGATATTACGTGCTTTATCGATTAAGTGCATGACTTGAAAGCGTTGGAATCACTATTATGCTACGACCTCGATAAATCGCTCATTCAGCTACTACACTATCAATCAAGTGCATTACGACTAGGACTACGCTTGGTTTGAGGATACTGCGCGGAAATAGTACTATAATTACATCGTATATCCAATTGAACGGGATTACTTTCGCCGTCTCCCTCACGATTGCTACCGACGCAGGTATAGATTCCACTTCTCGCTCGGCTGACATTTTGCAGGACCAGACTCTGATTCGCGACGATTATTCCTTCGCTCAAATTATTTTCGAGCAGGTTACCCTGAAATTAGAAAGAGAAAAGAAAAATAAAAGTTAATACGTTCAGTATTGATTTGTTTCACTTACATTATGACGCCAGCTGACTTTGTACACCCATGGATTCGACTTGATATTGCATTCGAAGAACACATCGATGCCCTCCCGGAACGAAGAGTTCATGTTATTCGTTCCAAGTTCCAATGTTACCACAGGGATGTCTGTTAGATAAAAATTAATTAGAATCAACTCATTTTTAAAGACAGATTTGAAGAGAGACCTTCAATTAGCTTAAGACTATTCGGCAGTTGGTTTTAGTATATATGCTATTGTATTTTACATTTGGCATAATATATTTTGGTTCGGAAAATTACGGCTGTTTACACTTTAGAGATAAAAGCAAAATTGAGACTAGTTCAAATCAAATATTTTATGAAATTCATAACAATAGCCTTCCGGCCTGGGAATTAAAGCCTAAAGCGTTTTTTTATGATGGACAAAACAAGAAAATCAATGAGAAAATAACAAACATATTGAATATAGTCTTGAGAAGCTATTTGGGAGATGCGAGGTTTGTTCAATAAATAAGGTGACGTACGTTTTTTTCTTTATTTTTTTTTCTCGAAAAACATTTATTTACTCATCAATATTAACTATATTTTCCGTGTTTCAAAGCAGTCTGCCTCAGATATAATACACCTGCGCCAGTGCTTTCTTCAATCTTCGAAACCCTTCTGCTATACGCTTTGGGTATAGCCTTAACACCTCCTTCAATTTTGACAGCCTTACAATAAACGACGAAATATCTATTTTCTACAGAGAAATATTCAATTCCATTTCTCTTTACGTTCCCCTTTCCTGATCCAAACATTTATCTACCTCACCTCCATGGTATAATCGCAGGCTCCGTTCACTAAGAAACACAAGAAACAAACTGTGGGCAATCTTCCTTCGAACTCATTACCCCAATGACTTTTCTAACTACATTGGTGTTTATCTGAAATTGACAGAGCTGCATAAGTCTCTCTATGAACGCTATTTGATCGAAACGCAATACAATCTTATTAACGATCCTAAGTCCTTCCTTCAGTTTGTCAACTACAAGAGGAAATCTGATGGCTACCCAACTTCACTCTTCTTCAATGGCGAAACCTCGAATGATCCCAAAACTATCGCCAACTTTTCCAAACAATCTGTCGCCGATGACTTCTTTTTACCGGACACTACTTACTTCGACTACTTACCCTCTTGGACCATTTCCCCCATTGAAATTATCATTGAAAATAAATTGAATCAACTGCATGATGAATTTACTCCTGGGCCTGATGATCTCCCTGCCATATTACTAAAAAAATAATCCTCCATTATTTTTGTCCTGCTCTCGAAAATATTCAACTCATCCCTGTGCCTTGGAGAATTTCCCCAGATATGGAGAACCGCTTTTATAACTCCTGTTCACAAAAAAAGTTTCGAAGAATGATGTTAACAACTATCGGCCCATCGCCAAACTGTCACACAAACCCAAACTTTTCGAGTATCTTGTATGACACTCCAAGTTTCCACTGCAAATCTCTAATCTCCTTTAAACAACATGGCTTCCTCAAATGCAGGTCTACAACCACAAACCTTGCGAATTTGTGTCTTTCACACTCCCAGCATTAGAGAATGGAAATGAGGTCGACGTCATTTCAAATGATTTCAGTAAAGCCTTCGACAAAACCTCCCACAAACTAATACTCTTCAAAATGTCTTCCTTGGCTTTGAACCCATTGCGTTGAAGTGGATATCTTGTTATTTAAAAAACCGTTACTACAGTGTTCGTTTTAGATCTGCCTTTTCCAACCCCTTCTTAGCTTCTTCCGACATTTCCCAAGGCAGCCACCTAGGTCCACTTCTTTTTATTCTTACCATTAACATTGAGTTTGTCATCAAACATTCCCACCTCTCACTGAACGTATACGATACCAAGTTCTTCAAGAACTTCTCCTCCGGTTGTGACTCTTCCCTTATTCAATCTGATCTCAATAGTTTTTCCATCTGGTGTTCCAAAAATTGCTTAGAGCATAATATTTCCAAATGCAAATCAATCGCTTTTTCACATAAACGAATCAAACCTCATTCTCGTCTCTACTTCCTCAATAATAAGCCTATCTCTACCGTTCAGGTTACCCGCGATCTTGGCATACTATGTGACCAAGAGCTTAATTTTCGCGCACATATCGACGATATAATTCATAAAGCCAACTCTGCACTCGATTTTGTGAAACGTTGGTCTAAAGAACTCTCCAATCCCTACGTGACATGATCCCTCTATATTACCTTTGTTCGCCCTCTTCTCGGATACGCATCTCAAGTGTGGTCCCCTTATCAACAAACCCACTTATCTAGAATCGAAAGCATCCAACGTCGGTTCCTACGTTTCACTTTTCGAGGTCTGCCCAGGAACAATCATTTGTTCTTGCGATCCTATCAAGACCGTCCTAAACTAATCAACTTGAGAACTTTGGAGGAAATAAGAAGAGTATCTGACATCATCTTCTTTCATAGACTTCTTACAGGTACCATTGACAGCGCCACCCTTTATAACTCGATATCTCTTAACACTAACCCTCGTAATACATACACGCAATCCTTGTCTCTTCTATCTATCCATCCCCCGCAACTCATACGGTTCCAATGAAGCCATTTCTCGTATGCTGGCGTGTTAATTCGAATATTAACTTCGATTTTAATCTCAGCACTCCATGCCTAGAACTCCGTCATCTCAAAATCCTTCCCTCCTTCCAGTTTTAGTTGGGGTGTTTGCCCCCACGAAAATTAAATTAAATTAAAAAAATCAAGCGATCCGGTCTTTATCTCCTTAATAATGCCAAATAGGCATCGTTTCAGATTTAAGCAAAAAGGTCTGGTGAATTAGCAAATCATTCATGTCGTTAAACAGCTCCTGAGCAATGTTCATGCAACGGTTTTTTTAGTCAGAATTTAGCAATTTCGGAACAAACTTTGTGTGTCGACATCAAAAAGGTACCCATATTTCTTGAATAAACCTTGCATTTCTAATATATACAACGAGAAACATTGTAACAGACCTGATTGTGAGTATTCGAAGTTGCCTGTGTATGATTTTTACAGTATATTGGACTTAGTCCAAAAGAATGAAATATCAGAACATTAGTGCTCCATGCTTAGGACAATGGGGAAAAAGCCTAAAGCACAGTGAGAATCCCTCTCTCTAAAACCTCCAGATTGAGTCAAGCCTGCATCGAGATGCAACAATATCACCTACAGATCCTCGAGCTCTCCGAAATGAGTGAAAAGGGCACTTCATTTTTAGTAGTAACAACACCCACAACAAGAACGGAGTAGGTATTGTACTATTCCCAAGAGCGATCTCTTCGAGTGCAAACCCAGCTCAGACAGGATCATCTCAATCCGATTCCACTTAAAGTTCCGCAACACTACTATCATACCATGATACGCCTCCACGGAACAAGATAATGATGACACAAGGATACCTTCTACGATCAGCTGGAATTATGCCACACGTCCTTCCCCGAGGGCGATGTAAAAATTGTCACGGGTGACTTCAACGCCAAAGTAAGCTGTGACAACAACAACCTTAAGGCCGTTATTGGACGACACAGCGTTCACGCAGAAAGCAATAGCAATGGAAATCGCTTTCTCGACCTTTGCCTCGCTCATCACTTCTTTGTTGGTGGCACCAAGTTCCCCCACAAAGACATCCGTAAATACACCTAACAGTCTCCAGGCGGTATTATTCACAACCAGATCGATCACTTCCTGATCAGCAGAAGATTCCTTAGCTCTCTGCAGAACGCGAAAACCGTTCGCGACTCCGACATATATAAAGACTCTCAACTTTTGCTGGGTATTGTGAGGTTTCGTCCGGCTGCGGAC
Source organism: Merodon equestris (assembly GCA_958301585.1). Classification (NCBI taxonomy): domain Eukaryota; kingdom Metazoa; phylum Arthropoda; class Insecta; order Diptera; family Syrphidae; genus Merodon; species Merodon equestris. Next base: position 90,476,157 of record OY284416.1, read on the forward strand.
TACTATCAGACTCCCTTTAAGATATGTTATGACACCGAGTGGCTCCAGAATCCGGTGATAACCAGGCAATTTGTGGGGAAGATCGAAGCGTTATCCCGGTCAGACGCAGCACGACCGTGGCCAGACCTGGTATGTGCTTTGAAGTCAAGTGCGGAGGAAACAGTGGGCTTTCGACAACGCAAACCTAAGCGTTGGATCATCGATATTGCTTGGAGACAGATCATCTTTTACAATTAAAGAACCCAGCTCACGCGAGAAAAGACGACAGATTCGAGCTGCATATAACGAGGCCAAGAAATCGGTCAAGTGCGTTGCGCGAGAGGACAAATGGAACGCCCTCCAGGACATGGCAAGCGAAGCAGAGGTTGCACCTCATAGTGGCGAAAGGTGTTTATGCTGCCCCGAGGAAACTCTGTGGAGGTGGGATGGCTACCATTCCTTCCCTGAAAAACAGAGGCGGAAACACGTTCACATCAGATCAGCAATAACTTGATCGCTGGAGCAAATTCTTCACAAAATCACTTCCAACTGAGGTTTACATCCCATTCTCCCCTTCTGTGCGCAGAAATCCACGGAAAATGATTTAGACGACGCCTGTAACAGTTCCTGAAAACGAAGCTGCGATTCGTAGACTGAAGAGCGGCAAATATTTAGAACAGCTGCGCCACAAATGACGCTGATCCTGCATCCCATCGTCGCAGAGGCTTGGTCTACTCGTCGTATTCCCGAGAGTTGGAAGAAGGGCGTCATCATCACCATCCCGAAGAAAGGTAACCTGAGTGAGTGTGAGAACTAGAGAGACATCGCTCTTCTTAACAGCATTCACAGCTTGCCCCTCTGATAGTTTCGAGGATCGCACCAACCATCGAGAAACACCTTCGACGTGAGCAGGCTGGATTTAGACCTAATTGTTCTTGTGTTGACCACACAAATACAATGAGAATAATTACTGAACAATCTGTTGAGTGGAACAACCCGATCTTCCTCCTGCTCGTCGACTTCGAGAGAGCCTTCCCCCTCATACCCGAATGTGTGATTGCGAAGGTTGATGATTGCCGCTGAGATCTTGTCTCCTCCACTTGGATCTTGACCACCCCAGAAGAAGGAAGGTTAACAATAAAACATTTTGTAACGTGGTATTTGGTTTGCCTCTTTATTCATTTTATTATATTATCTTACATTTACGAGTATATATTTTCCAAGGGATTTTTATTTCGCTTTTTCTTCAATTCAAATACATCGAGCATAATCAGGTGTGAGGTTCAGATCGCTTTTTATTAAAGGTACCCAAATTCAATATGAAATAACACACTTGAAGCTAATATTTAGTCATTATAATCTTAGCTCTATATAAAAGATAATTCTGTGCCATTATTGCTTAAAATGAAGCGCAATCCTGAAGTCCAATTTTAGACAACTTTATCGAGCAGCCGGGGCCGTATATCAGCAATAACACAGTTGACTTCCAAATCGTCCTACGTCTTTGGTCTATTGGCGTAGACTAGTGACTTCACATACCCCCAAAGAAAGTAATCTAAAGGTGTGGGATCACAGGATCGTGGAGCCCAGTACACATGTTCATTAAGCTCAGCAATTGTTTTTCAATAAATGGATGGTTCGCCATCTTGTTGAAATCAAAACTCCGTCACGTCATTGCTATTTAACTGCGAAACGAATAAGTCAAAAATCATGTTTCTAAAGCGCTTCCTATTGAAGGTAACAATCTGGCCGGCATTGTCCTTAAAGAAATATGGGCCGATGAGTCCATCAGCCCATAAGGCACACCAAACAGTGAGTTTTAATGATTGTAAGGGCTCTCAACAAATGCTTCTAGGTTTCCTCCATTCCAAATTCGGCAATTCGACTTGTTTAAATGTCCATTTAACCAAGAATCGGCCTCATTGGTAAGCAAAATTTTGCGTTGAAAATGAGGATCAAGCTGAATAATGTTTTCGGCCCGTCACCATTGAGGGATGAGGGTAAAATCCTACTCTTGAAGTCCATCATTGTCTTTATGACCTCCTGCTCTGGACGTAACAACTAATTACATACTTGCTATAATTGGGCTAGGGTGGGCATATAGTAAAATTATATCGCCCTTTAATCTCATTAGCTTTTCTACGATTTCTGACATCATCACAGAATCTGCGTTGGTTGGAGATGACTGCGCTACAAAATGTAAAAAGTATTGTCCAGAATGACTGAGTGATGCTACTTGAGGTTGGCTTCGCTTTAGCATAAAATATTATTACTTGGTTAGCTGCAAGATTAGCATTTGGATTTCTCAAGTCCTATTTTTTAGAGAAACCATGTGGCAACAAAATTGCAGTTGCTGGTGTGAGTTAAGCCGTGAAGATTTTCATGAGGTTTACATGAAAAAAAATCAATGTCTGGAACACACTATGGTTTGGAGACTTTCTAAATACTTGTTAGGCAGTTCCTTAAAAATTGATTTCGGAGTCTTGACTTTATTAATCTCATTGACCATCTAAGCTATACCTAAGATACGTTCGATGGTTCTTGGACTTTTAATCATAATATCGTAGATTTTGAGTGATAATAGGTTAGGGTAAATTAAGTGGCTTCCCTCCGTAAAGCGGTGGGGATCATTAAGACCGAGATCGGCCCATTTAGCTACCACTCGAGTCGGCTTGGTCTCCGCTACTCTTGAAACCATTTTGAGTCTTGAATGAAATTCGATAGATTGTCGATCTCCGGTTCGGATAGATCCGTTAGTTCATTAAAGAAGTTTTCTCCCAGAAATCGTTTTCTTGATAAGGCTAGGGCAGGCAATTGCATAGGAGATGGGATGGAGATTCTTCCTCTACCTCTTCAAGACACCTACTGCAATGGTCGTTATATGGGAGTTCTGATCTTGCGGCATGTATTCCTAAGGCACAATGACCTGTTAGGACTTAGGCTGCTTGATTTTTTAGCGAGCTTGTGGTTTTCCGTTGACAATACATGTTTCAAAGTCACGCCCTCTCTCATTTGCCTGGCTTTTTTGGCTAGTTCATCTGCTTCACAGTTACCTGATGTATCACTATGCATAGGTTTCCAACACAACATTACGGTGCATCTGCTCGATATCTCATTTAGAGATTTGTGGCAATGCCTGACCAATTTTGTTCATATTATCGGCGATTCGAGTGCTTTTATTGGCGCTTGGCTATCTGTGTAGATGACGATGTCTATATTGTTCAACTCACAGACAGCCAGTTGGCGGCCTCACGAATTACTGTAAGTTAAGTTTAGAATATACGGCAGTGGTTCAGTAGTCTAAATGATTGACTTATTTTTAGGGTCGGTGTATAGACAATGGCACGCACTTAGGGGGTGGTAGTGGTGCAATGGTAATCATCACCGACTGTTAAGCGGAAGGTCTGTAGTTCAAGTCTGGGGATAGCCAAGAACAATTCCTATACGGAAAAAAAGAACTGCAAGAACACCAGTTGTGAATGAGAGATGATCAAAAAATGCTGACGAAGGCATAACACTCGCAGTATAAGATCATTTCACAAATTCATACTCTGCGTATGTATTTCCAATATAACATCTTAATGGCATGGAATAAAATTACTGTAAAACTGTAAACAACGCGACAAATTCAGTCGAATCTCTGGAATTCCAAGAGAACCACTCCCGCAGAGTAGTGAACGAACATCTTCGACACTAACCATCTGCACCCCGTCCAGGTTGTGTGACATACATCATAAAAGCATACACTCTTGAACCTGCACGAATTATAAAACAAAAAACCCACACCGTTGCCTGTTCTGGACCTGTCTGTATATATTTCCTGTGCAGTGCCTTTGCTTCGAAATTCATTCCCCTCCCATCGTCCTCGATTGGCAATTGTTGTTTTATATAGAATCTTGAAGTTTAGGGTCGGCATTAAGTAGTCCGTGACTTGACTTAGATCATTGTTTTGGCGTAAAATACCAACCCATTGAGTTTTGGTGAACTAATTTGAGGAATGTTCCGTTTTCTGGTGAATAAAACTAGCTCCGCCCGCAGTTCTCTACCGATTTGGCCAGTTTGCCTGGGCCTATTTCCATCAAATCTCTGATTGTTGGGTGATGTTTTCCGCAAATTGCCAGTGCCATGTCTGCACACGCAATGACTTTGCAGCCGCTGGACTGCAGGGATAGGAGTACTTCGTTTACAAATAGCACCCACAATTGCGGCGATAGTACTCACTTTTGCGGTGTGCTACGACTTACTGCCGTCTTTGTGTGGTAGCAGCCGAATTTTGATTGAATCAATCTGCTTGAAAGCATTTGTTTGATGTAAAGTATTATATTACCATTAACTTCTAGATTGCTTAATGTATTGGTGATGGCTAATTATTTTATTTTGCTGAAAGCTCCTTTAATATCGAGGAAGGCAATCGTGGTGAATTCATTGTTCGAAAGTAATTTTTCAACAGTTCTAACTATCGTGTGTAGAGCTATGTATGTCTACTGATTCTACAATAAGCATGTTGTGATTTCGAAAGCTTACTTTTTTGTACGTTTTCGCGAATGTACAGGTCTACCAGTCCTTGTATCGTCTTAAGAAGAATGGAAGAGAGACCGACAGGTCTGTAGTCTTTACCATATTGATCTGTGAATGATGATATTCGAATATTATTTGTCTAAGGAAGCCCTCAAAAAAGTGCTAGAGCTCAGCCCAAATAAATTACGCTTAACACATACACGAAAAGGCTTCGAGAACAAAAAATTAAAAATTTTCACTGTGACTGTTAGAAAACCTATCACTCTAAGTCGTTTTTGGCTGACACTAAATAAAGGAACTTCTGGATTTAAGTAGAGAGCTTCTCAACATGCATTGGAAATAAAATCTGTTATTGAAACTGTCTTCCAGTAGATAACTTTCCTCTGTTCACTACTTGTCAGCTCAAGAACATTCAAAAGAGTTTCCATTCTAAAAATGTGCATCCACTAATTTTTTTGATTGAGTTATCGAGCCCTCGTTTAATACTGCCTTTCTAAATCGCAACTTGTGAAAACTCTTATATCTGATGCCTGTCGTTTTATTTTCTTATTATTAATTTACTCTCTTCACCACAAGAAAGGAATGCGAAATAATTTAATTTTTAATTGAAGGTTTTCCCTAATTCCAATTAACTGAAGTGGATACATAAAACGCTTGTCGGTTTCTGGTTGATCTTTTTCTATTCCAGTCCCACCCCACTCGCGTCTCAAAAAGAAATTAAATTCTCTCAGCTCCTTCAAAAAACAAAATATGGTTTCCTTCTCTGTTGCTTCCTTCGCAAAACGGGAAAAAAAAACAATTAATGGCAACAGAAAGCAAAAATGAAAAAAGAACGAAAAAAAACGAGAAATTATAATAAAATTCTTCAATCCCATTCCACCTGTTCATTTGAGATGAAGAAAGCTCGAAGCATATCCTTACGTTAACATCTCTGTTACTTCCTACAAATTTTAATTAACCTAGTGCAGAACCTGTACATACTACGCGACTATTATACATATATGGGTTCAGAGTTGTGTCGTGGGTGTATTCGGAATGGGGTAACCTTCTGGACCAGACCATTAAATGCAGACGCGCACAATAGTCGAATGCAAGGCGGAAGATAAGAATAGTTTTCGTGTCGGTCTTGCTGTGGATTCTTTTACATTTTTGCATGCTCTGAAACTCGGGCACCACAGAAAGGGAAATTATGTTTATCTACTTTGCTATACAACTTGTAACTAGACAGGCAGTACGTTAACCCGGTACGTGGGTTTGTTTCAGTCTTCGTTTGTTTAGCGGTTGGCGTTAAGTTCTGGGAGTAGTTGGAACTTGCTGAAGAATTTGAGATCTGTGGCATCTTGTTTTTAATTTAAGTAAATTAGAGAAAATATTTCGTTGGTATTTAGAAAACTAATTGGTCTCTTAAGACAGTTATTCGGAGGGGATGTTATGGATTTGGTGTTTTATTGAATGCAAATGAAAAGGGATATTATGCAAAACAAAAGGATAGATTGTGTGCATATTTTTCCCAGCCAAATGCATTTTCAAAAAACGATGAAGTTTTCAGGATGCAATGTTTACGCAATTTCCTTATTTCAAAGCAATTTTGAATGAACAGAGATCCCATTTGGCGCCAACTCATATAAAACGAATACTTACTAAGTCCCTCCTCTGTGCGTGAAAGGTATTTGTACATTGCTAACCAAATTAGTTATTTAGTTTCTGTTAGCTGTCAAAGAGGTGATTATCGGCGATTATTTGCATATTTTGCAAATCGGCCTGGTTAATCTGCTATAAGCGTTGGGATCAGGGGTTAGCATCCCAAGCTCTGACAACGATGACTTGACTTGGCTTGAATCACAGTCAAGTCATCGAACCCAACCCTCAGTTAGGTGTTGACAAAATTGCCAGTCGCATACTTTTCTGCTGTGTTCCTGGCAGTTGATATTACAAGTTGTTGTGTCTGAGTTATTAGAAGTCCGTGTTCTTGTGCATAATGTAATTAAATGAGAGTAAGAGGAAATGCATCCAACTGTGTGCTAGGTGCTTGGCACTGGTATACGGTTCAAGGGATGACATGTTAAATTAGTGTTGTCTTATATCCTGCTATGCTGGATCTAACATTTCCTTTTTGTAATGTCAGTTATAAAAATTCAGTTTAGCTGGTGGATAGTGGATAGTAGATATATTCCAGGTGACAAAAAGTTGTAGCAATTAATAAAGAAGTGGTTTAGGTTCTAAGTGTTGATACAGTGAGCGGCAAAGACAAATACCATTCCCAATTTTTTTTACAAGGATTGTGTTAAGTTTCGACCTATTAGGAAATCCTATCTTTTCATTTGTTAACAATGGGAAATGCGATTTTTGAGGAATTACTTCATAGTCGTCGCTTTTCTTCCAAAAGCATAACCCCCTTCATCTATAATGCAATATCATATATCCGAGTCAGCGTTTTCTGTTCTCCAAATCATCAACCTACTCTCTCATGCAAAGTCATCCCATTTTTGCACTTAAGCATTTTCGCTACACGCGCTACCTCATCCCATATTCCTTTAAGAACACCCGAACTCACGGTGATGCGTGCATCAAGAAGATTGCAGTGTCATCAAAAAGTACGAGAAAGAACATTAAAGATGATTGTTCGAAGCATAAGTTTAGTTTGGGTTATTAAAATATTTTTTTTTCCTTAAACAAGACAAACAGACCTTAACTAACTGAGGACAAAACTCACACTTTGTTCTATTCTCTTAAACTTCTTCAACGAATGTTCAACGTATGTCCAAAATGTAGAGGGAATTGTATAATTTCGCATCTGATTTACTTGCTCTTATTTTAGAGAACTTGTCTGAAATATTTAATACAATTTTTCCTGCGCCATTTTACCTGCGTGCGTGTGCAGTTTTGTGAACTTTGTTTGCTGATGTACACTTTCTCCCACGACTAATCGGACAGTCAATTAGAACACTTTTGAGATAAATTTTCTCAAATAGATATTTGAAGAATTTTATGTTTTATATATGGGATTATTTGTTTATTTTTCCTTATTCTATTAATAAAACAAAACAACAATTCAATAAAATTAATTAATTAAAACAATACGAATAATTCATCCACACACATAATCGTTAGTACTAGTATTTAGTATTTTATTTTATTTGGTATTTTGTAGCGTAGCCGTTTGAATTTATTACCGAGGCATTGAAGAAACAAGATTTGAGCAAACTTCGCTTGTGTACTATTGCCATTCTACTTGTAGTCCCGTTTTCAACTCCTCAATATTATTGAATTGTTCCACAGCGACTCGGTGACCTAATTCATAACATAAATGCTTAATAACTTTTAAGTCGGGGGATTGTGCAGGAGTCTTAGAGACTTTGGCATAATTCTGCAGCAACCACGACATTGCTAAGTATGATGTGTGTTTCGGATCATTGTCTTGGTGGAAGATAAAGTTGTCATTAATACCAAGCTTATTAACACTCTCTTTTAAATTTTGTCTGAAAACATTTACGTAGACATTTTGATCCATTTTTCCTTCAATAAAATAAAGGTTTCCAACATCAGAACTCGCCATACAACCCCAGACCGTGACCGAACCCCCGCCATATTTGACAGTAGCACGTGTATGTCTATGGGTGAATTCTTCATTTGGTTTTCGCCATATTCGTACATATTTTATTTATTTTATTTTATTTTATTTTATTTGGTAAAAATTTACAAAATGCTACAAGATTTAGATCTTTTAGAAGCATATAAGAAGAAACATAATGTAGACATAAAAAATAGTAAATAAAGTAAAATATATAAAACATAAAAAGTAAGTAAATAAAAAATGAAATATAGGGAAAAGACATATATATATATAAAAGAATGTAAAGCAAAAATGTATGTAAATAAGTTTTGTTTTAAGTTCATTTTTAGATTGTGGTACTGTTTTCAGAGAGATGTTTAAAAAGTTTTTTTTGGAAATCGGCGGTTGAGTTAATTGTCTGCAATTCGTGTGGAAGACGATTCCAGGCACGAATCGCTGACACATAAAAGGAGTGTTCTCCAACGCAATGTGTATATACTTATTCATATACTTTTCCATCCGATACTTTTACGTTGAATTTGCTTTAATCCGTGAACAAAGCCTATGTTTTTCAAAATCATTGTCAATAATAACAAATATAACAATAAAGCAATATATTTTTACCCTATTCTAAAATGTCATATCCTGCTTTAAATAATCTTCAGCAAACCTTACTCGCTCCTTTCTATTTTTCTCATTTATGAATGGCTTTTTTCGCGCTACTCGGCACTTCCTTATTTCTCGTTTCTTTAAGTAAAACTTGTAAGGTTTGCGAGGATATAAAAGGATCTTTTTTCACTTCACTCAATAAATTCATTGTCATTTAATTTCTTTCCTTGTCCTTTCCTACTGATATTGCAAATTCTGTTTTCATTTTTACATCGTGAAATGACGTCGTGGACTGAACCAATTCTCTAATCAGAACCAATTTTCTAAGTTCAACAGATGTTTGTAGACCTCGGGTGCCATTTTGATCCGTTAAACGTAATAACTTGCGATAAATGTCAAATTTCAACCAAAAGACCGCAATCAATTGGTACCCAAATTTTAAATGGAAAATTCCCGTTATAATACGAAATTCCCGCCAAGAAAAATACTGTCCGATTATCCGTGTGGAATGAATTGTTCGTATTATTTCAATTTTTTATAGTTATTTTTTTACCGTTTTATTGAATTGTTGTTTTTGTTTTATTAATAGATATTAAAAAAAAATAAAACAAATAATTCCATATATAAAACATAAAATTCCTCAAATATTTGTTTGAGAAAATTGATCTCAAAGGTGTTCTAATTGAATGTCCGATTAGTCGTGGGAGCAAGTGTGTGTATAACTTGGAAATAAATTATCACTGCTGGCCTACTATAGTAGACAACAGTTACATTTTCGTTCATAACTTGACTAGTTACTTATGTTGGAGTGGTGCGGATTCAGGAAAGTTCTATCCATTAACTTTGCCGATAGGTCACTACCGTTCCCGACTTCTACGCGTACGAATATGCCTGTGGTTAAGCGCCAAAAGCGCTTGTCTACCATGGTATTCCGCGCGAGCATTAGTGTACCAAATTTAGGCAAACCATTCTTAATTTGTTTCAAGTTTACGAGGCTAATTTATTAGTTTCCTTTTGACCACGTAGAACATTTACATATGTGCATTTCATAATCTAACGTAAAAGGTATTTTTTTTTGTTGGAGGCTTTTGCTATCTGTTGGAGCTAGTCCATTGTACTACCAAACAGACACCTTTCTTAATTTAATTTTCCCCGTTGTCAGGCGAAAAGTGAGGGGGAGCTTCAGTGATGTAGAGCTAACAATTTTGGCATACAACACAACCACAAGGGTGCGTTACAATACGCGAACGAAGGCGGGACTGTTGCAGAGAAAGTGTTCTGCTGTGTTATCCTCCTCGCAACATGTAGCACAGGTTGGGGTCTCATTGGTGCCAAGCACGCAGAGATGCTTAGCAAAAGCGTAATAGCCTGTAATGAAGGCCGCAAGTCTTCTGCAATCTCCTTAAGGATACGAAGAATGTTGCGGATTTCTTGCAGACATCAGGGCGTACGCGCTTTTTTGTTTTTGGAGGCTTCTGCTATCTGTTGGAGCACTCAGGCACAAATACTGGTCCATTGTACTACCAGACAGACACCTTAGATGGCGTTAGAGCTCATGAAGAGCCAGAGCCAAACTTCTTTTTTTTCGCTTATGTTGTGTGCGATTTGATTTTTACACAAGTGAACGGAAGCTAAAGCTTAATGCCGATTCCGAACGGAGAGCCGAGAAGCTTTTTCAAGGCAAGCATACAATGAGGGGTACCCCACCGAGGAGGGATGCCGCGAAATAATCATTCAATAGCGTTAGTGTTATCAGGATCCGATCTCGCTAATCTTGCGTCAGCGGCCGACACACTACTCTCTGCGCAACGGCTCTCCCTGATACCTACGCGCTTAGTCATCCTTTATTCTGGATATTCTCTCCACCTACGATTGTGTGCATTAAAGGCCCAATCTTTGATGTAGGATTTGTCCGTGGAAGCAAGTAGACCAAAAGCGGGTTAAAGTCCTGAGAAACTCTCCTCTGGGTCCCTTCTAGCCAGTTCATCAGAGATTTCGTTTTCTAGGATCCCGAGTCAAGCCTTAGTGATTCTAGTCTTCCGACTTTGTCCGAAAAGGTCCTGAATTCATGCACTAATTTGGAGCTTGTTAAAGGGTTGGACACAGCTTTGAGTATAGCCTGCCTGTCACTGCAGTCGCATATGCTTTTTCCCTTCCACCTGTGCTGCACAGCATTGTGCATAGCAATAAGGATTGCGTATATCTCTGGTTGAAAGACAAACGCTTGCTTTCCTAACGAAAAATGCAGTAGGACGTTTTCGCGTTCCCAGCGCCAGACCCCCTCCTATCTAGCCATCTGTAAGAATGTGAAGATAACCTTTTCCAGGTTCAGTATTTGGCTAGAGCCAGTCTTAAATATGAGATTATCGGTCTTATCATTGCCGTGCAGATCCAGAGAATCTTTTTCGGCGATAAGCCCCATGTTTTGTAAAAAACACCATTGCATTGCCAAAAAGCGAACAGCGCTTTGGTGGTTTTTGACTCAACATGCTTTGACCAAAGACGCTTGCTATCTAAGATGGCTCTCAGGTACTTAGCTTCCTTGGATATCGGGATGGGAATGTCCTTTTAGCAATTAATGAGTCATGCCAGTATTTTTCCCCCCTCTCGGGAGGAGAACGACGTGAGTGTTAAGAGGATTAACCGTCAGCCCATTACTCGTGCATCAATCATCGATCACATTTAACGCCACTTGTGCTTTACGACAGAGAGTTGCTAAACATAACCGACAGAGAGATTGAGAGCATCGGGCAGAGATTCGATCACCATGCACCATAACAGCCACCTTGCGGGCAGCCCTTGTTTACGTCAGATTTGACACATTGTTCGAGGACTGCATTAGCGATCATGCTATACATAAGCATTGCTTGAACCACGAAATCGGTGCTTCGCCATGCCGTTTTCATATGTATACATACGTATAGGAAAGTGCCAAGCTAGCAGTGAACATTTTTTTCAAAGTAGGAAGCGGCTTTTTTATACTTTTTTGCAACATAATAGGGTATATCCCATTAGTGCCTGGAAACTAATGCCACAGCTGATTCAATGGCCTCAGTCTTTGCCACGCGTGACGCAATATGCTAGCTACTTCGAGTTGTTTTTATCGTTTTAGTCTGATTTCTCGGGAAAAGAGTCTAAGGCAGTAAACTGAGAGTTTCCTCTTTAAACTCATTAAAGGTATCATTAAGTTATGAGTAAAAGGTATGAATTTAAAATTGTAACTTTATTACTTTTTTCGAGATATTTACGTATTTTAGTACGTAAAGAAGAAGAGGAACTTGCACCACTACCAGATTTTCCTTGGTTCTGAGGCTAACGAAGTCGGAACTAGATTGAACGAACTAGACTTCTCGGACTCAGATGATATTCCTCTCCTGGAATTACCAGGAGGATGTCCAAATGGTAGAATTAATCAATAACTCGAAGTCGTGTTCACAAAATTCGGCTAAGACTACCAGACCTAAAAGGAAAAGCAGCTAGGAATGCAAACAATCCGCGAGTTAAGACCTTTTTTTCTCGTAATCCTTGTGTATACCACAAGGTCAATATACAGATTTCGATTTCTCATACGAAAACTAATATTTGATAACGTCTTTGAAAGAGAATAACGATAAGACAAGTTGTGGAACTATTTATTGACAATTTTCACAATATACGTAGTGAGTATTTGAATTAAATAAACAACTCGTTGGTTTTCCAGGTCGTTGCCGAGGGGACTTTGATAACTTTGAGATCTATGTCGGAGCACAACCCGAAGGCCCATTTTAGAATCGAGTAAGGTGAACCATGTTGCCCAAGGAGTTCTGGACCCACTTTACGACTTAGGTTGTAATATGTGCTCTTATGTATATCGTAAGACGAACAATACGATGTCACACCATTTGTCGATGTGCCTATTGTACCAGAGCTCGAAATCGATCAACAAACAGTGGTGCAAGACTTATTAAAATATAAATGGGTTTCATCTGATCACCAGGTTTTCAATGTAACCTGCCTCACCTATTACCTTTGCAACTTTTCGGAAGTCTTTCATTCGAACTTTTTAAGCACAAGGTAAAGTTTAGGCTATCCAATGAAGTGATGTCCTGAAGCGTTTTTTTATATGTTTTATAGGTTTTATCATTTAGAAGCAATAGCCATTTCAATACTTCAGGAAGTTTAGTTACAAAGTCGTTATCAGAAGAGTTTGCTTTTAAAAAAGCTAAACAGTAAATCAACGTACGTAGTCGCACGATCAAACAAAAAAAGTTTTCATGAAGATTTACAGAGAAAGATTTTCTTCAAAGTGGTGATATACTACTGAAGGTAAGAGTCCAAACAAATTCATATCGAATAAAATATCATAGCTAAAGCCATTGAAGTTTTTGAGTCCTATATTTCATAAATCCACCTAGAATTAAACAACATTATTTCCGACGAATTGCGCGACGTACGATATGTGTGCAAAAATTCAGCCAAATCATTAGTGTAATCACCCTACTCAAGACGAACTTGAGCTTGGGAGTAATTAAGAAGTCCTTTATCTCTGTATACGTCTTTTTTGATGAAACGGTTTTTCATCGATATATTTCTGATATGCAACCATTTTCGACTAATGAACGTCGATGATTGATGTTCGCTTTATCTTGTTTCGAATCCTTCCTTTTTGAACACTCACAGCGTGAAAAGTTGATAAAGGTATATAGTTAACGTTCCCTGCCCCGACATGTTTTTAACTTTCCATCAATATCGAATTCACACAGTCGACTTCGAAGGAGACATTGATATAAAATATAAAATATTTATGTCATTATTTAAGAAGCACACACTTTTACGCCCAATCGCAGTCAGCGTATGTACTGAACTCGCATGTCAGCTTGCATGTTTGGCAGAAATTAAATACTCTCCTGTTATCACGATTTCGTAGCTCATTATGTGTGAAAGAAAGAAAACATCATTTTGATTTCCTCCGAAGCAAAAAGATCGAAACTAAAGAAAACAAAATAAAGCTAAGGGAAGCACTATACTTGGTATCTTTGTGGCTTGCCGTCCGCCCGTCCCTATTACGATGACGACTCACGGAAAGGCAGAAGGTATCTTAACATGGGAAGTTGCCGAAAAAAGAAGCGATATAATTCTTTACTTACGGTATATATCCAATTTCCATCCATCTTCCATTCCAGATTCAGGTATAATCGATTGCTCAGCCCGGCATGAAAGAAACTTCCCTCTGTCGTCGATTGTTGGAGTAAAAGTCAATATTGACGTTGTCATATTTCCATCCGGATTCGACTACGTATGTGGATTGCGAGCGTTGGTCGTGGTGGAATCGTAGGTGTGTTATGTGTTTTTTTAATCCAAGGAAGATCCATGAAGACGATGATGGTACACACCCCAGAGGCGCGCGTTCAAAGTCATGATGAGACGAAGGATATGAAATGAAAAATGAGCAAAGCATATCCAAATTAAAAGAGTAAACGAAATGTGTATTCCGCGCTCTAATGAGCTGTACTCGCATACACGGTATATGTACATATATGGTGAGGGCTGACAAGATAACAGCAACGATATCAGATTTCGAAATTCCATCAATGGCGTCGTGCTCTATGCAATTTTATTTTCAATATATTGACACGGATATGATATGGGTTCGAGTTGATATTCTTACTGCTTCATGTGGATATGATTGTCTTTTACTTACGATTTCATGGGTATTCTTCATCGGTGTGCTTCCCTTCCACCAGGTGATTGTAGGGGAGGGCCGTGATCCAACTACGACACAGCTGAGTTGATATATGTTGTCGGCCGATAGGGGTCGGTTCTCACCCTGTAGCTTAACGACGAGCGGCCGTACTGCGAGAAAGAGCAAAACGGAAATGGGATATGTAATTATTATTTTGATGGATAAGGTAGGGGGGCAAGTAAAGGTTATATCACATATGATGAATAGCTGCGGGCTAACGATACTTTTGGGAGACTGTATCAATACTATGTATTACGAGACTAAAATTAACAACCATATCTGGCTAGGTTGGCCCGAGGTGCAGAGTAAGATATAATCCGTTTATATACTCGTATATAATCTTCAACAGGCTCGCTCCAAATTATTTACAAAAGGTTGGAGGTTGTGGAGGTTGTGGAAGTTCTCCTTCCGTACGGAAAGAAAACAATCATATAGAGGCTTAGAAAGTAAAGTTTATTGGACAACTCCAATGAGATTTCACTAAAAGGTAACATGCTATTTTCCGAATTGAAATTTTGACAGATCCCTTCGTTTCAAGCTCCTTCGAGCCCAACGTCCTTTAAAAGATGTCTATGTTATAGTTATTGTAAAATGCTCCTCATCTCGATTATCTCGAGAACCCAAATTAGGAACTTGGCAGTTTAGGCGAACCATTCAATGCCATGAACATAGTTTTTTGTTTTCAGTTGGAAATAGAACGAAGTTTATAAAGAGTGTTTCTTTAGAACTATATAAATTTGATATGAAATAGAATAAAACTAACGTTAGTGTCTATGATTTTAGCTTCATTTAATAGATAATTTCATGCCATTTAAATATGACCTTGAGCGGCTAGCTCCAATGAAACGCAAACGTGAAGTCCAATTTTTGACAACTTTATCGAGCAACTGGGGCCGTATATCAGCAATAACATGGCGAATATTGACTTCCAAATCGTCCAACGTCTGATTTATCGGCATAGACTAGTGACTTCACATACAATCGCCGCAACGCACTGCTTTGGCAGCGGCTACGACATGTTCACGTATTGATTCGAGTAGTGCGACGAGAGGTTGGGGCTCGGATGACCGCAATTGTTGGTAGAAAGTCTTGCTAATCATACGGCGCCTGGAATCGAATTCATGGGCTACTTCCACGGACACGAGATATTCGCATTCCAGCAGATCCAGATTGATGTGCATATGGAAAAGCATCTGACGCTGTTTCTTAGTCTTCTCTTGTTCGGCAGAGCATTCGTGCTGTCATGTCGCTGCGACAACAGTTCTTGAGCCAAAAATTCGTTTGGCTTGACGGTTACCATCAAATCAATTAAGAAATAATGAGCGTCCTTATCATTCCCCTGGCGGAATGCGCACAACCCCAGGTTATCCAATTCGATTGTACAGAATTCCGGTCGAAGCATTCGATTCATCGATGTAATCCTGTAAATGCGACATGAGCACCAAGTCACGCGCTTGGAAACCAGTTATCATGCATGACATGATGATAGATATAAGCGAATAATCGGCGTACGGATAAAAATCGCCGATCAGTATCGTCCTTGAAGTAAATGAATTTACATAGCTTATCAATCAGCTCAACGCAGGTCTTGGGGTTGGCAGGCAGTTCTCCTTTCTTCTTCTTATTCAATATGTTGAGATCGAACTTGTACGCGTAGTGCTCGATCTTACGCAGGTAGACCCTGCCGATCTCATTATTAACGCCAACACGTTCAAAATACTTTAAGACTCTTTCGATTATCTTCGTCATTACCACCTTGCCCTTGAGTCTAGCCACATCGTCATTGGAGTGGCAATCGCATTTCTTCAAGAGCTTAGAGCATACAATATCAAGACGTTTGACAGCTGCCAATGGGCAACCGCGGATATAGTACGGCGACGTAGAGTGTTCCTCAGTTTGCTCAGAGACATCGTCGGTCATGAAGATATCCGTGTTTGAGAGAAGGATGCTCAGCATGTCCTGCATGACTTGTAGCACAAGCGTTCCAGTTTCATTGACTCGGCGATCTTGGGTTTGTACTCGCAAATTGCTGAGATAATGCTAAAGCTTATCTTCACTCCGACAGCGTTTTCGAGGTTATACTGTTCAACGATGTGCTTCAACTCGTGCAACAAGTCGATTTGGAGGCGACGTTCAGTGCGCTTCTTGCCGACATGATTTTATTCAACTTGGCCAGGACGAGGGATATGTCAATCTCTTCTTCTCGAGTGTGGATCCCTTTGTTACAGTCTCCCATTCACATTTCTCTTCGCACTTTCGTCGGACCTTGATTTCCTTGACCTTCTCCTCATTCTTTTTATTGTCATCATCGTCCTTAACTTCCTTATTGGTGGTACGCTTTAAAAAACGTTCACAATCGTCATGAATTCCTTTTCATCATTGGTCGGCAAGGAGTCTGATTCACTGTTGGATCCCCAGTCTATAGAATCATCAGAATGTTAATCTTTTATAACTTTTGGTTGCTCATCGACCTCCTTCTTACAAAAAAAATGCTTCCGTCAGTGCAACAACCTCATTCTCACTCACCGAATCCTGATCAGGACATTCACGGAACATCCTCAAAGTCTTTGATGTATTTTCGAACTTTTTGACGCAATGTCCCCAACGATTTGAAATTGTACTGGCTAAAATTGATGAAATCCTCCAACTCAGCCAGGCAACCTCGGCGTAACGCCCTTCTCCTCTTTCGAAATCACCGGCAAAGTCTTAGTGTGGGCACGAACCAGCTCTTCGAAACTAGTTAGAACACTCGACATGTCCTTGATTTTCATCTGGTTTAGAATGTTCTTTATAACATTGGTTAGTTCTTCGTAACGCTTCTCATTCGTCGAGCGCACTATAAGTTTCTCTTCCACTTCATCATCGCTAAAAGCGTATGTTTCCTCCTTTGGCCTGTAACGGACCAGATTCTGAACAACCAGTGGTCGTTCGTATTCAATTAATTCTTATTTTATTTTTCTATTAGTTGATGAAAAATTCCTCGTGAACGATGAGTTCAGCTGGCAACTAGTGCCAGGGAAGGTTTTTCCGCCAGATGCGTTCAACTGGGCTTTCTTGTGTGATTGTGGTTTTTGGCCATCTTTTACGTAAGTCAACTTCGAAGGATGTACACTGCGGTTTTAATTCCCACATTCCCGAATCTGAGTACACGAAATTTTACCCAAACGATAACTTTCTGATTAAACTGATTCGAAGCCACGTTGCAAGAGCAATGACTTCGGTCAATAACCTGATCTCCGGGGCTTACTACCCCAATGAATTATACCATGAGAGAATGCGCCTTAACGGCTTTGTCCCGCCAGAATCATTCCTCTATCTAGATAGATGTGGGCTGATCCAGGATAGATAGGCAGTATCGCTAATATTCCATGTGGGTCGCAATTCCGTAGAACGGCGGTTCCTCTACGGAACCGATGTCGCGCTCCGTGAGCCCGAGCGCCTTAGGTTCTGTAGAACGGTCTCACGCCGGAATCGAGGAGAAGTAGTCCGCCAGCATCAACGCTTTTGGCGCTGGGGAGAACTCTGTCAACGGATAGCTTGATAGAAGCAGCCTCTTCAAAGCAAGCCCTGCTTAACACAAATGACAGGCTTACATAAGCTAGGGTAGGGTAAGATAGGTTAGGGCAAACACAAAAAAAAAGAAAATAAAAAAAAAAAATTAAAAAAAAAAAAAAAAAATTACAGATGAAAAAATCACAGAAAAGAAAGAATAGAACTAAAAAAAATAAATGTAAAAAAATGTAAAGCATTTTTGACTAGGGTAAGATAGATATATACTATGAAATAAAAATGAATTTAAAACTAAAGAAAAAAATAAAAACTCCCACTTTTAATGGTTGACATAGAAGGAGCAGAGTCCCCACAAACTTTTGCCAATTTCATATGAATTTCCCCAATGGTTAACTCATTCGAATCCAAGTTTATCCATTTTAATGACTTCGAATATTGCAAGTGGAAAGCAGACTCGCACAAGCTTAAAAGTTGTGTTACATATTCGCTCATTCTGTTCAATGCTTCGATCGGGGCAACAAACAGAAGGATAGAGGATATCTCTGAGAAAATAACAAAGAAAACGAAAAAAGGGCAAAATGGGACGGAAAAAGTTGGAAACTTATTCATAAGCTTATATGAAAGTTAGTTTGCAAAGGCAAAACCTACTTGTTGGAAAGTCCTATATTGTAGTTAGGAGTGCTTCAGAAATGAGGGATGTTTAGAAAATAAAAAGGTAGGAGTCGCATGAAAGTATTATCGGAGGTAAAGGAAAGGCAATTTGTCAAGAAAACCAAGCAAAACCCCTAGACGACAGTAAAATCATTTCTATCCAAACATAATTTTAATGACAGAGTTACATGTCACAAACCATAAGTTAATAAAGACAAAAGATTCACAATCGCTAAAAAGTATATTAACAAGACTCTACACTTCCGTTATTTAACTTGTTTGGAAATGACGAGAAACAAAAGATCTGGCGAAGACCAAATATTGAGCTGAAAGAAGCAGATCTTCAAACGACGGTGAAACATGGCGGTGGTATTGTTATTATGTGGCGGTGTATGTCTGCGAACGGGGTTGGTCAGATGGAGTTTATTGGCCATATAATGAGAAATTATGGCTACCTCAATACCAAAAAAATAAAACTCCAGCAAATCTAGGGTAAAATTATGTCTTTCAACACGGTTCACTGACAAAATGTGGCTGTTTTTGAACGCTCGCTTTCAGCAAGAAACGCCTCCACAGTCAACCGACATCACACCATTTATGGGTTGATCTTGAAATAAACATTTGAAGTCGAATTATCAGCAACAAATCTAGAACATACCAGTGCTTCACGAACAAAAGCAAGGGAAATGATCTTACCTTGGGTAAATACGGACATCAACGTTGCAGACTTGTGTATATCGTCAAATTTGTAGCCAATTATGTCTAGGAAATATAGCCGATTTGGTTAATGACATTTACAGGGAGGAAACCTTAACAGAACCAAAAGAGCGGAAACGGTTCTTTCACAGCCATTATGGCAGATTTGATTGCATAAATAAACCAATTACGTCGAGGGGGATAATGGAAAATAGAATACAGAACGGAGGTCGAAGAATGATTTCTTTATGAATTGTATAATGCACATGTAAATGACGCGTTTTTCGAAACAGGCTGAAATATTCATCAATCTCATCTTTCAACGTGAAAATCGTTTCCGGGGATACATTTTCTGATAGATAGTATACACCATGCAAACGTACTAGACGTTAAAGCATACGGCGGAGCGAAATACGATTCAGACCAAATCTTAATCATCGTCAACCTTAAAAGCCGAATCATGCACAAGAGCGGAACACAAGAATGTATTGAAAAATTTAACGTTAAAAAGTCAAAGGATCCTACGAGGATACCATTCAGCACGAAATTAATAGCGGGTTTGCTCAATAATTAAAAGTGTTGTAAAGGAAGGAGCGGAAAACAAACTAGGCTGCGCGTGAAACAAAAAGACAGGCTTTGGTCCAGCGAAGAATACGAGGAAAAAGTAAAAGGCCGTTATATTCTAAGACTTCTTCTTCTCCTTGTTTTTTTTCTTAGATGGCATTACAACTCTTGAAATGCCAGAACCATGCTTCGCTCATTCACTTATGTTGTGTGGGATTTATTTTCCACACAAGTGAACGGGACCCGCAGATTTAATGCGAGTATCGAGAAGTTATTTTCAAGGCAGGCACGGGAGGTTTTGCCAGTACTCCTTGAGACGAGAAGTCGCGAAATAAACACTGGATGGCGTTTGTGTTATCGGGATCCGAACCTGGTCATCGCCCGACATACTTCCCACTGCGCCACAGCACTCTCTAAGACTTCAAGTCCTGGAAATAGTGATGAAATCGCGCATGCATGGAAGTCAAACGTCTCCTGCGAAATAAAAAACGACAATGGCAAGGGAAAAAGTTGCCAATGGAGAATGTGCAGAAAAAGTAGAGAGCAATGTATGCAAAGATAAACACTGTACGCAAAAGATACCAGGCCAGATCAGAAGTATGGGCAATGATAATGGGGAGCTTGTTTCGGGCCATGGAAAGGTTACAGCCCAATGGAGGAAATTTTTTATTTATTTATTTATTTCATCTACCAAGTATACACTTTAACAAATAACAGACTTAAAAACTAAAATTATAATACATATATAACATCCATTTAAAGTTCAAGTGACAGTAAATGTTTTCTAACATTTGATCTGTCGTCAAACAAATCAATTTCTGTACAAAAAGAATTACAATATTTTATACATTTACTGATTGGTTCGTTAGAAGCATAATTATATATATGACTAGGATGGCGAAAGATATTTCTTTGACGAATAATTCTTTCCGGTGCATAAAGAAAAAAGCATTCAAGAATTTCAGGGCATATAATTTTATACGAAAAAATATCATGAACAAACATTATATAGCTAATAGATCTCCTTTTTTCTAGCGTATCTAGACCTATTAAAGCGCATCTAGCAGTGTAGGAGGGCATAACATCTAAATTCCAATTCAGTTGCCTTATAACGAATCTAGTGAAAGCTTTTTGGACTCTTTCCAAACGCAATTTCGAGGTGGTATTTTCAGGACACCATACTGGACAACAATATTCTAAAATCGGTCGAACAATTGATATATAAACCGATTTAAGGGTGTAAGGATTAGAAAACGCAGAGCAATTTCTTTTTAAAAACCCTAGTAAAGAATTTGCTTTTGCAACTTTGTAGTCAATATGAGGAGAAAAAATTAGCTTCGTATCAAAGATTACCCCAAGATCTTTAACTTCTGACATTCTCTTTAGATTTATTCCAGCTACAGAATAATTAAATATGATTGGGAGTTTTGATCTAGATAGCGAAAAGGTATTACATTTATTAATATTAAGTAAAATACCGTTTTTACTACACCAATTTAAAATATTGTTTATATCGGATTGTAAGTATTCACAACTATTTTGATTCTGAATGCGCATTAAGATATTAAGATCATCAGCGTACATCAAACTATTTACATTTTTAAGATGATTTGGAATATCATTCACAAAAATGTTAAAGAGCAAAGGACCCAAATGACTACCTTGTGGTACGCCAGATGAAACATTTATAACTCTAGATCTGCAGTTTTTAATTCATACTATCTGTTTTCTGTCAGAGAGATCATCTTTTATCCACCGAAGTAATGTAGAGTGAAATCCAAAGCATCTCAATTTATTTATAAGAAAGTTATGGCAGACAGTATCGAAAGCTTTCGAGAAATCTGCAAACATTATATCAACTTGATATCCCAATTCTAGAGAATCAAATAAATACTTTGAAAATATGATTAAATTAGTTGACGTTGACCTGCCCGATACAAACCCATGTTGGTGAGAAGAAATTTGTTCTTTGACTTCAAAATATATTTTAGATGTTACTATGTGCTCAAAGAGTTTTGGAATCGAGGGTAGTTTTGAAATACCTCTGTAATTTTCAATATTATTTCTGGATCCTGATTTATGAATAGGAGTTATATAAGAATATTTCCAATCATTTAAAAATAGTCCTGATGACAAAGACAATTTGAAAATGATGTTAATAGGATTAGATAGTGTCGAGTGGCACTGCCTCAGTACTTCAAATGGTATACCATCTGGACCAGCATTTAGATTGGAGTTCATGTATAGTATGCTCTTTGATACATCATCGACATTTATGTGTAGACGACCTAAGTTTGTATTCTGATTATATGAATGATCAATAAATATGTCATCTTTATTTGAATGTGTGACATAAACAGATTCAAAAAACTTTGCGAATAATTCGCAAGTAAAATCGGTTGTATTAGAAGATAAACCTTTTAAGTCCATCTTTTCTGGAATACCACGAGTATGGTTTTTGTTATTGAAAAATGTCCAAAAGCCTTTCGGATTCTTAAAAATATTCGACTCAGTTTTGAAAATATACTGTTTGTAAAGGAATTTGTTAAGAAATTCAAATTCTTTTCGCAATTGAATGAATTGTTTCCTATAATGTTCGGTATTATACTTCTTGAATCTCTTAAATGCCTTATTCTTTGCATTTCTTAAATTAATAAGTCTTTTATTATACCAAGGATTCTTAAGAGAGCGCTTGAGCTTCATTAAAGGAACAAATTGGTCAAAACCACAATAAATAACATTTAAAAATATGCCGTAAGTATCTTTAAGATTACCACCGGATAGAATATTAGAACAATCAAATGAATTGAAATAGTTATTTAAATCTTTATAGTTCGCTTTTGCAAAATTATACGTACTAACAATATAACATTCTTTTTGTTTATGTGTGGAAGAATAAAATTCAATACATAACTTCAAAGCTGTATGATGAACGGAATTTTTCATTAAGGGTAACAAAGCTTCATCGACAGTGCAATTCAAACTATTGTTTACAAAAACCAAATCTAATATCCTGTTTAAAGAGTTTTTACAATTGTTTTTTTGAATAAATTCGAAGGACAACATTGCATCAACAAATGTTGATTCACATTCGGTTTTTAAATTGCGAGGAAATAAACATCTGTCATCGAGGGAGTATTCCCACTTTATATCTCCTAGATTAAAGTCACCTAGGACAATTTGATGTTGATGTTCTTTAATTTGATTTATTATTATTTCAATATTTTTGATATGACTTTCATAAATACATAATGGACTTTTTGGTGGAATATAACTTGCCAAGACATAAAGTTCATTGCGAACAGCTGATCCGCTCCATGTCGGAATTGTGAAGGGTAACAGCATAATTCGTAAGAGATGACTTCACGGCGATGAGTACCCCTCCTCCGCGGATATTAACGGCGTTTATCTCTCTATATCTGTCTCTTCTATATACGGTGTAGTAATCATCGAAGATTTCTGCTGTCATAATATGAGAGTGTAACCAAGTTTCAGTGATTACTATGACGTCATATTCAAAATTAGGAAATATTTAGATAAACTGTTTAATGTGCACAGTGCATAGTGCATAGCGATGGTAGATCCCATACCCCATGCGCAATGATGCAGAAACTGCTACAGTCGGGATTCACAATTCATTTCCACATGCCATGCTCTCTTGATTTTCCTCTTGATTCTTCATTTTGCAGTTATAAACTGAGGTCATAAAGAAGTCTGGAGTGTCTTTACGAGTCTTTCTAAGGCCTTGTTCGTCTCGGCCATATCAATTTAATTGAATACCTCGACCTCATTCGTAAAAATTGCTTGAATTTTACGACCTTTCTTCGGGCTTTTCGTATTCACCAAGTTATGATGGTTCTGATAATCATTCAATAATGGTTTGTCCCTGGATTCAAACGGTCTTGTGTTATTTACTCCAATCACGAGCATTTGCCACCTTGGTAATAATAACAGACTCCTTCTAAAAAGAGGAACAAAGGAATGTCCAACAAAAAAATACTTTCAACAATGCATGTATACATATGTAGGCGACAGAACCTTGTACACACATTTAATTTTAATTGCAATTTTCGCAATCACGATAAACGAAATTATTTTCCTTTTTGGTATTTCGAAAAGATAAATCCCCAACATTGCATTCGTGCAGCTGGTAACCGCACACAATCCCTATCAAGATAAGGGTTAACACTTCTCCAACAAAAGCTAAGTACACACAGATAGAAGGAGATCATATAACACAATCTATACTTACAATTCATGTCTAGAGTGACAGTGCTACTAATTGGTGTTGTGAGATTATTGTTCGAAGCCCGACACGTCAGCTGCATGTTGAGATTCCGTCTCTTAAGCTTACCCAACGATAGAACATTGGCAACCCGTCGGTCCGACAACGGATGCGAAGTGTTATCGAGTAAAGTGTTTTCATGCCACCAGGTAACCTTTGGTTGCGGTCGTCCTGAAAGTAAGAAAAATAAAGAAAAAAGTCAGTAAGTACGGCCTTAACAATAAAGATGACCTTTTAAGACAGGTCTTTAAACACACAAAATGACATCTCAAGATTGTTTGTCTGTCCCCATTCGTTGCAAGGGTGACAACAATGTTCTGTGTAGAGATGTAGAGAAAAAAAAATACGATTTTCAACTCATTTGAGGATAAAGGATTGTTTTCCCCCCACTTACACACAGGACATCAAATAACACAACAGACGTTGTTGTAATTCGAACGAGTTGTACATAAACCCTACACTCACGTCGCGCAAAGGCGCTTCAACAATACCGGCGACATGGTTGGCGTACACGAAACATAACAATGGCTAAAGGATTCTTTTCTCGAATCCGTCTTACACCCGCCATATATATAGATACACGTGACATACGATAAGATAATTCTCTCAAGAGGTTAGCGCTAGCGACAGACAAGCACAAAAGCTGAAGTGATATACAGTGGAAGGGATTCAAAGGCGAGAGAAAAGCATAAAAATCAGGATCCATGTAATGAAATATCCTTTGTGCTTACCCTCATTCCGTCAACGACGACGACCGATGACGGTATGGTGCTGTTTTGTTGACTGTTTTAATCTTTCAAATAGCTTGACGGATTAAAATATATGACAAGGGCGATGACGACTTCATCAAGTATCTTATTTGTATTCCCTTTTTTTCCACGCTAATTTTGCGTCTGGATGTCATCCAGTTTCGGGCTGATCGCCCTTGGGTGGCTGCGGGCCCGCGTGCTATGTGTTAAAATGTAATTAAGTATGTTCGTATCTATGGATTGTGCTCGAGGATAATGTGCTGCGGAATGTTACTAGTAGAGTAATTTTGATGAGACTTGTAAATAAAATAAAAATGGTGACGCCTTGGTGATTGGAAGGTTGGTTTAAGTAATGAGCTTATCGTCTTTCGCTTTCGAGATATTATTATTGGCTTGCTGCAAGCGATACTTCTTGTGCATGCTTTGGTGGTTGAATATTTCATTAATTTGAGGGATATATCAACTTGGAGCTGCTTGACTTGCTTCATTGCACTTTGAGATGGGTTTTATTAGCTTCAAGGTTTTGGACAAGCTTCGATTGGATTGAAATTGGAATTTTATCGTAATGGAGACTGGACCTGCTAAACAATATATGAAGTACCTCAGACTTTATCATGGAATTCGAAGAAAAGAAAACTGAGTGAGGGAAGGAGGTAAACGAGGGAAAAGATGAAGTGCCAAATAATTGGAAGTTGACGCAGTGATATTAGCACTAAGAATATTTAATTACTACTCCCACTTGAGTCTGGTCGGCTAAAATCATTAGAAGGAGGTCAAGTTTACCATGTCTACTAGAAAATATTGAACAATAAGCTAAGAACTCAGAATTTTGAGGAGCTTATACATATATTATATCGGCTTCAGCATCTAGCATTTTTTTGTAACTCCCCGTTTTACTCTCATGTCAATTAGTAAAGAATGAACCAAAGATTATGGATATCAGCGGGTCATTCTTTCAGCTTTGCCAAGACCACTTATATGACACGACTAGTTATACAATTTGGCGGGGACATCAGATTGCTGTATGGCAAATATCCATGGGGGAACCGGGTTAAAAACGAATGGAAAATCGCGCTATATATTGCCGCTGTTATCAAAATAAGAAGGAACAACACTTATTCTGACGCAATTCAAGGATCATTATGATGAAAAACGCATAAGATAGGCGAAATCTCCGCAAACATACTCATTCAAGGTACTTTGGAATCATACGACCCCAAAACGTGCATATATCATAAGAAAAGAACTATAAACTCCAACTTATGATAACAAAATTGTGCTCGGAGGTTGTAACGAGGCTCGCTAAAACAGGGGATACACAACACCATGTCTGAAAGCATTGATTCGAGGTTTATTAAATTGCAGTGAACGATTGAAAAGCTGTCAGCATCAAATTTTTTGTTGAGTTGACAAAATCGGCTTCTTAACTGCCACAGCCTCTTCTTAAATGACCAAGAGAATATGGAGGACGATCTCTGTGCTGGATGGCCGTCGCCTTCAAGATACGCGACGATGAGTGCGTATCCGGATTAAATTTGAATTTTTGAGATTACAGTGCACACCATTATTACTGAAACCACGATTAAGCAAACGACAGTTGCTCCAAGGTGACGACTACTTCGTGTGAAACGGCTTTGCAGCAATTCCCTACCCCCGTTACCGGCGCCAGAAGAAATTCTTTCTATTCCCAAAAGTAAAATTCTCCCTCAACAGAGACCATAAAGAGACTAAGTTCGTCAAAAAAGTTTGCGCTCCTGTGCCCTGAACTTGTCGCAAGCTGCCTACCGGAGAGCCTTCTGACCAGGGAAAAACCAAAGATAAAAGTATATTGACACCCATTTTGAAGAATTTTTTACTTTAACAAAACTTTTCCCGATACCTTTTATACAAACCATGCATATAACGAAACACTTGCCACGCTGCGGAGGCTTGGTACAGTTAATGACTCTCGAGACCTGTCTCTAGAAGAACCCAAGGCCAAGAAGCAATTACTGTCCCTCAGAGCTTTTCTTTTCTTTCCCCCCATACCGATTTTTCTCACACTCCCCTAACTCCAAGGTGGAACAGTATGCGCCGATCGCTAAAAGAGTGCTTAATATGCGAACTTCTGATACCGGGCGACTTCCGATTTCAATCCAGCCTTCCTGCAGCGTCTCTGATGGCTGTTCTTTCCCTCGTACTCGTGAAAACATAATTTCTTAACTAATTTCGACATTGTTGCCGAACGGAAAGCAGAAGATGTGCCTTCACTCACCCTCTATGAGGATTATGTGAGTACGCTCTCAGATGAACTCCCGGATGCGAAAGGCAATGAAACTACCAACCGTGTGGAGAGTAAATCTCTACCGACTAGTGGTTTCGTCAAATTAAAGCCATCCGAATAGAGATGCTTCAAAGCCGCCATTAAGCGTTCATATGAAAAATGATCCTTAGTGGTAGGATCCGGAACTGAAACGTGATCGTTCCACTGACAACACCTCGCCGAACCCTGTCAATTAATGCAGGAAAATTCACAATCCACAAGCCGATAAAGAAAGCTACAGTAGTGTAGCTGGAAAAACAAGACTCTGCATCATCCCCAATGATCTGAGCGCAAATCCCCTTACCACAAGACAAATGGCAGCAATTCAAGAGGCTGTAGGGATCAAAACCTCATTTCGACATATAGGCCAAGTTGGTTCTACTTTATATGTGCCAATGTAACCACAGCCAATTGGATGAGGTCCAACTTTACGGTAATAGAAGAAAAAAAACGGAAAAATGCGTGTCCGACTGGCCCACCGAGGGTTCCGTACAAATTTGTAGCTACCTATTATTATTAGTTCAGGAATCGAGTCTCGCAGTTTTTTGTTAGGTTTTTCCCAAATTCAGTTTCCAAAACCTATAATTACTCATATTATTGTGTTTTATAAGTGAAATTGTGTTTATACTAACAGTTCATACATAAACTATGTAGTTAGATAACCTAATCAAAGTTGTTTCTTACTTAAATATCAAATTTAATCCAGATTTGTTAGTCGTGACTGAAAAACGAATATATACATAGTATCGCATTGTACATCAAAGTTGGAAAAAACATTTTCTATATTAGTTTTCGTTTTCGTAGCGCTAGTGCTTATTAAGAGTATCATGCCTATAGAAGAAAAATATAATGAAATTGCATTTTGGGGAGTTGTTTTAAAAACCAATCTCATACAACAATCAGGCGAGAAATAGAGAAAATAGCCATTGCGGCTGTTTTCGTATTTTTCTCTACATATTTATGAATTCTACTTGGCTAGACATCGTGGTGACCTATAAACAACAATTAACCGGACGTTAAACATCTCAAAATGTATACATTAAAGGTGTCCGTTCGCAGCGCCCGGATTATTCAAACAGTATCTTTTACATGATCCATCTGACACAGAGTTCTTAAGATTGCGACGTGCACATACATATGTATAAGTTAAGATATTGCTTCACATAGGCAAATAGTGTTCACATTGGTGGAAGCACACTTGAATTTTTGACAAGTGGAACGCATGAATCGGGTCATTTGCATTCAGTTTCATTTTATTACCAGCAGAAAGAGTGAACCTAGTTAAACGCGATAATAATATTGAGATATAATATTGCATTTAAATGGAAGAGGAGTTTATGTTGGCTTTTGCAGCAACAATGTTTTCATGTAGTGCTGCATTGTTCTTGCATCGTCGTAAGCTAATTCAACTTCTCTGTCCAACAGTTTGTCCAAGAATGAAGAAAAACTGTCAAAAATGGAATGAATTAAGAATGGAACGGTTTGCTTCACCCGAAAATCCAAATTGAAGATGGATTTTCGGTGCAAGCAACCCTTCTCGTTTCCACTTACTAAAAATCGTTCCCTCTCTTTCAAGCAATTTGGTGCGCTTCTACCCATGTGAACACGCACTAAGAATATAGCGACGCTGCGCTTGGGGTAATCATGTTTTTGGTGGCTCGGAAGCGTCAATTTAGTTCAAAACATCTTAGAGTAAGGATCGTTGAAGAAGAAGATGAAGTTGTGAATTAAAGACTATTTTTTATAATAATAACACGAATTCGCGAGTATTCCCTCTGCCAAACTTTAATAATAGGATTAATAACTTTTTCCAAAGACCTAACCCGAACAATTTCCAGGGTTATCAGCAAAAACCTACAGACCGCAATATAAGGCACAACGAAGTAATAATCGAAATGGGGAGTCAAGAACATATAAAAAACTAATCGACAGCGGCGCTACTAGCTGCTACTGTAGCCCAAACACTTTCGAAGGTAGGAAAGAGTTGGTCATAAAGAAAATGGTGAGAACAATAAATGGTTATACAATAATAAACATTTTTGCAGAGCAAGGGTTTTATGAGGTTCCTAATCTTGAAGCCGATATCTTATAATTTCTTAAAAAAAACAAACATAGTATTAGATTTTAAAAATGAAACACTGAAGAGTGGGAACCATTGCGAGAAATTTCTGAATTTCAATGAAACAGGAACGGAAGACACATAAGAGAATATAAAGGAACTAGCTGGATGTACCCGCTTTCCTGGGTAGTGGATGTCCTTTAATAGATGCATTCATACAATGAAGAGAACAAATGAGTACATGTTTGTAATTAGTGCACCATTGCATAAAGATAAAAATAATAAAGCAAATTTAAAAAAAGGAAATCTTTAATTTATGTTCAATTCTAAGCAAAACGGAAAACAATAAATTGTAAGAAAAAACAAATTCAATGTATTCAATTTTCCACCTTAAAGAAACCTTAGGGATTGAACTCATTTTCAGTACTTCGTCCATAGCCCCTTATTATATTGTATTATATGTTTTCCTTATTATACCTATATTATA
This sequence comes from Merodon equestris, assembly GCA_958301585.1. NCBI lineage: Eukaryota > Metazoa > Arthropoda > Insecta > Diptera > Syrphidae > Merodon > Merodon equestris. The sequence continues at coordinate 90,505,841 of OY284416.1, forward strand.
TTTTCTACACGTTTTGTCATAGTTTCCACCAATTTCTCTATAATTTAATTTGGAATATTCTGCCATTACCGCTGGACTCGCTGACAAAAATCTTCAAGGTTAGTTGGGGTTGATCGGTATTGTCCCAGCCGTCTTTTCACGATTGACTACGAATTCTTAATCGGATTAAAGTTGGAAGTTTGGGCCGGCCACTGCATTCATTTGAAATTTTGTTCGGTAAGCGGACTCCACAAGCGGACCGGACAAGCAGTTAAGTGGGAAGGTTATGGTCCTACACTTCTGACCATAACGACGCCGGAAAAAAGGAAAAGAAGAAGTTTGTTCGGTAAGCCATTCAATCATTGTTTTGGACGTGCGTTTTGGGTCGCTACCGTGTTGAAATATGACTTCCTTTTCAAGATAGGCGCTCCTATCTACAAAATTGGGAAGATAAGTCTGCAAGATGTGCAAATAATCTTCTTTTCTCATTATTCCATTGATTTTTTGAAGTACCGTCAAACTAAAACCGATTAACAATTCCAATCATCTGCTGTGTTCTCTGGCGAGCTTCACCCTAGCTTTAACAATTTTTTACCGACAATGCCGGTTTCTGTTTCTCTAACGCTGAAATGTAACATTATGTCGTGGAGAGCTCTACTTGCAGTCCATCGACTAACGGGCTTATTTATTGCAATAGAACACGAAACCATACACAGCTACAAAAAGAGCATAAACAACAACAAACATTTATGTGTATCGCACTCATGCCGTTGAGCTGTATACGCAAAAATAATATGTGGAAAAAACCCAAAATGTACTGAAATTCATGTGTTTTTTTCACACACACATACGTTTTCCAATTTCAACCAAACTTCACAAAAACCATACGTAGACCAATATCGGAGAAGTTTGAAGTTGGATTTGAAATCGTTAAATGCGTTAAGGCGTGAATCGGCGACAAGCAAACACAATTTTAAGAAGAAAAAACCCAAAAAATACTAAAATTTATAAAGGTTGTTTTTTATAGAGGTACAGAACTTTTGGTTGGCAACACTATTTTAGCTGGCGGCCATTTTATCGGCTGTTAAGTGATTTATTTTTAGTTTGCTTTGGCATTTCAACATGAATAGACTGACGCCTGAACAACGCTTCCAAATTGTGCAAATTTAATTTGAAAATCATGGTTCTGTTCGAAATAAGTATCGCGCACTACGTCCATTTTACGGCCAACATAATCGTCCATCAGATCAATTAATTCGATTAACTATGGAACGTTTTCGCACTACGTTTACTCTAAATGATAATACGCATCCACAGAGACGTCGTACAGTGCATACAGAAGAAGTCATCGCTGTTGTAGAGCGTAGCGTAGAGGAAGACCCGAATCAGTCTATCCGCCATCGTGCACAGGAATTGGATATGTGCCCATCCACTTTATGGAAGAATTTGCGGAAAGATTTTGGTTTGCGTGCTTACAAAATCCAACTCGTGCAAGAATTCAAGCCACAGGATCACCTAGCAAGGCGTAGATTCGGTGAATGGGCCCAAAACAAGATTGCCGTTGATCCCAATTTTCATAAGCGAATTTTGTTTAGCGATGAAATCGTTAAATGCGTTAGGCAATAGTGAGCGATGAAGCTCACTTTTGGTTGAATGGATACGTCAATAAACAAAACTGCCGTATTTGGAGTGATGATAATCCTCAAGTGTATGTTGAGGCACCGTTACATCCACAAAAACTGACTGTTTGGTGTGCTTTATGGGTTGGTGGAATAATTGGTCCGTACTTATTTAAAAACGATGCTGGCCAGAACGTTACAGGTGACCGCTATAGAGCCATGATTACTGACTTTTTCGTTCATCAATTGAACAACCATGATGTGCAGGAGCTGTGGTTTCAACAAGACGGCGCACACAGCTCGTGCCACAATTGATTTATTGAAGGAAACGTTTGGTAACCGCATAATTTCACGTTAGGCCTCCAAGATCGTGCAATTTAACTCCGCTTGACTATTTTCTGTGGGGATATGTGAAGTCGCTAGTCTACGGCGATAAACCCGAAACGATTGACCACTTGGAGGACAACATTCGCCGCGTTATTGCCGATATACGGCCACAAATGTTGGAAAAAATCATCGAAAATTGGCAGTAAGTTGTTTTTTTATATCCCGCGGCATGCAAACCCATAACTTTCATCTTTACTTATTCATACATACTCGTATATGTGCATGCATATAAACATAATTGTTATATTATTATTGTTATCACATATAATCACATTTAAATTTTTTTTCTTTATCTTCTCTTCATCTTATTTCTCCTTCTTTCATTTCAATTGTGTATGTGAACTTCGTTTCATTGATTACTGACGAATAACGATTGAAGCCCAACACCAGACAAAAAACGTGCAAACTCGAAAAATAAAAGAAAAAGAGTTGTGAATGTGTCTCCGTTTCAAACTGCATACTTCAGCTCCCTCTCCCATAAAATTAGTTTTCTACCGATAGAAATACTCCCGTGTGCACTGGCACATTACGTATTTTAAGTAAAGGCTATATTTCTTATGATTTAATTACAAATGTATAGTTTTCCGACTTTTGCCTTTACGACGACATTACTGGGCAAATTTCATAGTTCTAGTTCAACGGGAAGTACCCTACATATATATTTTGATTCCCTTGAGGGTGTCGAAATATACGTTTTTTTGCGACATAAATGGCCGTATCTTTGAATTGCATTAAGTTAGGAGTTGATTTTTTCACAGCATCAAGGGACCGCGGATCTGCGTATACGGTTTTAATTTCTACTCGATACCTTTACACGTCCCCGAGATAAATTGTCTTTACAGACAGACAGACGGAAACAATGTGATCTTATAAGGATTCCTTTTTCCTTTTGAGGTACCAAACCTTTATGATAAAAATCTACCAGTTTCTGATTTATTCCTTTGTATTCACCCAACTACCCATTTGGATGCCAAATGTGAACTCTCTAGCTCATCTGGAACTGGGTTAGAGTTTTGATCTATAGATAAGTCAGTGATAAAAATTACGATTTTTGGACGTTAATATCTAAATACCGCGTGTCTAGATCAGCGTGTGCAACTGTTTAAAAATGATTCTCATTGGGATCAAATTTAAAATTATGCTGTAATTTCTTCAAAACCTCATCAAATACGAACATTGTTTTCTATAATTATATCGATATGCTTCCCTTCAAAACCAATACAAAGATGATATTTGTGACGATTTCTTACACCAAATGCGCAATAGAACGGGAAATCTACATTTACAATTCACAGAAGTAATTTACAACGAGATAGATAACAATTGAAAACAAGTGCTTGATGATGTCCAACAAAAAATCTCAATTAGGCGCCAAATGCACGACGCTTTTAACCAAGAGATGCAACGTGAAAAACTATATGATCTCGACTTTTAAGGAAATCAGTTCGAATAAATGTTTCGCTGTTGAACGAACAACAAAAGTATATTGTATTTAATCAATTATGAAAATTGTAAATGATGGAATTGGAGGAATTTACTTTTTGGACGCTCCGGCGGTACATGAAAGACTTCTTTGATTTCATTGATTTTAACAACAATTCGCTCGCACATGAAATTGCACTCACAGCCACATTGTTGGAAGGCGGTCGAACAGCCCATTCAATGTTAAAATACCATTGAATATTCAAAGCAACGAAACTCCGACCTGCAACATTTCGAAGAACTCAGCTATGGCAAAAATTTGCAGCAAAATAAGTTGATAGTGTGGGACGATGGCACACAAAAAGTTTTTGGGGGCATTATACAGAACTATGAAAGATCTGCGAAACAATCAAAACTGATTTGGTGAAGCGATGATTTTGTTAGCACGAGATTTTCGTCAAATATTACCTGTGATTCTTCCACGGTCAACGCCAGCGGATAAACTCAATGCATGTTTAAAGTCCTTGGTTTTGTGGAAATACATTAAGATACTAAGCTTAAGCAAGAATATGCGTGTCGAATTGCAAAATGATCGATCTGGAGAGTTATTTTCTAAACAAATCATTGACATTGATAAAGGCAAAATCCCTGTAGATGACTGGCTGTATTATATTTCCTGTCAATTTTTGTCAGTTTACTGAAACAAAACCGAAAGGTACTCCCAAACTTCGCTCAAAATTACAGAGATGATTTTTGGTTGAGCGAAGGTGCTAAATTAGCTACCAAAAACACGGATGTAAATGAAATAATCTTTAAAATCAAAAATTAAATTGCCGATGAATTAAGAACATACAAATCAGTTGATTGCGCATTTAATCAAATTGATGTCGTCAACTACCCATCAGAAGTTTTGAGCTCATTAGATTTGCCAGAATTGCCATCCCATAATCTTCAATTGAAAGTCATAATAAAAAAACTGCACGCGGCTAGTAGTGTAAAATGTACTTAACAATGTGATCGAAGCAACCATTCTAAAGGGCGAAGATGTGTTGAAACCCCGCATCCCAATGGTACCAACTAACGTAGAATTTGAATTTAAACGACTGCAATAATTGCCAGTGCGGCTTGCTCTCGCTATAACCATAAATAAATCCTAGGGTCAGTCGTTTACTGTTTGCGGCGTCAATCTTGAAATCAATCCAACAAATTATATCGTGTCCATAAAGCATTACAATAAAAATATCATAACATTCTTAATAAAGTCTTGCATTGTACGAAATAAATAACTAATTTTTATAATATAATTAGTTAATTTTCCGTGCAGGGACGGGTTAAGAATATCCCTGCAGCGATACCTCTGGCTTGTCGTAAAAGGCGACTAAAACAAAGGTAAACAAAAATCACATCGAGGCAATTTAGAAAACACCAAGGTGAGCCTAGGGACACATATACCACCATTAAACTGCCCAACAAGTGCACATGCAAATCAGTGGGTTGACACGACTGGAGATCACCGGTGTTGTAAGAGTAAGATCAAACAAAAAAATCTGGAGCATGCCCGTGTCACAAAAAAAAAAAAAGGCAGGCCGAAAAACAATCGGTGCAAACAAATGCAAAAACACCAGCATTTGATTGGCCTCAGCGATGAAGTAATCCCAATCCGGGAAGCCTGCCGCTACTTTCTGAGGTCAAACCGGCGGACCGCAGTTAAGTGGGAAGGTTATGGTCCTACACTTCTGACCATAACAACGCCGGAAAAAGGAAAAGAAGATAATATAATTAGTTAATATTTAATTAGTTAATATAATATACAATTAATCATTGCTTATTATTGAGGCACAAATTAAAGGCATTAAAAGGCATAAATTAAGGCTGGTATTAAAATAATTTGAAAAGCCATGAAAATGTGTCAGCTGAATCTCTACTGTCATATCTGCGGCATCAACTAGCGGCAGCCCATTGCCACACTTGGTAACCGCCAAGGGTTGTCCAAACACAACAACCCAACGTCCCTCCACCAAACTCAGGGAATCTTCGATGAATCTCTTCCATCGGACCGAAAACCCAGCTTGGCAATAATTGGCAGCCGTCATCATGGAATTTCCCATTTAAGGTGAAGAAAAGGAGATCGTGCGCGCCTCCGCTTGCTTCCCAGGAGACGTCGACCAAAATCCACCTACTGAAGTACAAGATCTGGTAGCATATTGCCACCGGCGCAAAAAATATCTGGTCATTAGTTGCGATGCCAATGCTTACCATGTAGAATGGAGCAGCAAAAACACAAACAAACGATGTGAGTTATTAATCTCACCGTTGTCAATAGGGGCAACAAAACCACGTTCATTATAATTCAATTAGAGAAGATGTACTTGATCTTACAATCTCTAGCCGTTTTGTCACAAATATAATTTGTGACTGGCACGTCTCCAATGAGGCCTCATTATCTGGTGACATACATAGATACATACATACATAGATTTAACATCACTGCTGAGGCTGGAGAAGCTGACCACCGATATCAGCCCAAAAGAACCAACTCGGTTCTCTTCCAGACTCAACTTGCCGCCAAAGAAGACACGCTTCTTAAATTGCTCACAGAGAGTTTTGTTAGTACTCCATTGAGAACCTATTCCTCGACATACCTGTCTAGTATAGTACAATTTCGACTGCTGTTGGGAACCACGGTGCTTCTCACACGGCGGTTGTAGCTGACATCTTTATTCTGGATGGATTTATTATATAGTGTTACGCCGATTTATATGTAAATAACACGTCAGTGTTCGGATAAAAAGATAGAACCGACCTTAATTTTTAATTTAAATTGGGATTAGTTAGACTATTGTGATCTAGAATTTTTACCTTCGGCAAGGTTTTACAGAGTTGTATGTGGTTATGAGGTAATTAAGTTCAGGTCAAAAAGCATTAGTAAGTTAGCAGAGACAAAAATGAACGCAATTAACGAGGCATTCGAGCATTGAGAGTCTAAAATGTGTTTAAGGGCAAAACTAAATTTATGCTGCCCTCAAAAAGGCGATATCGTCGCCAAAACGCCATCTACTCGGCTCCATAATTACAAGCGAAATACTATTGGCATGACGATTAAACGCATAATTACTGCTTTTAATTGCTGTTTTTTTTTATTTGACTCAGGAAGCAACTGGGTAATGGAATCCTTACATGAAAAACTAAGCCGACTCGACACTCCATCATCCTGTTGATGGCGGAGAGGAGAACCAAACGACCCTATCAAAAGTGGATGAGAGGAAAATGCTGCATGTTCTTGGTGCCATTTGTGCTGGCAATCCATATTGAAATAAGTTTTTTGAAAATTCCTCAAACTGAAGGCGTAAAGAACTTCACAGAGTAAATGAAGAATAAGATATTTACAAATGGAGATTTTTATCTAAATGGTTTATGAAAATTGTTTTGAAACAATTCCAGTTTCCCACACCCATGTATGCATCTTGTAATAAATTGACAGAAAAAAAAGAATCCACTCGCTTCTCAGTAATTTGTCATAACAAAAAAAAACAACAAAAGGAAGACAACAAAATGGCAAAGGAGCCTTAATATCCTTCTTCGAAGTTCATATTTTTATATTGCTCCCCAGAGGGGTCATTTGCGGAGGATATGTGATTCCATTTTATATGATTTGTCTGCTGGAGCAAGGGATGCCGGGTTGATGTCGGGCTACCGTCTCTCGAAGCTAACAAAAGGACTAACACTTCGTGTCAAAAAAATTAAAAATGAAAAACGGAATGTGATTTGTGTGTGTCGGGAGGGTTGGTTATGTTGCTGGAGAGCTGGTGAGCTGTTTTTTTCTTGGTTTGGGAAAAGATGGAAGCGTCGACAGTGTCGGTTTAACTTGGGTACAATTACTTGTATTTATATTTCTCTAGTTGCGGGGGTAAGACTGGCAGTTACGGTTAACGACACGTGTACCGTGCGGTTGGGATAGAAAATAAAGGTTGAACGGAGCAGTTAAGTTAACAGCGGTTCTGAGCAGACGAAAATGGTTAATTCCTTTTCGGTTTCAGCTGGTGTGGAAAGTAATTTATTATTATGTGTCAGGAAGCTGACGGAAGGGCTGGGAATAGTTTGTCGTGTGGAGAATGCTTTTAGATTGATGGTCAGTTAAGCCTGCGGAAGAAAAATTATGCGGCGGTGGATTTTCTGACATGGATACGACAGTAAGAAGTTAATATAGATGCCAAATATACATGGAAACTATTTAAAATAAAATTAAATTTTTATTAACTAAAGAGATTAGTGTCTGCAGGATAGCAGAATGGGTTGGGAAAGGGTCTTTTTGTGTCGGTTTATAGCAACACACATGTGCTATGCATGTTCATAGTTCATGGTACATGGTACAGGTACATTTGAAATGAACTGAGGGACCTTACCAATTTTTATTTCTTCAGTTTTTACGAATAAGATGGCGCCATTTCACTGGATCTATAAGGGTAAAAGTATCACATTACCTTCCTTACTTACGAGTCGGACGTATAACATCTCATCAACAAACATACAATGTTTGTCCATGATATTAACTTTATTTAAAAGATGATTTTATGCCATGTCCTAACTATTACATAGGACATATGCGCACCACGGCTAGCTCGAATGAAATGCAATCCTGAAGTCCAATTTTTGTCAACTTTATCGAGCAGCTGGAGCCGTCAATCAGCCAAATGTTGATTTCCAAATCGTCCAACGTCTCTGGTCTATTGGCATAGACTACCAAAAAAAAGTAATCAAGAGCTGTGAAATCACAGGATCGTGGAGGCCAGTTCACAGCTCCATTACGCGAAATTATGCGCACAGCAAATGTTTCCTGAAATAAATTGACGGTGTCACGCGCCTTGTGGCATTTTCCGCCAACTTGTTAAAACCAAAGCTCTGCACCGTGTTTAAAGGTCAACTGAGAAACGAAGAAGTTAGAAATTATGTTTCTATAGCATTCTTCATTGACGTTAGCATTCTGGCCGGCATCGTCCGTAAAGAAATATGGGCCAATGATTCACTAGCCCATAAAGCACACGAAATAGTGAGTTTTAATGGTTCTAAGGTCGTTTAGGCAAAGGCTTCTTGATTTTCTCAACTCGAAAATTGGCAATTACATATGCTTGTACATCCAGTTAACAAAAAATGGGCCTCAACGAAAAACAAGAATTTTGCGTAGAAAATCAGGATCAAGCTAAATCATGTTTTCGGCCCATTCACCGAATCTGCGACGGGTATAAAAGTCCGCGGTTTCATCTCTTGTAGCAGCTGGATCTTATAAGCTGTGCACAATGGCGAATCGACTCATTCCGATTTACCTCAACACTGCGCTCCACAACGGCAATAACTTCTTCACTTCGTACTGTTTGTCGTCTTTGGGGATACGTATTATTCGCTAGAATGTTCTGAATAACTTGTTAAAATGGACGATTATATCGACCCTAAAATAGACGTAGCGCACGATAAGTTTGGCGAATCGAAGCATGGTTTTCAAAATAAGTTTGCATTATTGTTGTTCTGACGTAAAATTGCAAAATGTACAAACTACAAATCGACTTTCAACTGTCAAATTGACAATCTGTAGAAACAGTGTTGCCAGTTTAAAATTCAAACCTCTAAAAAAACAGCCTTCATAGAAATACATCTTCTACAGCTGATCTTATCTGTATCTGGTGGTTTTTAGGTGCCCGGCATGGCAAGTGAATTCGACCAATTAAAACGGGTCAACTCTTTCGGCCACGATCCCAAAAGAGAGTCAACGCGGTTGTTCGAAGGTGAACACCCCATTCGAGCCACGCCGACCCTTTATTATGAGACAAATAAAAACAGGACTTGCTAGGTTGGAAGTTTCGCTTAAGCTAACTCTACAGTATCAGCCTCAGCTACGAAAGGGTTGGCTATTCCTGCAAAAGTTTGAATAGTAATAAATTTGGCTTTGTAATTAACCGGGTACAACCGAACAATTGAAAAAAGCTTCAAGCCGATATAAAATAAACATTACAAATACAATGGCATGAAACGGGTTAAAAACGGATGATAAACTATGACATCGAATTTCGAGAGAAAACCTGCCAGTTTAGATACGGATCACATACGAATTTAGATCCATAGAAAGACCTTCTCACTTCTCATACCCTCAGCCCTGGCACCAATATTGTTTTAGTAGACTTTAGTGCGAGTCGCAGTCACATAATATTCTACACAATGTCACGTTAGTAAATAGAATCAGGCCAATCAAATTGATAATATTGCAATCGACCACTCCTTCAGCAACCAGGATGTCCAAAACTTCTGAGGAGCTAACATGGACGGGCATCATTTCAGAGCAAAGTCGAGTTAAATATTGAAAATTTGACGTTGGCGCTGCAGTCGCACAAGACCCCCGGAATTATCTGCTCTCGTGCCTCCCTCAAGCTTTCGCAGGATCAGATAAAATTTAAACAATTGAAGCGCCAACAGGGATGCTGCTTTTGATTCGCTAGCCGTCAAGCCACCACTTATAAGAAATCCTAGTTTGATGACGGGCGAAAACGGACTACACTGAATCGTCAGACGAAAGCTACTCGTAATCTCTACGAACAAAAAGGAAAAGAGGAACATCGGCTTTTGAATGGAAAATAGGAAAGAACCGCGAGACCGATGAAATGGAGAGGAGCTATCGAAGGAGACGCATATGCTCATACCTACCCAGACGGGAGAAAATTCAGTCTATTCGACGTAGACTAAGATAGCCATATAGAAACTAAAACCTAATGAAGCTCCTGTGCAGACGGCTAACTACTGGAATATTTAAAATAACAGGTATGAAGGTAAGAAAACATGCGCCAATTTATTTGTAATATAGGTTTTTTCGATTGGCGCGGGCAGATTTTGGCAACATCTGTCAAACCTGTTGTTTATTATTAAGTTACTGATGCCAAAACACCATGGCAAGTTACACGACTGAACACTACGTCCAAATGAGGAAACTTTATTATCAAAATGCGCTCGTTGCGTCCATTTTACGGTAGACGTGGTGGCCCTTCTAAATCGACTGTTCAACGTTTGGTGGCAAAAGTTTAGACGAACGGTTCGGTGATCAATTAGCTAAAATTCGTACGTTAAAGGAATGCAAGATAGGCCGAGAACATCGCCACAGTCCTTGAAAGTGCATAGCAGAACCCGACGCAGTCGATTCGTCGCCTGCACAAAAGCTCGTCCTTTCACCCTCGTCGAGACCTGTACAAGATCCAACTGGTCCAGGAGCTCATCACGCCGTTTGTTCGCTGATTGGGCTTCGGAGCGTTTGGTAGAAGGTCATGATTTCAGCCAAAAATATCATCTTTAGCGACGAGGCACATTTTTGGATGAATGGCTGTGTTAACAAACAAAATTGCGCTATACAACCCACATGAGGTTCACCACGTGACAATTCATCCTTATTGGTCCGTACTTTTTCGAAAACGATGTTGAGGATGCGGTCACCGTCAAAGGTAAGCACTATAGAACGATGATAACCAATTTCTTATTTCAGTTTCCAAATTGAACCATACGAACCTAGACAACATGTGGCTCCAGCAGGACATTCTGTGTGAACGATTTGAGCGTAAGGTTAGTTCTCACAGGGACGTGAATTGGCCACCAAAGTCATGCAATTTGTCCCCGCTAGACTCTTTCTTATGGGGTTTTCTGAAGTCGCAAGTACATGTGAATAAACGATAATCGACCGATGCTGTTAAGGTGAACATAACACATGCCGTTCAAATTCAGTAGGATCGATGCGGAAGAATCATTTAAAATTGGACATCTCGGCTCCGTGCCAGTGTAAGAAGCCGAGGAGAGCGTTTGAACGTTGTTATATTGCATACATGGGCCTTTAAGTTAAAAAAATAATTTTGTTAATACCTCATGCACAGCTTGTTTCATTCCATTTCAACAGCTACCCGCCCTTATTGAAAAACTCTTTATATGCCGGGTGGATTTAATTCACCTTTGAATCCTTTGTCCGGCCCATGAGAAAGATGGTGCTGATAGCTCTGCACACTATAGGGGAATAAGTACCCTTGACAACGCATGCAAGACCTTCACTTCGTAGTGGGAATAGTTTAAATCGTTCGTGACGACATGGACATCCAAGAGAGGCAAAGTATTTATACTGCGGCAGATCATGCAAAAGACTCGCAAATTTTAGGTGGAAACACATCACATTTAAGTCAATTTTAAGGCTATGGATGGCAGTTCCTACAGAGAAGAGAAAAAAAATGGGGAATTCTACCTATCGACTAAGCTAATCAATCTAAATGGCCATGACCTTTAATGCTATAAGCGGATTCTGTCAGGCCGACGCAATTACATGTTGTTTCTTCAAAATAATCCCTGAAAATACGTGCGGAGCTCAATTGCTTGCTAACGCAGATGACATTGATATGATTGAAAGCAGAAGCTACTAAAGTAAGTTTAAAGGTAAGTAAAATTAAATATGTGTTATACATACATAGCAACACCGAGCCAAATGAATTCGTCGATTGAAACCTCGTTTCATTTCAGAAACACTATGGCAAGTACCACCGATTTCACAGGACAACAAATATGAATGCAAAAGCAAGGCATTCTATTCATTCTTCTATGTCAAAATCCCTACATTCTCGGGCAAGTTCCATTTTCCGGTAAAAAAATCTAAAGAACTTCCAAGAGAATTATCAGAGAATACCGGTTTTAACAACACGTGGTCACATTTACCCTCATTCTGTAGAATTATGGACTTATAAAACCTAAACATTATTTTGCATATCCTTTGCTTGAGTAAGTAATTATTTTTTTGTAAATTAATGAAAACTGTACTAAATGCCTCACCGATAATAGATCTTCTAGTTTAAAGTCGGATTTTCAGATAAGAATATACACCCTCCTATACAGGTATTAAAAGACTTACAGCTGCTCCATTTCTAGCATTATACAACAATTAGGCATCCAGGTCCGCCCTTGTTAACCCTTGTTACCCAGAATCATATAATTACAAATAAAATCAAATAACAAAAGAAAGAATAGACAATCAGCACAACAAAACATAAAATATCCTGAAGCAAATTGCCTTACATCCCTATTTGACGTAATAAAAGTCTGATCCCTAGTTTAACCGTCAAACCGCCATAATTACCCGTATGTTTTGTCTTTATCCTTCCATTTCCCTGGTAAATAAGCCCATCCACCAAGTCCGCTGTGTAACATTTGCCATTCAAAAACTCAGCCACAGCATCGCACCATTGGAAATAATTAGTAATTCACGAGGCAGGTAACAATCTTAACCCGACAATAAAATTCCAACACAGCAGGCTTCAGTTTTGGTACTAATGACATCCACCCTAAAAGAAGATTACGTGTATAATACACCGCCACCCGCACATGATCTACCGAATGAGGCCAGGTAGTTGCGATTTTCGACGTAAATTCGACGTTTATTTTGTTTGAAATAATTAAAGACATAAATTAAGTGAAGTAGCGGTGCTTAGTTGCCACCAAAATTATGCCTCCCAACTCGACAGGAGATTCTAGTTCGGCTTCCTTCGCTCCGTAGTAGCAAAATTCCTTTTTGGGTTGATTTTCTAACAAGACTCCAGGATAATGTGTCAAAAGAAGTAGTGTGGCAGTGTGACTCTAATGAAAGAGTTCCGCCATTTTTATTGGAAGCACAGGTAATAAAACGTACACTCGGAATCAAACGCCACTCCAAAGCTGGGCGGGTAGTATGTATGTATGTACAATACCATAAATATAACACGTACATGAATTAATTCTTTTTATTGTGTTTTATGTTAATTTTATGTGAAGGATGTCAGTTAAGGGGTGAGAAGGTAAATCTCAAAGGCTTTTTATTACCCCGGAGAGTTAATAAGATGCACACGTAACGCTGAGGTTCATTGTGTAAAGTGCATTGCAAAGGTTTCCGTTTCTGAGTGAGAATTTCATTAGGATTCGCTAAACACCATAGAACAGCCACAACAGTTGTGGCAAATGTTCATTTTCTATGCATATTTATGTATATTTGTGTAATTAGGCGGCGTCGTTACGGCTCATTTCATGTGGTTTATTCGGGGTGAAATTTTTTGAATAATCAAGGTCCATCATGTATAAGGTTTCTACTCTTTCTGTAAAATCGATAAATGACCAGTCAATAGAAAACTTATTGCAAGTAAGACGTATACATTGCAACTGGTATAGCCTGTCACTTTCTGAGCTACTCTTTAAAGAACTTTAGCTTTTCAAGGGTTTCTAAGGACGTTAGCCGAAGAGTGTTTGCATGAACACATACGATACTTAACCATTTGGCCAATTCCTTGAAGTATCACTAGAGTTTCTCCTAGAGAGCCAGGAAGCAAACGAGGAATTCCTAGAATAAGGAAAGGAATGTCGTGTCCTATTTAATTTTGTTTTTCGAAGTGAAGGAAATAAGTAGTGTTTTTTTTTTTAGAGATATACAAATTTAATATAAAATTCAACACTTAAAACTAATGTAAATGTCTATAATATTCACCTCATTTAATAGACAATTTTATGCCATATAATGCTTACATATTACCCCAAGCATATGCGTGCTAGCACGAATAAAATGCAATCGTAAAGTCCAAATTTTCGACAACTTTATCGAGCAACTGGGGTCGTATATCAGCAATAACACGGCGAATACTGACTTCCAAATCGCCCAACGTCTCTGGTTTATATACTAGCATATACTAGTGACTTCACATGGTTGTGAAGATGTCTCGACAAAGGCTTTTGGGTTTTCTCCACTCGAAATTCGGCAATTTTGCTTATTTACATATCCATTTAACCACAAATTGGCCTAATCGGAGAACAAAATGTTGCTGAATTATATTTTTGGTGCATTCACTTAACCTACGACGTGTAAGACGGTCACGCGGTTTCAACTGTTGCACAAGATAGATCTTATAAACTTATAAACCAAGATATTTCCGTGCAATCTTTGACAAAGTGAATGCGCATAGCTCCAATTGCTGTGCATGGTGGCGAATCGTTTCATTCTTATTCTCCTCAACACTGCGCTCCACCACGGCAATAACTTCTCTTCGCATTGTTTGTACTCGTGGTGCAAAAACGATAGATGGGCGATTGCGTTAATCTATTCACCGTAAAATGGTAAAACGTATTAACCACAAATCAACTTTTAACACACAAATTGACAATCTGCAGAAACAGTTTAAGAACCAATTCTTAAAAAAAAAAAACCTTTATAAGGAATGTTCCAAAAGTAATGTGAATTTTCGGATAACGTACTTGAAATGTAAACTGTGGTATTTTGCAGGTCTACTCTGAGGATAAAAAAAAATGTAAGTGGTACAAACTCCTATGAGAAGGCTATGAATTACTGGAATTGTTCAAGGCTCTACTAAAAAGTAAATTTTAGAAGTCCTTCGAGGATTGGAAAAAGCACTGCTGCAAGTGTATTATATCTGAGGAGGATTACTTTGAAGGGGTCAAAATAGATATTGATGAATAAGCATATTTTGACATTCAATGTAATGGTATATATATCTAACTAACTGGCAACGTCTTCTTCTTCTTCTTAGATGGCGTTACAGCTATCAGAGAGCAAGAGCAAAGTTTCTCTCATTCACTTATGTTGTGTGCGATTTATTTTTCACACAAGTGAACGGGACCTACAGCTTAATGCAAATTCTGAACGGCGAGCACCGAGAAGCTTTTTCAAGACAAGGAGAGGAGTCGCGAAAGGAACCATTCGATGCCGTTGGTGTTAACTTGGATCCGAACTTACTCATTGAGTGTCAGAAGCCGGACCACTACCTACTGCGCTCTGAACGTCCGGTGCTGGTAACGTCTTAGATGGTTCAAATGCATCAATTGTTATGTAATTTGGATTTTATAAGCGTGTCAATCCTTAAACCTGCCGTAAAATGCCATAAATAGGGTTCAATGGAGGATTTTAGCTGAGAATCGAGATGGCTTCTAAAATGGTTAATCACAGCTGTGGTGAATGACTCATCTCGCGTAATTGGAAAAGTCACCTTACCTTTTAGATAAAATTCATATTCGTAAAATTCGTACATCCTTACAATTGACTGGATCATTATGCCGCAAGACACACACTGTTGGTGTTATCAAGTTGCAACTTAACTTTGCAGTATTAACCCTTAAATGCATCTTGTATCAAAAATGATACAATACTTTTTATTAGCTCTAAAAGTGTTTTTGTTTTGATTAACAACAATCCGTATTTATTATACGATAGAACAATATTTCCTTAACCAAATCAAAGTAAAAAAAATGGATGATGGACCCGTTGTCAGTAGTTTCTTTGATTTCGTTGATCTATAGCCAACAATTGTGAAATAGAGTGAAATTTAGAAAATAAAAAATCATGCATTTAAGGGTTAAACAACCAGATTTATGGTGTGCAAAAAATGCTGCTCTAAATTTTCCAGCATGTCGACAGGCTATCTTTAGCTTTAACCTTCATTTGACGAAAATATCTGTTTAATCCGATAGTTGATAAAGCCAGAGCCGTGTGATGCATATTTAGTCGGTTTCGCCCCGACTAGCGAAAACCTTAGTTTAAGGTGGGAGAAATAAGTGCTCCGATTAACTGTAAAAGGAAATACATATCCCATCGCCTAGAAGAGAGTCTGTCCTCACTCCTGTTCCACTAAATATCATAAATGTGTCAAGTGTGTTTCCTCAATGTCTCGCTGTTCTATTCCATCTCGCTCGAATCCATGTTACATTGTTCTCTCGTCTATTGTACGACGCGGTCCTCCTGGCGGTCTCTTTCCCTTGGGTCTTATTTTGTTTTGATTGCTCGTCCACTGTCTATTCATTTTACTGCTCCAGCTCATCTTAGCCTTGGTTATTTTATTACTCACACAATGCTTGAGGGTGAATAGAGTTCGTCGGGTCCTTGATTCTGTAATTTTCTACATTCGCCTGTTCTTTCGTCCTGTTTTCCAACGGTATCATTTTCAAAGATCTGAAATTTATTTCTCTCTTTCTTGCATTAAGCTAATAATGTGCACCTGTCAAATCGCCAAATTATTTTGATCTCCATGTCGTTTTTGGCAATCAATATGGTTCTTGAAGTCGTCCACTCTCTCTAGATTGCCCAAGGAAGTCATTTTGACTGCTTATTAATTTCAATCAGAAAAACTATTTATATGTATAATGACTCAATAAACTAGAATTTTTTGACTTTTTATACAACATATAAATGCGTTTATTAATAGTTAGCCGTTTCCTTTGCCATTATCATTTTTCATCCCGTAGCAGCCGGCTGACTTCCATTCGTAGGGTCTGATATCTCATTAACGTGATCTTCTTGCAATTTTCCAGAACTTGGAGTCTGAGAACGAACCCAAGGCTTTACTTTGGGGCTTTGCAATATCCTAGTTAGTTTGTCGCTGCAACCTTTGCAGGACTTTTTATTATTGACCATATTGCTTCTATCTATCTGTTTTGGCTCCTATGCCTTCTAACTGGGCAGACCGCATTTAATTTTGCGTCATACATTTAATTTTCATTCCTCATATATGTACATATATCCTTTCAGCGAACAAACGAAATCTGAGAGTTCTCAGTCACCATCCTGTGCTCCTGGACGGGTTTAATAATTATGTGAAGGCATAACACAGCCATGTATTCGTTAGTTTTCCATTCTGTGATAATTTTGTAGCCTTAGAATCCACAGAGTCTCAGTCTGAAAGTCTGTAAATTATTCTCTAAAATTAAATTTGATTAATTGCCAACTCACATGGACCCGTATTGCGAGGGACCCCTCAAATTGATTGTAATTTGTCTTAAGGACTTAAATTACACGAGGGGTAATACGGACATAATACATTCTGATAAGTCGAAGCAAGCATTTCTGATGTAACGAACGAGGGAAAAAGAGTAAATTGCAATCGACCTTAGACACCCCTCGAATATGTTAGATCCCCGAACCTTCCGACAAGCAAGCGATGCCAGTAAAAAGGCTTAACGAAGTCGAGAAAAGCCAAAAATTCAACATTAAAGAGATGGATGGGACCAAGATCCAATATGTACCTGAATATAGCTTATGCTTAAGCGAAGTGTACATTTTTATACAGTATGTAAAAGCATTTGGGTCTAAAATATTTTCGTGTAACTCCTTAAAGTACGAATATCCTTGCAATTAATATGTAAAATAAATTCACGAACTCATAATATATTCTTGAAAAAAACAGAAATGACCTCGACATTTTTTTTTTTGACATGATACTAATTGAACTAATCATTCTTCATCACAATATTTCAAACCGAAGAACATCTTTCCAAAATGTCATAACATAACAGACAACACTTTGCTGGGTAGATCCATTTGAATAATGAATAAACCTTCCACGCAGTCATATTAAATAATCATCCATCATCATAAATCATCTTATATTCAAAACACCAAAAATAGAACCCCCTACGGCCTACCACTACTCTTCAACTAAGCCAAATGTTATAAAACATAATCTAATTTCCTTAGTAGTAATAAATACAAATTGTTTAATGGAACTCGTTAATGAAATTCTTTCCGCATGCCGTCTTCCCATCAACCCGACATGGCAAAAAAAAATAACCAAGCACTTGAAACTTTTTAACCTTTAGCGAAAGCCAACCTACTTAGATGGAACGAACCCACATACTACCCAAATGCTTTCGTCGCAAATATTATTATGTAGTTTCCTTTCACCGACTCTCTTTACACCTATCACCTAACTATAAAGCAACAATAAGACGGCTTGAAAGTCAGAAAGTACATTTTAATAGAATATCAAATGATGAACTTTACTTGGAAATATAATGAAAGCACGAAAGCACCGCCATCAAAATTCCATTAGAATGCAGTTTTAATGGCATCTTGCACTTAAGACTATTTTAAGTGGTCACAAAGTTATACCTGTACTTGGTATCTGGTATCTGTGCTGTAGGTTTTCCAGATGCAATGTACAGATATGCTTGTGTGTTGGTATACCCGTTTCTTAAATGAGTTCACCGTTTCACCATGAGTGAAATATGCATAGGAAATGGGAGGAAGGAAAAGAAAGTTCAGTTGACGAAGTGTGCTTGAAAAACTTTCTCTGGCGCTCATCAGCCGCTGATCGAATCTCAGTCCCAACGAACAGACTAATTAAATTATGCGCCGCGGAGGAGTACGACAATGTTGTACATTCCATTCCTTGTGCAAGAAGTTGGAATTTTTTTATTAAAAAAAAAAACTTGGGTAAATAAGTTGACACCAACATGTGGTGGGTGAAGGAATATGAGATCTTATGTTTTACCTGAGCTTATAAAAATAACTTAAAGTCTATTTTAATGGAACATGATCTACACCATGTGTAACCAACTAGTATCTCCGGTAGATAAGTCTCATTCCAAGTATCAGCAAATTTTTCGAGATATAACACTATTCATGCCGCGTCGAAACTCGTGTCGAATAGTGGATGGGGCCTGTCTTATACACTTGAAAAAAGCTTTCGACTCCGTATGGTTAGAAGGTATTTATTTCTAGCTAGTTCAGTGAACTTAGAGTTTCTTTTAAGCTTTTACTTAAGCGATTTGATAGGTTCTCTTCGCTATTCTAAAGCTTACGCGGAGAACTTATTCGCTACAAGTCGGGCTCTATAATCGTCGTCATTGTCATTTTCTTGCAACGTGACATCGAAAAAATTAAACATTCAGTATTGTGATGACTGGAGGTTGAAAATCAACTTTCAGAAATCTAAATATATCTGGCTGTCTCAAAGCAGCCAACTTGATTCCAAATTGAGTGTAAACTGCTACATGGCCCTAATCAGGCGCATGATTACCTATGGATTTCCCGTAGTAGTTCAATTTGCGTGCCAGCTTAATAGGTAGGATTCGGGTGTTTGAGAGACAAAGCCTGAGGATTTGTGAAGTATTACATAGAACATCCGAATTTGAATAAGCAAAATTGTATTTTAAGGAGGTCCTAATTGGGCTAGGATATTACAGGTTTTTTTAGATTGTTCATCCTCTCTAAGGCAAAAACTGCCAAATGCTAATAACATAGAATAGGATAGGTTAAGGTTTGCTAGGGTGAGGGGAAGATGTAGTTTAGTTTTAAAATGTATTAAAGTTAAGGTTGGTTAAGATAGATGTAGTTAGTTGCAAGTCTTATAATATAATAAAACATAAAATAATACAATAAAATATATAAATAAATAAAAAAATTAAAAAAGTCTCATGTCAAGTTTTTTTAAGAAAAAAAAAAAAAAACTTGATACAAAATGGGTCTTTCATTTATTGTTAGGTAATCTAAATGACGAAAGACTTAGTTTTAAGTATTTTCTGTTATATTACTTTTGTGTGCATGTATAGGGTCAGTAAGGTATTACAAGTTAGTCAAGTCATGTTTGGTAAGATAGTTTTGAATGAGTTAATTATTCTCTAGGCAAGAGGTATGCACCTGGAATATCAGAACTCTATACACTCCTGATGTCGCACTGAAATGGGAAAATATCCTCATGAAGTATAAGGTAAACATTACTGCGATCCAGGAAATATGCTGGATAGGAAATGGAGTAATAAAGAAAAAAACATTGCGACATCTATATACATATAGGATTTCTTACAAACACACTGCTTTTATTTTGCTAATAAACTTTATTATTTCCAACTTCAAGTTGGAGGAGTTACTCGCAACTCCTCGGCGTCTTCGCTGCTTGATGATTCGTTCAAGAGTGAGTGCCTGCATTCCATAACCAGACTAATCGAATGGCTTTATTGTTTGTCTCGTCCACTTGTTACCATCGTGTTCCCCGTATGTGTTGTCTGTCATTGGTTCGCCGTCCTATGTACTGGCTCCTACATTCGGCTATCCTGCGCTTCATTCGACTCGAATGAAGGATTCCACCTCTTCATGTTTTCCGCTACCGTGTTGGTTACATTCGGCCCCTCCGTATTCCCCACCCTCTCTACTTCGTACCTCCCGTGATTCAGCTTCTTGACGATTTTGTAATCGCAGTACCGTATTGTGTTCGCTTAATGGCTATTAACTCGTTCAGGTTATATTGCTGCTCGGGGATTCTTGCCTTGTTGAAGGTTATCCTGTTCTCTTGTTGGATATTTTTACGGGCTTCCCCTCGTACATCCTCTCTCAACGTCCAGTTCTTCCGTAATCACTTCTTCTAGCAGCTCTCGAAAGTTCAGAAGATCGTTAACGCGCATCTCCAAACCTGTGAGAATTCTAAAGGGCGTGTTCCGTGTACTTCTGGAGAGGGTGTTATTCAGAACTTGTTGCACAGTCTCGACATGCTTGTATCAATGTTGAGCGTTACCCAAGCACGCTTTTGAATAAGGAGAAGTGTCCCTGTCGTTGTGCTATGTTGATTATTGGTAGTTCCATTGACGTGGGTACCACCATCAACTCCTTCACAGGGTCTTTGAACAACACGTCGTTCTTCAGGTAGAAGTCTTCATACACTTCCCTTTCCAGGATTTTCCTTACCGCTCGAATCCAATCGCCTTTGAGCTGTGCTTCCTTTATCCTATGGTTTATGGAATCTTCTATCAGGAGGCAATATACCCTGCTCAGCGCAACCACATGCTGCATCTTCGAGCCATTTTCGATTTCGTATTAGAACTCTTGAAGGAATATGGCCCATCTGGATACTCTTGGCGGAACATCCCTCTTCCTCATGGTCATGGCAAGCACGTTGCAGTCCGTAACGATTTTGTACTTAATCCCCGACATATACACTCTCCACTTCTTCAGGGCTTCGATTACGGCGAGTACCTCCAGTTCGTATGAGTGATACTTATCCACTGATGCGGTTGTTTTCCGGCTCGTACTATGGATGGGATGCAATATCTGGTCCTCATGGTCTCTTTGTAACAATATACATGGCATCATAGCCAAACTTGCTTGCATTTGTGTGAATCTCGGTGACTGCTTTAGGGTCGTACAACTTAAAGACAGGCGCTTTGGTTAGTGCCGCCTTCAGTTGGCTAAAGGAAGTCAACTCCCGACATAAAACTTGCTTCTTTCCGGAGTAGGTTCGTCAAAGGTTTCGCGTTGACGGCGAACCCCTCCACGAATCTTCTAAAATATGACGTCAAGCCGAGAAAACGTTGTAGCGATTTCTTGTCGACTGGCGGCGAGTACTCTTTCATAGCTCTCGTCTTCTCCTCCGATGGCTGGATTGTGTTGTTCTCGATGACGTATCCAAGAAATTCGATTCTTCTTCTTAGGAACTTACACATACGCCAATTCAAACGAAACCAATATTTAGCAGTAACTTCTAGTACCTTCTCCAGTTTTTCGATGCCCTCGTTCTTCGATGGTATGATTAAATCGTCCATGTACGCTTCCACTACGCCTGCCTGGATTAATGTCCGATAAATGGCATTGATGAACCTTGCAAACACCGCCGGAGAATTCAATATTCCAAAAGGTACATATAGGAATTCGAACTGCTGATCTTGTGTTATGAATGCAGTGTACTTACGGTAATCTGGATCTATCGGGACATGGAAAAACGCGTTCTTTAAATCCAGCGTCGTGAACACTTTATTTCCCTGCAACCGCTCGAGTACTTCGTCGATCAGCACCGTCGGGAAATTATTTTTTCATTAATCTTCCTCTTATCGCACCACAGTCGTTTTGTTCCATCCTTCTTTGGTACGAGAAGAATTGGCGACGCGTACTCGGAACAACTTTGTTGAACAACCACGTGCTTGCTTGCAACCTTCTGCTTCAGCAACGCCTTTTCTACTGTTACTCAATTTCTCTCGGCAACACTTTTCTCCACGACCTCTTTCCCGCCAACTCTCCTTCCTTTTCTCCTTTTTCTTCTCTTTCTTCTTTTTCTTCTTTTCTTCTTTTTTTCTTTCTTCTATGAGCTACTCTTCATCCCTCTTCTGCCTGGACGGCACACTCGGAATTCGTTGGAGAACACAACGACGATAGGGTTGAATTTCGCTGATTTCTTTTAAGCGTACATTTTTAAAAACACTTATGAATTGTTATTTTTGAGCCGAAATCCACCACTGTCGCCTTCCCGTTGTTGCCCTTTTCTCTCTTTTTTTTCTTTTCCCTGCTCTGTAATGGGATTGGTTTCGCCGTTGTCGATTTTATATTTTTTCTCTTCTTTTACACAACACACAAGCATGCAGCCTTGTCACTTCACTGTCTTTTTTCATGGATTGCTTGGCTTCAATCCAATCAATGGTTGAGGATCTTATAGGATCCTGGTTGAGGATCTTAGTGGATTCCGGTTGAGGATCTTAGTGGATCCTGGTTGAGGATCTTAGTGGATCCCGGTTGAAGATTTTAGTGGATCCCGGTTGAGCCCCCAATTTGTAGGATTTCTTACAAACACACTGCTTTTATTTTGCTAATAGACTTTAGTATTTCCAACTTCAATATGCGAGTAACTCCTCGGCGTTTGACGACGTCTGCTCTGCTCGATGATTCGTTGAAGAGTGAGTGTCTGCATGCCATGCCGAGTATAACAGTTTTAACTTTTTACTTAGCGGATTTAAAAAAAAAACACTCTTTCGTTTTTTTCCGACTGTCCTTTATTGCGTCTCTTCACGCTTGAATCTTCCTTAAGACTGAATTTCATTACAATATTTTCTTAATGTCTAACTTATGCTACTTACAGTTCTTTATCTTTCTGCTGATTCAGGTGCACAAGCGAATACAAGTAATTCCACGAATCGCCATGATCGGGGCATGTTCGCCAGACGCGACGTTAGCATTTATTTGGGTATTGCAACGCTCTTGGTTGTGTAACCCTATATCCATATTCGTTCGTGGAATCACTAGCACGTCGTGTGACCGGAATCAGCAGCTAAATTATATTATTTTTCGGTGTAAGGGAATTTGGAATTGTAACTCCCCCCCCGTTAGTTTGAGGCTCCGACGAAACCTTTACAATTGTTGTGTTACAATTTTTCAATATGTATATGTATATGAGAATTACAATTATAAGAATATTTAGGCCAATAGAAGATATATTAAAAGATTTATTAACATTTGATGTTTTTTCAATAAGTTTAGTATTTTCTATGTGTTTTACATAAAGTTCGTCAAGCTTAATATTATGTACTAATTTACTCTCGTTTATCTTTGTCATTAAGTTAGGTAATAGGATGGTATCGTATATTTTCTTTTCAAAATTTTCAAATGTTTCATTTTCAATTGATATCTTACAATTTTTAAATTTTATTAAATAATTTCCCTGTATCTTTAAATTAGTTTTATTACAATCGTGTATTAGTTCTGTTTTATTAAGATTTTTGACTATAATAGTTCCTCTCGTGATTTCTTTGATTTCTTTACCAGTTTCAAAAGTTTTGGGACATGATGCTTCAGTGAAAAGCATTATGTTTTTAATACAACTATCCGTTACCGCTACTAAATTTCTTTTTAGATTGTCTTTAGGGATTTTGTATACGTTTTCTTTGTCGTCTGTTAGTATTTCCCTATCGCTAATGAAAAGTGCTTTATGGTGGTGATCTGGTAATGGTTCTATTAAAAGTCTGTTATATTGAAGATCAGATAATCTAGGGATCAAAAGTATCAATATAATTTGGTCTTGATAGTATGAAATTACTAGTCTAATGTCTTTGTAAACATCTATGTCGGAAATCATCTCCATTTCTGCTGGGCTTAAGATGTTTTTGGTAAGGATTCCTAATTTGCTCGTGAAAAGAAGCTGTTCAATGTTGTCAATATGTTTAGTTAATAGGAAAATGTCATTATTAATCTGGTATATATGTTGCATTAGTATGACTTCGTCTTCGAGTGTCATTATTCTTTTCCCTACGTCATTGTTATAGGAGTTAAAGTAAGTCTCTATAATTCCTTGTTGTCTTTTTATGTGGGTTGTTATATTTACTATCTGTTCTGAAATTTCCTCGTTAATACGTACCTGGGTATTTGCCTGTTTAATGAGTTTTTTGTCGTCGTCAAAGAGTTCGTCTAGTTTTGTTTTAATTTGTATTTCGTCTTCATGGTCCATAGTTCCTGCGATTACCTTAAAACTTGTACCTAGTATATCAATGAGACCTCTCCTTGTTCTAGCACGAGGTTTAATGTTTTCCAACTTAGCCTCTAACAAGATGAAATTTTGATGTAATGCGTTATACATAGGGCCTACTAAATTAGATTTATTTTGGAATATAAGGATATTGCCTCTTATACGTTCTTTTGTTGTTTCAAGTTCAGTCGTGTTTATTATATGTAAAACTTTCGTATAGTCCTTTATGATTTTGTATTTTCCTAAGTCCAATGTCATGTACCCATTATTGTTGTTCATGTCATGTAGAATTATTTCTTGCGTCATGGTCATTCTAAAAATCGTTGTAAGAGTGAGTGCGGCAATGAATATAGTCATCTGTAAATAAAATACGCGAGTGGATTACTATTGTTGTCTGTTTATTGTATACTAGTCTGATATTTCTTTTTTTCTTTTATGTGTGTTCTGTAATATATGTTTTGATTTTTGACGTCTTTCAAATGGTCTTCGTCAATTTTCTCTGTTTGGATTTTTCTGTATTTTGAGGAATTTTTTCCTCCTCTTACTTCTTTTACAAAGTTCTGTCCGCCTTCTAAGGGGACGTCTTGTCTATTCCGGTTAATTTTATTGATCACCTTCTGTTTTTTTTCGAAGATAAGATTTTGTATGTTTTTATATTCGCTTTCGTGAACTTTTCCGTTTACGAAATCTATCGGTCGTTTGTTAGTAGTTGAATGGATAGTGTTATTGTAGAAAGTTATTATTTTTAGTAGTTTGTCTTCGACAGAACCTTCGTTGTTGATTTTATCGTGTTTGAGGAGCCTGATGTGTTCATTTATCGTATTATGTAGCCGTTCAACATCGGCGTTTGATGTATGATTACTATTAGAGTTGAAGTGGAGTTCTACATTTTGTTGGGATAGGAATTCTCTTAAAGGTAAAGCTTTGAAACCTAGCTCGTTATCAACTACTATCTTTTTAACTCGTCCAAATTGGCTAAAGTAGAAGGAAAGGACTCGCTTGAATTCTGTCCAAGTTCTTCCTATTACCTTCATAGCGAAACCATGTTTTGAAAATTTATCGATTATAGTTACAAAAAGGGATTTTTCTAGACTATAGAATACGTCAACGTGAATTATTTCGAATGGCCTTTCTGGTGTTTCTGTTAATTTAAGTAGAGGTTTGGGTGGATTCCTTACATACTTTTCGCAATTACAGATATAACAGTTGTTGATGAATTGGGTGATTCTCTCTCTAAGCTTTGGATGGTAGTAGCTTAGAGTTATTTCCCTGAATACCTCCTCTATTCCTCGATGGTTGTTTCTTAAATGTTCTGATTCTATTATAGTAGCTAGTTTTTCTTCGCTTGTTATATCCTCTAAAAATGTCAGGCATCTAATAATTTTGAGCTTACCTCTTTGTTTGAAATATTTAATAAAGGTTTCCTTAATTATGTTTAAAAAGGCTTCATCTTCTATAAATATGGCGTTAAGATTATCAGGATTGAAATGGTTTTTTAATAGAGTTAATGCAGTCTCTTCGTCTAACGATTTTGTGTAAACTATTGTACGATTTTTGTTAAATATTTTAGTCTTTTTTATTCTCAAAGAGCCAGAATGGGATTTTTTAATAACAAATTGGGTTTTAAAAACATTAAGACAGGATTTACTAACTGGGAATGATTCATTTTCGATAAAGTTGATTTCAAAAGGGGTTATACGGGAAAGAGCATCTGCATTCATGTTCTTCGTGCCTTTCTTATACTTTATGTCGTAGTCATACTCGGAAAGCTTTAATCGCCACCTTACTAATTTTGAGTTCGGATCTTTTACAGAGAAGAGCCACGTCAGTGGTTTGTGGTCTGTTTCAATCAGGAATTTCCTGCCAAAAAGGTAAGGCCGAAAATATCCTGTTGCCCATATAATAGCTAGAAGTTCCTTTTCTATGGTGCTATAATTCACCTCATGATCGTTTAACGTACGGCTTGCGTAACATATTGGATGGTTGTCCTGTGAAAGGACAGCTCCCAGGGCATATTGGCTAGCATCTGTCGTCAGCACAAATTCCTTGTTGAAGTCAGGGTATGTGAGAATGGGGTCATTTATTAAGAGGGTTTTTAAAGTATTA
Organism: Merodon equestris; assembly: GCA_958301585.1. NCBI lineage: Eukaryota > Metazoa > Arthropoda > Insecta > Diptera > Syrphidae > Merodon > Merodon equestris. The sequence goes on from OY284416.1 coordinate 90,532,380, forward strand.
AAAGCTTGTACATATTCTGGGTCTGTTATATTTATCTTTGCGTCCTTTTTGAGGTATTTGGTTATTGGTTTTGCTATTTTGGAATAGTCCCGAATGAATTTCCGGTAATATCCCGTCAGGCCTAAAAACTGTTTTATTTGTTTATTCGTTTTGGGGATTTGGTAATTCTGTACGCACTCAATCTTTTTCGGATTTGGCTTTATACCGTCGGGTGTGATTATGTGACCTAGAAATTCAGTTTCTTTCTTAAGAAACTCTGACTTATCCAGTTGGATCTTTAAGTTGACTTCCTTAAGCCTTTTAAAGATCTTTGCTAGTGAGACAAGGTGTTCTTGCAATGACGTTGAAAAAACGATAATATCATCCATGTACACGAGACAGATGATGTTAATGTACTCCTTTAGTACCTCATTCATAAGACGTTGGAACGTCGCTGGTGCTGTCTTCAGCCCAAACGGCATACGAAGGAATTTATAGTGCCCGTTTTCGACACTGAATGCCGTCTTATGAATGTCTGCCTCCTCTATCTCTATTTGATAAAATCCCTTGGCAAGGTCGAGTGTCGTAAAATACTGACACCTCCCGAGCTTGTCAAGAATTTCATCTATACATGGGATCGGATACTTATCATCTATGGTTACCTCGTTCAACTTGCGGTAATCCACTACAAGTCTCCATTTTGGCTTGCCACTTGCATCGGCCTTTTTAGGGACGATCCAGATGGGTGCCGAATAGGGTGAACTGCTGTGTCTTATTATTTTGTTCTTCAGCATCTCTTTGATTTGAGACTCTTCTTTGGCTTTATGTATGTATGGATACCGATAACTCTTCGTTTGAATCGGGGTATCGTTAGTAGTTCTTATTTGATGTTTTATCGCGTTGGTAAAAGTAAGATTTGTGTCCTCCTGGTGGAATACATCTTTGTAATTCCTAAGGACTCTTATTAATCCCGATTTCTCTTCACTGTTTAAGTGATCGAGTCTTAATTGTTCTAATAGTAATGGTTTCTCAGAGGCTTGAATAATGTTAAAATTTTGACGGGTTGTGTTACGAGGGGTTTGAGCTCAACTAGTTTATTATTAATATTACCATGATTGAAAGTTACTGGGGCCAATATTTTATAGTTCTCTGCCTCATAAACTCCCTCTTCAACTACCGCATTCCCATCTATCAAGTCTTGCTCTGGCAAGTAGATGAGTCCTTCTTGTTGAAGCACAGATAGGGTAACTTCGCATTTTTTTAATTCTTCTGTTTGTGTAATAGTTTCATTAAAATGTAGCTTTACTACTTTGTCTCCTAAGAATAAAATGTTCTCACCGAAATCTATTTTTACCTTTAATGGTGCTAAAATATTATTACCTATAAGTCCATCGAACTGGTCGTGGAATGGGAAAATGTACATTTCAACTCTTTCTTTTGGATTTCCTAATTCTTTAAATAAGGGAATTATTGCCTTATGGGTGATTTCTACGCTTGCACTAAGTGTTCTTACTTTAATTGAATCTTTGATTAGTTGTATTTTATCTGGGGAACACAATCCGGGATTTAAGATAGAATGTGTTGCACCAGTATCTATTATGAATCTAAGTTGTCTAATTTTACCTTCAACGACTATATATGGTAGTTTCGCTCCGAGGCATCTGAATGAAAATTTTCTTGGCTATTTGTTTGGTTGCCTGCAACCCTATTACCTTTTGCCGTTAGATTTTCTTGCGACCGTTGAGCATTCTGATTTCTTTGCTGTGTGTTATGCTGAAATTGGGAAAATGGCCTACCTTGAGGTGCGTTCCGCTGGGGTTGAGAGAATTGTCTATTTTGATTGCGTTGCCCTCTTTGATTATATTTTGTGAGATTTCTCTCTCGCTGGGCTATTCCTATTTCCATAGGTTCTGGAGGTTGAGAATTGTGCACTGGATTGTATTGGTGCGAAGGTTGACTATTGAGATGGGAGTAGTATTTTCCCGTGTAATTAGAGGATGGTTTAGGATAAACCTGGTTTCGGGGTTGACTGGGGTAGCCAGTGTAATTGTTTTTTGTATTTAAGAATTTTCCGTGTGGTTTATAGTAGGCGTAGTTGCATTCGTGAAGAATGTTTATTGCCTGTTCAAGGTTGAGAGGGTTCCTGCAATGAAGCAGTGACCTCATTGGTTCTGGGACCTTATTTTTAAAGATCGCCAAAGCAGATGTTTTGTTCTGGGTTATCACGGCTTCAATATGTTGTTGGTTATCTCCCATTGTTTGCTTGGCTTTAATGTTAAGCCTTCTAAGTATGTTTTTGATTTCGTTATAGAAATCTACGGAGTGCGTCTTAAACTTTATTCCTCTTAATTCGTCAAAGAGTTCCTCAGGAGTACAGCGATCTCCGAAGTTGTTGAAGAGGATTTCTCTGATTTCCGCCCAAGTTGTTATATGGTTATTTATCTCCACTATTTCTCGGGCTCGTCCCCTTAACTTAGATTTTATCGTATCCGAAAAAATGCTTTGGGCGAGACTGTCATACCTAACGAGAGTCGGGTGTACCTTATCTATTAAATCTACAAAATTTTGGAGTTCCTTAAAATCTCCAGTGAACTCGGGTAGTTTAGATAAGTATTTTAGTGGGTCTATGTTGAGGGTCAGCATTGTCAAGTGGTCGTTAGTAAAGAAATTATTCACGATATCGGAGAGCTGTTTTGATTGCTCCTGTACTATTTGAATCTGGTCTTCAATAGAAGTCATGAGAATTATTCGTCAGAAGAATTAGAAGTCATGAGAAATACACTTACAACTTTCATAGCAATAGGGGAAAAAAAAAAAATTCTTACACTAATTACTTTAGTTCGTTGCTTAAATTATATTATGTTACTGAGACTAATAATACTAAAACAAATGTTGTAAAATAAATAATATTTACTCTGGGCTTTTTCTGTTTCTTGTTTGTTGTAGTTGGTTGGTCTGGGGATAGTTGGTCCGGGGATCCGTGTGACAATTTATTTCCTGCTTCTGTTGTTCCGTACGCTGGGTTTAGTTTAAAGTAGCACTAGTTTGGTTTCTGATGGTTTCTTTGTTCAATCTAAGTTGTTTTAATTTTTTTTTTTATTTTTTTTCCATACACTTTTTATTTCTTTACCGCTTTGTCGGTTTCACTTATCACATCTGTTTATTTGTTTTCACTTTGAACTCATAGTATAATTTATTAATTTTACGTGGAATAGATATAATATATTTTGATTTGTTCGTTTTGGTTGTCACTGTACTACGAACGATTACCGGTGATGAAAGGTTAAGACCTACGGTCGAGAAACGATTTAGTATATTTTTGTTTATCACTTTTGACTAACTTTTTTATGATACGACCGTCACCGATCCTACCGACTGCGCCAGTTTTAACTTTTTACTTAGCGGATTTAAAAAAAAAACACTCTTTCGTTTTTTTCCGACTGTCCTTTATTGCGTCTCTTCACGCTTGAATCTTCCTTAAGACTGAATTTCATTACAATATTTTCTTAATGTCTAACTTATGCTACTTACAGTTCTTTATCTTTCTGCTGATTCAGGTGCACAAGCGAATACAAGTAATTCCACGAATCGCCATGATCGGGGCATGTTCGCCAGACGCGACGTTAGCATTTATTTGGGTATTGCAACGCTCTTGGTTGTGTAACCCTATATCCATATTCGTTCGTGGAATCACTAGCACGTCGTGTGACCGGAATCAGCAGCTAAATTATATTATTTTTCGGTGTAATGGAATTTGGAATTGTAACTTATAACCAGGCAAATCGAATGCCTGCGGGACCGTTGGGTTTTCCCCGTAAATTGTTCGGCCGACGATCGTTCGACGTCTTTTGTTTTAAGGCCCATAGAATCCGTTGATCTGTCACAGTCTCAACGATACGACAACAGATAAAAGCTTTCGATTAGCAGACTTTACGACAACTAGTAATGCGGTGATAAGTAGCACAAGATTCCCTTACACAAAGATCGACTCAGCAAGCTGGCTATCTTCAGATGGTCGAACCGCCAACCAAATCGACTATGTGCTGACTGACGCAAGGCACGTGACATTCAGGGCGTAAGCTCTGAACATCAGCCCGCAAGTGCAACTCAGAAGTAGACTGTCCGATGTGAGCGATTGCACACACCAGAAAAAGCCAGAGACTACAGAGAGGCGGGTGGGTGAAAGACTCTCCCATATGCCTCAAACTAGTCCACCCATCTTGCTTAGAAAAAGCTGAAATCCAACAAAGCTGCTGGCCCATGTTTTTTTTTTTGTTTTTTTATACCATTTATTTAACATCTGTCTTTTTTTGACATCTAGTTAATGTTTTAACAATATATGAGGTAGAATGTACAATATAGGACCAATGTCCTTTACAATTGTTTGTTGTTTAACATTTTATTTTTATTTCAGTTTTTTGTTTGTGTCTTGGCACAGGTGGGTTTTAATCCACCCGTAGCGTTGGGGGTTATATTGACTCCGAGCGCCCCTTGTCGCTCGTTGTTGTCGCCTATTTTGTATCGCTTTTGCATTAAGCATATTCATATTACTTTTGAGACCTACCTACCAGTATCCCCAGAATTTAGGAAAATCTATGAACTAAGTCAGTTGGTCGAAATCGTTTTAATCGTCTGGTCTATGTTTGTTAGTCACTTGGGATTGTTCGTATTTTATCGTTTGTGTGTTGTAGGATTTTGAGTCGGTGTTTTTTGCAACAATTTTTTTGCTTCTTCTGTAACGGTTGCTAGGCGAAGGTCTTTGTGAATTTCGTCATTTGGTACATACCACGCAGCGTCAACGATAGTCCGTAGTATTTTGTTCTGTGTACGTTGTATTATTTGGATGTTAGAGATCTTGGCTGTACCCCATAGTTGTATTCCGTATGTCCATATTGGTTTTATCATTGTCTTGTATATAAGTAGCTAGATTGATAGTCTCGAATTTCTGCCGAGCATCCAGAAACATTTGCGGAATTTATCTTTTATTTGGTTTCTTTTTTGTATTATGTGCTGTTTCCACGTCAATTTACTGTCAATAAACATTCCGAGATATTTAGCACAGTCACTAGTTTGTATGGGTTTACCATTGATTATTAAAGCGAGTATGTTGTTAATCCTTTTTGTAGTATAGATCACCTGTACAGTCTTCTCTTCGTTTATTTGGATGCCCCATTTTGTAAACCAGTCAATAGTAGTGCTGAGATGTCCTTGAAGTTTATAATTTGCGTTTGTTAGGTTCTTACTGGCTTGAAGAATAATGGTATCATCAGCGAATGTAGCTAGCATGGTATGTTGAGAAATTGGACACTTCCCTGGGGAACGCCTGCTAGGACTGCAAGTAACTTGGAGCATTCGTCCTTGTATCTAACATAAAAAGTCGCTGCTCGAGATAGCTTTTAGGTAGTAAGTAGAAGTCTAGTGGTAGTGTTTTGTTTAGCTTATATAATAGTCCCGTGCGCCATACCTTGTCGAAAGCTTTAGATACGTCAAGAAAATTTGCCGAACAATATCTTTTATTTTCTAAATCATTCGAAATTTTATTTATAACCCTGTGTGTTTGCTCTATTGTTGAGTGTTCTTGTCTAAACCCGAATTGGTGGTTAGGTATAATTCTATTTTGGTCAAGTATTGGTTGTAGTCGTGCTGGGATAACTTTTTCTAGTAGTTTTGATATAATTGGTAGTAAACAAATAGGTCGATAATTATTAGTTTTTGTTGCGTCCTTAACAGGCTTGGGTATGGCTTTCACTTCAGCGACTTTCCAAATCTTTGGAAAGTACTTGTGTCGGAAGATGGCGTTGAAAATATTTCTAATAAATACCAATCCATGGTCAGGTAGTTCTTTAAGAATTTGTTCTGTTATTAGGTCATAACCAGGACTTTTCTTCGGTTTTGTTTTGTATTTTATTATGTACTTAATTTCTTTTTTAGTGGTTGGTTTTATTTCTGAATTCGCGTTTGAATTATCAAAGTTTAGATAGTGGGGGTATTCATTTCTTTTGTTTGTAAAGCTTTTGGCAAAAAAGTTTGCTAGTGTTGTGGCTTTTTCTAGATTTGTTCTCGTTTAGAAGGGGTGGTTGGTGTAAGATTGTTGTTTTTATATTTTTTGTGGCTTTCCATAGGGAGTAATTCGTTTGTAAAGTTGGGGTTAGTTTTTCTAGGTAGTTGTTAAGGCATTTATTTTTATGATCTTGTAGTAGTTCTTTTAATTCTTTTGTAGTCTTGTTTAGTTTGGCTTTTAATTCTGGACATCTGTTAGCTTGCCACAGATTTCTAAATTTTCGTTTCTTTTTTATTTTCTTTAAAATATATTGGGGAGTAGGGTATGAGCTTTCCTTGGGGCTGGCCCATGTGGTCTTTTTTTTAAAAGGTTGAGCTCTTTAAAAATGGCGGTGATGTTCCGGTAGGGACCACGCACCAGATCAGCTCTATCTGCCCATATTAAAAAAAAACCGGTCCTATGTCTTGCGCCAACTACCGAAGCATAACCCTGCTCAATGGCGCTGTGTGAATGTGAACGTCTTAAGCCGTTTTGCTCCATACTGAGAGGCACGTACTAGTGTGGATTTCGGGCTAGGAAATCGACTATATAACAGATCTTCACATTACGCCAGATCCTGGAAAAAACCAACGAGTTCCAAGTCTTCATCGACTTTAAAGGACTATGGCCGATTTCGTAATCCCGGGAAAATTGATTCCGATGTGTCGCGCCACACCGGAAGACTCGCGATACACTGTATAGTTTGGACCCCGTACCTTTGAACCTTTCCAAGGTTAAAGCACTGGATTTCGGCAAGGAGATGCGTTGTCGTGTGATTTCTTCAATTTAGTCCCTGAAAGGACTATCGACCCAGCCTGCCTGGTGTCGATACAGAAGTCACTATCTTTTTCAAGAACGTCCAACTGCTGGGATACGCGGACGACATTGACATCATTGCGACCTTCCAATCGCCGTAGTTGAGGCATTCGAGGCAATTGAGGAAAACTCAGGACCCCGTTGGTTTAAAAGTAAAAGAGGATAGAACAAAATATATGGTGTCGACTAATTGCTCCGTCGAACACCACCTTGGGCAAAATGTAACCATCGACCGATATGAATTTGAGGTAGCTAAGGAGTTTACCTACGGCGGGGCAAATTTTTTCTCCACAAATGACAACTTGGTGGAGATCCGACAAAAAATCACCCTAGGCAACCGCAGCTACTTCCGTTTGTCAAAACTCCTAACCAGGAAGTTCAAAATTACTCTCTAGAGAACTCTGATCTTACCAGTCCTGCTTTACGAAGCCGAATGTTGGACAATTAGCAAGAAGGCAGAGATGATTCTTGGTACTTTTGACAGAAAAAATCTCCGTCGGATGTATGGTCCTGTCTGCGAGGAAGGCGAAAGGAGGAGAAGACACAACAATGTAATGGTGTAGAAGAAGTCTAGAATGCAAAAAACTACAACGACTAAGACGACTACATAGGCTCGGCCACATCGAGCGCATGTACAACAGCGCTCCAGGTGTCTTCGAATCCCATCCAGCTGGTTCGAGAAGGCAAGGGAGACCAAGTAATCGCGGACATCAGGAAACTTGGACTCTCCAATTGGAAGCAGCGTGCCCGGGATCGATATGAGTAGAAGCAGGCTTTCGTTCAGGTTCAGACCCTCCAAGTGTTGTTAGCCTGATGAGTAAGTAAGTAAGATAGTTCTAAGAAACATGAATAAAAATGGATTTAAGACTAGAAAAAACTTCATTTTATGACTTTATGATTTTAACTAAGATCTTAGACATGATTCTGTTAGTTTCAATTTTTAACTGGTATTTCTCTAAAAACTTTATTGAATCTGGTGAATTCGGATCCTTATTTAAGCAACACCGAAAAGTTTAACCATTTACTCTCATGTCTTTCGGACCAAGCTTTGGGAACTATACGCGCATTCCAAGTAACAGAGGAAAATTACAGTAAAGCGTTGGAAAGGCTCAAGGAGCGATATGACAACGACACCCTCATCTTTCTCGAAAATATCTCTACGATATTTGAACTTCCAAAGGTAATGAAACCGTCAGCTTTTCAACTTCGAAGTTTAGTAGATAATATTTCAGCATTATTTAATTCACTAAAATCGCTTGGATCTGAAGCCGATATCTGCAACGCCATTATAATTTACGTAGCTATGTCAAAGGTGGATGCAGAAACACAAGCTAAATGGGATGAGCAAATGGATTATTCGAAACTTCCGAAGTGGGATGATTGCGCAAAGATGATTAACAAAAGATGTCATTACCTTGAAGCTCGCGATAGTAAACAGACTCGTTTGGATCACGCAAATTGTACAACTCGTAATGATCATACGGGTCGCTCTGAACCTCATCATCGGTGGACATCAAAACCACGACCGCATGGAATTATTAGCAGTCCACATCCACAGACTTAATTAGCACTTGCACAAAAGTCTTGTACATTTTGCAAAGATGCAAGTCATTACATTAACAACTGTCTTAATTTCATCAAGCTCACAATTGGTGATCGGTTCATGAATATAAAGAAACTAGGATTGTGCATAAATTGTCTAGCCAAAGGGCATAATATGTCAAAATGTCCTTCAGTACACAAATGCAAAACATGCAATCAATCACATCACACTTTATTACATCGCCAACAGCAAGAAACTATTCAAAGGAGTAGTGATAATACTGCAACCTTTGCAGCGGTAAATACAGCTACTCAATCTGATTTTTTAGAGACCTCTAGCCGAGTCGTCTTGGCAACAGCTTTAGTCTTGGTAAAGGTTTCGACAGGGAACTTTCAAATAGACAAGGCCCTTTTGGACTCAGGGTCGCAAATTAATTTAATTAGGGAAGACTTTGTTCGCATTCTTAATCTTCAAAAGAATAAAAAACATGTAGAAATTGTCGGAATAGGCTCCTCGAAAATGTACTCTAATTACGAAACACAAACTCTCGTTAGATCGCGATTCAACAACTTCGAAACATCCTTGGAATTTTTATAACGAAGAACATTATTGGGCATCAGCCCGACAAGGAATTAGATGTAGCAGACTGGAAAATCCCCAATAACATCGAATTAGCAGACGAGAGTTTCAACCAACCATCAAAGATTAATCTACTCTTAGGAGCAGAGGCCTTTTTCGAAATGCTCTCAGTAGGGCAGATAAAACTCGGACCAGGACGACCAATTTTACAAAAGACAAAGTTGGGATGGATTATCTCTGGAAGATGCAATGATAAGGTTAACACATATGCGGCACTGTGCTATCACACAACGGAGGAAAATTCACTTCAAAAATATGTTGAAAAGTTTTGGCAACTTGAAGAAACGACCAGCTATAAACCTATAAACAGAATTGGACGGATGAGCAAGCATAATGCGAAGCACAGTTTTTAGAATCCGTTGAAGTTTGCCCCAATGGTCAACTTTCGGTCCACCTACCTTTTAAAAAAATCCCAGTTGCTTAGGAGTATCATATGACATCGCTTTGAGACGGTTCCTTTATCTTGAACGTAGGCTTCGAAACACTTCTTTAAAAGAGGAATACATAAAATTCTTAAGGGAGTATGAACAATTGGGCCATATGTCATTCGTTGAAAATCCAAACATTGGCGAACATAACTATGTTATCCGACATCAATACGTTCTTAGGCCAAACAGTACATCTACGAAACTAAGGGTAATGTTTGACGCTTCATGTCGAACTTCTTCGCAGGAATATTCAAATGGAATCCTTATGGTTGGACCAACAATTCAGGATGACATTTTCACTATTTTGCTTCGTTTTCGTCTTCATAAATATGCATTGACGGCAGACATAGTAAAGATGTATCGGCAAGTCTTAATACATCCAACCCAACGACAATTTCTATATATACTTTGGCGGGAGACAAAGAACTCAACAATAAAAACTTATCAGTTGAACACTGTTACTTATGGAACATCATCAGCACCATTTTTAGCTATTCGTTGTTTGCGTTATCTAGCAGATGAATTCGCTGAAGATTATCGCCTAGGATCTCAAATCCTTAGATCTGACTTTTACGTCGACGATATGATAACTAGAGTAGATGATTTAGAAACTTTACTGAAATTAAAAAAGAAAGCAAACACAAGTCTTTAAAATGCCTGATTACATTTTAAATTATATCCGCATGCGAAATTCTATTAAGAGACATTGGCAACGTTATAGGCTACCAGTCTATAGATTATACCTTAAATATTACAATAAGCTTATTTCTAAGGAAATAGAAAGGCAACGGAATATTAATTGGAACTTAAAGCTATCTTCTCTAGACAAAAGTTCCAAGCCCTTCTGGAATATTATGAAAGTTGTTAAAAATAAGAACAGAAGAATTTCAACACTTCAAGATTCCGGAAATGTGCATTTTACGGACGATGATAAGGCTAATTTATTCGCCTCAACTTTTTTGAAAAATCATTTTGTTTCCCAACATTTAGGCGACTCTGTTACCAACCAAATTGTTAGTGTAACTACTAATAACTTTATTGCACAACCTATCGAAACACCTCGAGATGAACTTATATCTCAGCAGAGTGTTGAAGACATATTGTGTTCCTTATCACAAAGGTATAGATAGTGTTAGAAACATGTGTTTAAAACAACTTCCCAAATCGGCTATTGGATACTTAACTCTTATTTTTAATGCCTGTATTAAGATCCAATACTTTTCAAAAGCTTGGAAAATAGCTAAGGTGATACCTATTCCTAAACCAGGAAAGCCACCTAACAAACCAAACAGTTACAGACCGATTAGTCTCTTAAGTAGTATTAGTAAAGTGTTCGAGAAAATCATAAAAGCAAAATTAACCACAATTATTGAACAAAATAATATACTACTAAATGAGCAATTTGGTTTTAGAAGAAATCATAGTACATCCCATCAAGTACTTAGAGTGTGCCAACATATTAAAATGAACCGCTCCTTGGGTAAATCAACTGGTCTTGTTTTGCTTTTGCTTTTGCTTTGAGAAAGCATTCGATTGTGTATGGCATTTGGGCCTTATAAATTATTGATACTCCGTTTTCCCCCATATCTCACCAGACTTGTGCTAAGCTTTCTTTCCGATCGTACTTTCAGAGTTTTTGTTAATTATTGTTATTCTGCTTGTCACACTATTGCTGCTGATGTGCCTCAAGGATCCGTTTTGGGACAAATTCTCTATAATATCTTTGTGTCTGATACCCCAAGACTTCTTTATTGTGAAGTAGCTATCTTTGCAGATGACACGGCAATATATTCTTCGCATGAGCTTAGCCTCGACGTGGAGGAAAACTTACAACATGCGGTTCAGTTACTGCCAAGGTATTTCAAATCCTGGAAAATTAAACTAAATACTGAGAAGATGCAGGCCATTTTTTTCAGCAGGAAACGAAAAGCCTGCTTTCTCCCAAGCAACCAACTAATTGTCAATAATACCGGTGTCAACTGGGTTCCAACTGTAAGATATTTGGGTATTCAACTTGATACAAAACTCACATTTAAAGAACATATTACAAAAACTATGTACCCTTTTATAAACAGGAAGTCTACACTGAACAATGCCAATAAAATTGTAATTTTTAAAGTAATTTTTCAATCAATCCTTCTATATGGTTGCCAAGTTTGGGAAAATTCAGCAAAATGCCATCTAAAAAAATTACAAGTTTCCCAAAATAAAATTCTTAAAATAATGCTAAATCTTCCTCCTTATCAGTCAACGGCTGATCTTCACAGCAGAACAAAGATTGAATTAGTTCGTGATAGAATTTTAAAACTAACTACAAAGTTTCCCCATAATTGTGAAATCTCCGAAAACCCCCTTATAAATCAGTTATGTTTCCTTATGCTCTTTTGTTAAAACCCACATCTATTCGAAAATACACTATTCATTTCTTACCTTGGTATTTATTGTTTATTGTTGACTGCTTATTATTAATTATATAAGTATTATTTATTGTTTATTATTATTATTATTATTATTATTTTTTTTTGATTTTTGCATTGAAGGTTTTTGTCGTAGTTTTCCTTCAAAGGTTATTATCATTGTCAAGTATTTGTTATCATAAATAATTGTATAAAATAATTGTTCAGTAGAAAGATAAAATCGAAATATCATATCTCTGTATGTAAACTGTGTGGTGGCTCACCAAATGTAAATTATGATACGAAAATAAAATAAATAAATAAATAAAGAATGAAGTTAGTACTATGGCGCAGCAACCATCCATCGATCATTAACCAAAAGGGTCAAACAAAGGACTTAAAGGTAGTTGAATCAAATCTCACTAGCACCTTGATTCACAGCAGGATCATTTTAAATTTTCATTCAAACCCAGTCGAACTTATTCGAAGTCGAATAAAAGATCGATCCTTTCACTTTCATCCTCGCTTTTCGATCCAATGGGTCTATTGAACCCAATTATAATTAGGGCTAAAATTATTTTACAGAAACTGTATTCCAGTACTTAGGTACGTCCTGTCCTACATGGATTTTGCGATGCATCTTTAAACGCATACGGATGCTGTATCTACGTTTGTTCAGTGAAGTCAAATGGAATCATTTCATCGAAGTTGCTAGTAGCAAAATCCAGAGTCGCACCAGTTAAACGCAAACAACTACTACGCCTGGAATTGTGTGGCGCTCACTTGTTGGCAAAACTATGGGCAAAGATTCGACATATTTTCAAGGAATCATACTCACATGTATACTTTTGGACAGACTCAGAAATAGTTCTTTATTGGATCAACACTCATTCCTCCAAACTCAGTACATTTGTGGGAAATCAAGTAGCCGAAATACAAGAGAAATTATCTGACACTACTTGGAGACAATACGGTGAATACAATCCAGCGGACATCGTATCAAGAGGATGTACGGTACAGGAGGCACGGAGTTAACTACATGATTCGTCGATGTGGCCATCGGGATTTACAAAGCAATTTTCCGGTGTTGATCTGATGCTTGAAGTGCGGAAAACAGCACTTCTTACCCAAAAGAAACAATCAAGTTACCTTTTAGCAAAAATCAACGAATGCAGCTCATATATGAAAATTGTTCGACTCATTGCCTACGTATTAAGACTCTGTCATCGGTTGAGAAAATTGGATACATGGGAACATGAACTTCAAAAGAATTTCAAACATCGCTACATCATATCGTTTGGATCATACAACGTGAATTTTTCGGTGAAGAAATGACTTGTATTAGGTCGCAAAAACCTATTAAAGGATCAATTAAATGGCAGTTTTAGATAAATCAACAGGACTGAAGATACTGAGAGTAGGAGGGCGACTTAAACATTCGAATTTGCCTAACGAACAAAAATATTCCTTATTGTTGCCGAAAAATTGCAATTTCGTAGTTTACATGATTAAACATTTGCATACGATAAACTATCATTCTGGGGCTAAAGCTTTAGTATGTCTGATTCGAAGGCAGTTCTGTATCATTAATACTAGAGAAATTGCTCGTCAAGTAGTAAGAAATTGCATACACTGCGTCAAGTATAAACCCAAATGTTGGGGAGTTGTTTTTTGTGGACCAGTGATGATTCACAAACCGTACAAAGCCGCATTGCTGTAACATATCTATTTGTGTGTTTTTCTTCCAAGGCTGTCCATTTAGAAGTAGTATCAGACCTTTCATCGGACGCGTTTATAGCAACTTGAAAGAGACTCATAGGACGTCGTGGGCTTCCGACGGACGTCTATTCAGACAACGCCACAAACTTCGTTGACGCAGAAGCAAAACTTTTTGAATTGAATCAAGCATTTTTTGAAAAATCGTCGAAAAGCCAAATATCAAAATTTTGTGTAAATAATGGCATAATGGTTTTTGTTTTGTTAAATTGAATTATATTAATGTTAAAATCGTTAAAATCTAATGTTACATACATATATATATAATCGAAATTGTAATAATCTCATCACTAACATTTCACATTTCAATTTGTTCCATTTATTGCCATTTTTTGAAACAACTGCCTAAAAACCAATGTTCGCCATATTTTCTTTATGTACGATAAAAAACAACTGAATTTTATAACTAAAATAAATGTCATTGTCATTCACTTGTCGATCACAGGACAAAGACGACGTATTTTTTTTAGTTTGTTCAGAAGTCATCCTATAGCACTCAGTTGGAGAAACTTCCACTGAACAGAGGGGTTCTTCCACGCTAGCAAAACCACTGCGTAAGCTTTTTCTTCTTGCCTACTCTTCTGGTCTCTCTCCGAGTAGATGGAAAACAGCATTTGTCCAGCCCGCCCCTAAAAAGGGCGAATCTTCGTCTCCCACCTCCTACCGAGCCATAGCAATAACGTCCCTTCTTTCTAAGGTCATGGAAACGCTGATAAATTTGAATCGGGGAGACCTCTTAACGACCAGCAGTACGGTTTCCGCAGCAACAGGTCCACTGATTTGATGGCATATCTCACCGTAAATGGAACCAATCTTTCCACCATTTCGGCGCTCGATATTTCAAAAGCATTTAATAGAGTTTGGCATCAGGCTCTTTTGTCGAAAATGTGTGCTTATGGTAACATTGAGTCCCTTCTTTTTCCTTTCGGGCCATTGAATTCAAGTTGTTTTCGACGGTTTCAAGTCTGATATTCTTCAAATAAACGCCGTTTTCTCTAGGGCTCTGTTCTGTCACCGACACTCTTTCTCATTTTTTTAAAATATCCCTTAACTGCTACTTCTAATTCAATACACTCCTGCGCTGATGTATTCAAAGCTTTTCATATTAGTTGCAAAACTCACGTCTCTTCTCTTTGGCCGTAGAACTGGAACGGCAACGTATGTTTATCACATTAAATTCCGACCTGTGCGTTCCGAGTGGAATTTAATGCTACCAAAACACAATGCTGTCTACTGTCACTCAAGCTAGCCATTAATAATCAGCCATTATCCTTGAATGGCACTTATGTCGATGAAACCGAAAGACTTTCCATCCATTGGTATATGTTTAAACAAACTCTTAGTTGGACCACATATTCGCGGCCGCCAAGAAAGCTGAGAAATGTCTAATTTTCCTCAAACAATGCAAGAAATATTTCAAGTCCCCTGATCTGACTTCAATTTACAAGGCCAACATCCGCCCTAAGTTTGAGTACAACGCTCATATCTGGTCTGGTGTCCCAAAACCTCTTTGCACCTGCTAGGTCGAATACAAAAGCGAGCGATAAAACTCATAGGAGCACATCCTAAGTCGATCGATTCACTCGAACATCAACGTCATGTCTCGTCTCTCTCTATGTTCAATCGTTATTTTAACAAACAATGGCCAAGTGAGTTAGCCAATTGCATTTCTCCCCTTCAAAAATTTAAACGCAATACACGTCTCTCCCAGAATGCCCATCAGTTCATGATCTTCCCAGCTCAACTTTCACACTCATTATATTCCACAAACATTTAAAACCAATGTGCACCGGTGCCTCTCTCCCTCTATACCTTCCTTCGCGTGGCTGCACACTTTGTCGCTGTACGAAGGCTCAGTAAAAGTCAATGACTCTTGAGAATTCACTCTCCATGACGGGACATGAATTCTCTATGACGAGACATACTTCCTTCTCCCTTCCATTCCTCTCGCTTCCCCTGGGCTGGGCTAAGGTGTAAACCGTACCGGTTTAAGAGTCAACCAGGCTAGGGGCCCAGTTTAAATAATAGCCCAGTCGCTAACGGTGTATCCTGGATACCAGGCACCCTCCTGGATTAAGTAGCCTCGCCTGTATACTGCGAGGCTTTGTACAGGTCAACCACCCATTCCTACGCTACTCGTAAAAATACACATAAGAATTAAATTTAATAACATAAAAGAAGGCAATATAGAAAACAATAATAGCAAAATACATCGTCTGAAGAGGCAAGCAGCACAGATTGCCACCGCCGAAAGCGTGATCGATCCAGACAGCGTAATCGGGACTCTCTTTCAGGGACTACAAATTGGTACCGCTACCGACGATGAAACCTTGGCTTCATCACAGGATAGCAACACCATGCAAACAGACTCTGAAACTGAGGCTCAGCTGCTGGAAGAAAAGATCGACCCTAAGGCAACAGGCAAACCTGAAGGAACGATTAGGGCAAAACATCGGACCAAAAGGCAAAGAACAGCTACACTTGTGCGACATGCCAAGTCAGGCGGATTGTGTCTATTGATAGGCTGTGACGCCAATAGCCACCATACTCAATGGGGAAACAGCCACATTAATAAAAAGGTCGAGTCCATTTTCGATTTCATAGTCTCCACCAACCTCAACACATGCAACAAAGGTAATAACATATGCAATAAAGGTAATCGGGTTAGGGAAGAGGTAATTGACCTCACTCTACTAAGTGAGTCTAACTCTATCCGTGGAGAGAATTGGATAGTGTCCACTAAGTGTTCCTTTTCGGACCACAGCCGAATACTCTTCAACCTGAACGTCATGAAAGTAAAACCGAAACCTTTCAGAAACCCTCAGAAGACAGACTGGAATCTTTTCTCAGACTAAGTGGCCAACCGCCATAAGCCATCACTAACTCCGATTCAATTTCGATTGAGAATTCAGTCGAAAATCTTGTGAGAATTTTGAAAGCGGCTTTCAACAAATCCTGTCCTTTGCAACGTGCTCGCAAGAAGACCAGGGCAGTCTGGTGGACCACAAAGCTAAAGCAACTCAGGACCAGATGCCGAACTCTATTCAATAGAGCAAAGATCACAAGACTGGAATAACTACAAATCCACCTTCAATTAATACAAGAGCAAAACAAGAGCAAAACAAGAGCAACAAAGTCTAAATAATGGCAGGAGTTTTGCGAATCAATAGAGAATCTCAACGAAACCGCAGGGCTCAGAAAGATCCTATCCAACGACCCCTGCGTCCCGGGGTTCATCCTTAAACCACTTGGATCTTGGACAGAATCCACTCAGGAATCCCTAGAACTCAAGACAGAGGACATAAGGAAGCATAAAAACTATAAATTCGTTTGGTTCAACAACCACCAAATTCTTCTCGGAAAGAGGGAGTGTGGATAAGTAATTTGTATTACCTTAGATCATTTGATGATTTAATACTTATTTAATTTTACTTTAATATGAATTCTAATATCAATGATTCTAATGATAACTTTTCCATCCTCGGTGTCAGCTCCAATTGTGATAAAGTTTTTACAGATAGATTGCTATAACAAATTGTTTGTGATACACCAGAATGTTAGAAGTCTAAAACAAAACTTTTCTTCTCTTGTTAGTCATCTTAATTCATTTCTTTGTCTTCCTGATATAGTGGTGGTATTTGAAATTTGGATATATGGATTTGAGTTAAGTGACTACCATTTACCAGGTTTTGTTTTACACCCTAATCCAAATGAATATTAAGCATCAGGCGGTGTAGGCTGCGTCTTTAAAGAAAGTTTAATTGTAACCGAAGTTAAGTGTGTCAATATTTCAAGTGCGGATGTACTGGAGGTTTCTGTAAGGTTGTGATTGTGTGTGTTTATAGACTGCATAAATTTAATGGTGTGGCGTTTATGGAAGAATTCTCATATTTTTTAGATAACTTAAAATCAAATAATTTAATAGTTTTGGGTGATTTCAATTTAAACTTACTGGATAACAGCGAATTTATATCTAGATATTTGGCCCCATTGGCTTCGCATGGTTTGGCTAACCTTATAAAAGATACCACTAGATCGGCTTCGAACAGATGCCTTGATCATATGTATGCTAGATTTATGAACTGCTCTTTGGCCTCCTGTGAAAAGCTTGTATTTGATTTTCAAATTACGGACCACGCAATGACGGGATAATTAGTGAACACACTTGTTTGTAAAAGACGAAGATGTCGGGATGATGTTCCGTTAAAGAGGAATGTAATTAATTATGGAAAACTCAGGCAGGATCTAACTCACGAATCTTGGAATGGAGCTTACATGGAAAATAATGCATCTGCTTTCTACGATTTTTTGTTAATTCGTTAATTAACCATATCTCAAATTGCTCGTCCACTGTCCCTACAAAAAAGGCATTGGTAAGACTAAAACCATGGATTACTAGTCAACTTCTTAATAAAATTAAGAGGAAAAACAAGCCAAGAATCAAGTGTTCCAAGTATCCCATTAACTCTCGTTTTAAAAATGAGCTTAAAAAGATCTCCTCACAACTTAAAAAAGAAATTCATATCACCCAAGATAATTACTATCGGAGTAAGTTTATTTGCTCAAGACGCAATCTAAGATCTGAGTGGAAGGTGGTTAATAGTATACTGAATAAATCATGTCCTGCTTCAAGACCGGTTTCACTATGTGCTGACAACCGTGAGGTTTCTGACAAGATTGGCATTGCGAATGCTTTTAACACCTTCTTTACTTCCATAGCAAACAGCTCTACAACTTAGTCTGCTCAGACTTTGCAGTGCACCTGTAATAACTTAGGTAGTTGTGGAGATCAATTCCAATCTAATAGTTTTGTTTTTGAATCTATAACTGCGTTGGAGCTCTTAAAAATAATAGGGTCTCTGAATAACTCGAACGCTTGTGGTTATGACGGCATCTCGAACAAACTTTTAAAACAAATAGCGTGTTTCCTAATAGATATACTAGCTATAGTTTTTAACCGCAGTATCTTTTCTAGAATATTTCCAGAGGCTTAAAAATGTGCCGGCTCTGTCCTGTATATGAACAACTATAGACGTATTTCACTTCTGCCTGTTTTTAGTAAAGTCTTTGAAAAAGCCATTAAAGAGCGTTTAGAATCTTTTCTGCAAAACGTAAAATTTTTCAGTCCAAGACAAATTGGTTTTCGGCAGTGTAAATCTACCTAAGATGCATTATTAGAATTTTGCTCAAATATTTTCTCGAATTTTGATGCAAATAAGTTTACCGCTATACATATGTATAGCTTATTCGTGTATATAACAAAGGCTTTTGATTTGGTTGATCATAGCATACTATTAGATAAATTTGAAAAAGCTGGGTTTCGAGGATTTATGCTCTATTGGCTCCAATCGTACCAATCAATCCGATCTCAAAGAGTTAGTAGAAAAAGTCTGCGCACAGCTATTAAAATTAATTATATTAATATATTATATTAATAAAATTAATTATATATATAAAACAATTCAAGTACAAATAGTAATAAAAACACGCAAAAAGAGAAAGCAGATACAAAAAATCATCAGAAAAAGTCTGCGTACACTTTAAAAAAATTGAGAATATTAAAAAACAAATAAAACTTAATATCGTGTGGGGTAGCCTTTCTGCTTAATGTCTTCCCTGAGTCTGTTTGGCATTGAATTAACCAAGCTCAAAGTATCCTCAGGTGTGATCTTAGCCCATTTTTCCATTATAACCGTTTTGAGCGTTTCCTTTGATGTAATTGGCCTCTGCCGAATCCTCTTTTGAGTAAATCCCATAAATGGTCTATGGGATTTAAGTCTGGTGACTGGGGTGGTGAATGCAATTGTTTCGGGACGTTGTAGAGCAGCCAAAATTTCACAATTTCGGACGTATGTTTGGGGCCATTGTCGTGCATGAAATACTATAATATTGACGACTAAGACCCAATTTATCCGCACTCTGATTGATATTTGGTTTTAATATCTCCAGGTATCCATACTTGTTCATTGTGGATTCTATGAAACTCAATCTTCCAACGCCAGGTCCACCCATACACCCCAAAACCATTACTTCACCACCACCATGCTTAACAGTTGTAAGTAGGTTTTCTTTGCTAAAAGTAGTACCCGGCTTCCTCCACACAATCTTTCGGCCTTTTATACCAAAACTACAGAAATTGCTTTCATTTGTAAATATTACTTTCTGCCAGAAGTCCAATGGCTTATTGAGATGTTCGTGTGCATATTTGAGTCTTTTTTGCCGATCGACTCTTGATATAAATGGCTTTCTACGAGCAACACGACCTTTATACCTAGCTTTTTTTAAAAATTTTCGTGCAGTATCTGCACATATTTATTGCAATATTTTTTGCAATTTTCGATGCCGTATTTGTGGATTTTTTTTAACTAGTCCGATCAGACTGCGCTTTTCTCTTGCGGATAATTTAGAAGGGCGACCACAACCCTGCTTTGAAACATAAGTTCCCGTTGATTTGAACCTATTAACCACTCTTTGTATAGATGAATGTGTTCTATTTAGTGTTTTGCCGATTTTTCTTAAACTTTTTCTATCTCTTCTCGGCTTTATCCCACCCGAAGCATTTAACTATTTAGATACTAAGGGCTACATACAGTATGATAATGGTATCCCTCTGATAAACCACTTCCGACGCCATGCGAAGGAGAGGCGACTCTCATACGACCCGGATGTCATCGATCGATCTGAGTACTTTCGGTACAGCACCCTGGCTTCAATTCAGGATAAAGAAGACGCGATCAGGCAAAAAAGTTTGTTCTGGTGGTTGCATTCACAATCCACCAGAATATGAAGATAATATTTAATTGGATTTAAGCATTTTATCTAGTTAATAAGAACGTGAATAATAGAGTAAAATGCGATTAGAAAGAAAAAAAGGCCTCCGAGTGGAAATGATGCTCAACCATCACACTTCCCTTCTTTAACCTAACCTATAGAGGGAGGCTATACCTTCGGCCCGTGCTGTGTCTTGACTTCTAAAACTCATTGTTTGATGTGCTTTATGGATTGGTGGAATCAGCGGCCCATATTTCTTTAAGGATGATGCCGGTCAGATTGTTATCATCATTGGAGAGCGCTATAGAAATATGTTTTCTGACTTCTTCGTTCCTCAGTTGAATGGCACTAACGTGATGGAGCTTTGGTTTCAACAAGATGGCGCAATATGCCATATGGCTCGAGTTACGTTCCTACAACCACCAGCTCGTTTCGCCTAGGCAGCTTTGCCCTATCCATATTTTCCGTTCAGTTTGTTTCAATGTACGAGTAAATATATAATACGAGTAAATACAAACTCTGCTATTCTGTTCCAATGTATAATATAATATATATTCTGCTATTATGTTGCACACTTTACCTTTCGTGCAATACGAAACCTCTATTTGCCATTCATTCTATCCCAATGTAAAAAACAGTATAAAATTATTGTAAGCATAGAAATAGGAGAGTTTTTTTTGTGAATAAAGATACTGAGCGGTCCCTCCACTGGAAAATTTTGTTTTTTTTTTACGGTGCCTTCGGTCCCATAACTCGCGCGACATAATAAATTTATCGCGGGAAACATTTGCTGAGCGCATAATTTCACGTAATGGAACTGTGAACTGGCCTCCACGATCCTATGATCTCACACCTTTAAAATACTTTCTTTAGGGGTATGTGAAATCACTAATCTATGCCGATAAACCAGAGGCGTTGAAAAATTTGGCAGTGAACATTGCCCGTGCTATTGCTGATATACGGCCCCAGTTGCTCGATAAAGTTGTGCTCCATAAATAGGGCTTCACGATTTTGCATCATTCGTGCTAGCAGTGGCGCGCATATGTCCAATTCATATAGTTAAGTTACTCTTGTAACTTATTATTCTGATAGAATGAAAATGGGAAAAAAGCACAAACTTTTCAAACAAAACGTTCCTATTATTATTTTTTTTTTATTGTTTATCACACGACCGCCAAATTCACTCTGACTCCATTCCTAAGTGTGTTACATCGCTGTGGCTCTTATCTATCGTCTTTTCAGAGAAGACGATGATAGAGCCGCTATTCTCTTTTTTCATATTCTCAGCACACTGATATCTTCCTTAGGAAAGATCAAGTGTGCTGAAACATGTCTCTTATAATATTGAAAGGAATACTTATGTGACACCTCCCCTCCGTAAGTTTTTGGTCCACCAAAAAAGGTAACATCTTAATTTTTTAATAAAATTAACACAACAAAAAAATTAAATAGGAAAAAAAACATGTTAACAATTCAAGCTAATGCAATAATTCAGTAAAAATAAATTAGTAAATTCACTATGAATAATATAACGAAAATTATAAGTATGACTATAGTATTTAAGTGGATTGCTGTGTATGTGTGTATCTCTTTTTATGCACAATATTTAAATCTTGAAAATTTTAGTTTACAATTTTATACTGCACCGATTAGTTATAAATATAGGGTCCGCCATCTAACGTTTTTTTTTTCAAGTAGTGCTTATTTCGTGAATGGTAACACTTAGCTCATGTCTGATTTGACAAATAATTAGTTTTATCCTTCCGCTGAACGAATATGGTTGTGTATACGCTTGAACAATGCTGGGATTGCGACATTACTTCGAAATAGAAGATGCCGATTTTGCCAAAAAAATCATCTTTTCAGATGAAGCTCATTTTGATCTTGGCGGGTATGTAAACAAGCAAAATTGTCGCATTTGGGGCACAGAAAACCCGCACGCATACATTGAAAAGCCGGTGCACCCAAAACGAGCCACTGTTTGGTGCGGATTTTGGTCCAGAGGCATAATTGGGCCATTTTTCTTCGAAAATGAGCAAGGAGTGGCCGTTACAGTCAATGGCGATCGTTATCGGGCCATGTTGAACGAATTTTTGTTCACAAAAATTGAAGAGGAGGATATTGGCAACATTTGGTTTCAACAGGACGGCGCTACGTGCCACACAGCCGAAGCTACACTCGATGTTTTTGAAGATCGCATTATCAGCCGCAGAGCTGATGTCGTTTGGCCACCTCGGAGCTGCGATTTGACACCGTTGGACTATTATTTGTGGGGTGCCGTCAAAGATAAGTGTTACGTCGACAAGCCAGAGACAATTGACGCTTTAAAGGACAATATTCGTGAAGCCATTGGTGAAATACAGCTGCACGCAATCGATAATGTGTTTAAAAATTGGACCGATCGTGTAGGCTACTGCATGGCCAGCCGAGGCAGCCATTTGAATGAAATTATTTTCCATTATTAACCGGAAGGATTGTACTTTCAAATAAAAAAAGAAATTTGAGAAAATATTCAGCAGCTTTTTTTATAGCATTTTCAAAAAAAAAAAATTATTTGGCGGACCCTATATAATTACCATCTACTCTATGCTCATCCAATTTTTTGTATTTTGGCTCACATTTTGAAATATTCCTATTTTTTACAATATTTTTACTATTCTATTATAGTTGTTCTATTCGTCTTAATTTTTGCATTTCGTATTTACTTGCTATTTGTTGTATTTCATTTTTGTCATAGTTTTTGTTTATAAAGTCAATTGGTCTTAGTTTGGTAGTTGAGTGTATTGTCACAGTATAAATCATTATTATATTAAAGATTTTTTCAACCATTTCGCCTGGATTCGTTTGGTTTTTATCTGCCTCGATTAGTCTTAAATGTTCATTAAGAGTTCCATGTAATCTTTCTATATCTGAATTACCTGTTTTATTGCATGGAGTTGTTTGGTGAAAAATTATATCGTTGTCTTTTAAAAACTGTTCGACAGCATTGTGTATTATACAACTTTCACCATCAGAAATTAACTTTCTCATTTTACCTAAGTAAATTAGTCTTTCTTTGAAAGCTTTTAAAATAGATACCCATGTTCTATCTTTAAGTTTCTGAATGGTGGCATGCTTTGAAAACTTATCTATTATAGTTAGATATGTACATAATATTTCTACAGGGGTACCAGATGTCCATATGTACTATATCGTTAAATTTTTTTGGTGATTCTGTGTGTTTGTATGGTAACTTTGGCGGATGTCTATCATATTTCCCTAAGTTACATGTCTCGAAATTGTTAACTAATTTATGTATTAGTTTAAGCATATTAGGATAATAATATAATTGTTTAAGTTCTAAAAATACTTCGGAAATGGCTCTATGGTTCTTTTTTAAGTGTTCTTTTTTTATGATTGTAAGCATCTTATTCTTATCAGTTATATCTTCCAATTTAGTACAAGATTTAAGAATTTTGAGACTACTATTACTAGCGAAATTGTGTACATATATATCTTGAAATTTAAGAAACGGCTGTGTATCTTCACAATAAATGCATATAAGTCCTTTTTCGATTATGAATCTTTTCATTATTCCCAATAAATCGCTATCCCTTGTTAAATTGTTAAAAAAAAAAAACAAATAATTTTTGCATTTCTTGTTAATTATTTTTGTGAATATTTTTTCTTTTTCGCTTATTTCTAAAAATATTTCATTTTTGTAGATATTTATTGCTTTTTCTTTTATATGTATAATAGCGTAAATTATCTTCAACTGCACTATGTATCGTCGCATCCGTGGATATGATATCATTATCATTTTCATCGATGCATTCGTTGTTGCTTAGTTCGTAAGTACCGGAATCATTGAGGTGGTTTGGTAAGGTCTTGATGTTATCATTTTCCAATTGGTGTGTTTCATATTTTTCAGAATAATCACTTCGTTTAAGTCGGCTTAATCCATCCGCTACATTATTGTCTTTCCCTTTTATGTATTCAATCATGAAATTATACTCGTTTAGTTGGATTTTCCAGCGCTGTAACTTCATATTCGAATTTTTTAAGCTATTAAGCCAAATAAGGGGTTTATGATCAGTTTGAATGACAAATTTTCTGCCAAAGAGATAGGTATGGAAGTACTTAACTGACCAAACAATCGCTAACAATTCCTTCTCTATAGTAGAATAAAGAATTTCATGGTCGTTTAATGTGCGGGATGCAAAACAGATCGGCCGATTATTTTGGCTTAAGACAGCGCCTAATGCATAATTTGATGCATCCGATGTCAGAATGAACTCTTTTTCAAAGTCTGGGTTTTGGAGTATCGGTTGGGAAATAAGTAACAGTTTAAGTTTGTTGAAAGAATCCAAATATTCAGAATCATTGGTTTTAATTGCGATATTTTTCTTTAAATATTGAACCATTGGATACGCAACTTTGGCGTAATCCTTAACAAACTTCCGGTAATATCCGGTTATTCGGAGAAACGATTTAATTTCTTTTTGGTTGCGAGTTAGTGCTATTTTCTGTATAGCATCTATTTTCAACGGATCTGGTTTTATGCCACCTGCGGTAATTACGTGACCTAAAAATTTCGTTGATTTTTCCGCAAAGTTGCATTTATATATTTGTATTTTAAGGTTTGCTTCGCGTAAACATTGAAAAATTTTCTTTATCGAACAAATATGTTCATCTAATGAGGTGGAAAAAATCAATATATCATCTAAATATACAATGCATATCTTATTGATGTAAATTTTTAGGACACTATTCATAAGACACTGGAATGTTGCTGACGAATTCTTCAGTCCAAATGGCATTCGAGTGAACTCATAATGACCATTGGAAGTAGAAAAGGCCGTTTTGCATCTGTCATCTGGATGGACTTCAATTTGGTGAAATCCTTTCGCTAAATCGATTGTTGTAAAATATTGGCATCTGCCCAACTTGTCGAATAACTCGTCAATGTTTGGAAGTGGAAATTTATCGTCAATAGTATTATCATTTAATTTCCGATAATCTACTACGATTCTCCACTTTTGCTCATTGGAATTATCAATTTTTTTTTGGAACAACCCATATTGGCGCATTATAAGGGGAAATACTATTGACAATAATGCCTTGATCCAACATTTCCTGAATTTGTCTGTCTTAACTTTTTGTGTAAATTGGCAATTAATTTTTGGTTATAATCTTGTTATAATCTTACTTATATTATTAGTAAATGATAAATTATCTTTTTCGTTGTAAAAAATGTCTTTGAAAGATTTCAAAAGGGTTTTTATCCTTAAAATATCTCTGTGCTCTACGTGGTGTGCGAAAGTAATATTTTGAATGTTACTAGATTCGATTTCGTAATTAAAAATGTTAAGCGAATCATTAACATAACATAATATTCTTCTTCGTTAAGAAAAATCGGTATCTCTGCATTAGCTGTTATCAATAACCGTTCTTTATAGTTGATGATCGAGTTAAGTGGTACTAGGATATTATTCACAATTATGCCGTCAAATTCCTGATGAAACTTGTATTCTAAAAATTCGACATAATAATCTTGTAAATTAAATGCTTCAAATAAAGGAAATCTGCATTTCGTAGAACAATGAATATAACTATTCAATACTTTAAGCGTTCGGGATGTGATAGGACTTTTCCATTTAGAATGGCATAAATTAGTGTTTATGATACTAATTTCGGCACCTGTATCTATAATAAATTTTAATTTTTTTGTTTTACTTTCAACTGTTATATATGGTAATTGTTTGATTCCCTTTGGTAAAAAATTTGACCTGTAGAATCAGTTTGGTTTACTGAAATCTCCACTGGTTCATATGTATTGTTTTGATTTTTATAATTTTGCTGTTGACTTTGCCTAATTTGTGGACTTGGTGTGTACATGTTACGACTGTTTCCATTATTGCTATTAACATTGTATCTGTTATAGCTGGATCTATTTGTTTGTCTACTTTGAATACTATAATCCATAGGTTGAGAATTAGTGTTATAATTGTTGTTGCTATAGCCTTGAGTAGTTATATTGTGTCTGTAATTGTTTTGTCCGATTCTGTTATTATTGCCATTGTTAAAATTTCGTATATTGTTATAAGTTTGGCGATGTTCTTGCCCGTTTGTGTCCTGAGGTTCCCTATGTTCACTATTATTCTGTCTAAAAGTATAATAATTTCCTCGTCTTGTGTAATTATTTGGTTGTTTGTTCTGATAATTATTGTATTGCATGGAATGTGAGCTTGGAGAGTTTGTATATTTAGAATAACCATTTGTCATGATAATGTTGTAGGCATCGTCCATTGTAGGAGGATTTCTTCCAATTATAATCCCTTTAACGGGTTCCGGCAGGTTACTTTTAAAACAATTTAAGACGATTCTATTGTTAGTCATTATCTGGTCTTTTGTCAACTGTTCGTTCGGTGAGTAGGCGTTATTTAGTTGTATGAGAAAATCACTTAGCTGGCTATAAGATTGCTCTATCGTACCGTTACAGCGACAAAGCACAATGTTGTCTAGAAGTTCGTTGACCGGTGTAGTTTCACCATGAGCTCTTTTCAAAACTCCCTTAAGCTCAATCCAACTTTCCACTTGACTATGCTTTAATATGGTATTCCTAGCTTTGTCGATTAGTCTGTCTTGTAGTAGCTCAAAATTATGTTTTTAAAATTAATATTTAATGTTTCCATTAACGGGGCAAGTGCGTCTATTCTATTTATGAAGTTAACTAAATTTTTTTTGTTACCATCGAAAGGCTAGATATTTGCAACACATTTCACAAGCAATTCAAAGACTTCCATTGTTAAGAGAAAAAAAAAGAATAATAGTAGAAGAAGAATAATAGTAGTGCTTAATATGTAATAATTATACTAATAATAATAATAATATAAAAATAGTATAATATAATAATAATATAATAATAATATAATAATAGTACTAATAATATGTTCCTTAAAATAAAAATGTTCATCAATTCCACGCACCGGTTTCTCGTTTTCTGGATTCCTTGAATACTTGAATAATGATTGTACTTGTATATGGGATTACTGTTGATGCTGCAATTGGTGTTGTTGATTTTTTTTTTTTTTTTTTTTTTTTTGTGAGTAGAATGAAGGTGTATATATTATGTTCCTATTGTATGTATGTATTGTATGTATAACTGTATTTAATATGTATTGTATGTATAACTGTATTTAATATGTATTGTATGTAAAACTGTATTTAATATGTATTGTATATACAGGGTGTCCCACGAGCAGTGTGCCAAAAAGCTAGAGCGTGTAGGTCTGGTCAAGACAAGAAAAAAATCGTATGGGAGGGGGGGGTCTATTCCCCCCCGTTTAGCCGGGAGGGGCAATTTTCTAAAAAATTGACTTCATTTGGAAAAAAAATTATTAAAAATCAACAGTTACATCCACAATGACGTGATATACTTTTTTGTAAAGCCAGAAACCTCTTCTTTCATCTTGTTTCTAAACGAAGCTGTTTTAAGGAATAGTTTTTGAGAAATTAATTTTCAAACTCAAAATTTTGAAAAAAAAATGAAAAAAAAAAATTTCGAACTATTTTTTTTCAAAATTTTATGTAATTAAGTACTAATTTTTTGTCAAAAATTCAATTCTTTTATTAGTTTTTAGTTAAAAACAGAAAACCGGATGCAAAAATGTTTTGTAGTTTTTGAGAAATTAAAAAAAAAACCCGAACCATTTTTTTTCTAAGAAAAACCTTTTTTTTTGTTTTAACGCGGCTGGACTTGTAGGCAAATTAATGTATGAAACATTGACATCTTTTTTATTATTTTTAAAAAATTTGGAGTTTTATTATAATCAATTTTCAATATGATCCCCATTTTTTAGAAGGCAAAGATTATATCTCCTTCTAATGGCTGCACATAAGTCAAACAATTTGACTCCAGCGACTTCAATCCGTGCTTTCAGTCGTTCCAAAGATACTATTTCCACTTCGTAAACATAATTCTTCATGAATCCCCACACATAAAAATCTAGAGGAGTTAAATCTGGTGATCTAGGTGGCCATGCCGTGGGGCCCTTTATTCCGATCCAACGGTCACTAAAATGATCATCCAGCCAGTTTCTAACCCGTAAGCTGTAGTGTGCTGGTGCTCCATCTTGCTGGTAGATTAAATTATCTGCTATGGCCAAAGGAACGTTGTCCATCAAATCGGGCAAAAGGTCTCGTAGGAACTGCAAGTATGATTCTCCATTAATAACGGCATTCAAAAACCGGGGCCCGATTACAGTTTGTCCAACAATACCAAGCCAAACATTTCAGCTAAAGCGGTGTTGTGATTTATTTTGTTTTTTGTTGTGTAGATTGGTGCTACTCCAATGATGCAAATTGTGGAAGTTAGTAACCCCATCTCTGGTAAACTGTGCTTCATCCGTCCAGAATATCCTTCCAAAATTGTTTCGTTCAGTTTCATTTCGAAGCAGTAATGATCGATAAAATTCTGCTCTCAAAAACTTGTCGTTTGAGGTGAGTTCCTGAACTCTCCTAAAATGGTACGGGTGTAAGTTTTTGGTATGAAGCACTCTCCGTACTCTAGATTTGGGCACTCCAAGCATAATAGCTATCCTCCTTGTACTAAGGGAGGGATTACGTCAGACCAAATCCAAAAATTGCGGTTTTATTGTCTTAAGGTCCTAGCCGGTTGAACCCATTGGCGGCGGGCGGACCCAGACGAAATTGGCAGGTCAGTTTTCAGGCGTTATCAATAAAAAAAAAGGATTAATCCAGGGTTATTCCAATACTGTGTCAGTTTATTGAATCCTCATAAAACTCCAATTTTTTTTAAAAATAATGAAAAAGATGTCAATGATTCATACATTAATTTGCCTACAAGTCCAGCCGCGTTAAAACCAAAAAAAAGATTTTTCTTAGAAAAAAATGTTTCGTGTTTTTTTTTAATTTCTCGAAAACTACAAAACATTTTTGCATCCGGTTTTCTGTTTTTAACTAAAAGCTAATAAGAGAATTGAATTTTGGACAAAAAATTAGTACTTAATTACATACAATTTTGAAAAAAAATAGTTCGAAATTTTTTTTTTTTAATTTTTTTTTCAAAATTTTGAGTTTGAAAATTAATTTCTCAAAAACTATTGCTTAAAACAGCTTTGTTTAAAAACAAGATGAAAGAAGAGGTTTCTGCCTTTACAAGAAAGTATGTCACGGCATTGTGGATGTAACTGTTGATTTTTAATAATTTTTTTTCCAAATTAAGTCAATTTTTTTAGAAAATTGCCCCTCCCGGCTAAACGGGGGGGAATAGACCCCCCCCTCCCATACGATTTTTTTCTTGTCTTGACCAGACCTACACGCTCTAGCTTTTTGGCACACTGCTCGTGGGACACCCTGTATAACTGTATATTTAATATGATAATGCAACCCGAATTGTAATAAATTTATTGGGAACAATTGAAACATGACACGTGTATTGTAAACTATTTTATTTTATTAATAAGCTCGCGATTTATCTTATTTATTGTTTTAACTATAGACAGAAATTTGCTTTTATAATCAAAGGATTTTCCCTTAAACACATTTTATTTCATCATTTACTTTTTTTTTATTGTTTTTCACACTCTTATCACTTTAACAGTACTTTTGATCAGGTTTTTTTTTTTTTTTCAGAAAATACACTGTTTGTTAGGCCGAAGCTGTCCGACTGCGCCAGTTAAGTTACTCTTGTAACTTATTATTCTGATAGAATGAAAATGGGAAAAAAAACACAAACTTTTCAAACAAAACGTTCCTTTTATTATTTTATTTTTATTGTTTATCACACGACCACCAAATTCACTCTGACTCCATTCCTAAGTGTGTTACATCGCTGTGGCTCTTATCTATCGTCTTTTCAGAGAAGACGATGATAGAGCCGCTTTTCTCTTTTTTCGTATTCTCAGAACACTGATATCTTGCTTAGGAAAGATCAAGTGTGCTGAAACATGTCTTTTATAATATTGAAAGGAATACTTATGTGACAATATTGAAGCTAATGGCATGAAATTATCTATTAAATAAAGCTAATATCATAGACATTAACGTTAGCTTCAAATGTTTTATTTCATATTGAATTTGTACACCTCTAAAAGGAACACCAGTTATATGCCTATTGGACAAATGCATTATTGGACAACATGAATAACAATCAGAGCAGAACGAGACGTTATGTGGTATATTAAAATATGATCTCATTTGTATCTATATTTCAATAAATATGTCGCTGGTTGTCTTCTTGGGGCTATGAAAAATATGTCATAAAAGTGAACTACTGAAATAGGAAATAGGTAAGCGAACAAACGTCGGAGTCAGATGTTCACGGTAGGAGGGTAAACAATACCTATACACACCCTGTTACCATGGAACTAAAAACAGGTGGGCCGGATTAGGGATGTCCGGATTCTGCTCATTTGATCTATGGAATCACATAAAGGCTGTCGAATTGCACCGGAAGTCCATCCTTCCATTTTAACCAGAAGTAATTTGTCGGACGCGGACTAAAGAAAAGTCCCCACTTGTTACTCAATTTATGAAAACTGACTGATTAATGAACAGCCATTAAATGATTGGCATCATTAGCATAATTTTCACCCAAATAAAATAAAAGATGAGCTTGTTATTTGATTTTAGTTTATTTCAATTGATGTAGCTTTAGGTAGGTAGGTAGGTAGTCTACCAAACCTAATTATAGTTTTAATAAGACATTAGCCAAAGGAGGCTTTTGGCTTTTGGACAACTTAGGGGCCGATGAGGAAGCAGATCTAACTTTCCTATAGAGCAGGCTAGGATTATGCTCAACTTGATGGCAAAGTTGCTCTTGACACAAAGGACGATCTGGATAAAAAAAAAGCAACCTATGAAGTCAAATTATAAGAGGCAAAAAGAGCTCTAATGAACAAAAACCCCGAAGGGAATTGACGCGAATAATCAACAGCAAAATCTAATTATAAGACCAGTTAGCGTCTTACCATACTGCTCCATGCACAAACAAAAGGTAAGAACAAAAGTTAGCAAATCCAATGGGAATCAAAGGACATTGACTCCAAGAATGTTTCTTCTTTATAACCATTTTGAAAATATTTATTAGCAGTCGTTAACAGAAGGGAATAGTCGAATATTTTTTTGGCTGGTTTGGATCGTATCTCGATTATAAGATCAAGAACAGCACTTCCATAAGAAAAACACGGGCAACCAAAAATATGGAAGAGTAGTGCCTCAGAAATAAAAATAAAAACCTGAAATAACTTTACATCCCCATAGAACCCTCTGATTTCAGGGCACCTGAGCACTATCCCTCTTCTCCATGGATAGTCCACCACTTGCATTTACAAGTCAGATTATACCGACGAATGCCCCTTTGCAAGGATCTCATTAACGAAAAACGAGAAACAATGAATATTTCAAAGAACTCTAGTGCTCCTTCTTGCTACATTTTATTTCAGTCAAGGGAATCTAAGCACGGTAGCAAAAGAAGGTAATACAACAATTAAAATTCCATAAAAATTCATGATGGAACAGATCAAGAACATTTTATTTAAATTCACGAGAATTTAAAATCAGATTTCGGAATGTCAATAAAATCACGAATTTATAAGATCGCCACGGGTATAATCTTCATCGCAATGGAATGTTTCCATCTATTGTATTACACTTAGATAACCTCTCGCCAAAAAAGCAAATGGGTACACTTAACGAAAAAGCTAATAACAATAAAGGAACAATATTTAACCTGGAAACCTAATTAAACCGCAAGCCTATACGTTCATCCATACGCATAATCCACTGACACCGTTTCAAGCATTTTTGTGGCTCCTCATCCTCTGTCAGGTGTTGCGGTCATATATCAAGAGCGGTACGCAGAAATATCGCACAACATTTATTTTTTCTCGAAACAAATTAACTAACATTCTCACAGCAAAACCCACCCCCATAAATAACCGTGCGCACTCTGAGACTGAGGTACACGGTACTCAATGGTATGCTACGAATACTCACCTCAGCAGGAATACTTTCTCCAAGGAGGACGTCAAAAACAAAACAAGTCATTAGTCAACAAGGATATTCTTACGCCCAGCTACCGTCAGCTATCTCACAACTCCAAAAACCTAATAGTAAGTAAACGGGCTTGTGTAGAAGAAGCCTTATATGTACTGTACACTCGTGGTGGTACAGCACGAGTCCTCTCTCGACATACATATTGTATACAGTTATCTTCAAATCAAATAGGGTGGGTTGATGGTTTTTGAAAAGAGTTTGCCTATCGACCCGGGACACTACTGGCGTCCAAATAAGAACCTATTTGCGATGTGGCTTTATGATTGTGAGAGGGAGGTTTTTTGCTATTCGGCGCAGAAAACAAAAGGATAGAAAAAGAAAACAGATTCTTTTGACTTACGAGTAATTTTGGAAAGTATCCGTGAAAGAAGAGCTTCATCAACATTATTACAGAGAAGACTTACTAAAAAGTCCGTTGGTATGAAGTAAGAACGGCATAGAGTCTCGGAAAGATTGTATAAATAATAGACAAAAATTAGGAACAGTGTGCCATGTGGCGTACTGTGTGCTTTAACTTACCTCCCGTTGAGACGCATGTGATGTTTACGGAAGCTCCTTCGTTGTATGGGCCCAGGATATAATGCGG
Organism: Merodon equestris; assembly: GCA_958301585.1. Taxonomy (NCBI): domain Eukaryota; kingdom Metazoa; phylum Arthropoda; class Insecta; order Diptera; family Syrphidae; genus Merodon; species Merodon equestris. The sequence continues at coordinate 90,565,414 of OY284416.1, forward strand.
TATATGATTGCCCTTGCTGTCTAATATGACTAAATTTTCTGGTGATGCTGAAAACAGAGGGAAAAGAGAGAATTTAGTAATCTTAGACTTTTAAGAAAAATAGGGTTTGATAGAAGGATCGGTGTGTTTTAGAAAGACAGTAATATTTTTGCTCAATCCCATCCGATCTGTTTAGAAAGTTGCTTAAACAAATTGAGGGTCGAACAAAGCAAGATTTTAAATTTAAAAAGATTTACAAACATAATGGCCTTTCAAGGGAATCCTCAGGGAAAATAGAACTTGGCGTTTTTGGGGCAAAAATACGTTTAAAAAGGGAGGAGAAGATTTAGCTAATATGCCAGCCCTATAAAAATTAATTTTTCATATAGTTTTATGTATATTTACTAAGTTCAGCCTCAATATTAAACCAATATGCTTAAAAACCTATATAGCCTTACCAGGTTAATTAATAAAAACTACCTTACTGATCCTATGTAGACAAATTAAGTTGATCAGAAATTCAGATCTTCGACCTAAATTTCAACCACTTTGAGGTTGTAACAAAAATATTGCGCGATTTTTGAATGTCTGTTTATATGAATAATAATCCCAAGGTAGACAAGCTCCATAACTACCTCAAAATTATATCTGTCGATGGTTACGTTCTGCCCAAGACGGTGTTCGACGGAGCGGTTCTTAGTCGACAGCATATATTTTCTTTTATCCTCATTTACTTTTACACCAGCGAGGCCTGCCTTTTCGTCAATTGCCGTGAACGCCTCTACTTCGGCGCGCTTGGAGCTTGCAATGATGTCAATGTCGTCCGCGTAGTTGGACGTTCGTGCCGTCCGTGTTCACACCTGCCTACCTCATTATCCTTTCAAGGACTAAATCGAAGAAATCATTCGACAGCGCGTCTCTTTGCCGAAATCCGGTGCATGCTTGGAAAGGTTCCAAGGTATGGGATCCGAACTGCACAGTGCATCGCGGGTCTTCCAGTGTGTCACGACACATCCAAACCAATTTTCCCGAGATTCCGAAATCGGCCATCGTCCTGTAGAGCTCTTGATGATGAATGCCGTCGTATGTGGTGTTTATTGTTCCCACATTCGCTAATGCACCACCGGTTTCTGGTAGGGAATGGTCGGTAGCCTAGGGTACTTTCAGCTACTTCTTAGATGGCAGTGCGCCAGTGCAACCATATGTTGTTAGATCTTGTGTGGGAGAGTCTTTCGTCCAGACGTTCTCTGTAGTATCTGGCTATTTCCGGTACGTGCAGTTGCCCAAAGTCTAGCCTCCGTTTTGTTGATGCTTGCAGTTTTCTGATATTGGATAGTCGAGCTCTGACTCTTACAGCTACCAAATATGGCCAGAGTCGACGTCTTCGACCCTGAATATTTATACATTCAGGATGTTTGACGCGTGCATTGCGACCAATGGTCGATTTGGTCCGCGATTCGACTATCTGGAGACAGCCAGGTTGCTGAATGGATCTTTTTGTGAGGGAATCTTGTACCATTTATCACTCTATTACTAGTTATCGCAGTCTGCTTACCGGAAGGCTGTGATGTTTTCTTTGCCGATTTTAGCATTGAAATCTCTGAGTATGATTTTGATGTCGTACTCCAGACACATTCCCTAGGCTCCAATAGGTCATACAAAAACACTTTGATGAACTCCTTAGCTTCATTGGTTGGGGCGTGTTGGGGAGGTTATCCCGTGGACGCCACGAGGAGGCTGTATGGCAACTTGACGTGAGCAGTGACAAGAATCGTTGCTGGCATCTTGCCGGGTTAAGAGCAGCCTGTAATTTTTATTCAAGCCCTCTCATCTTCGATAACCATCCGGTAAAAATATGGTTTTTGAGTGTGATGCGAAAAAAGTAAAGTACAAGCTTTGATTCTTTTCTGAAGACTATTTTGCGATAGGTCGTGCGGTACCCATTTTCTGAGCTTTATAACTTTTCTGAACGGATCGCATTTTTGCGATCAATGGATCAGCAAAATGACATACATATAATTTGGGTTAGCTTGTGAGTTTCCTTACCGCAACTGCAGGATTTCTTACGATGGTGGCCACTAGGACGTAATCATCTAGCTGTTCTGGCTTACCCGAACTAGGTTCAGCCTTTAGGTCGAAATGTCCATTTCTAAACTTTGCACGCCAACGTTAACACTGAGACTCGCGTTCTTGCTTGTGGTGTTTTTTCTCTTGCCTGTTTTGTTGTACTATGTGTTGTACTATATGTTTATATATATATATATATATATATATATATACAGGACATATATATATATATATTTTTTTTATAACTATATTTCCATTTTATTTTATATCAAACCATTATTAAATCAAACTTGCCGAGTAACTATGAATCTGAAACTTGGCAGTGTTATAAAATACATGATTCTGAGCTCATAGCGACTCGATCAGAACCCGAGCTACTGTAGTTCTTGAGATTCAGGTAAAAGTTTGCAAAATTCAATGAACATTGTCGGACAACCAGAAGCGTTGATGTTATCAGGCAACGGCTCTCCAAACTCGACATGACACCGCTCAGATCAGCTCGGCAGACACGAAAGGATAACGAAGTATTCACAAATGAAGGAAACAAAATGACAGAGTCTCGCACCATAGAAGACCCACTATATTTAGGAAAACGCATAGCGTTGTGAGAGGACTTCAAGTAACTTCAGACAGAACCTCTTGTCAATATCAATTCCTGCGAGTGTTAACGACCTACCCCGAGGTAAACTCCAGGAAAAGAAATTATTTGAATGGAAGAGAACATGTTTCAATGCTTTTAGTAGTAGGAGGTGGCGTAAAATAAATCATCCAATTTTGTTTTTGAATTACTTTTTTATTAAATAAAAAAAATGATTTCAAGTTATGGAAATATTTACTTGGACCTATACAAATTATTTTGTTAAGATGATATCCGTCAATGGCTGCCTCCATTGTTGATACACATTTGCACCCGCTTTATCGCATTTTCCATGACTTTCCGCAAGATTACCGGTGATAACTGTTCGCATTCCTGTCGAATATTCTCCTTAAGGGCTGCGATTGTCTAGGCTTGTTTGTATAAGCCCGCACCTTAAAGTAGCCCTAAAGGACGAAGTCAGGGATTGTTAAATCCGGTGATCTCGCTGGCCATGCCAAATTGCCAAAACGGGAGATTACGCCACCAGGAAACGCTTCCTTCACAATATCCATTGTGGCTCGTGCTGTGTAAGCGCTTGCACCGTCTTGTTGAAACCACATGTCCCCCAAGCCCCGCTCATCTAATTCCGGCAAAAGAAGTCGTTTATCATGGCCCTGAAGCGTTTGCCAGTAACAAGAACCGTATTGCCGATGGCGCCCTCAAAAAAACACGGCCCAATCACTCCTCCCGCGTGAACGCAGCACCACACCACGCAAATTTTCAGTTCCCCAGAAACGAAGATTTTGCTTATTGACGTAACCGCTTAAGTGGAAATGCGCTTCGTCTCTCATGATGATTTTCGACTCAAAATCGTCCTCTTCGTTGTTCGTCCTTCGTTGTTGAGATTAAGGATGGCTTAAAGATGTGATGACTGACGGTCAGCAGGCATTTTTTTTTTTGTTGGAGGTTCTTCTGTTTCAGCACTCCGACACAAATATTGGTCCATTGTACTGCCAGACAGACACCTTAGTTGGCGTTACAGCTCGTGAAGAGCCAAAGCCAAGCTTGTCTTATTCAATTATGTTGTGTGCGATTTGTTTTTCACAGAAATGAACGGAACCTAAAGCTTAATGCCGATTCCGAACATGTGTAAGTCTTTCACTAAAATTCGCTGTAGGTTCCGTCTAGTGAAGCCCAATTGCGTGGCCTGTCGTGGTGTTGAAATTTCTTCGTTCTCAGCGACATCGACAGTCACGGCCGCGATAAACGACTAACCCGGTAGCGGCTAGGTCTTGCATGTTTTCTCGTGGCTCCAGTCAGTTCGAGCCGAGTAGCTAAGCGCCGGAATGTTTGCCCAATTGGCGCGAAATGAAATTCATGCTACGCCAACACCATCGACCGATTGTTGGTAAAAAAAAAATTGACGCAATTATTCCACGCTCTTGCGGAGTGTAGCGCTCCATTGCTTATCGGTTTATATACTGCAGCTGTCTTGTTAACAAATGTCAAATACGATTAACGTAGGATGCCATTTGCGAAAATTACATCTTCCGATAGGGTGATTAATTTTGCGCCGTATATGAAGACATGTTGCTCAGGTTTTGATTTTTCCCCCAGGCTTTGACATCGACATTACTTATTGAAGTCAAATTACTTGTATTCTCGGCATGGTCGGTGATGTGTTAGCATGTCAATCGTTGCATTGGCTGGTAGTGGATTAAAAAAAAAGTTGGCCCTCATAGGACGCCCGGCACATGTGAAATGTTTATTTTAATATTAAATTTCATAGTTAATAGAAATCTATAACGAAAGATGGAATAAAATAAAGACAAAATAGAGTTTCCTAAATAAAATCAATTTATTTTTCATATTATTATATTTTAGTTACAATAATTACAGAATATACATATATACATTTGTATATGCATAAATAGAATATAAAATATATTTTACAATGGAGCTATGGGATATTTTTTGATGAAGGTGTATTCAACGGTATTAAAGAAATGATTGCCCGGTGATAACTGAAATAGGTTACAAAAGTTGTTTTTTTTTTTTTTTTTTTTTTTGTTGGAGGCTTCTACAATCTGCTGGAGCACTCAGACACAAATACTGGTCCATTGTACTACCAGACAGACACCTTGTCTTTATTGTATTTTCCCCGTTGTCCGGAGAAAAGTGAGGAGGGGCTTCAGTGATGTTGAGCTAAGAGATTCGGCACCCACCACGTCGGCCCCAAGGGTGCGCCACCGTGCACGAGCGAAGGCGGGACAGTCGCAGAGAAAGTGTTCCGCTGTGTCGTCCTCCTCGCAACAAGCAGCACAGGTAGGCGTCTCACTGATGCCAAGCACGTAAAGATGCCTGGCAAAAGTGTAATGGCCCGTAATGACGCCCGTTAGCCTTCTGCAGTCATTTCTTCTTAAGGATAAGAAGAATGTTGCGGACTTTTTACAGACGTCAGGGCGTACGCGCTTAGTCATCCTGCATCCTGGATATTCCTTCCATCTACGACTGTGTACGTTAAAGACCCAGTCATTGATGTCAGATTTAACCGTTGAAGCTGGTAGACCTAAGGCGGGTTCAGGCCCTGAGAAACTCTCCTCTGAGCCTTTTCTAGCGAGTTCATCGGAGATCTCGTTTCCTGGGATTCCAGAGTGACCTGGAACCCATACAAGCCTAAGTGAATTAAGTCTTCCGACTTTGTTCAACAAGGTCTTGAGTTCATGCACTAGTTTGGAGTTGAACAGAGGATTGGATGCAGCTTTGAGTGCAGCTTGGCTGTCACTGCAGACACATATGCTCTTTCCCCTCCATCTGTGTTTCACAACATAGTGCATGGCCATTAGGATTGCGTAAATCTCCGCCTGGAAGACAGACGCATATTTTCCTAACGAGAAGTGCAGTCGAATGTTTTCGCGCTCGAAGAAAACTCCGGCGCCGGATCCCTGATCAGTCCTGGAGCCATCTGTGAAGATGCGAAGACATTCTGTTCCAGGTTCAGTGTCTGGCCAAAGCCAGTCCTGACGCCAAGGAAATGTGACTGTGTAGTTACTGCGCAGTAGGATGGCAGGTGTCATTGCGTCAGAGGGCATATCCATGAGACAGTGATCGTAGGATATTTCTCTCACAAGTACACCCTCACTCCACTGCGAGTTGTACCAAAGACCATTCCTCTTTAGGCGAGAAATAGTTTTCAGTGCACACTCTCTGATATATATGTCAAGGGGTGGAAGGTTCATCATAGCATCCAAAGCAGCTCCCGGTGTGCTGGGGAAAGCCCCCGTGCAACTGAGGCAGACCGCTCTTTGGAGTTTGGTGAGTGAAGCCACAACGTGTTTTCGTGTCAGCCTGCTCCACCAAACAACCGATGCATATGAGATTATCGGTCTTACCATTGCCGTGTAGATCCAAAGGACCTTTTTCGGCGATAAGCCCCATGTTTTGCCAAAGGCACCTTTGCATTGCCAGAAAGCTGACAGCGCTTTGGTGGTTTTGGACTCAACATGTTTTGACCAGAGAAGTTTGTTATCTAGAATGACTCCTAGATACTTAGCTTCCTTGGATATAGGGATGGGAATGCCTTTTAGCACCAGCTGAGCAATGCCAGTTGTTTTCCTCCTTCTCGTGAAGAGAACGAGACAAAAGTTGTACTCATAGAAGTCATGTCATCAAGATAACTCGAAAATACAGCGTCGAGTGCCCGGTGATAACTGAAAAGTTTACAAAAGTAGTACTTGTAGAAGTCATGTCATCAAGATAACTCGAAAATAAAGCGTCGATTTTAGTTCCTTATCTAGTTGTTGATTCATTTGATTTATTATTGATTTTCAAATCAAATGTTTGTTCAAGGGATTGAATCATTAGTTGCAAAATTGACATTGGAATCGCCTGCTAAAAACATCGGAAGTTCGTGTACATTATCTTCTAAAATCCGCGAGCCTTCGCGCCTGTATATGAGTAAATGACAATATAAGAACTTTATATTTTCTGTGACTTTTTGGTGAAATATACGCAATGGCCATAAGGAATTTTCTCCCACCATCCATTTCAACTTGAGAAGAACATATATCACCAATAGTTGCTTGGATAACATTAAGTCAACTCCCGCAGTTCTAACATCTTTTTGTTTAAATTTGATTAAGCAATCAAAATTTGGTATTTCAATAACTTTTTCACAATAATAATAAAAAGTAATTTTTTTGAGAAACAGAGACTTTGCATATCTGAAACATGTTTTTTGATACTTTGACAGTTTAATGTTAGTATTGTCAATCCCTTTCTCGATGTAATGAAACTAGTAATCATGTTTTGCAAAGTATCAAGATTATTCAAAGATAGTCTTTTAAATTCTTCTTGTTTAAACAAAATTGATGGTAAAATCTTAAATTATCATTTCTGTTACATAGGAACAAACCTTCAATACTAGTAACTCGCGATAAAGCGAGATAATAATTGAATAGAATGAGATTTATTATACTCAAAATCTCGTCAAATGTATGTAACTCCTTGAGACTTATGAATAGTCATGACACATCCGGATATTATAGGAAAGTGATTTATTTTTCCCACAATCGTTAAGATGAATACTTGTCGTGCGACGAATAATAGAAACGGCTCGTTTATCGTTCTGTAATAAATCCAGCAGCTTTTTTTTGCGGCTTGAAGATTTTTTTCAAATCAGCTATTCACGATTAATTTCATTTTGTTCATTCCATTTTATATAAACCAATGTTCCAACAGCACGATTAGCTAATTCATCTGTAACGTCTATATTTGTTGTAATAATGTAAGGTTTTCCAATTACAAAAATAATTTCGTGTGGCAATCCACCTGTGTCAATCACTGGCATCTTACGTAATTTTTGTCTCACAAATCCGTCCTATTCATGGTTAGTACAGCCACTAATGATATTTTTTGCAGTGGATACAAGTTTCTCTTGAGCTTGTAGATGTAGGAATAATCGAACCCCATTTGGCAAGCGCAGAGCTTTGAAACTTCTTCCTTTGTAAGAAAATCTTGACTAGATGATGACCAATTCATCATCATCCAAAATAGATCCATTACCAATGTTTGTAAGGATAGAAGCAAAAATTACATTAGTTTGTCGCATAACTTGAGTTAATCGTAGAATTTCAATCCTCGCCAAAGCCTAATATCGCACTTACTTCAAATCTAACAGTGATCCCAAGCAGTGGGGTTGCAAGAGGGGGGCAGCATGCTCCCATTTACGACACTTGACACTTTTTTGAAAGTATGTATGTATTATTTTGTATACAGATGTATATGCATCTTCTAAACTATTGAAAACCGCATACTGTTAGGAGCTATATGACCGCGCGCGCACATAAAGCGGTATGCGATAGCGGTGGTGCAGTTAGGTCATCATGGAACGTCAACGTCATACCGTTTGGCATCACGACTTTCGAATCGATTTTACTTTTACGATCCTTGGGGGCTGGCATATAGGATAGAGACGAAGAAGCTAAGGGGCAGTAGGTCCGCACAAATAACCTGTCCAACAATACTGGGAACAATAGTAGAGCATCTATTTTCTCATAGACGATCTACTCCGTGCCCGTCACGGATCCTCAATCAACACAAGAAGTGAGACCAACAGATCATAATAAAGATAGAGTTGTTACTGCCAATGAAGACCACTATAAACAAGATATTTCACCTAATCGTATATTTATTAGGAGTCATACTTCCTTGAAAATTAAAAAAAAATCTTGGCGCGACTTATGAAAGACCATGAAAAGTCAGCTCTTTTTAGAACATGTGCCAGGCAATGACAGAAATATGACAACGCGGGACTCACATTGCTAACGATGCATATAATATGTCCCCAGCTATGTGCAACACTGTCCTCACCAACATATTGTGATATTGTTCGTAGGTTCGTAACTTCGTGCATTATTACGCCTCTGAACAACAAAACATGATATCTACCTACTCATTTAACGCATAATTAAATAATAAACTTTTTACAAGGCTTGCAAAAATTAATTGATTGACGGTCTATTTTCTATAAGGAAAAGACAACAGTAAGGTTGTTGAAAATGGTTTTCATCTCGCATACCTCGAAAACCAACAATACAAAGCTAGTGGTTTGGATAGAGCAATTCCACTCATGAATCTAGTTTTTCGGTTTGATTATTGTAAGTCGTAAATTCTTGAACTCCGGCGTGTGTACAACATAATTAATAGATATTGCGAATGAAAGGCGGATAGGCATCCGAGTATACTCAGTACTTGGTACTGGTAAGCGGTTTGAGGGAGTGACATGTTAAATTAATGTTACCTGTACGCTTTGTTTTTGTTTTTTTTTTCATAATGACAATTATAAAGAATTATGTTGAGCCGGTGGTAATGGATGGTCATATACTGCAAGTGTGCACATTCTGAAGCAATTGGCAAATTAGTGCTTTAGGTGTTACGGGGTTAGCACAGTGAGTGGGAAGGACAAGAAGCACTGCCACAACTGCCTTTGACTCTATAATTCAGCATATGTAGCATATGTTAAATTAGTTAGGGAATCGTATTGTTGGAATTTCACAGGTCATACTACCAAGGGCTGGTTCACTTGATTTTTGGTAAGCATGCCGGTAAGCATATGTCTGCAGGCTGCTGGTCAAAACAATTGTTTAGTCTACTGTCAACTGCCAAAGGGTTAACATGGTTTTATATAATCGGCGAATTTCGAAATTAAAAGGCTGACAAATTTTCACGTTTTGATGTGTTTAGAATTAGAATCTACAGAGAAACGTATATGTGCATGTTCATAAATGTTACTAAAGGTAAAAGTAAGCAACAATTGGGTGAATTAACCAAGACACTAATTCTTCACAGAATTACACTCGTGTGATAAAAGATGGAGACGAAAATCAAACCTCAATTTTCACCTAAAAAAGGTTATGTTAGCAACCTGATAGATATTGGAACGACTTTTCACTCAGGCGAAATAATGAATGAGTTCAAATATTCTGACGAAGTTGACATTGCATGTGAAATTGTATAAAAAGCTGCTTGCCGTTTGCACCTAGTGGTGCAAAAAAAGCTACAGATGGGATTCATCTTGATGTTCCCTTGGAGGTTTGGTTTTCCTGGAGTAATTGTGTGTGGTATTTGAAAATCTAAAAGAGGTCATAATAGCCTTTAGAGGCTTTATATAATCTAAATCTTTAATAAAAAATAGGGATTAAAAGGGGAAGAGAAGAAAGCAAGTCTGGCTCGTAAGCAGAAGTCTAAGGGGAAGTGTTCCTCGGGTCACTTGGTAACAACAGCCGTCCCACGCCTGCTGACTTACCGCCAAATGGCGGCAGGTCAAAAGGTACAAAAGCCCATGGCCGTCTCCAAAGCCACAATGTCTGTTTTCATGGCACCGGACGCCATTGATCCTGATCGTCTTCCAGGGGCAAATCAGCTAGTTCCAACAACTGATCCATGAGCAGGCGACCCGAGTAGACAGAATTTACTCGCTTCCTTCGGGCCTAGCGCAACTACAATTGGGTAAGCTTTCAGAGAGTTCCTTAAAGATCCTGTCGATGATTGTGAATTCATTGACGAGGATTGAAGAACTATAGTTTTCAACCTATTACTCGACGAAAGCTTCGATGCACCCTTAATTATCCAAATGAAGCTTAAGCAGAAGCACATAATTCGGCACAGTTCTTATAAGTTAATTAGAAGAGACCGACCCAACGGTATTCAAGGCGGGGGAGTTGCGATCTTTATAAAAAATAATATGAAACATAAGGTCATATACATATGTGTGTATAGCGGTGCGGGGGTTAAAGGTGCTAGAAGTCTACATCATGTGCATTTTTCTCCGTAATGGAGAAAGAATGTACATTATAGCAGCCTATACCACTGAGGCACCTCAACCCAGTATATTCATTGTTCGAGCTTGAGACATTTTGTTTGAACTCGGCAGAAAACTTCAGCATTTTGGCCGATGATTTAAACGCCAAACATAGTGATTGGGGAAATAACATAAGCAATACTAGGCGGAGTCTAGTCGGTCATTGGTCGGTTCTGCAGAGTATAGACTCAAATTACTCGCAACGGATAATCCGTCGTATCCCAGGAGCAGCTCCTATCTGGATCGTATGCTGCTTGCCCTCGACTAAGATTGGTTGATACGAACGAATGATATACTTACTAGCTGTCTACGAAACTTCGTATACGACAGTGACCATTGCGGACTTAATGTCGTGATTACACTACCAGGCGACAAATTCGGAAGATGGCAGGGTATGTCCAAACACGCCTCTACTATTTTAGTAACACGCATTTGCCTCGCTTTGTCAGTAATCTGACGAGTGCTCTTGCTTTCAGTGCCTCCTTCCCGCCGTCTAATAGGACGATGTGATCAAATTGACGGGCTTCTCAAACAAATGGACAAAACTCGAAGGTCAGGACACTGAAGTCACTGATTAAAAAACAGTTGATCAAAGAAAATTACAGAACAACTTAAGTTAGCGTTGGAACAACAGAATTCGTGCTGTGAAACCCAACAGGGCGCGTATTTTCCTGGAAATAAATAAAGCTTTTCAGAGAAACAATCAAAATGACATTCAGAATCTGAAGAAGAGAGCGTCAGACAATTAACGCCTTTTACGAACAGTCAGCATTGATCCGGAGAGCGTTGTCTTGACGACCACTTCTTCGTGATTGAGGATTCTCAGGGGAACGTGGTGACAGTGGGAGCTGTCTTTCAGGAAGTGTCCTTCAAGAAGTATGTATATGTTTGTATATTATGCTGATTAGACGTTGAAAATTAACTTCCAAAAATCAGAAACTGTTTTATTCAGAAAACATTTTTCTAGGGCCTGCCAGAACACTAGAAAAATTGATGCAAGGCTTTTTCCCACCAGATTAAGCTGATCGAAAATGAATTGGCCGTTCCGCTAATCTTCAACGTTGCCCATAATTCCGTGGAGCGTTGGCTCCTCTACGAACGTGATGTTGATCGAAGAGACGTCTTCTCACAGTATCAAGGCTTTTGGTAGCTGGAGCGGAATGCGATAGTTTGATTTTAATAGTTCAGCCTCTTTAAGGCAAAGGCTGCCACTTGCCAATGGCAGACTTTCGTAGGCTAGGGTAGATTAGAATGCGTTTGGGAAGATTAGGGTAGATTAGGGCAGGCTAAAAGGGAAAGAAAATATATGTATAAAATGTATACCTTGTATTTCTGTATTCTCGTATATATGTATTTTTGTTAAGATAGGGTTAAGTTTTTAAAAAAACATATGTTGTTGCTAAGTTTTGTTTTTTTAATATCATTTTCTTATCATAACCCTAAGGCCGAAAAGCACAGTCGTTCTGTTCACTTTAGAGTGTCCGTAAGGTGTTTTATGTTAGTTATGTTATTCAAATATTTTTGTCTAAACAATAGAATAGAATGGAATTTAAAACTAAAAACAAAAAAACTAAATATTTTTATTTATTACTACAACATCCAACAGCAACTATCAAAAATTTGTCGCTTCCCTGTGAGCTTGATTTCAATATTTATGCTTAACTGTTTGCTTTTATAGTAGATTATGCTTCTGGCGAAGTTTGAGTACTGAGGATATAACAGAAGTGACCAAAGAGGATGTTAATCCAATATCGGCGTGTAATCATTGTAGCCATTGAGTTTTGTTTCATACTGTACTTGACAGTCTTACCGGGATATTTCCTATAATGCTACAAAAGAATTTGGGCAAGGTTATACCCTGGCTAACGGTGATTTATCGAAGTTCGCTGAAACTCAACTACATCCCCCTAGCCTGGAGAAGAGTTCGATGTATCTTCATCCCGAAGGCTGGCAAGCGCGGTCATGAATCCGCAAAGGATTTCAGACCTATCAGCCTCACATCCTTCGTCCTGAAGACCCTCGAACGCATCTTGGACAGGCACATCCGCGACTCCCTAGGAAACACAAAGTTTTCGAAGTCCCAACACGCTTACATTAAAGGCAAGTCCACTGAGACCGCCCTGCATGAAGTCGTGCAGACAATCGAAAAATCCATCCACCATAAACAATTTACCTTAGCTACCTTCATATATATAGAAGGTGCTTTCAACAACATTCACACTGAATCGATCCAAGAAGCCCTCACCTCGGCAGGGGTAGAGGGACTTGTTAGTAGATGGATCATATCCATGCTCAGAACTAGGATCATTCAGGCCCAGATGGGCAATACCACTATAGTTAAGACCGTAGATAGAGGCACACCCCAAGGTGGGGTAATATCGCCTCTACTATGGCTCTTGGTTATCGATAAAATTCTGAAAGAATTCGAGAGAATCGGAATTAAGGCGGTTGCTTATGCTGACGACGTGGTCATCCTAGTATCGGGAATGTTTCCCTCGGTAATTAGCGAAATCTCAGAGAGAGCTCTGAATAAGTTAAGCGCCTGGGCCTCAGGATGCGGCCTAAGCGTCAATCCGAGTAAAACAGAACTGATGCTGTTTACCACCAAATATAAGATACCGTCCTTTAATCTCCCTCGACTCAACAACCAGCCACTCTCCTTGTCTTCCGAGGCTAGATACCTAGGAATTATCCTAGACCCCAAGCTCAGTTGGAAGATAAACATTGAACATCGGGTACGGAAAGCATGTGTCGCTTTCTATGCCTGTAGCAGAACCTTCGGCAAAAGCTGGGGACTCCGACCCAAAATGGTGCTGTGGATGTACACGGCTGTCATCCGCCCCATCCTCACCTACGGAGCGCTCGTATGGTGGCCTGCCCTAAGTAAGGCATACAACATCAAAAAACTAAGCCGCGTACAGAGATCGGCCAGTATCGGGGTAACCGGTGCCCTTCGGTCTACCCCGACCGAGGCACTCAACGTACTCCTAAACCTCCTCCCTCTGGACCTCTTCATCAGATATAATGCAGCCTGTAGCGCCATTAGACTCAGAGAATCTGGGTTCTGGTCATCTAAACCCTACGGTCATAGCAAGGTGCTGGACCTATTACCTAGTGACCTGGCCATGACTGCAACCGATTTCACGACAACCATACACAACCCAAATAAAGCCGCCCATGTCCACTTCCCATCCAGGATGGCATGGAAACAGGGACTGCACTCTGAGAACCATCAGGTAGCTTTTTTCACCGACGGTTCGAAAATGGAGTGTGGGGTTGGCTCGGGTATCTTCTCAGCGGAACTGAATATCTCCAAATCGTTGCGACTTCCAGACTCGGCCAGCGTGTTCCAAGCGGAAATACTGGCGATTAAGGAAACTTGCAAGTTACTCACGCGCTATCCTATTACCAAGAGAGATGTAAATATATATATTGATAGCCAATCAGCTATCAAAGCTCTCGACTCTCACTCCATAAAATCCAAATTAGTTGCACAGTGTAAGGATGAAATCAGCTGTGCAGGAGACTATTTCAACATTACTCTCATTTGGGTTCCTGGCCACAGCAAAATAGAGGGAAACGAAAAGGCTGACGCTTTAGCAAGGCACGGCTCTTCCCTCGACTGTTCTTTGGCGGAGGCAGTACTCCCCCCCATCAGACTGGTCAAGGCAAACCTTCTACAACACTTTCTCTCGAGGGCGAACTCCAGATGGTGCAGTCTTAGCAACTGCGTCATATGTAGGAAAACATGGCCCTCCTATAACAGGAAAAGAACCCTCGACCTAACTAACAGACCCCGACAAGAGATTGCCAGAATTGTAGCCATCTGTACTGGCCACTGGCCTGTCGGTACCCACGCTGCTAAGTTAGGCATCCCATTCAACACCTACTGCCGTAGTTGCAAGAACCCACTGGAAAAGGAAACTCTCACCCATTTCCTGTGTGAATGTCCGGCTCTAGCTAGAACCAGACAGCGCCTACTCGGCAAAATCTCCTTCGACGATCTATCAGAATTCAGGGAAATAGGATTCTGTAATATCATCAAATTCCTTAATTCCACAGGATGGATATGAAACTCCAATAACAGCACACTAGGTCACTGAGTTGTGGCATCAAAACGGCGCATAAGCGCTAATTGGGCCTGGCATCTCGATATCAGGCGGCCACTCCTACCTACCTACCTGACAGTCTTACCATTTGTATAATTAGACGATGTGTCAATAACCTTATCGGGTGATTTTTCTAATAGCCTACTGCCAGATGATGTGATTAGTAAATTATCGAGACAAACGTCAGCTGTTGATCTGATTTTTTTTTGTGCTACTACATATGAACCATATTTTAAAAATAAGCCATATTTAGAAATAAAAAAATAAGAAATGATAGAAGAGGCGATCTGAATTCTAGGCACAGGAATTGGTGTTGTGTAAGGGCAAACTATTGGGGTAACGTTTTGTCAAACTTATCCACTAACTTACCAATATCTGTGATGTCCCCACTAAGTCCTACTTACATTCTTACCAGTTGCTGTACAAGTCACTTTGTGATTGACCTGTTTTAACCAAATATTCCTGGTCTGATATCTCAACCACTTGTTATAAATGAACTCTGATCATGATCTGGTTTTTTGAAAGCCCCGCTGTTCGGGCGTAAAAATAGTGCAATATTTTTTTTACTCACAAAAACAACCAACTTTCGAAAAGAGATTAAAAACAGACCACGAACATTTCTGACAAAGATTTAAACAGTGGGGAGCAGACAAGAAGTTGAGTCCATCCTCCAACAGTTCACTGAACATATTAATATCTCTACCAGCAACAACATTTCTTATGTTACGAAAAAGACTCATCTTATAAAGCTATCAGTGAATATCAAAATTTACACAGAAGAAATAGGCAAAGATTTCATCTGCCGAATTCAAAAATTTTAATGGCATATATCAATTAACAGCCAAGAATATTCAAGTCTTTCGATATGAAAAGTCCAGAACCGTGTCTTAAAGGTGGTTTTGATGTTTTTCTCACGGATTCAAAAAAACCGAAAGTGTTTACTTCGAATTTCTTAGCCAATCATAAATTATCTCAACATTTAGGTTACGCTTACCGTGGTGGCCACGAATTTAGCAAAACAAAATTGGTTACATTGTTTTAAAAATTTCTCATTTTTTTTTCTTTCCAACTAACTGAATTTTTTTACTGAATGCTCACGTCTGTATATTCCGTTAGTTCAATGAAGGAATTTCGCTTTAATTTCTGAAACAGTTATTTTCATTCACCCGTGTTAATAGCTGGACATAAATTTAGCACATTTGGAATATTGTGTAATTTTTCAGTTTTTTTGTTTTAAATCGAAATAACGTTTGAGGTAATTATACAGGTTTTAATGTTGAATTAAAAAAAATAAAAAGAAGTGTAATTAGGTATGGCAAAAGGACGTTGGTGCTCAGCAAAGCAAAGGGATCTTATATTGCAGATGTAAGGCAAAGGTAATACAATTGCGGACATTTCCCAATCCTTGGAGTGTTCAAGGAAGATGGTGTTAAACACTATGAGGCATGTCCAAGGGTTTGGGGTAGCAAAAAATATAAAACAAGCTCCTCGTGCACGCAAAACCACGCCGAAAGAAAATCAAATCATTTACCGAACTTCAGTTTAAGAGCTCCAGTGACCTAAAGAATGAGCTTTCATTAAATTACTTTATAACTGTGGCCCCAAGAACAATAAGGAGGCGACTAAATGGAAACAATTTGTGGAGGTGCATATCGCAACGAAAACCTTTAGTGCCGAAAAAAAATTGAAGGCCAGGCTAGAGTTCCTAAAAGACCACATTGCCAAACCACTTTCTTTTTAGAAGAATGTACTTTGGTCTGATGAATCAAAGTTCTGCAGACTTGGATCAGATGAAAAAAAATATGAATGGCGTCGATAAAACATGCAGCATGATCCAAAGTACACCATAAAGACGGTGAAACATGGTGGTGGAAGCATAATGGTCGGGGGTGGTTTTTCCTGGCACGGTGTCAGTTCAATCATAAAGATAGACAACAGAATGGATCAATAGGTTTATAAAAACATCATTGAAAACCATATGATACCATTTGCTGACGACAATTTACCGGTTTCTTGTCGCTTCATGCATGTCAATGAACCTTAACACACTTCTCGGCAAGTTAAGAATTGCTTAGAGGTCAATAATGTTGATGTTCTAAGGTGGCCTGCACAATCTCCAGATATCAAACCAATTGAGAATCTTTGGAATGATATTAAACACAAATCGCTCAAAAGAAATCAAAGAATTTGGTCGAATTGTGGCAGGAGATTCAAAACGCATGGTATGCCATTCCAAACCAGGGCTGCGAGACTTTGGTAGAGAGTTTACCACGACGATGTGCCGCAGTCCTAAAGAATAAGGGATTTCTTACCAAATACTAGCAACAATTATGTATAAATAACGGTAAGTTGGTTACATCAATAGTGTTTGCCTAATAAAAGCAAATGTGCTAAATTCGTGTCCAGTCTATTAACGGAAATTTTTCATTGTTTTTCCTTACTGGTGTAATGTATATCAATGATTCGTATGACTTTCAAAAGTAACTTATATATGAAAAACGAAAGTATGAATAGATTCATTTTTTTGAAAATAAATAAAAATCAACAGTAATTCTTTTTTACTAAAATAAGTGTGCTAACTGTGTGTACTGTATTTATAACTTATATTATTAATATTTGCCTTGAAAAATGGCTAAAATAGTTTCAATTCCAAGAACAGGTAAACCTTCTAATGATCCTCAAAGTTATATACCAATAAGCTTACTGAGTATTGTAAGTAAGATTTATGAAAAAACATGATTCTGTGTGGCATGATGGCCTCGTTTACAAAATATTTATTAATAGGTGCCTTTCAAGTATTTATAAATAATAATGCGTCTGATCTAGTTATGTTTAATGTAATTTATGCAAATGACATAGCTTTACTATCATCGCATGATTTCGATCTTTATATTAATATTATATAATATAAAATATTAATATAATAGAAAAAATAATACAAAAATATTTTTGCAACTGGAAAATCAAACTTAGTACGGACAAAATTCAAGCTATGTTTTTCACCTCGAAAAGAATGACTTGTTTTTTGCCTTCTAATCAATTTATATTTCACGATATCTTGGAAACCGTCAGCGCAGAACTAAGGATCTTTCTTTATTCTAGATCAACATTTTCTAAGCACATTATACTAAATGAAGTAAAAAATTCAATATGGGTATTATATTCATTCTTCTTTTCCTTTTTCCGGCGTTGTTATGGTCAGAAGTGCAGGACCATAACCTTCCCACTTAACTGCATTCCTACTGGTCCGCTTGTGGGGTCCGCCGGTTTGACCTCAGAAAGTAGCGGCAGGCTTCCCGGTTTGGGATTACTTCATCGCTGAGGCCAATCAAATGCTGGTGTTTTTGCATTTGTTTGCACCAATTGTTTTTCGGCCTGCCTGTTTTTTTTTTTTTTGTGACACGGGCACACAGTGCGGCGACTAGTGGAAAAAAATAAAAAAAAAAAGTTTTCCAAAAATTTGTTACAAGTATGCCAAATTCATGTTAACAAGTCTGAGTAAATAAACCCATAGTTTATTTATGATAAAGTCCACTCTCCTGTTGTCAGAGAACCTCAGAGAATCAGCATAATTAAAAAGTTAATGAGAGTAAGATTTGTGCCGTTTGAAAGAGCGTTGCGCTAAAGAATTGGAAGGAAAACCGTTTTTTCTTTTTGCTATGCTCACCTTCTGCAGAGAAAATACAGTTATTCTTATTGCATATTTTTTCTTTACATGCGAGTTGTTAGGGTTTAAGAGAGATTAAAGCCAAGCTTCATTTTACACTGTTAGTGCTGACTGTGTTAAGGTATATATTTTGTGTGGTGCTATATGGGAAAATATTTTTTGTTTTAAAATAAAGAACTCGGTCATATCTTTTAAAAAAAGTAAGTTTTTTCTGCGACAACTTGCACTTTTTCTTGCCACAAGTGTTTGTTTACGAACATTTTTTACAGAATGTGTTCAAATAGGGAGCTTTTTGATGTATGGAATTCCAACTCAACTGCCCGAGTGCCCGGTGTTTTGCAGTTATTGCAGGTAAAATTAAATATACAAGGTTCTTTGGAGCCTGAAGATCAGAAAATCTTGACAAGACATGCTTCAACAACTTGCTCAGAAATTAATAAACGTTGGCAAAATTGCCACAGAAATCGTGATCGCTTTTTGAGCACGAACAAAGACTGGCTTGACTGTTTCCACTCCTTCCCCGACAACATTAAAGGTCTAATTGGTGCATCGAGAAGCCAAAATTTCACAAGTAAGCGTGGAAGACCGAAAAAAGAGTTTGTAGAGTGTTGCAACAAAACTAAAAAACAAAGAGTTGACGATTTGGTAAGGACAAGATCGCTTGAAGAGCTAAAATATGCTACAGATCTGTCAGTACAGAATTCATCCAGTAATTCAAATTCAGAGCAACAAAAACAGTTTTTGTCACCGGGAGAAGCCCTTGCATTATACCTTGACCTTGATTTAACCGAACGCCAATATGAAATATTGAGAAAAACCGTGAATGCTCTGCACAAGGACTGCTTTCCAAGTATTTATGCACTACGGCAAACTAAGGCAGGTATTCTTCCAAAATGCGAAGTTACTGAATCATCAGCGGAAGTCGACTTTCAGGATATTGTGGGAAAAACTGTTCGAAGCATTTGCAGATCTGTCATATTAAGTAAAGACACAAAAGCTAAATTAATTTGTAAATGGGGATTTGATGGCAGTGGTAATCATAGTGCGTATAAGCTAAGATTTGAAAATACCGAAAACGTCGACGAATATTTATTTGTAATAGCATTTGTACCTTTAAGATTAATTGATATTGATTCTGGCGTTTCTCTTTGGGTAAATGATCGTCCTGGATCTATATTATATTGTAGGCCTATCAAGTTCTTATTTAAAAAAGAATGTTCCGAACTTGTAAGACGAGAGGAGGCTATTGTACAAGAAAAAATTATGAGTCTTTATGACCATACTGAAATCATAGCAGGGCAAAGTTGCATTGTTTCTTATGAGTTTCACTTAACCATGGTTGATGGGAGTGTGTGTAATGTTTTATCTGAAACAAATTCGTCCTCTAAATGCTATATCTGTGGCGCACTTCCTAGTGAAATGAACACAGCCAAATGTTTTGAGAAAAAACCCAATGAAGAAAACTATCGTTTCGGTCTATCGACTCTCCATCTTTGGATTAGATCCTTCGAATGTATATTGCATATTTCTTATAGGCTACCCTTCAGAAAATGGAGGGTTCAAGGAGAAGAAAACAAAACTCTTTTCCAGATAGAAAAAAAACGCATACAGGCCGAATTCAAATCAAAAATGGGACTAAATGTTGATCAACCGAAGCAAGGCTTTGGGTCATCAAACGATGGTAACACTGCTCGGACAGTATTTTCTGATCCTCAGAAAAGCTCAGAAATAACAAAAATCGACCAAACTTTGATTCAAAAATTAAACATCATCTTACGAGTGATGGCAACAGGAGCTGAGATCAATTTCGACAAATTTAATATACTCATCTGTGAAACAAGAAAACTTTATTTGAATTTGTATGGTTGGTATTATATGCCCTGTACATTACACAAATTATTTTTTCATAGTGTAGATGTGATGAAAAGTTTTGACATACCAATTGGACAATTGTCTGAGGAAGCTCTTGAAGGCTTACACAAAACTTTCCGCCGGACTAGACTTAATCATGCAAGGAAATCTTCAAGAGCTAACAACTGTAAGGACGTGATGAACCACTTACTGCTTATGTCAGACCCGTACATTTCTTCACAAAGAAAAATTAAAAGAAAACCCAAAATATATGATTCTGATATCAAAAAATATATAATTGATTGTGATGACGACTACCAATAATCTCCTTCTGATGAAGAAAATTGAAGAACCCTTTTTTGTTGTTTACTTTTTATCTATTTTAAAATGAACAAATATACATATAAGAAAAGAATATGCATAGGTACTGAAATCTTGTTTTTTTATTTTTTTCCCGAATTCCCATACATTCAACGCACTGTGGGGCATGCTCCAGATTTTTTTTGTTTGATCTTACTCTTACAACACCGGTGATCTCCAGTCGTGTCAACCCACTGATTTGCATGTACACTTGTGGGGCAGTTTAATGGTGGTATATGTGTCCCTAGGCTCACCTTGGTGTTTTCTAAATTGCCTAGATGTGATTTTTGTTTACCTTTGTTTTAGTCGCCTTTTACGACAAGCGAGATGTATCGCTGCAGGAATGTTCTTAACCCGTCCCTGCACGGACAGGGTATTATATTCATTAATAAACAGAAAAAATATTAATTCATAAAACATTGTTTCAGTCAAATTTATTATATGGCTGTCCAATTTAAGCGCCAAATCTCATTTAAAAAAATTACAAATTATTCAAAACAAAATATTAAAGCCTATAGTAATCTCTCCTGGTATTATTCCACA
Organism: Merodon equestris; assembly: GCA_958301585.1. Taxonomy (NCBI): domain Eukaryota; kingdom Metazoa; phylum Arthropoda; class Insecta; order Diptera; family Syrphidae; genus Merodon; species Merodon equestris. Next base: position 90,586,428 of record OY284416.1, read on the forward strand.
AGAAATCTACATACTAAAGCTAATGTTGAATTGATCTCTCACAGAATCAACAATGTTACTGAAAATTCTAAATTAACGACATTCCCAACAACCCCCTTATTAATAATTTAAATTTAACATGATATAAACCCAAGGTTATCTAATGTAATATGTTGATTATAATTTTTATCGAAGTTTATTTTTTTTTTTATTTATTTATTTACTAATTTATTTTTAACGTATTTATTTATTAATTTATTTAACTTTACTTTATTTGTTTATTCTCTACATTAAAGGTCTTAACGTATTTTCCTTACCAAAGGATAACATCCGCATTGTACATTCTTATTCATTTAAATATAATATAATTATACAATAAAAAGATATACATAGCTTAGATATCAAATCACTGTGAATTGCGAGATAAATCACCAATTGAAGGGTTGTAAGTCTAAAGGGTTTAATGCCAATTTTATTATTAAGAGATATACGAAAAAATACATAATAAAAAGAAATATTCTGGGTTACGTTTTCTCTGAATGTTTTGATCACTCGATGATGTATCGTCCATTTCGTACCGTGTAATTTAATCAAACTAACTGTTAACAAACATAAGTCCATGCTAACAGCCACCACCACCCGCTAATTTGCCCTGAACGCATACAGGCACAGACCCTTTTGAGCGAAAGTTCTTTGGCACCTAGACCCTACCACAACTTTATTTGTGTGTGGGTAACATTTTAAAAGAAAAAGACACTTGGATCAATTTGGATATTATTAGGCTTGGCACTTAGATTGTATTTTCCTAAAAATATTGACTTTAGTTTTTTGGCACTTAGATCTTTTAGACTTACAACCCTTCAATTGTAAAATTTTGACGTAAAAAAAAATAATATAAAAAAAAAAAATAAATAAATAAAATAAAAGTGTTTTCCCCGCACATACATACGTCTTTCTTGCACGCTTGCCCTTTTTCAAACTAACCATAAAGATTTTTCTATTTAAACTGTACTTCACTTTGTCTGCATCGCACTCTTCATTAAGTCTTACAGCAAAGTTGTATTTCTTCATCCGTCTAGCTCATGAGCATCAAAATCACCGAAGCAAAGTATATTATATCGCGGAACAAAGCACATAAACCCACAGTCAAAATCCATATGTAATCACATTATTGGCATCACTCGGTACGTCTGCTAAGCACATGTACTAGAATGCAATCCAAAATAATTTGTCAAAACAACTTTCATCGATTCCCCTTAAATGCGAGTGTTGCACAATGTGCAAATAAATTTATATGGCAGTCTCAGTAAAATCAAACAAAACGCATCCAACTTGTCAGTTGTCCGCACTCCCCATTTTCACAGGCATTCGCTATTACAGCAGCTCATCTGTTGTCATGCTGTCCTTGTTGACGACAAAGTCGTTCTCGTCATCTGGTTTGCAAACAGTGTGAAATTGCTTCAAACGAGCATCATTACGAAGTTCGAACAATGTGATCGCCGGGCTGCTGTTGGTCCTGCTGTTATCACTACTATTTCTAGTCCTGCTCGGAAACATATACGAGTATAGTATAATGTGCAATTTGCCTTTCTGCAACCGGTTTTATGGTTGCATATTAAGGATCCTCACGTAAATGTTCAATGACATCTGTTGTTGTGCGCTGTCTGAAACGGACTTACTCTCGTCATTGTCACTAGAAGACGGAACTTTTGGATGGCTTGCAATTGCTGCTAAGAGACTAACAAGATACCATAAAAGGAATGTTGTGTTTACTCATCGGTATCGACTCAGCTCCTCTAATCTGCACCGATTGCAATGCATCGAAGCGTTGTGATAGGATAGGACGACTTCCCCCAACCGAAAGGATGTCTCGAATTATATAACACCGATATGCTTATACCCCCCATTTCTTAAGCAAAAGATGTATAATATGGTTTCCCTTTGGCATGGGGACAGCATTTCTCTGGTATTTGATGCTGAAATCTCACTTAGCAAAATTGAATTGATTTGAATCCTCTTCTCAGAATTGAATTTCACGTGTCTAGGATCCCAATTCTGAGATTCTTATTAAGTTGATTTCTTATACAGCAATTAATGGTATTAATTCTCTCTTGCTTTCATAAGGGCAATGAACTATTATTCAATGAAGAAAAGAAGAAACAAAAAGTCTTTTGAAATAAACTTACTGATTACTGTCAAGTTGACTTTAGAGTTCCTCGTCGGGCTCTTTTGAAAGTCCACTCTGCAGCGATACTCGCCGGTGTCTTCCTGTCGGGTATTCTTAATTCTAAGTGTTGCGGACCTGCCAGTAACTGCAAACGACAAACGTTCGCCATATGACACATCCGACCAGTGTGTTCCTTGCGAGAAATTTGAGTCTCTTGTGTCGACACTGAAAAGGACATAAAGAAAACAAAAGAAAATTACAAAACTATAAACAAAAACTAAGCAAGAAGTGATAAAAAGACTAAATGTAGAGTCCTGTAGAGATTTCCAATCAAATGTAGTTAAGGGCAAGCAAACCGGAAAGAATGCAAAAGGAGACTAAGACGAGCGAGAATGGGTAAGGACAACGTCGCAGGCAAAAGTAGATAAAGTTTCGTTACACTTGCATTTCTTGAATTTAATTGCAATTCATCAGGGAACAATGACGATGAAAGAGAAGTGGAAATAACTGGAGACTGAAACTTTTGGAGCGTGGAATGGAGGCAAAGTTGTAGCTGACTTAAAATGTGCTCTTAGTAAAATAGGACTTTAACAAGAAGGAGGAGGAACGAGAGGAAAAGTCTTTTTATATTCTACGGGCCTACACACCTGCAATGAAATATTCATTAGGCACTAATGGTCGCCTTGGATGCAGTTGCGATTTACTATTTTCGTTTTTCTTTTTATTTTATTGCATTTCAATAGAATTTTTGTATGTCATAAATAGGGGAGCCAAATTTAAAGTCATACAAATGATCTTAGTGTTCACTTGTCTAGGTAAAACCGAAAATCAGAACTTTAAAAACGTGTGTATTTGGCTCAGTATTTTAGGTGAAGACATTGAAATTCTACCAGGCGTGGCATAAAAATAACAGCGGGTGTTGAAAAAAGTACAAATTGCGGAATTTGAGAGACTGAAAAAGTCTTAAAATGTAATCTCCAGCAGTTGTACAGGGAAGAAAACAGAAAGGAAAGAAAAATGATCTCCAGCAGTTGTACAGGGAAGAAAACAGAAAGGAAAGAAAAATGATCACGTGAGTGTAGTATAGCTTTAAGGCCGGTCTTGTTATGTAATGTACCCTATACTCGTACATACTTTATAGCTAATCTTATATTTTTTTTACATTTTTTGTTATCTGTTTTTCAAACACTAGTGTCATGGCGAGTACAAGCTCACAGAGATAAATCCGGTCAACATCAAGAGAGCAAAAAGAAAAGTGAGCTCCTGACCTTGTTAATTTGAAACTTAATTGAGATATACATATGTGGTACCCTGAAGTTCCTGCAGTACGGCCATCCCAAACTACCGCTGTATAAGGTACTTGAATAGACTTATAGTTTCAGCAAATAGAAAGATAGTTGATAGTTACAGCGTCCCAAGTTCAATTGTCGAATGGTAGATAAGAAAAATTTTGATCTATTAGCTTCGCATATGGAATCACCAGATATTTCCCAAAACGTTTCTGAAGTAAATTATTCCGCGATCTTGAGATGCGCGATGCTTAACTCACTCAAATGTACTTTGAAATATTTTGTCGAAATCGAAAAAAAAACATTCGTCCCCGCTGAGAACTGATAGTTTATTTGTAAAATAGTTGATACCACGGCTTTGGAGTTGCAGGTGGAAGCAGCTTTATAAAGGTTTTTTTAGAAGTTTTTTTTTGTTTACACACATTTTCAATTTTACAGTAGAAAACTGATTTGTGATAAATATGTGTTGCCATTTTTGCTATGAACAAGGAATGCAAATTGTGCAAACTTATTTTGAAAATCATGGCTCGTTTCGTCAAACTCATCGTGCGCTACGTCAATTTTACAATCGACATTATCATCCATCTGAGCAAGTTATAGTTATTCGGAGCACGATGAATCGCTTTCACACCACGTACACTCTAGTGGATAATACACATCACCAAAAATGACAAATAATGTGAAGAGAAGAAGTTATTGCCGTTGTGAAGCGCGGTGTTGGGGAGAATCCGAATGAGTCGATTAGCCATCATGCACAGTAACTGGAGCTACGCCCATCCACTTTGTGGAAGATTTTACGGAAAGATCTTGGCTTAAAAGCTTATAAGACCTAGCTTTGATAAGAGAGAGAAATTGCGTGACCAACGCGTCGTAGGTTTGGTAAATGGGCACAAAACATGGTTAAGCTTGAAACTCATTTCCAACGAAAGTTTTGTTCTCTAATGAGGCTCATTTTTTATTAAATGGTTTTGCAAACAAGCAAAATTGCCGAATTTGGAGTTACGAAAATCCAGAAGCCTTTATCGAGACGCCCTTCTTTTTTCTTCTTAGAAGGCGTTACAGCTCACTGAGAGCCAGAGACTAGCTTCTCTCCTTCACTTATCTCGTGTGCGAATTCAATTTTCACACAAGTGAACGGGACTGTCGATTCCGAATGGCGAGAGCCGAGAAGCTTTTTCAAGGCAAGTGTCCTACGGGGAGTTTTGCCAGTATTCCATTAAGGAGAGCAGCCGCGAAATGAACATTCGATGTTGCTGTTATCGGGATCCGAACTCGCTCATCGTGCATCAGAAACCGATACACTGCCCCCTGTGCACCGGCGCTCTCCGTTGCAAAAGTTGCACGTGTTGCGCCCACGACATGGTGGTCCGTCCAGTCGGCTCTTCAATGTTTGGTGGCCAAATTTTGAGACGACCGGTTCGGTAAACAATCAGCTAATACGAGGGTTGCCTTTTAAGTTTTTAAAATCGAACAATAGGTGGCGTTAATGAGTTGTGGCACCACTGTATTTGTGAACATTGAGGTTTGCTATTGCGAAGCCAGTGGCAATTTAGAAATTTACTGAGTAAGTTGCCCTTCGCTCTTCGGGCGCCTTGTCGCGGCGGAGGGGCTTAAGAGGTCAATGACCTCGAACTAAGACCCGGAGAACCCCGAGTTAGTCATGAATGAATGGACAACCAGATGGATGGAAATACTCCAGGTGGCACCCGCAATAGCGGAAATCCACCCGCGATCTCCCTGATCGCGGCCGGGGCAAGGATTCTGGAGGCCCCACCAGTCATTCCTAACTCTCCGGCAGCCCGGAACGACACCGACTCCTGCGGCTCATTGTCCGACCACTTGGTTGGACTGAGCGTGAGCGGTGCAACCGATAGAGGCGACACCGACGATGGTGCGGCACGGGAAACCGCCAAGGTTGAACGAGCCCCAGAATTGGGACGTGCTGTAGATTGCACTGCTAAGTGCCCAAAAAGAAGGAGGAAGAGGCGTGCCCGAAAATCGTGCAAAGAGGCTGGCACAGCCGAAGGCACGAAGATTGAGGGCGAACCTCTGGGAAAGGCAGGTAAGAGGATCAGATCGGCGGAGGTATCCCCTACCGAAGCCCATCCGACCCTCTCACCTGCAGATCCCGCACTTCTTGCCGGCGCGCAGCGCAGAAAACGTCGGCGGCTAGTAAAGGCTGCTGCTGGAGGCACAAGCATGCCAGCACTTTCGGCATGCGCCTCAAACACTCCTCCTCTTATTGGTGACGGTCAAACTCCCAATAAGAGCGTGCCAAGTTCCAAAACTGACGGAGCTGAAGATGTTCAGGGTCCTGTCATGGCCGGTGCCACTTCCGAAAAAGGTGATGATGCTGGCAGACAGACTCTGATCGCAGAAGGCGAAGCGGTCTTGGATCACAACAACCCTCAGGCTGGCAAAGCTGTTCGGAAGCGGCGTCGGAAGGGAGCAGGAGCTCGAACCGAAAAAGGTAAGAGCGCTTGCAAACGAAAGATGGCCGCCGGGGACAACCTTGCTGGGGAGAGAGAACGTGATGTCTCCTCCTCTGATATGGCGGCGGGAAATCGGAGTCCAAAGGCAGATGCGGCGATCAATAAAGATCAAAGCAAAAACCTGAAGACGGAGAGGACCAAAGGCTGATCATCGGAGGCGGGCACTTCACACAAAAAAAACCCCTTCCTCTGGAAAGGCAACACAAATGACCGTAAAGAGTCGAGACAAGCACCTCTCCTACAAAGAGGCAGCCATCTCCTCCGAAAAGGTCAGGATAGGGAAGGCTGGCAGTGACAGCAGAATGACCAGCGCAGATTGCCAACACTGTGAGGATCATCTACTGGAGCTAGCTTCAGCAACAGGCTTCTGTATTCAAGCGGAGAGGTCTGCTTTGATGAATGGTACCTTCGTGGTGAGCTGTTCCTCTCAGCAGACATCTGCCTGGATCAGGAGCATGGTGCCGAAAATCCCCCCCTGGGAACTAGCACTTATCAAGTAGTTAGTCTTCCGAAACTAACGCGCGCCATCTGCTGGATTCCGGGAAAACCCGGAAACAAGCTGAAAGTGCTGACGCGACTACGTGCGCAGAACCCGGGACTCGACACGAGGGCCTAGACTGTCTATTCCTACAAGGAGAAAAAGAACTCTCTGAAAAAAGAGGGCTTCACTCTGGTAGTGGGAATGGACAATGGCTCTGTTGAGGCCCTGAAAACCGCGTACGACTCACGTCCCTACTTCGGCCTTGGTAGGATTGTATTCCATTTTGATGTCAAGTAGTCGAAGGATGGAACGTGTTCCCCAGTATGAATCCATGATTTTTACTGAGATCAACTTACAGCATTGCAAGGCTGCTACCGCTCTTCTAAGTAGCAGAATTGCATGCAGTAGTACAAATCATCACATTGTATCCATTCAAGAACCATGGGTGTGGAACAAACGCCTGTGTGGTCTTGGTGGCATACGTGATGCTACAATCCTTTATGATGAGCGATCCGAAAGGTCCAGGGTCTGCCTCATCATATCGAATACGCTATCAGCAACCAAACTTGGTCAATTCTGTGGTCAAGATCTGGTAGCTGCGAAAGTGAGCTACAAGGCGCACGGAGAAATTGAACACTTCGTCGTGGCGTCTGCTTACTTCCCCTACGACTCGGTACTACCCCCGCCACCTAAGGCGGTTTCCGAACTCGTAGAGTACTGTGAAGCCAGAAGGATTGGACTCATCATCTGTTGCGATGCTAACGCTCAAAACACATTTTGGTGCAGCAGCAAATGCAACCGGAGAGGAGACCATCTTTTAAACTTCATTCTTTCGTCTGACCTTTTCATCAACAATGTTGGCTCTCAACCAACCTTTGTGACGGCGAGACGACAGGAAGTGATTGACCTAACCTTATCTAACAGGCATGCGAAGGCCATCACTAACTAGAGAGTATCACCAGATGTTACGCTGTCAGACCATAGATACATCGAATTCCAATTGAAGTGCGGGATCTCCTCCTCGCAGCCCAAGCGGAATCCGAGAAAAACAGACTGGGTGCGATTTAGGGAGGAGCTTGAGAAATCCACTCAAGCCCCGCCTAAACTCAAAACTAATCAATCGGTGGAGGATGCAGTTCATAACCTGAACAGCGCCATCACCAAATGTTTTGAACTCGCATGTCCTGTCAAAAAACCTCCGAACAGGAAGCCGGTTCCCTGGTGGAATGCTGAGCTCCAACGGCTTCGTAGGGAAGCCAGAAGTCTTCTGAACAGATCGCTTAAATCGAACTCGGAAGATGACTGGAATAAATATCGATCGAAGCAGAAGGAATATAAGAAGCTTATTCGAAAATCGAAGAATGATTCCTTTAAGTCCTTCTGCGAAGAGATCAAATCCCTGAGCGCGACCAGCAAGTTGGTTAAAGTCCTCAAACGAGGAAAATCGACAAGGCTGGAGGTACTCAGAAAGTCTGATGGTACCTTTACCGAGTCTAAAGCAGAAACTCTTAGTTTACTGTTTCAGACCCATTTTACGGGAAATCAGACTGTCATCGGCTCGTTGCACACTCCCTCATTGGATACTGCGGCTGTAGCGACGAAAACAACTCGGCGTAGCTGGTATGTTGCAGCACGCGTGGCAACTACTGAGGCCATTGAATTTGCTGTGGCATCCTTCGATGGCTTTAAGTCGCCGGGCACTGATGGGATATACCCCGTTATGCTGCAAAAAGGTATAAGACAGCTGCTTCCTACACTGAAAAGAATTTTCACTGCTAGCCTGGCACTTGCCTACATACCTATCCCTTGGCGCGTGGTGAAAGTGGTCTTTATTCCCAAAATAGGGAAAGAGGATTACTCACTAGCCAAGAGTTTCAGACCAATAAGTCTAACATCATTCCTGCTGAAAAGCATGGAAAGACTAGTAGACTAGTAAGAGGAAAACAACTGGCATTGCTCAGCTGGTGCTAAAAGGCATTCCCATCCCTATATCCAAGGAAGCTAAGTATCTGGGAGTCATTCTAGATAACAAACTTCTCTGGTCAAAACATGTTGAGTCCAAAACCACCAAAGCGCTGTCAGCTTTCTGGCAATGCAAAGGTGCCTTTGGCAAAACATGGGGCTTATCGCCGAAAAAGGTCCTTTGGATCTACACGGCAATGGTAAGACCGATAATCTCATATGCATCGGTTGTTTGGTGGGGCAGGCTGACACGAAAACACGCTGTGGCTTCACTCACCAAACTCCAAAGAGCGGTCTGCCTCAGTTGCACGGGGGCTTTCCCCAGCACACCGGGTGCTGCTTTGGATGCTATGATGAACCTTCCACCCCTTGACATATATATCAGAGGGTGTGCACTGAAAACTATTTCTCGCCTTTGGTACAACTCGCAGTGGAGTGAAAGTGTACTTGAGAGAGAAATATCCTACGATCACTGTCTCATGGATATGCCCTCTGACGCAATGACACCTGCCATCCTACTGCGCTGTAACTACACAGTCACATTTCCTTGGCGTCAGGACTGGCTTTGGCCAGACACTGAACCTGGAATAGAATGTCTTCGCATCTTCACAGATGGCTCCAGGATTGATCAGGGATCCGGCGCAGGAGTTTTCTTCGAGCGCGAAAACATTCGACTGCACTTCTCGTTAGGAAAATATGCGTCTGTCTTCCAGGCGGAGATTTACGCAATCCTAATGGCCATGCACTATGTTGTGAAACACAGATGGAGGGGAAAGAGCATATGTGTCTGCAGTGACAGCCAAGCTGCACTCAAAGCTGTATCCAATCCTCTGTCCAACTCCAAACTAGTGCATGAACTCAAGACCTTTTTGAACAAAGTCGGAAGACTTAATTCACTTAGGCTTGTATGGGTTCCAGGTCACTCTGGAATCCCAGGAAACGAGATCTCCGATGAACTCGCTAGAAAAGGCTCAGAGGAGAGTATCTCAGGGCCTGAACCCGCCTTAAGTCTACCAGCTTCAACGGTTAAATCTGACATCAATGACTGGGTCTTTAACGTACACAGTCGCAGATGGAAGGAATATCCAGGATGCAGGATGACTAAGCGCGTACGCCCTGACGTCCGTAAAAAGTCCGCAACATTCTTCTTATTCTTAAGAAGAAATGACTGCAGAAGGCTAACGGGCGTCATTACGGGCCATTACACTTTTGCCAGGCATCTTTACGTGCTTGGCATCAGTGAGACGCCTACCTGTGCTGCTTGTTGCGAGGAGGACGACACAGCGGAACACTTTCTCTGCGACTGTCCCGCCTTCGCTCGTGCACGGTGGCGCACCCTTGGGGCCGACATGGTGGGTGCCGAATCTCTTAGCTCAACATCACTGAAGCCCCTTCTCACTTTTCTCCGGACAACGGGGAAAATACAATAAAGACAAGGTGTCTGTCTGGTAGTACAATGGACCAGTACTTGTGTCTGAGTGCTCCAGTAGATAGTAGAAGCCTCCAACAAAAAAAAAAAAAAAAAAAAAAAAGTTGTTGATAGTGAACGTTTAAAAGAAGCAAGTTTATGCAAAAATGGAAATCACCCGTGAAGGATTACGTTGGATGATTTTTTATGATTTTAAAAAAGGCCTTACTCAACAACAATGCATAGAATCGCTTCGTGCAACTTTTGATAATGAAGCACCATCAGAGAAGACTGTTTACAATTGGTTTGCAGAATTTCGTCATGGTCGTGTGTCCATCAGTGATGAATGTCGAGAAGGTCGGCCAAAATCGGTTGTCATTCCGAGAAACATCGATGCTGTGCGCAACATGATTAAAGAAGATCGGCATGTGACTTACGGACAGATAGAGGCGTCTCTTAGGATATCGCAGACTTCAATACAACTCCACTTCAGAGTGTAGAAAATGTTTCCGAAATTGATTTGAGCGTATGTAAAAATGTATAGACCTTAAGAGCGAATATTTCGAAAAGCAATAAAACACTTTGTTTCGAACTTGTTCGTTTCTGTTATCAAGATCGGTCGAGAACATTGAGGCGGCCCGTGAAAGTGTACAGTAGAACCCGAGGCAGTCGAATTCTGGCCGTGCACAAGAACTCGGCTTTCCGCAGACTTCAAGTTTGCGAATTTTGCGTCGGGACTTGGGTCTATCCCCGTACAAGATCCTACTGACCCAGGAGCTCAAAGTTCATGACCATAGACAACGCCGTGTGTTCGCCAATTGGGCTTCAGAGCGTTTAGAAAAGGACATCACCTTTAGCGACGAGGTACATTGGATTAATGGCTGTGCTAACAAGTAATATTGCCACATACGCGGCCACAATGCATCCTCATAAAGTCACCATTTGGTGTAGATTTTCGGCCAGCAGCATCATTGGTCTGTATTTTTTCGAAAACGACTTTGGTGAGGCAGAGAGTTATTGTAGTTATACCGATATTAAAATCTAAATTCCTAAACCGCGAGCGTTCCAACTGCCAGAATTAATAAGGAGCATACATGAGCAGGTCTCATTTGCAGAAGCAAAATACGGTTGATAAAATACTCTCATCATCAATTAATATGAGGCTGATGCCAAGAAACTTAGTTTCGATAACAAGGAAAGGTCTATATTAGGCTCATCTTACAAGTTTTAAAGTACGTAGATGACTGGCTTATTTTAGCAAATGTAGATTTTTATCCCAAAATATTGTGCCCATTGCAGTAAAGTCGATAATTAAGGACAATACAAATATTAGGTTATCAAAATTGAAAGGGCAATTCTGGACTCATATTGTCACCAAGCACTTGGATCACAGAACCTTTTCTCAAATAACTTTGTTTTTATGAGAAGTTTTGGGGTTGATGTGAGTGACATGCGTGGGCGAAGAGCTAGCCTTTGCTATGTACGCTACAAACCAGCTGCTTTGGCACCAAGCGAAACTCAGGCGGTTCTTCACAGAAGGCCGAGAAGATGTTAATGCCGATGTCCTAGACGCCCCAGTACATTAACAACGGGTGAAAACGGTAAAGAAGTGAAGAAAATTGCTATGGGGAATCGTTGAATCGCTGTCAGTTGGCTCCGAGCCTGGAACTTTTTTCAGATATTTTGGAAACGAAACCTGTGTCAGCGAAGTTTGTTCCGAAATTACTATATTTTGACCAAAAAAAAAAAAACATTGCATGAACATCGCTCAGGAGCTGTTAAATCATGTGCATGACAATACAGATTTGAAAAGGGTCATCATAGTTATTACGTCGAAGCCAAAGCCTAATCATTCCCATAGAAGCGACCAGAAGAGTCAAGACCGAAAAAAGCACACCAAGTTCGGTCAAATGCGAACGCTTTTTTTACTATTTCCTTCGATTTCAATGGCATGGTTCATCATACATACGTTCTAGCCGAAAGATCGTACCGTCAATAAGGAATATTACCTTGATGTTATGTGCGTTCACGGGAAGCAATGTGAAGAAAACGTTAGCGTGAAGCAATATGTTGAAAAGACCCATGAAAGACTTCATCTCTCAAGGCTATATCAAACAGCGCATATCAGATCAAACTGCGCTACTAGGATAGAAAAAGAGTTGAATCTACTTTACAGGGGAAGGTTGGGAATTGATGAACAAATAAATATTTTTCGCGAAAATAAAAAGTCACATTATTTTTGACCACAGCTCTATTTGTAAAAAAATCCGTAAAAGATAACTGTCAGTTAAATATTTAACGAACACTATTAAGAATACCAACAGAAATGCGACTATAATAATAATAATAATACGTGGGTACGTCTACTTTAGAGCAGCTTTTCAATTTGACTTTAGTTAGGAACACCAAACAAAACTACGCGAAATGCTTCAGATCCAAAGTGGTGAAGTAGGACAAACTCCTTGTTCTGTTTTTATGGAAAAAAAAAAATGCTCGCTTCATATAAAGCAAAAATACCTTAAAATGGGATTTTTCAAGCCGGGATTATACAGTTTTATAACGAGACCAAGTGCGGCGAGAATACATTTGATAGATTGTGCAACAGCATGAACTGCAGTAGAAATATCCATATGCAGGCGATGTACATTTTTTTGCGATATGCTAAATATTGCTTGCATGAGCTGCTGCATTATTTATAATCACAACAGACAAAGGAATGTTGTGCAGAAGGTTAACAGAAATGAATATCCAGTTCATATTCACAGACAATTGACGAAACTTTGTTATACGAGTAAGCATCGGTTTCAGTTGCCAATTGTGCCGCGCATATTCAAACAAATGATGGCTGATCTTTCAGAATTGGATTCAATTTATGAATTCTTATTTAAATTGTAAAGTATTTTCATGTAAGAACTGTAGAAAGGGTTACATATGAGTACATACATATGTACTCGAAGACTGAAATATCGCACCAGAAACTGTGCATGAAATACTACTATATGTAAATTAATTTAATTTAAAACAATTAATTAATTTAAAACAATTAATTAATTTAAAACAATTAATTAATTTAAAACAAAAAAAAAACTATTCTCTACAAGACAAACTCTCTAAGGCTTCAGCAACAGATCGACAACGACTTCACTAGGTCAGTAATTCCACACTACCAGCTGCGGTATTCCCAATAATCTACCCCTTTAGGCAACTAAAATAATTCTTTGCTTTCTACCCTCAAACGTTAATACTATTAATATCTAATAGGGCTTTAGGATGATCCCCATTTAAGGCCAATACACTGTCTAGCCATAAAGTTGTTCAACTTTTGAAAGACAGTTTTGAAAGGTTCTAAAATGTGCAAGAATTCGCACACAATCTGCTTCGATTCAACAATATAATAGTAAAAGGGTGCAATTACTCCTCGATCCAATTATTTTCTCAATTCGGAAGCCGTACAACAAATGTGTAATCTCATTCATGTGCTCCTCTTAAAATCCCCGAGTAGAGCAGATTGTCTTCTTCTAAAGGCAGTCAAGAATCCCCTTTATCCGTACGTACGAATGTGTTTAATACATGGAGGATAAGTTCGTATAATTTATCTTGAATCGGTCGTAGTTACCTTTGAGATATATATATTTTTTTTTTGTATGTACTATACGTATCCATACCCGAGTCTGAAACATACTTACCATGGTTACTCATCATATTTAGGAAATTATAACCTGAACATAAATGAAAAAGTTAAATGTCCACATTTTATCTGAGTTGTACGGCGAGAGTCCTTGAAAGTTTTCAACTGAACATAAAGCATCTCACTTCAAGAACGACCGAAAACGGACATAGAAATATATTGTATATATGTATTATAAAGAACGAAAGGAATAAAAAAGCAAAAAAAAACCGACAGGAACTTTTCTTCTCTTACGACTATAACTATATTTTATTAGATATTTGATAAAGTTAATTAGGGTTGCGTCACGATGAAATAAATGAGACCAAGGGTGGCTAGAGTGGCGACGACCAGTAGGAAAAAAAAGGAAATATTTAAAAGAAATTTGTACGCAACGAATTGCTGTTACTGCTGTACAAATCAAAGGACTTTCTGTTCGTTGGTTGTGTCTGCCCCCTTTTCTCATTATTGTCTTTCCTCATTTCAGGGCTTTATTCACTCCATCATGTTTTCTCGTTCTATTTATCACTTGTCTCTGTCTCTTGATCCTTAGCATTTGCTTAGAGAATTTATTACGTGAAAGCAGGACGACGTTGGTGACTTTTACCATCATATCTTGTTTTTTTTTTTTTATATTAACATAATTTCTTTATTTGACTTTTTAATGTTAAACTTGTCCTTTGTACCATAGTGCTATGAAATAAAAAGCAACAAAAAAAAACCTGTATTTCTGCATTTTGGCAGTCGTATTTGAATTTACGATTGATTTTGTTGTTTGAATTCAGTTTGACCTGCAATCGTGCGAATTTAATAGTAAACATTTCTTGTCCTCATTTTGGACTATTGTCCTTCCGACCAGTTCCATTGCAGAGTAGTCAAAGACTTTTTTAATGGTGCAGATGGTATTACTGTAATATTCTCCTCTTTAAAATAACATCAACTCCAACTGATGGTACTAACTTCGTACTGACTCCGCTAAATAATGCCCTTTTAAATGGGAACCGTTCCTCATTTATAGCAATAATACAATGATTTAATTCCTCGGTTTATGTTAGTTCACTAATTGTTTCGATAGAAATCTATTTACCTAATTAGATGACGCTATAATTCGAAGTGAACTTCGGTCTCGAGGCGGCCCTTCTAGTGCGGAAGACCCAATTAATTGAGATTTCTTTCCAGCTGTGTGCACCACCTTGGATGCGGTCATCCTCTGCTGCATCGGGTCTTGGGGTTGGACTGGAAAACTTTTTATGGCGGAGTGGTGATGTCCATTCGCTCTACATGCCAGCTAATTTATACTTTCAATGCGTAGACACCTGACTAAGCATATGTCGCTGTGCAGCCCGTACCGTACCTCAAGAACTTCCTCATCAGAATAATCTAAGACTCTGCTATGTAAAGGAGGACCTGGGTGATAAGAATTTTGGTAAGGGTTGACTTCATATTTTTCATTTGGGTCGAAAGTAGTCGTAGGTATTTGGCAAAGCGATAACGTTCTGGACAAAAAGATGACATCATATATTTAGGATCCCTACATTTACCCCCAGATCAACTCTAGGTGCTTCTGTTTTCAAACACTTCACTGGCTTATAACGGTTTTTTTTTAGGGTTTGGTTTTTAAATTGGCAATATTGTTTCTACAGATTGTCAATTTGACAGCTGAAAGTTGATTTGTAGTTAGTATGTCTATTTACGTCAAACAGATTAACGCCCGAAGAACGCATGCAAATTGTGCGAAGTTATTTTGAAAACCATGGTTCGGTTCCCACGTCCATTTTACCGGCGACATAATCGTCCATCTGAGCAAGTTATTCGAAACACGTTGAATCATTTACGCGTACACTCTAGGGGTAATACGCATACCCGAAGACGACAAATAGTGCGAAGAGAAGATTGGAGCCTCAGCTTGATCCTCATTTTCAACGTAAAATCTTGTACTCCGATGAGGCCCAATTTTGGTTCAATGGATATGTAGAGAAGCAAAATTGCCGAATTTGGTGTAGAGAAAACCAAGAAACTTTTGTCGAAACGCTCTTACAACCATTAAAACTCACTGTTTGGTGTGCTTTGTGGGTTGGTGGAATCATCGGCCTATATTTCCGATGCCGGCCAGAATATTATCGTCAATGGAGAGAGCAGAAACATGATTTTTGACTTCTTCGTTCCTCAGTTGAATGGCATTGACGTGACAGATCTTTGGATTCAACAAGATTGCGTAACATGTCATACGGTGCCCGACACACTCAATTTATTACGAGAAACATTTGCTGAGCGCATAATTTCGCGTAATGAACCTGTTAACTGCCCTCCACCATCCTGTGATCTCTCATCCCCCAGTTGCTCGATGAAGTTGTCCAAAATTGGACTTCACGATTGGGCTTTTCATTCGAGCCCGAAGTCATATTTTGTCTCTAATGGCGTAAAATTGTCTTAAAAATAAAGCTAATTTTATAGACATTAATTTTAGCTTGAAGTATTTTATGTCATACAGAATTTGTATACCCCTAAAAAAACACTCTTTAGTTGGTGAGTCTTTTCCAAGATTTTTTATTTAATGTTGCATGAATTTTTCTGGATGCTTTCCTTCAAGCAGATCTTACTTATCAATTTATCTGATGCAGATTCCAAGCCATATTTTCATATTCTCTGCACCAACCGTGACTCCACTACAAGTCGAATGTGTTCACCCCTGCAGGCTTCCTCTTCGGCTTTACAGCTTTGACATGTCCGTTTCGCTTTTTGGTAAGACATTCGAACGTGATCTCTCCATTTCCTTAACTTCGCGTTTCTCATTCTCTCTTTTTCCTTATCACTTATTATGTACCACTTAAAATGGCCGCCGACTTTTGCGTACAAGCTGTGGCGAGCACGTGGGCACCCGGGATTTTGTCAAAATTATGTCAACAATTACGCACCTTGTTATAATTCCAAAGGTGGTGTGGCGGGAGTACACTGCGGTAAAATGAAATGAGCTCACATGTACAATATTTAGGAATAGAGTTTGTTTGTGTCGGGTTCTGTCGCTACCAACCTGGACTTCATTTAAAATTTTAGGGTGTCGCGGGGAAAGACGTACGAAAGACTCGTTCTGGTTTGTGCTCTTGCCCTTTTATTTTCGTAATATTAGTAGAGCACGCGAGCAGTTATCGAATATCGATGCAACGTTCTGTATGCATTTTGTTTCTCTACATAGGCCTGTCTGCACTCGCTACCAAACAAGTGGTTTATAGGAGGTGGTAGCTTGCAACCCAGCGCATCAAAAGCGGCATACCTGATGGCGCTTTGACAACGTCTCCATCGCAATTCTATGGTTTGTGCAGATTGCATCAGAAACTGAGTGCTGAGAAGAACTTGGCGGTTGCTTGGGAATGCAGTTTTCGTTATTGAAATTTGCTGTACCCTAGCTCCAAGTCGATTTTGTCCCATAAGATGCCTGGGACATACAAGATGTTAGAGGAATGTCTGGCGATGTGATCAATTTGGTTGCATAAGGAGACAACCCGTACCGTCATGAATGTTAGGATATGGGAATCATGTGCTGGCTGCTAAGAGATCATTTACCACCACTAAGTCTTTTAACTAAAATCAATTTTTCGATTTTTCCCCACGACTCCTTATCCAGTCTTACGTTAAAATCTCCTAAAATTATTTTGATGCTATAGCCGGCGTACTAAGCGTTTGCTTTAGCTATTTAGGAGGTCATGAAAGTCTTCCTTGAAACCTTCCTTGGAGTATGGAGTATGGAATATCTTTTTGGACGTTTGCGGCCTTCGCAATAAGATTAGAGCTTAATATTGTTATGGGTTTTACTTTTATCCTCAAGTGGGTAGCCTCGGGAAATTACTTTAAAATAAAAGGTAGTAAGATCTTCTTTGATAAAAGTTCTTTATTTTTCTTGAGTCTTAATGGTCTTCCACATTTGTTAAGTGTATAAGCCGGGTTTGAATTTAGAAGTAGTAAGCACTAACTTCTACCTTTTGCTATCAGGTCAAGGGTCTCGTGGCATCTGAAATCGCAGAAGAGTTCGGGAGTTTGAAATTCCTTCGCCTTTTGTAGGCCACAAACCCTAATTGTAGACGTGTGTCTTCCCGTGTTGTGAGACTTCGTATTGTGTTAGTTGTTATGCGTTGTTAGATTTAATATGGTGATGTTGGTTAATAACGAGACGCGTCAAAACCGTTCGCATGGTGGTATGCAATTTTACAAAAATATTTGTTATTATATCTGAAATTCAATTCAAGTATTTCATATTTTTTCTGTTGGCAGATATAAACAAGACACAAACAAAAAAAAAACACTGCCACAAAATTTAAATATGTAAGTAAGTTAATGCAAGTTTATTATCTATAATAATTATTTACAATTAGATCAAAACTTCATTCGCAAATTTCTTCAATAAGATTTTTCAATAAGGGCGGGTAAATCTTAAATTGGAGTAAAACACACTGTGTATTTCACACACTGAATGTCCAGTCCACTGGGGGGGGACCAGTCTTGCCGCAGCGTGAATAGTATCATGCTTCAACAAAGCCAAAATTCCTTTTTTATTTGAAAGGTACATGTATGCCATTATCTATTTAATAAGACATCATTCAAATGCTTGCCTCGAATTTTTACGGTGGCACGTGGACTTCAGGAGTCCCCCCAGAAAAAGGCTAGCCGGATCAAATCGCATGACCTTGCTGGCCAATTCACGTTACCTCCGCCAGAGATAACCTTACCCTTAAATTGTTCATGCAGAATGTCAATCGTGGCGTCCGCTTTTGTGCACGTAGCGCGGTCCTGCTGAAACCATATGGTTCAATTTGGGCTATAAGAAATTGACTATCATTGCTCACGATTGACGGTGACCGCGTCACGAACGTTTTTGAGGATGCATTTTCACCTGGTGAGCATCGTGTGTATTGGTGTCGCCCATGTTTGCTTGTTAATATAACCATTCATCCAAAAATGCGCCTCATGACTAAAGATGATTTTTCGGTCAATCAGGCAGCGAACAAACGGCGTTGTCTTTGGTCATGAACCTTGAGCTCCTGGGTCAGTTGTATCTTCTACGGGTGTGGGCCCAAGTCCAGATGCGAAATTCGCAAAAGTCTGCGAAAGGCCGAGTTCTTATGCACGGTGGGGAATCGACTGCCGCGGATTAATTTTCACGGACCGTGACAAAGTTCTCGACCGATCTAGCGTTTCTTTGACGTACTAATGTCGGCTGATTGATTACTGAACCGGTCGTCTCAAATTTGGCCACCATACTTTGAAGAGTGGACTGTGTAGGGCCACCACCGTAAAATGCAACGTTTGCACTAACGAACACTTATTTCGATAATACATTTTATCATTTAGACGTATTGGTCAATTATGTAACTTGCCAAGACAACAGATTTGACAGATGTTACTTAAAAAATGTGGCCGCCACAGGCCACCAAAATTTACCCGCGGCAATTGAAAAACTCGTTGGTATGAAAATTCGTTCGAGTACAGAGAAAGTAAATTCAAGACTGGCTTTTGTAAAATTTATTTAATTGAAACGGAACTATTTTTTCATTAAAGGCAAACGTGATTATTTAGAGGAAGACAATGGTCAGCATTTTGACCTCTGATTAGGACGACACGGGTTTTGAATTACGCAACTGCCATATCATCGAAATTTTATTTGGCTGTATTAGTTATCTAGTTATCTTGAAACTTGTCGGAATTCGTCGTTTGGTGGCAGCATAGCAAAGAGGTCCTATATGTTTAAAAAGTAACGGAAATAGAATATAGGTATTTTCTCTTTGTTATCTCGATAAACATACATATCTTAAACCTTAGGAAGCATACCTGAATTGAACTTGAAGGCATTTCTAAAATAATGAAATATGGGCATGATACGAAGGGCTCTTTTCAACGTTATTATTTCATATCTCTAAATTTTGAGGCCTCTAGAGTAGAGATGTAATGGATAGTGATTTAACCCTTAGATGCATAATGTTCCATAAGTGGCACAAACAACTTTCCGACTAATATTTCACCTTGGAGACAGTATGTTGGTACAAATACAATAACATGCCATATCATGTCGTCCATATCCATGGACGCATTATATGTGCAGTTGTTTATTTTCTCTTAAAAATATTTACAAAATTGACATACCGTAATTGTTTTACAGTGTATCTCTTTTAATAGTGCAAATAAAAAATATGTTTAGTAAGTTTAGAGCTTACTGAATAAACATATAATAATTCACGGTAAGCTGTTTACCAGTTTTTTTGGGGCGATTGTTTGTTTGTGCCAAATATGGCACATTATGCATTTATGCATACACGTATTTATAATGTTTTTTGGTTGGGACAAATTTCTGTTGCTGCAATGTACCCAAATATAAAAATTTATTGAGATAGAGATATCGGCCTTGATATGGTAAGGAATTTGGTGACACTAAATTGCTTTGAAAAAAGTCGTTCTGTGCCACACTTCAATAATAATTCCAAAACGGTGACTAACCAAACTTCATCTGATTTCGACAAATCGTTATCGAAGGATTCAAAAGGAAGTGTCTATCAATTCCCCTTTCCGCCAATGAACAAATTTGTGCATCAAAAGCCAAACATCATCTGAAGCAATACTTGCCACTGAATAGGGGTATAACATTTTTGTTTTATATGTGATTCTGGTATTACACAAAGAGCCAGACTTAGGATCAAGTAGCAATATATTGTAATTGTGCGTTTGTGGCGAGAAGTTCCCCGGGCATGCAACTTCAAGATCGATTTGATAATTTTTACACCACTCTTCAGCTTCAGTATTATTTGGCAAAACTTGGAATGCTTTCCTTCGGAACAATGAGGCGGAACAGGTTAGTAAATTGCAAACTACCAAGCGATGATGAAATGAAGAACGTAGCTAGGAGGACCTCAGTCGAATTCGTTGCCGGTTTTGAAGGAATATCTATTTCTAATTTGACATGAAAAAATAATAAATGCGTCAACATACTATCAACCTTTGTTTGAACTGAACCGAAGGAAGTTATAAAAAGTAGTAGAAAAACTAATCCAACATAACAATAAAATGTCCAGCTGTAATAAAATAATATAATCGATATATGGGAGGAGTAGATTTGATGGCCAGCTTTTTAGGAAGGTTTACGATTTCAATGAAATCCAAAAAGTTGTATATGTCGATTGGCTATTATAAATTGTTCGATTTGGCTATTATAAATGGCTCCTCAATAAACGAACTCACAACAACATAAATTTAGTTCCCTTTCGACACGAATTAGCAAAGACCTTGTGCAATATTGGTACCGTCTTTGTTAAAACGTGGATGGCCTGTTTCAGGCTGGAAAAAGGACCAACTGTTACGCTCTTATGGTGTTTGTCACACAACCAGGATGTTATGATCGTCTCTCATTCACAACTGATGTTGTTGAACAGTTCTCCCGTATAGAACTCGTTTTTGGCAATGGACAAACTTGAACTACAGACCTTCCGCTCAACAGTCGATGATGATTTAGGGTCAGTACCCCCAAGTCAGAGGTATAATCTCCCATCAAGCAAATATAAATCTTTTTAAACATGCCGCCAATGTGATTTCATGAAAAGCAGATGTTTCTATTAATGTACATTAACATATGGATGTATGTACATATTATAATATTGCGAAAAAATTAAATTTGAATTATTAACAATATTAAAACTTTAGTAAATCAACTGGGTTCTAGTTTTAATTTTTTGAAGGCTAAATGCATAATGTGCCACATTTAGCACAAACTATATTTTAGGAAATTATTAACATACACGTATAATTTGACAAAACTTAAAAATTATTGATGGGTCGGTGGTATTTATTATTGTCGGTCTTAAGAGGCTTATGGTGGAAGCACTGCTCCATTATAAAATTCCTTGCCGAAATTATATTGCTGACAAAATTGTTCCTAACATACTTATTATATAAAATGGTGCCCAGTGGAAAATTTTCAAGTCTAAAATAAAATAATTAAAAAAACTGAAAATTGTAGATAATATTTTATTTTGGGAAAATGTACAGTCATGTTGCGGATTTTATTTTGTGAAAACAGTATTTTACAAATGACGCACGTTTCTTTTCAGACACACTTGCAGCCGGATCCCCACATTTGCAATAACGCGTGAACAAAAATATGGTTCAATGGCGTCACTTTCGCGGCGAATATTCTCTTGCAGGGCCTGAATTGTTTGAGGATTGTTATTGTAAGCCCTTGACTTGAGGTAAAAGTCGCATGGTGAGAGGTCCGGAGAGCGAGGTGGCCAGGGTATGTCTCCAAACTTGCTGATCAATTTGATCGAGAAAATAGCCCTCAGCTTATCCATCGAAATCCTAGCCGCGTGTTGTGTAGCATCGTCTTCCTGAAATAACGTTCTGTTGTTATGCCCGGGGAATAGCTGCAGTCGCGGAAACTCGTCCATCATTCCGCAATACGCTGAATGTATGTGACTATTTCTTGTTGGTTAATAAGAGCCAATTATCCCTCGAGTAGAAATGGCACTCCATATCGTCGTTTTAGGGAAATGTAGACGTTATTGATGGCGTTCTTTAGGGTTGTTTGGGCACTAGTAACAGTAAGTTCCGTTTATTTAAAGGGTCCGCCATCTAACGTTTTTTTTTTCAAGTAGTGCTTATTTCGTGAATAGTAACACTTAGCACATGTCTGATTTGACAGATAATTAGTTTTATCCTTCCGCTGAACGAATATGGTTGTGTATACGCTTGAACAACGCTTCGCTAAGTGGGCCTGCGATCGACTTACAGAAGATGCCGATTTTGCCAAAAAAATCATCTTTTCATATGAAGCTCATTTTGATCTTGGCGGGTATGTAAACAAGCAAAATTGTCGCATTTGGGGCACAGAAAACCCGCACGCATACATTGAAAAGCCGGTGCACCCAAAACGAGCCACTGTTTGGTGCGGATTTTGGTCCAGAGGCATAATTGGGCCATTTTTCTTCGAAAATGAGCAAGGAGTGGCCGTTACAGTCAATGGCGGTCGTTATCGGGCCATGTTGAACGAATTTTTGTTCACAAAAATTTAAGAGGAGGATATTGGCAATATTTGGTTTCAACAGGACGGCGCTACGTGCCACACACCCGAAGCTACACTCGATGTTTTGCGCCCTGTTTTTGAAAATCGCATTATCAGCCGCAGAGCTGATGTCGTTTGGCCACCTCGGAGCTGCGATTTGACACCGTTGGACTATTATTTGTGGGGTGCCGTCAAAGATAAGTGTTACGCCGACAAGCCAGAGACAATTGACGCTTTAAAGGACAATATTCGTGAAGCCATTGGTGAAATACAGCTGCACACAATCGATAATGTGCTTAAAAATTGGACCGATCGTGTAGGCTACTGCATGGCCAGCCGAGGCAGCCATTTGAATGAAATTATTTTCCATTATTAACCGGAAGGATTGTACTTTCAAATAAAAAAAGAAATTTGAGAAAATATTCAGTAGTTTTTTTTATAGCATTTTCAAAAAAAAAAAAAATTATTTGGCGGACCCTTTATGTAGCCGTCGATATGAAAATGTGCTTTATCACTATAATACGTTGCCAAGAGTTCGTGCTGTTGCAAAAACGTTCGTGCATTGTTCTTACGAAGGTTTCTCGCAAAGAACAGACACTTTTCTTTAGACCTTGCATGATTTGAATTTTTTTATGGGTGAAACTTTTTTTTTTTTTTCTAAATAACGTGCACAGTTGATTTTTTCATTCCCAAAAAGGCAGCAATCTTTTCTTTTGGATTTACGCAAATTTCGCATAATTTCGTGTCGAATTTGAGCGACATGTTCCGGCGCCCTTGCTGATGTTGATGGTTATGAAGCAGTTCTTATCAATATTGTCCCTTGTTGTCTAAGCCCTTGCATCCACGACTAGATGAGTTGCGTGCTCGGATCATCATTCAGTTTGCGTAAATTGAAGTGAGTACAAAAATTACAACACGCACGAACCAACGATTCGCCCTTTTTCAAATATGGCTCAATCGGGAATGTGCGGTGTGCTCCCGACCAAAGACTCATCGAGATTTAATTTGAAAATTTCCCACTAGACACCCGTAATAAACGAATACGTGCGGAATTTATTGCATCGAATTATGGCGGGTGACGAAAAATGGATTTATTTTGAAATCCCGAAGCGGAAAAAAACATGATTTTCACCTGGCGAACCAAGGTCAAATCGCTTCGGCAAGAAGACCATGCTCTATGTCTGGTGGGACACTTTGAGTCCGGCAAAACCGTTAATACAAAACACTACCGTCAATAAATTATTAGTTCAAACCACGATTTAATCGAAAGACGACCGGAATGTACCTTCGCATCAATGGGGCACGCGTTCGCAAAGCAGCACTTCAGAGGGTTCGAGAAAGTTGGAAAATGGCTCGACGAATGATTTGGCGCGAAAGGCAAGCAGTTTTTCTGCCATGCTATTCACAAATTATCTTAATGATGGGCGAAATATGTAGAAGCTGATGGCCAATATTTTGAAAAAAAAAAATTATTTACCAAGAAAATAACGTATTTTCTTTCTACCAAAGAAACCCGAAAAAACGTATGTATACACCCGTTATACATATTACATTACATTACATATTCACTTCAACTGGTAGTGCACGAATCATCGAAGTCGAGCAATTTATCTATTGTACATATTACAGACCACAATCAACCATTGGCAACCCAGCAGTGGGATAAAACTTCTTTAGGAAATAACAAAAATAACCAGTTCTAGAATCTGAAAGTTATTCCGAACTACCCCTTATAGCAACTCTTCTGGATTCATAGATTCAAGACAAGTGTCTTAGGACCGATTCAAATCAGAAGATTCCGTTTTTAGAAATGAGCTACGACAACGATTCCTCAGCATTGGAGGATAGCTATACTTTATTCGAACAAAAAAAAACAAAAATTAAAACGAAGGTAATATTATTGAGGTAGATATGCATCATTTTTGAAATGTATTGATCAAGTGGCGAAATATGAAAATGAAAGAAATACATTTTTGAATACATAAAACTTTGCATCGCGAGTAAATTTTGAAATCATTGACAAACATTAAGATGTTACAGAAAAACAAAAATTTCATAACATCATACAGGAATAAGATGAACAAAAGACGTCCGATGTAGCTACCTTGTGGGACACCTGATAAAGCCATCTGAAAAAAATACTAGAAAAACCTATTCGTTGGAACTTTGAAACCAGAAGCTTATAATCCACTGTAGATTTGGTTTTTTACAATGCCATGTTCGTTATTATAATTTATTTTTGGCAGAAAAGTTCAGCTATGTAGCATATGGTGGAATAAATGCCAAGTTGGATTCTACCCTATTGAGCTCATTAAGGGCATTGCCAGCAGTTCAATGTAAATAAACCCCGGAGTATCAGAATGACGCGGAAATGGAAAGAGTTGATTAACCTGTCGAGATGGATTGAAAAAAAAAATGAATCAAAGTCTAACCGTTTAAGAAAATTAAAGACGAGAACCAATCACTATTTCTTAGAGAATTCATAAAACTCTAAAAAATTCTTTTGGCGATGAGTGTTTTTTGTTTTTTTATTGGATTCAATATCATTATTATTAATAGGACTTACTGGAACAAAGTTCAATATCCAATAGATCGTAGCCTTATAATCCCTTAACTGGTCTTGGACTTTTCAGTATAGGTACAACCCTAAAGAAATGTTGCCCTGTTGCAATAAGAAAATGGAAAAAAAAAACAAAAAAAAAATAACACGGACGATAACTCCAGGCGGTGCTAATGGTGGCCAAACCAGGATTGACAACCAAGAAGGTGTAGCTGCGTGTTTGACCGACATGGGTGGTAATCATCTGCTATGAGCTGCTCGCCTTCAGCAAAACCCTTAGTTCGAATCTCTACTGTTTACAATTTGACCGTCTGATGAAAGCAATCGCCCAGATGCGGCTGGTTTTGGCCATTAGGAGAGAAATTGTGATTCATCAGCATGACTTCCTACATCGATACTGACCAGTCATAAGCGGAGGAACCTTAGTTCTTAAGAATCAACCTTCAGAACGAACCTGGCACCAAATGTTTACCACATGTTTCTGTTCATGGCGAACGATTGTGAAAAATTTGGCTATATAGAAGCATTTGAAATAGGATTGTTCGAGTGCGGCCACTAATAATCGTATGTTGTATCGACCTTTCCGAATTTTGGCTGGAAAGTTTGGCCTCCGAGTTACTAATTTTTCAAACAGCTTTGATTCCATAGAGAGTTTGGGTATTAAGCTATAATTTTTAATCTATGGTTGTCTTCCACTCTTTCAAATTGGCTTTTTAACAAATACATTTCCAGTGGTCTTACCAATTGTTTTGAAATGCTTCGAGTTTAAGACCTTAACGAGTGCGGGTAAATAAATTTTCGCTCCTACTTGAATACAATTTCAGTCTCCATACTCCTCATTTCTCGGAGAATACTAGCTCTTCCAATGCCTGCATACGCCTTTCTGGTTGCAGTACCTACTAAGATCGCTCAGGTTGCTGTACCTGCTAAAAGCAGAGCTGCCATCGTACTGCGTACATATCGTCGTATTCAATTTATATTGTATTAATCTTATAATGAGTAACTCAGATTATTACATTTGTAAAAAAAACACGAATGACATAAATATCTCGTGTGGTATTTGTCTTGCAAGTGTGCATGCAATCTGCAAAGGGTTTAAAGGGAAGGATGTTGATAAAATCGTAGCTGTTCTACGTTTTGTTGCGAAAAACGTTTCACCAGAAGTTCTTCATTGGAAAATAATTAAAGCCCAAAACTGTTTCAAAACTTTCGCAACCCTACTCTCTGAGCTTCAAGTAGTGTTCGACTTTGACACTGCCAATGTTCAAATGTTGTTTCAAAGCTTTATAAAAATTGATAACATTTTTCAACAACCAGCGCCTAATCCTATTATTCAAAGTGAACAACCGATGAATATTGATGTTTCTCAACAACTCGATTCCAGTCCTCAACAGCAAAATCCGAAAAAAAATAAGAAATCAAAAAGATTATTGTCTATGCCTCTTCAACCGATATTAAATGTTGTCGAAATGTATCTCTTGAGGCTATTCAACCCAAAAGGATTTTGGGTTCCAACTCAACAACAACGGCTGAAATCCTCTCTGTGAGTACCCTATTAGACAGATCCGCTTCAATCGGCACCGATAATCTTCCGGCAACAAATAATGAAGCCGTAACCATGCGCCATAATACTGGCGGACTTGTAAATGTTCCTGCATCCCTCAATGATAATCAGGATTGTTTCCTCAAGGTCGTTCCCCCACCATTTGCAGTATCTCTTTCCCGCTTTCAATAGGGAGGAAATTCTTAATTACATCAAGAATAAAAGTATCGACAACAAAGCCATCAGATGTCATAGCCTAACAGCAGACAACTTGCCGGAGCGGATATCTTCATCTTTTAAATTACTAGCTCCTCTAAATATCAGTAAAGTTCTATTGAACCCGAGTTTCTGGTCCATCAATATATTAGTCAAGGAATTTACAAACCATTTAAGAATTAATAAGAGATAAAAAAAACGGACCGAGCTCTCCTTTTTCTACCAAAATTTAACAGGCCTAAGAACGGAATGCGCTAAATTCTTGCTTAATGTCTTCAGCTCTCCATCGGATATCGAAGTGATAGAACACCTGTAAGTAATATATTTGAAAGATTTGGTGGTGTTCTTATAGCAATAAGAAAATAACTAAATCCAAAAGAAGTAAACCTTGACATCTTCTCTGATTTTGACATCTTTTCCTGTAAATTTGATATCGCCTCATCAAAAGCTTACATCGTCTGCGTTTATATACCACCTAAATCATTGCTGCCAATTGTGATTAGATACTTGGATACAATTCGCCGTGTTGAAAATCTTTTGTCTGCCTCTGTTAAGTTATATATCTTTGGCGATTTTAATCAAAGCAAGATCAACTGGATTCCCGGGATTCCGATTGTACGTATCTTAGTCCCGCTAATACGTTATCTCCTATCGGTGTGGAAATCATTGACGCCTCTTGGTTTGCTTCAAATCAATCCGGTTAAAAATCACCAAAATAGTTGCCTGAATCTCATATTTTCCAACTATACGGAAGAAAGCTTTGTTACCAGAAGTCTAACTCCGCTCGTTCCTGAAAATAACTATCATCCCTCATTATACTTATTTTGTAATTTTGATCTCATCCCTGTTAACGTTCCTAACTGTTACAAATTCGACTTCAAGAATGCAAACTACGTTAATATTTGTAATAAGCTTAACAATTTTGACTGGAGTCCATTTTTATCATTAGAAACTAATGATCTTTGTTCGGCATTTTATCGCGTCATTACTAATTTAATTTTTGATTAAGTCCCTATTATACAAACGAATAACACTTTTAAAGACATTTCCCCCTGGGACAATGAAATTGGGCGTAGAAAGGTAAAGGTTACCATATTAGTCCTCCCTTGTTCATTCTAATCGTTAATGATATTGTGAAATTTTTACAATGTCTTAATGTTTGCCGATAATTATAAAATTCACTCGGCATGCAAAGATCCCATCAGCTTTCATCGTTTAAGTGGTCATCTTCCTTTGTGGTGCTTTGAAAACAACTTGTCTCTTTATGTTAGTAAATGCTCCGTTATTACTTTTTCTCGTAGTTCTTCTCCGTATATTTACTCTTACTCCCTTGATGGTAGGGCAATTCCCCGTATTTGCTTAGTTGAAGACTTGGGCATTATGTTGGATAGTAAACCATCCTTTAATTCTCATGTTGAGTTCATCATTCATTAAAAGTAATAGGGCATTAGGAATGTTAAAACGTTACGTTAAAATGTTCACTGATCTTTACGTTTTAAAAACCTTATATGTATCATTTGTTCGATCTCTACTGGAATATGCATTAGTCGTTTGATGTCCCTACTACCACATTCATATAACCAGACTAGAATCGATTTATTATTATTAGATTTAGAATTTAGATTAGAATTAACAAAAACGCTTTTTAAGGTTTTCTTTCAGACAACTTCCTTGATCATATCAAGCTCGATTGAAACTTGTTAGACTTGATTTATTCGATACGAGGAGAAAGGTATCAAGAATAATTTTTTTACATAGGATCCTCATTGGTGAAAATGAGAAATTTTGAGTTTCTTTAATCTTAACGTTCATCCGTCAACTTACTTATCCACTATCAAACTAACTACATACGATCCTCCTCTTTAAATGGTTTGTTATTATTATCTAATGAATGTGCGTCATTAATCGACTTTAATATTTCGATACCCTCCATTTAAGCTAATCTAATTAACCATTTCAAATTATAATTGTTAGATCAAATCTTTTATATCTAATGTCTAAGAAAGTCCATGGACTTTAGTGACTAAATAAACGAATTATAAAATGAAATTTCTTAGTCGCTTACAATTTTTAATTTCGGATAAGTGCGATGTTTATTTAAAACGATCGAAAGGTTAGAAAAGTAACCAAAAATAATGAGAGCATTTAGATAATTTAATTAATTTATTCCTAAATTAAACAATAATAAAGTAGAAATAGATTAACTGCTTTTTAAAACATGTATATAGATATATCCAACAAACGGTGTCATTTTAGCTAAAAAAAAATGGACTTACTGGAATAGCGACCTTGAAGTTTGGTGGTAAGTTAATCATCATCTGTACCCAATTTAGCAAAATTTTCGAAGGTTTACCTTTCTTCACCAAGTATTATAGAAGAGCATTGCATAATGAATAGATAATAAATTTCTGACTAATAACCTGTAAACTGATGGTGCCTGGACGCCGTAAATACACTGTTCTCGAATCTTCAAAAGCGCCAAATGTGAAATTGGTAATTTGGGCAGATTGCATCCAAAAACATTTTTTTCAATGGAGTTCACCAAATTTAAGTAAATAAATCCGAGGATAAGCTCATTGAACTTTGGTGAAATGGTTCTCACTTCTTCTTCTAGTGAATTCTTCTTTTCTGTTGGGTATTCTAAAACCAGAGACAATTGAGTAAAGTTGTCAATAAGACTTGCTTTGTATATTAATAATAAATAAGACTTCAGCTTGTTCTTAAAAGTATCCTTTAGCATGGAATAGCTATACCAACTAAACTCTGAAATCGACCCGCACTACTATAATCCATTATGAAAGAGTTTAACGTGAGTTTCAATGCTCATAGCACCATACTTCTCCAAAGGTAGATTTTCAATAGTACTCGTAGAAACTCTAAAGCCTACGCTTAAGCTAAATTGTTGAAAACAGCACTGTTGTTTATTTTTCAACATAACAGATCAAATACTTAGCAGACACAAAACTACTTTAAACTGAATTTACAATTGGCTCAATCAAAGTCAACTTTGCAGATATTGTAATCACCGTAACAAACCTCGCGCAAAGAATACATTCATACTAATGGTATCTCCTTATATGAAGCCGTTTACATTAAACTTTATGGTTGCCCATGTTTCCACCAATAAAATGTACAACCTTTTGGCTTTAAGAGCTTCTTTCCACAACCGAAAACTGCAATAAATAACCCAGAAAGCTTAAATGCTAGCCAACTATCAGCATCTCGAAGCAAAGTGTCTTTATTGTCAAATAAATTAAATCGTATTCCCGAAAGCACCGTGTGCGGAAGCAACAACCAGTTAACGAAGAGAGAGTAAAAACCATTTTATGTTCGTCCAAGTTATAGGTCAATGTGTGAACATGCAGGAAGGATACAATAAAAATAAAAGAATTCCATTCACTCACCTGTATATGGGAGCCTTTGATCCCACTTTGAACCAAATTACTAACGCTACTCTATCCTCAGGCACCGGCGGTGTTACGTTACATGGCAGCCGACCCGTTGACCCTTGAATGGCTTCGGAGAGAATTGGCGGGCCTGTAAATAAAACAAAAACGAAGAAACTAGGTTATAAACATATATTTTATAGAACGGCAACAGTATTTTCGAAGTTTATTGACTACTTGAAGGTTATTTGATCGAGGAGGTACATTGCAAAGGCAAGGTTTTATGGTGTATGAAGTTTTAAGGGGATGTTGACAGAATCTAAGCTCCACGTGCATATCAATTTATAACACCAAACAGATAACACTTGATTCGCCAGTAGCAGAATAAATCTACATACATACATACATATATTCAAGAAAACGTAATTCGGCGTCTTGCGATTCATCTAGCCATGCGATGTGTAACAAGCGGAACTAAAATTTAAGTGACACATCGATTATTTCCATTCGAATAAAATGCCAATTGAATACGATCCTGCTCTGGGTACTTTATTGAAAGGAAATTTTACTTTTTCTTGTTATCCTTTATATTCCCTCTTTATTCAATATGATATCATGTCCTTTCCAATGGTAGCCGAATGCTGGCTGGTCTACGTATACCATCTACGTACTGCTGTACCAGTACATTCGGAGCAGCAATGTTGAACTGGATTCACCAAAAGGAACAAGTTGAAATATTGTGTAGTATTTTCTAATTCTCATTTACGGATCCTTGGGAACAGCTGGTGTCCAATATCGAGAGAAAATAAAAGGAAAAACAAAAGTGAAATTCGATGTTAGAAAGGTTTGCACTGGAGGTAGCTGTAGTGGCTATGTTTGCGATGGAGTTGATGCTAGGAAAGAATAAAATTTTCGTGGTGAGATCTGGACTTGGTGAAAGTATGAGAAGAACTTTGCGTCATATTTTTTGCAATTTGTGATGCAGAGGGGAATA
Organism: Merodon equestris; assembly: GCA_958301585.1. Taxonomy (NCBI): domain Eukaryota; kingdom Metazoa; phylum Arthropoda; class Insecta; order Diptera; family Syrphidae; genus Merodon; species Merodon equestris. The sequence goes on from OY284416.1 coordinate 90,617,609, forward strand.
AATAATGTTTCGATGAAGTGTGTTGGAGAACACTCGATGATTGGTTTGATTTTTGAATCAAGCTTGAATGGTTTATGAGATAATTGAATGAATTATTCGACGGCAAGCGTTTGTGCCATGCAAATGAAGTCGTTTTTGTTTTTTATTTTTTCAATCAAGGATAGAATAATTTTAGCGTGTTGGTTACTAATATTGAAAATTAAATTGGACCATTGTTGGAACATGGTTTAAATGTTGGAACGGGTTTAAGCATTATAAAAATGCTTGTTTTTATGGTTTTATTGAAAACATTAAAAATAGACTAGTCCACACCATGCGACTGGTCTTTAATGTTTACATTAAAAAAGGTGGAGTAGGGACGACTTATGCGAAGGCTTTCCTGCCTGTCCGTCTGTACGCATATATCAAACCAAACTTGCCTAGTAGCTGAAACTTGGCTATGTGATAGAGTACATGATTCTGAGGTCATAACGACCGGTTTAAAAACCCTAGTTACTGTGGTTCCTGAGATCCAGGTAAATGTTTGCAAAATTCAAGGTAAAATACCTGAAATTGTACCTTGGCTGCCGGCGAGCTGATCCCATCTTGGTTATTATTTTGACTTGCAAGGACGCGGCTTAAAAAGACGCAACAATTAGAAAAGAAATCGTTTATTCGAGTTCTGAATTCATTGTCGAAGTCGACTTAGGCTAATCATATATTTTTAAGTGTGTAACGTGTTAGCCTCTGATTTCAATAACATAAAAATGGTATAGACAATAATTAGTAGATTGCTTTCACCTGTGTGGCTGTTAGACAACAAAATTATATTATTATGTAGGCAATTTCACAGGCACTGAAAAATGAAAGCTGCTCTGGAGGTATACGTACAAAGGAAATAAAGGGTCCGCCATCTAACGTTTTTTTTTTCAAGTAGTGCTTATTTCGTGAATGGTAACACTTAGCTCATGTCTGATTTGACAGATAATTAGTTTTATCCTTCCGCTGAACGAATATGGTTGTGTATACGCTTGAACAACGCTTCGCTAAGTGGGCCTGCGATCGACTTACAGAAGATGCCGATTTTGCCAAAAAAATCATCTTTTCAGATGAAGCTAATTTTGATCTTGGCGGGTATGTAAACAAGCAAAATTGTCGCATTTGGGGCACAGAAAACCCGCACGCATACATTGAAAAGCCGGTGCACTCAAAACGAGCCACTGTTT